>OY728137.1:1061008968-1062236825 GCA_963277665.1 Viscum album
ATATATAGATAAATATATATCTGTTTTTCAGTACACACACACAAATAAATAAATATATATATATATAAACATTATATATTCATTAATTGAATAGGTATATATATAATCATATATTTTTATTTTAAATGAAATGGATTTTATTATTTATTTATATAAGGTTTATATATTGATAAATATATTTTATATGTAATATGTTTAAATATTTAATTATAAATTTATTTTTTTACGTGTGAATAAAAAAAATATGTATATATTTTTATATGTTTGATAATAAATAGTAGTACATTATGAAAAATGATAAAAAATTAAAAACATAATATCAATATTAATGTAATACTAAGAATAAATTAGGTCCCCATCAAAAAAAGACAATAACACTTCCTTAAACGAGGCATAAAATCCATCGAATGCTAAAAAATTGGGGTATTGCAACAAAAAACTCAATTTTGGAGGCCTTTTGGGCCTTCTTGTATTTGAAAAATATGAACAGGTTCCCCCAATCACTTGGTCATAGAGCTAATTTCAAGATTTGATTTGATATGTGGTAGAGCTCAAATAGACACCCGAAACAGAAGTTATGGCTGTTTGAAGTTTTAGTTAAATTTTATACTTATTTTGGATCTTTTTTTTTATTTTTTATCTTCAAATTTTTAGTAAATGATTATTACTGAAAAATAATTTGAAAATTATTAATTAATACTATTTTTTAATTTTTTTATAAGCCATTTTCACTAAAAATATTATATATTAAGTGTAAATTTCTATTTAGACCTATCCAAAACATATTTTAAAAATATATATTATATTTATATCAATATAAATATATTTATTTGTTAATATATTATTTTTAATAATTTGTTTTGAAATATACTCTTTATCATCACAAGTAAAAAAGTGCTGATAAAGGGGTGTCTTTATCAGAACTTTTAAAAAAGTATTGATAAAGACCCCCCTTTATCAATTTTTTTTTACAAACACAGATAAAGGATTCCATTTATCAGTGATTTTTGCTAGAATTGATTAAGGGACCACCTTTATCTGCACTTTTTTAATAGTGCTGAGAAAATGTGGACATTTATTAGTGTTTTTACTAGTCCTGATAAAGGGCCCCTATTAATAGTGCTTTGGTAACACTGTTAATACCCCTTTTAATAGCACAAATGGGGTCATTAATAGTGATTTTAGCTTGCATTGTTAAAGCCCCAGTGCTGGATAAACCCAATTTTTTAGTATTGAAGTATATACATATATCCAAAAAAACATGCCCAACCTATGGGTTCACAACAAAACACTACCAACCCAAAAAAATCCCCACTTTCACTGAAACCTCTAAATGCATAACACCCCATAAGCCATTATCCACAAGCTAAATTCCACATTTCCAACCGAACCCATTATCCAGTCCATTAATTTCATTATTAAGCATCAATCACATTAAATCACATAACCCGTCATTTATTTATTCATTAGCCATTTCCATCCCATTAAATGAACCAACTCCCATCCATTTCAATCATTATTAAATAATTATTACCTAACTACCTAAGAATATAGAACAAAGAAACCACACATCACAAGAATCTCATCATCCTAATCACACCACCACCTAGACACCAAAAAGAATGACCAAACAACCACCACCTCAGCCCCCAAAAGTAAAACAAAACAACAAACACCTCACCACCTAAAAATAATAGACAAGCAACCAACACCTTGCCACTGCAAAGCATGCGCAAACAACCATAACCTCACTTCCCCAAAAGTATGACCAAATATCACTCATCATTACCACATCACATCACATGAACACATTGGCACCCCACAACATTGTGACACATCAGAACACATCAAATATAATTTTACATATTTAATAAGAATAATTTTATCACATTTCACTTTATTTTAGAGGTGTTTTCACACAAGACAAAATATTAGGGAAACCATTTCATTATACAAATAAAAGTGGTTAGCCAATTTCCATTTTAGGGTGATATAACAATAATCACAACACATACAATAGTCGAAACACATATCATCTAGAATAAAAAAAGCCCCCAATGACCCTAATTTTTAGTGGGATATCAAGCTAGTACAACCACAATATCATAATCATATCAAATCTATAAAAGAATTCAAATTATTCCCCTTTCCCCATTCAATTTAAATTAGAAAATTATTTAACTTTTATTAATAAAAACAACCATAACCCATAGATGAAAAATAGTAAACCCCTCATTAATGAACACAATAAAGAGAAATAAGGGTTTCCCTACCTTAAGGATGCTTTTCTAGCTCACTACTCACCGTAAGCTGAAGAAGAATGCATGAAAACCACAAATACATAAAACACCCATGGATTAACCTACACCAAACCCAAAGATAATCAAATCACAACCCAAATCACAACCCAAACCAAAAACTTAACACTGTAATGGGTTCCCAAAAGAACAACCGGATAAAACCACCAAGAAGGGAGAAAAATTTACCACTAATTTCCAAGAGGAACCCACCAGATCTAATGAATCAAACAATTGAGAAAAGGGATTGAAGGTCTCTATGGGGTACCTTGGGTTTGTCTAGAACCATAGGAAAGGATATGTGGCCTAATAAATAAAATCACATAATGAAAAAGAACTCAAATCCTATAATCCAATCGATTTCATGTTGTGTATTATTAACATGGAATATAAACCATGAGTTTTCCAAAAAGTCAAATTTTTTCCAAAAAATGTGTCACATAAGCTTTCATGAATTACACTTACACTCTGTGTAATACATCTCAAGGTTTCCCCCTTGGCCCCATAAAAGATGTGAAATACCTAACTACATAATCCATGAACCACCTTCACACATCAGGAATTCTACTTACATGACATGAACTTCCTATAGTAGCTTTGCTGTAGCTCCATCCTCCACCAAAAACTCCTAGAACCTCCTCAATCCTTCTCTAAAACACCCCCAACACAAAAAACTAGAAATGTACTTGAATGGGAAGAAAAAATATATTACAAGTGTCTATATAATTCTCATATAAACCTCAAAATCATTTTATTTTCATAGGGTGAGAATACAAGTATATTTTGTAGGAAAACCAAAGTCTCTCGTGCACATGTGACCAAAGCATACTAATTCACTCATGAGAAAATAGTAGAAACAATAAAACCTAAAAATTTAAACTATCTATCCTAACCTAACCAAGGAATTCTCACAAAATAATTAAATCCAAGTATAATAACACAATAAGAAACATGTTGATAAAGGGTACCTCGCTTTACTTTCCCACTGATTTTCTGCTCTTACACCCCAATATCATACGTCCTGACACTCCCATTTCTTCTAAAAAACATATACCATGAACTCATAGTACAGTCATATCACATCTCACCCAAAAAAACTTGGGCCATCACATCACAACCCTAACCATAATAAGTGTAGTTGGGTATTGTTTACATAAAGGAAATCAACCTTATGCCCTACTTCAATCATGAATAACCCCCACTATAAGCCAACCCACAACAAGGTCACATCATATCTTTCCCAATAACACCTAATACACCACCACACAACAGAGTCACATAACATCTCACAAGAAAACACATGGTCCATCGCCTAGTGTACTAAAAAACATTCTATCATTGTATATTTTTAATATATACTCACCTATAAGAGAGAGAAGAAAAGAGAGGGTAGCCAACCATCCATCCTCATCATTGAGATGTTGGAAAATACCCCTGTGTGACAAAATAGGTGTTATAACATAGTTATCAACATGGGTGGGGTGTGTATTGAAATCAAAGGGAATATACAAGTATATATATATAAACACACACAATCCCAACCTATGGGTTCACAACCCAGCACTGACCAACTACCAACATCATCTATTTTACTACCACCTATAAATGAATAAAACCACATAACAATCTATGATCTACAAGACACATTTAATGTTTCCAAAAAATCCCATTATCCAACCCATTCATCTCTTTATTAATCATTAAACACATTAAACAACACAAACTGTCAAATATTTATTCATAAATCATTTACATCCCATTAACAAAACAAAAACCCAACCATTTTATTCATTTTTAAATAATTATTTATTTATTCACTAGGAGGGAATCCAAAAAAAAGAAACCACACATCAAAATAATCTCATCACCTCAGTCACACCACCACCTCACCACCCCCAAAAGTATATCCAAACAACCACCACCTCACCACCACAAAATTAGGGCCAAACAACCACAAACTCACCACCCAAAATTCATAGCCACAAAACCACCACCTCACCACCCCAAAATCATGGAAAAAATCACCACCTCGCCACACCAAAATCACGGACACCCAACCACCACATCACCATACCAATAGCACGGACATGTCTCTCTCATCAGCCCCACATCACATTACAAACACACATTGCTTCCCCACAACATGTTCACATAACAAAACACATCAAATACCATTTTACTTATTTAACAAATGGGATTTTATCACATTCCACATTATTTTAGGCGTTTTATAATAAAATCTATAATGTTGTGGAAACCATTTCATTATCCAAATATAAGTTGTTGTCCAATTTCTATTTTAAGGTTATATCACAACAAATACATAAAAAGGGTTTCAAAACACATGTAAATCAATGAAAATAAATCCCCTAAAGGAAAAAACTTTCATTGGGGGCATCAATATCACAAAAACAAATCATTACAATAATATCAAAGCTGTAAAAACATGTGAATCATTCCCCTTTTCCCTTTAAATATCAATTAACCAGTTCTTTATTTATAATTAATCCATAAAAACCATCCAACATTGGAAAACAAGAGTAAAACCCTACCACATTATATACAATAAATAGAAATGAGGTATTACCTACCTCAAAGAAGCTTTTCCAACACACTGCACACCACATAGAGAAGAAGAAACACCCACAAACCACAACCACACATGGGAAACCATGGATTAACCTACAATGTACCAAAGTATCATCAAAATTCAGACCAACATATACCCCAAACCAAAAACTTCACCACCACGGTAGATCTATGAGAGAATAATAATAGGAAACCAACCAAGAAGAAGTGAAGGGATCACCACTGATTCCCAATGGGAACCAATCAGATCCAATGCATCAAAAGAGAGAGAATAAGGTTGGATGGTATTCTATGAGTGCTTAGGGTTCACCCAAAACCAGGGAAGAGGAAACCAAAACTGAATGAAAATAATTGGTCAATAAATTGACTTTTAATCAAGGATCCTTCCATTTTTCAGGTCATGTAAACACTAAACGTTGTGTAATTCATGGGTTTTTTGAAACTTTGGGAACTCACTAAAAAGCTTATCATGTATAACTTTATTTAATACACATCATGAATTCCACCAGCATGATGTGTATCTATCTCATAGGTTTCCCATTTACCTGAATAAAAGTTTTGAATTCACTGACAATAGAAATCGTGAATCACTTTTACATGTTGTGTAAACATTGCATAATGTGAAATTCCTAAAGTAGCTCTACTGCAGCCCCAAACTTGATAAAAAAAATACTATAACCTCCTCAATCCTCCTCCAAATCACCTCCAACACTCAAAAAGGAAAAATTAATGCGAAGGGAAGTAACATTCCATTATATGTTCATTGTAATGGCTTCAGATCCTCGGATCTTAGTGGGGAATTGGTTTTGAAAGTAATCTATTATTATTTGGGACATTGGTAGTTTGAAGATAAGGATACTAGGAATTGGTAGGTAGGTGTATAGAGAGTGTTGCGATCTCTTTCTTGCCACAAGCCTCAATTTTTCTATGGCCAGCAGGGATTTATCTTTGATTCTAGATTTTTATTTGATAGCCTTATGAGATTATGATTTTATGCTTATGGTGGTGGTGTTTTGATCATCAATGTTATTTATTGAGTTTCCTTTAGGTTCATAGTTAGTGTTTTGGTATGGAAATGAAAGAGGTAATATATGTTTAAGTTTGGATTTATAGGTCTGAAAACCCATGGACAAACCAAGCTCTTGATTCCAAACATATTCTAGGAACTATTGAATGATTGGCATGTGTCAATCAACCATGTGAACAAGTCAATCATGATTCCACATCCATATTGGTTTTACTATTTATAACCTTGGACCCTTGGATTTCCTAGAGTTGTTATTTCAATGGTAAAAGAGCCAAGGTGGGTCTTTTGTTATGTTAGAATCATTGGATTTGTTTTTTGTTTGAGGTTTATATTGAATGTTTTTTATGTAATTTCATATGTGATGTGAAATTTATTTGTGTGGGTGAAAATTAGATTTCATAAGTAATTTTTTTTGGTTTAAAATAGGGCCTTAGGTATTGTTTTTTAAATGATGTTGGTTTCCATGAAATGTTTTGATTTTAAAAGGGCTAGGATCTCACTTTAAGAGGAGCCAATGATTTTTAAAAGTTGATTTGGTGGAAAATTTTAATTTTTAACCTTAAAAAGTATTTGAAATGGGAAAGGGATTTGAATTTTTTAAAAAATATAAGTGTTTTTTAATCATGAAATCTATAAGGGTTTTTTGATTTTAAAAATTGGCTGGTGTTTGTTTGAAAATAGTCTTGGAAACATTTTGAATCAAATAAGTTGAGTTAGGGATTGGGGTTGAAAGTGTGAAATAGTTTCCATTTATATTTTAGTGAAATAAGGTTTTATTTTAAATTTTTACTTGGTTTTTAGAATGGGTTTTTGGAACTCATTGTCATGGGATCCCTTGTTTTCAAAGAGAAATGTTTTCGAAAAGTTTTTATTTCATGGATGAATAGTGTATTTTTGGAATTATGAATGGGTTGAGTTCATGTGTCAATTTGTTTTGTGTAATCTTACCAGAAAGATCTAATGTAGTGGTATAGTTCTTGTAATTTTTGGTATTCCCTTATTTCTATTTTAAACACTTCCCATGATCCAAATGGAGTGACATGTGGTGTATTATCCTTTGAGTGGGATATAGTGGGAATTACCAAGGAATGTTTTTAGTGGTTCTATTTGGAGACATTATAGGTCATTTATATTATACATGAGGTCCTTGGTTAAATAACTATATTAGTGAGGATAAGTTTTTTAGAGATGCTTGAGATATGATGAGGTGGTCATATTTTGATATATTCTTAAAATGATTGGTCATGTTACTTTTTCATCATTAACCATTTGATATTTATGAGTGGTGTTTGGTTTGGGGATGTATATGATTCATTGGAAAGTGATGTTTGTGTTTATTATGCATGGTATAGATCATGGTTTGACCATTGGTTCATTGGTTTTGACATGGGGGAAAATAGGGAATGCACATGGGTAATTGAGATAGTGTTTTGTTTCCATTGGGACCATGTAAGCCTCTAGGTTGAGTTTTCTATCAATATCACTGTGAGATGATGTTCTGTTAAATTCGAACTAAGTTACCCTTATATACAGTTCACAACGCCATGATAGGAACTATTTTTTTTTCATGACAAGGTATTTATCTAGTTGTTGTGCACCATTTTTCTAGGATGTTGTGGATTTGGTGATCTGGTTTTATTGTACCTGTGGATGAATCATTGATTTAGTTCCATTCATGGTGGTTTTGATCTAGTGGTTTGTTGTTGGATGAGACTAAAGTTTTTTGTGACCCCCATTTTAAATATTGTGGGTTTATGGCTACTGGGTGACATGTACTATTATTTTATGAAAATATATTAATTTTCCCACTATTTTATATTAATTTTAAATTTAAGAGAGACCTATGCTAGGTCTCAATATCCTTATATATTCTATTTAATTGGATGTATATTGGTTTCTTCTCATGGTTTCTTGATTTTGTTTGATGATTTATCCCATTTTCAAGGATTTTTTGTTTGTTTAATGATTCATCCTGTTTTTTGAGGATTTTTATCTTATTATAAGGTTTTTTATTTGAATATTTATCTTAGAAACCCTTAGATACCCTTCTTTACATTATCATATACTTTGACCTGAGACTTTTTGGGGGTAGAAATTGGCATGGTGGGGAGAATTGTTACACCCACCATGTTATTATGGGGTTTATTTTATATTATTTTACATTTTTCTTAGTTAAGTTTATGTTTTTGATAATTTTAGGTTAAATTTTAAATTTTATATAAAATTTTCATATATACATGGTTTTCATACATGGTTAAGAGTAAAATGTGTGGCTAACCTTAAATAGTTGTCTTTTTAGTTCATTTTATTTTGTGCATGGTTGTTCTATATAGATGGTGCATGGTTCATTACAGACTATAAAAAACTTAGGATAAACCATACAGATCCATGGGGGGATAAGGGTACTAGTTCATGACTTATGCACAGTTAGAGGAGACCATGTGAAAATCATGTGATCTGGTCTATAATGATAGTACTATTTGGTAAGGTTGGAGTATAGTTTTTCCAACCACATGAAGTACCCTAGAGTAACCATGGGAGGTGGGTTTTTCTGATCTAGGGGTTTCTCATGGTTAGCACACTATTTGAAAAACCATTTAAGGAAACCATGTGGTCCACCAATTCACTAATTTTTTTGATAATTTACAAAAATTCACTCTCAGGTTTTAGGACAGAGAACCTCTATTCCTACCCTCACTATTAGTTGACCATCCTTGGTGCATGGGGCGATTCTCCCACTTCACCTTCATTTTGGTGGTCTTATTATTGAAATCAAGTGAGTTTCTCATGGTATTATCCTTCCCATATAGTAATTTTTATTTTATCTTCCATCTCCACCTTAACCACCACGGTTTTCTTAACACCTGTGAATCCTTGGGATTACATGTCCATGATTTAGTGTCCCATGGTGTTTCTAATTTAGGTGAATTGGTTTTTAGGGCTTTAGAAGGACCTTTTTGTCACATGGATGGGTGTTTTCCATCAAAGGTGACAACTTATAGATTGATCTCTATTGAACTGATTTAGGTGTTTCTTTTCCAATACTTTATACTATATTTCATTAGATGATTGAGTATTTAAAAAGTATTTCTCTTTCAATTTATTCCTATTTATATGTCCAGTGATGGATGAAAATTGATTTCAAGTGGATTAAATACTTGGGATGGAATGTAATTCCATTACAAGTATTTATAAAAATTCCCAGGTGGATATTCAAAGGTGTTTTAATGTTTTAAAGGTCTAGAGGATTTCAATTTGAGATTTTATGGGTGTCCACACCAAATGGTTTTTAGTTAAATAATTTCAGTTTTTTAAATCATATTTCTTTATTTGAAAAAGGGCATGTTGGTCTAAGTAAATTAGGTTTTAAATTTTCTCAATGGCTTTGGTTATATTCAAATTGGTTTCAAGAGAAGTTTGTATTCCCAAATGGATTTAAATAAGTGTCTTTATAATTTAGTTTCAAGTGTTGATTAAACTAGGTTTTAAAAAGGGTGTGAGTTGTATTGGCACTTAAAGATTATTTTAAGAATTTCCATTTGGAATTTTATAAAAAATGAGTTTTCATGAAAGATTGTGAGGCCAACATTTTTTCCTTGTGATATTTTTTATTTTAATGGTTATGATTCTTGTAAATGGAGATTGGGCGATGGATCAATGAGTCTGTTTCATGTGATGATATCATAAGTACAACAAGTAAATGTATTGTTTTTTATTTATTCTCATTTTATTCATGTTCTTTATTACTGAACTACTTGTTTTATTTCATTGGATTTTTAGGGGACTTGGTAGAGGTCATGATAAATGAAAGCCTTAGTATTGATAATGCATTGACTAGGTAATGTTTCCAATTACATCGAGTGATCAAGTGGATATATATTGTTTTATGTGGTAGCATTTTTCACCCATGAGGTTTATCTTTGGATAGTTTTATAAAACTACAAAGGATGATATAAGATATTTAGTGTTAACCTAGGTTCCTAATTTTTTGTTTGAGTCTTGGTTACCTCATTCATAGAAAGATTCCAATGATGCTAGGATCATATTTTAAATCTTTTTAAGGGATTCATTAATTTTCATTGATTATATACCTTTTTTATTGTGTGATTTAATGGAACCACTTTCATGGTTGTTTTACTTTTTTACATCATGTAGATACTATAGTACATGGTTTGGTTGTCACCCATTTTATGTTTTTTTGGGTACCTTCCCCAAAAGTTTTGAAAATGAGTTTTGAAAAGTGTAATTCCTAAAATATAAAATGGTGTTTTCCCCATCATGTTTGAGATTTTTTTAGTAAATAAAAAGCAATGTTTTTTGAGAAATCCAATTTGTGTGGCTTTTTAAAACAGGGTTTTAGGCCAATGTGCATAGTTTAATTGTAAATTTGGTTTTCATGGATGTTTTTGAAAACCATACATGGAAATTGAAAAACTTATTTTTGGGGTTTAGAAGTGTATATGAAAATACTTGTTTATGAAATGGTTTTAAAGTGAGATATTAAAATAGTGGTATAGAAAAATATTATTTGGTTAGGGAAAAGTGTTTTCAAAGTAATTGTTTTCATTTAATGAAAATAAAGAAAAATATTTTTAACATTAAAATAATGTTTTGTTTGTATTCATATAAAGACTTATGAAAATATATATTTTTCTTATGTATTTTAAACTAGAATTTTTACTATGTAATATGAAAGTGAATACATATATTTGGAGGTTGGTGACCTATCAGGCTATTTAGCTCAAACCTATAATTTATAGGTTACTAGTTGTAGATAAAATGAGTTTTTATATTTTGGATATTTTTGGTCTGTCAAGGGAGATATTGGTTATGTGGTGACCATGGGTCACCTAGAGGATCATTAGAGTGGTTTAGGAGTTTAATATTGGTTTTGAGTGTTTGTATCGGCCACTTTGGCCTATTTTATTTTACACCTGAGATTTATTTGTATTTTCTTCAACCATTGTTTATTTATGGATTTAATTGTATTAAGTTTGGAGGTTTTATCTTGTTTATGTAAATTGTTTATTTATACTGTTATATGGGGGATAAATCATTCCCAAGGAATGTTTCATGATTTCCAGACACTAGTTTTATATCTATGGGGATTGGGAAAGCCCATCAGTCCAGTGGAAAACTTGGTTGCGTACTAGTTTAAATGGTTTCTTGAGCCAATTAGTTACACTACCCAATGAATTTAACCAAGATATTATTTTTATATACTTACTATAATAAATTCACAATATAAAACCGTATGAGTACAAAAAATAACATACATTATTATTCCAACAATAGAAGAATATGGAATCTTACTCAATAATTCATGTTCTTTAACAATTTAAGGACACTATGTCTTCAAAAGACACTTACCACACAACATTGGTAGATAAACCTTTTTATAAATTTCCATTTTATTCCATTTTAAGTCCATACCTATGTGTGTGTTCTAACTAATTCAAAACATTCATTTAGATTTATCTTTATGAATCTTCATACCTAGTATATATGATACTTCTCCAAGATCGTTTATCGAGAAGAAATTTCCCACCCAAATTTTCCCTGATTATAATATTTGGATGTAATTTCTAATGAGAAGTATGTCATCAACATAAAACACCATAAATATAGCAATGTTCCCACTAAAAATATTATTTACACAAAGTTCATATTCATTTTTGATAAAGTCAAATTCTTTTATAACATCATCAAAATGAATATTCCCACACCAAAAAGCATGTTTCAAACTATAAATGGATTGTTGAGGTATACAAATCCTTGAATAATTTCTTAGATCCTCAAAACAATTATGTTATATCATATATAAACCTAAAAAAATTCCAATAAATGAACCTGGTTTTTATATACATTTGATATATGTCATAATCATAATATCCCACTTTTCCAAAAATAATCCAAACGGATTTGATCATAGCCACTGGAGAAAAGTTTTCTTCACAGTCAATACCATGAATCTATTTAAATAACTTAGTTTTCTTTTCAAGATTTATAGATAGAAACTCCACCATCCATGTCAGTATTCTGGTGAAAGACCCACGTACACCAAGATAGTTTTACCCCTTAAGATAAATCTACCATATTTCAAACCTGATCAGTGTATGTGGATTCCATTTTAGATTACATTAATTTTAACCATTTATTAGAGTTAGTACTCATGATTACCTCTTGGTATGTTATTAAATCATATTATACAACCATTTGAGCTCATGATGTCTTATGATAAGGGTTATTAAAAATAAACTAACTCATTGTACATGGATTCCATTTTCAATTATATTTATTATTCCTTGATTTATTTTCTTCTAATATAGACTATCCAAAAAAATTTAAAATAAACACACCTAATACATGGAAATATATATATAACAACCCTAACATTTTTCATTACATTGATTCCAACCAGTGCATCTACAGTTTGTATAAAATACCCAACCTATTTATAAACCAAAACAAAAAAACATGACTAAAAAATTAAAATAAAACAAATGAGTTTGTTGGGAAAAAATTTCAAAAATAAAATAAAACTTGTATGTACTTTTTTGGAAGAAATTACATAGTAAACATGACGAGTATTACAGACTATATTGATAAAAACTCTTAAAATGTTTCCATTCCTTTCTTATAATAAAAATGTGTATTCATTTTTTTCTCTATATATAAGCAAATGAATAGTATAAAATATAGATCATAAAATATGCATTGAAAAAAAAACCAAAAATTATACAAAATATAAATTATGTAAAACAATAACATTTACATAATACTAGTTTATTTCAGCAGTATTTAAATAAAGTTTGATATGAAATTTTTGGTACCAAATATTCTAAAGAAAAGATGCAAGAATATAACACACAACACTAACATTTATAAAATGATTTTATGAAATGACACAATAATTTCTAAAAATATGAAGTCAATTTAATGTTTACATAAAACAAAATATAAAACAATAAAAAAATTATACATTAATGAAGATTCATGAGGCTTTGGATGCAACTGACTAGGATGAGATCACATAATCTATACCTCTGGTGGATGGAGGTATCTTGCTTCCTTTTTTTATTGAGTTAGTCTGTTAGGGTTTAGTTCATGCACACACAAGAGGGAAAAACATGATAGAAATGGATAGAAGGATTAGGGTTTCTAAATCAATGTTTATTTAATGGTGGAAGATAATAAGAATAAAAGAATCATCTTGAGAGATAGATAGATGGATATGAGTAGTATGGAACACTAGGATGAGGAAGAGAAGGGGTGATAATTAATGATTCTAGATTTACGGGAGGGGGTTTAAGAATAAGGAGGGATGGATGGTGGTATTGGTAGTGCATGTGAAACACCATGTGATTGGGATATGAAGGTTAGGATTTGATCGATCGATAGAGATGATTCATTGGGAGGAGATTGAGAGGGAGGGAGGGAGAGGGAGGGGAAGGAGAGAATTGGATTAAGGTTGGATATATGGAAAACAAGGAGGAGGGTGGTGAAGTAAGTAAAATATCCATGGGAGTTGATTTAGTTGGTTTTATCAGGTTGGGATGGGTAAGAAATATTCTATCCCAAGATTCGAACTGACATGTATACGGGTTAACCCAGTAAAAACACCCATCCATATAATATATTTAAACCGATTGAACCCAACCCTTCCCAGTCATATTGGGTCAATTTAGTTAGTTTAGGTTGGGTTTGGACACCCCTAGCATCTAATGACCATGATACATGGATTATTCCAATATCATATATATTACCTATACATTCTTAATTCTCTAAGTATAAATTGAATGTATGGATAAACACATCAATGTAATTTATACAGATGGATTAAAAAGTCACATGACCCTCACATAAATAGAGAATCACATCATATATAACTTATCTAGGAATAAGTATACACTTCCCCAGTTTATCTCAACCAGGTCCCTAAATTTAATACTCATTATATGAGAAGGAAAATACCATTTTGGTTAAATCTCAACCGAGGACATGATCAACAACATATACAAACACCATCGAATAAGATAAACGTCAAGGATGGTGTATGGATTGTATAAAAGTAAGAATTTTCCCGTACTAAGTGTATTTTAAATCTCAATTATATGTCTTCAATATAAAACATGCACTGTTCGAATGCTAAAGACATAGTGTATGACACTCCATGTGGTATATATAGTGGGTTATCTAGCACACAAAACATTTTTTTCTACCTCATGAGTAAATATCATATCTCTACATGAAACCCAACCCAATATAATATTCATATGTCATTATAACCTATAATACACTATAATGATCATTGATTTGGGAAAACAAAAAGTCATAATTTGAGAGGTCAATCATCATTTCACATGATGAATATATGTAACTAACATGAAATAATGATAACTTAGAGTCCTAATTTTATATTTCAAGATGCATTTTATATTCTCAATATATTTTTAAAAAACTATAAAAACAATATATATAAGTTCCTTTCTAATCATATCTCATATAATAGACCATTAGTGAGGCCTCGTATTTTGTTAACTTTTCAAAAAAAAATTAAACTCATTACATCACTATGTAATTCCTACCACATATCTATGTGACCATATCATGACCCCTCCCCACAAAAATAATTTAATGATGGGATATAGATAGTGACTTCTTGAGTCCCACCTTTTGTAGGCCTCAGGTTGGTGATTAGCATTGAGGGTATAATAAACATGCATATGGGAGGCATTAAACTATAAGAGAAACATGTTGAAGAGGTAGATAATAAAAATAAATATATCAACACATTCTAAAACATATATAAATAAATCCCATGTTTAAACATGAATTTCCATACAATTCTATAATAGTTAAATAGGAAATTACAAGTATCAAAAAGGTAAAGATGGAAGTGACCACAAAGATTAAAAATATCATACAAAACCATGAGCTAGTAATTATTGGTTCTGGGTGAAGCAGAAGCATGAAATGGGTCATGCCCAAATTTTATTTTTTCCATGATCGATGATAAATCAAATATTTATATGATGATAAATGTCATGATCTAAAAAAATTGAATCAAATAATATAGAAAAGTGATAAAATGCCAAAACCAAGAGAGTGGATCATCACATATTATTTATAATTACTTTAATTAAATAAAGAATTAACTTGATGAAATTCTTTATTAATTGATGGATCTAATAACAGATAGGTTATGTTTCATTGTTGAATTTTAGTAATCAAAGTAAATTACCTCTAGTAGTGATTCACACATGTTTCGAAAATCTCGAAATATCACTATAGGAATCTCTGGTTTCTAGTACGACATATCCTAGTTCTTGCATCATCCACCTTTGATCACCTCAAGAACTGCTTACAAATAATTATATTGGATATCTCATGACTTGAGAGTTATAGGTAGAGTAATATAATTTTCCATTACTAGGATAATTCTTGGAGAATCTCTAGGTCTTAAGATAATTCTCCAAATTTGTTTTTCACAACCAAACAAATGAATTGGATTGTTGAGAAAATAATATAATTTGATTTATATATCATTAGGCTTAAAAATAAAATAATTACACAAGTTCCTTTTATTATTTATTTAATCCATACAAAACCCCATATCAAAAAATAATAATAATAATATTATTTCTTGACATGCACATAACTTGAAAATTAAATTAAATGTTATTTAATAAAATAATATTCAATATTTATTACTTCTCACCAGACTAAAAAACTCGGTCCCCCATTCGTCCATAATATTTATCGAGCCTTGAATAATGACTATTTAATTATTAAATAAATATCACTGCATTATTCTTTAATAAATATATAAAAACTATATCCAATTAATAGAAAATAAATATTTATATGCAATTAAGCATACATGAATAATTATTAAACCACATATGGGAATAATATTTATTCTACTTGTTAAATAATTAATAATAATGTAATTTTTAACTATGATTCTAGATACACTTAGTGTGTGACTATCTAGGCCTCTTTCTCAGTTGAATTTGGCAAGGTAGCCTAAAGTCCAAGTATAGCATCTAGAAACATGTGAAGGCACCCAGAGAGAAATAATTTAATTTCGTAAAAACATGATACCTCATATAAATTATTAATGTGTAATAGAATCCCTTTATCATGATATCTCAAATAACCAAGGTTGCATGCTGGTTCCATCAACCTATGTTCTCAATGTAATTTTCTTTGAATTCATGGAAATTGAACTTGTCTATTATAAACCATGGCCATGGGTTTATTTAGGATATATAATTTCCATCAAAGGGTCTTAGATATAAAATTCCATTAAAGAGTAGAAGGGAAAAATTCTTTCTTGTATTATTCATTAATGCAATATTACTTGTGATGAACCCAATGCATGTTTCCTCACTGTGAACATATTTAATCATGGTTTTCATCAATACATCAAAGTACATGACTCATAATACTCATTAAAAATAATCTTAAAGTCTAAGGACCAATAAACACGTCTTCAGATAGGAATATCATTGACCCATATAAATGTGGATCTCTTACTGGCATGTATTATTCTCATAATAGCCTACTAGATATTACCAAGGGTTTACACCATGATAAGGTGCCTCAATTTATTATGAGTCTCCACCACTAATAGCCTCTATCATTTTTTTCTGTCAAATGATAACATTCGACTATAGAACATAAATTTATGAATAGTGTCATCACAGTTCCTGATTCTCATCATAACGGGGAACTACTATGACCATTTAGTGTTATAGATACTCTTGGAACATTATCACATACTATGTTATGTTTAAGAATAGACATGATGTGATAAGAATATTTTTAATATTCAAAACTATGAATACAGGTTATCATAAAGTACATAGAAGTAAGTTCTAGGGAACAAACTCCAATAGACTCCCACTTTTACTGGAGCTAATTGATAATATACTTCAGTCCACTAGCTCCCACATGACACTCATGATTCTACTTATATTGTCCTTTATTCAAGGGGTTCACCACATTCTCTTATGTGGGAACTTTTCTAACTGAAACTTCACCTCTCTAATAAATATTACTTAAGAGGTGATACTTCTGAGGTATGTTCTTTGTCTGTTGATGTGACCTAGGCTCTTTTTCATGAGCCACCACTACAATATTATCACAATAAAATGTGATTGGGTATTTACTACTATGTACCACATCAAGATCCTATAAAAATTTCTAAATCCAAATGGTTTCTTTAGCTTCATCAAAAGCCGCTATATACTCGAACTCCACTATAGAATCACTGATAACTCGCTTCTTTGAACTATTTTAAGTCACAACTCCGTTTTGAGATATGAAACATATCTTGATTGTGAATTCATATCATTCTAACCAGTCTAAAAATTAGCATCAGTACAACCCTTGATGAACAACTCATCGTCTCCCCCAAACACTAAGAACATACCCTTAGTTCGTCTCAGATACTTTAAGATATATTTAATAGTAGTCCAATTATATTCTCACGGACCTGTTTGACATCCTTCTTCCATTCTAAATTCCTAGGTAACATCAATTTTTGTACATAAAATAACCTACATGATTGATCCTATCGCTAAAGCATATCTGATCTTCCTCATTATCTCTTTCTCTTATTGTGTTTGAAGAAACATTTTTTTAGAAATATGTAAACCATGTGATAGTAGAACCAATACCATATTGGATTGTTCCATACTAAATATATTTAGTATCTGGTCTACATATGTACTTTGACATAGTTCAATAATCCTCTGGGATCTATCACGAATGAAGTTGATCCCATGAATATAGGCTGCTTCACCTAATTCCTTCATGGAGAAACACCTGTTTAACTATTCCTTAACCAACTGTAAGATTGGTACATAATTTTAAATAAGTAATATGTCATCAATATATACTACTAGGATAATGACCTCATTTAAAATAAACCTCTTGTAAACACACAACTAACATTCAATCTTAATGAAACCAAATTCTTTTATGTCTTCATCAAATTTAATGTTCTATGACCAGGATGCTTGCTTCAATCCATAAATGGATCTCTAAAACTTTCTAATTTTCTTGGCATGACCTATAGTAACAAACCCTTCTAGTTGTGTCATATATAAATATTTTTGAAGGTTCCCATTAAAGAATACATTTTTGACATCCATCTACCAAATATAGTATTCATGGTAAGATACTATAGAAAGTAGAGTCCTGATGGATTTAAACATCAAAACTGGTGAAAAGGTTTCATCTTAATCAATTACTTGAGGTTTTGTAAACCCTTTCTCCATTATCCTTTATTTTTAGGTATTCAATTTACCTTCCATGTCCAGTTTTCTCTTGAATACCCATTTTCATCTAATGATATCTACATCAACTAGCACATCAACTAGAACCCAAATTTGGTTCTGATACATGGAATCCATTTAAGAATTCATGGATTCTTTTCATCTTGCAACTTCTAACCTCTCTACTACCTCCTTGTATGAGATAAGTTCATCATTTTCATCCAATAATGATTAGCCATATTAGGTGACTATTATAACATATCTCTCTAGTTATATTACCTCTTTTACACTCCCACGTAGTACTTGTGTCTTCATAACTACTTCTTCCATTGAGACCCGTGAAATCTGTTCTTATACCAACTCTTGTATATCATGAGAATAATCACCCTCAAAGTCAATATTTCTCCCACTATTCTTTTTAAGGATGTTCTCACTCTCAAGAAAATTGGCTTGTCTATCAATAGTCACTTTCTTATCTGAGGATTTGTATAGGTAGTATCCCTTGGTTTCCTTGGGATATTCTATAAAGATGCATTTTTTTACCTAGGGTGATAGTTTGTTTCTGTAAAATTCATTAAAAAACATATCTCAACCCCATACACATGTGTGCGACAAAATGGGTTTCTCTCCACTCCATAGCTAGAATGGAATTCCATTTTCTGCTTTAGTTATTTATTAGTTTAATGTGCATTCCATAATTTGTAATGAATATACCCAAATGGATAATGGAAGATATCCACGACTCATCAAAGACCTTAACATGTCTAAAAAGTTATGGTTCCTCTTTTCAATAACACCATTCCACTATATTGTGTAATGCAGAGTGAGTTGAGATAGAATCCTTGAATCAAATAGAAATTCATTGAACTCTTGATTAATATATTCACCACCTAGATCCAATCTAAGCTTCTTTATCTTATTCCAAGAAGATTCTCTACTTCATTATTAAATTCCATGAATATCTCAAAGGACTCGAACTTATACCTCATCTAGTAGATATATCTATATGTAATTAATTCATCAGTAAAAGTAATGAAGTAAGAATATCCACCTCTAGGTTCTACTAGAAATGGTCCACACACATCATTATGAACCAATCATAGAAGCTATGTGGACCTTTCACTATATCCACCAAATGGTGGTTTAGTCATTTTCCATTGTAAATAAGCTTGATATATTTTAAGTGGTTTTAGCTCAAATGAGTCTAAATAACCATCTTGACAGAGATTTGTCAAAAACTTCTCATTTACATAACCAAGATGGTGATGTAAAATCAAGGTTTTATATGAGTTGTGTGAACATGATTCTTTATAAATTTTACAATAATTTTTTCCCTAATTTAATATATGAATACTGTTATTTAAATGTGCCTTACCATATCATATGTTTTCCTTATAAAAGAATAAAATTTTATTCCCAAACTTGAAAATAAACCCACTTGTATCTCGGCATGATAAAAAAATACATTCTTGGAAACCATAGGTATACAATAAAAATATTTTAAAACCAAAATAATTCTAGTAAGTAATTAAAGGTGTTAGTCACCAATGTCAAGAATATCCAGCCATACACCATTAGTAGCTCTCAGATCCACCTCTCCTCTGGAAATATTTTGAAATTTACTTGGTTCCAACACTTGGATATAGATTTGAGAACCACAAGATGTATCTTATACCCATTGTGTATATGTGTAAAGATTAAACTTGATAATTAATGCACCTTTAACTTTCCATAGATTTTGGGTGTAGTTCCTCTTCCAGTGGCCTGTCTTACCACATCTAAAAAATACTGCCTTATTTTCCTTTCCTTTCCTATAGATCTTCCTCTTCTTGGAAGGATGGTTCTCAAGAGAATTATATTGTTTAAAGGTATTGGGACCCTTTCCTTGTTCTTTCTATTCTTATTCACCACAAGGATTGAAGGTTTATCATGCCCCATGTCCTTATCCACTTGGTGAATCAATGTATTTTTTTTTCAAAGAATCTTCTAATTAGTGCTCATGTTGTAATTAATTATAACACTAGAGAAGGTTTTGGGTAGTGATGAAATTATTATATCTATAAAAAACTCATTTGGTTATTTAATACCTAAGATGTATAAGTGTTCAATGTATCCAATAAGCTTGACTACATGAGGCCCATCTAGTATAGACTCTTTAATCTTAGTTGTGAACAAAGAATTAGATATCTCATACCTATCTTGTCTCTCCTTATATTGATAGGGATCCTGAAGTTGAGACATCAATATTTACATATCCATATCCTCATGTTTCTTCAAAATATAATTGTACATAGATGATAGTATGAAACATTGATCATATGTTGAATCATTCAAATTTTTCTTATATAGTGATAACTCTTCATCACTAGCCTCAGTTCTAGGCACTTTAGGAAAAGGTTATTCCAGCACATATAATTTCCTTTCATGGAGAAGGATAATTCATAGGAAACTTTACTATTCCTAGAAATTTATGCTAGTGAAAGGTTGTATTTCTTGAAATGATATATTTGATGTCATTTTATTATTATTTATAAAAATAAGAAAATCATAATTTTTGTACATAATCTGATAAAATATTGATAAATAAATAAATATTATATTTATTAGTCTCCAAAAAATTTATCAAAACCCAACGGCCCTCGCAATTGGTTTTGGAATATCCTATTTCTTGTAAATACTAGTGTTAGAGATCCATATTCCTTTTATAATTACCCAACATTGGTTGGTCACGCAACTTGAATGGTTCTAGGAAGGCATTTCAAATTAAAACTTCATTAACTCACAGTTCCTTGATCTGCGGAGTGGACTCCCCAATCCTGAAATCCTAAAATTTTGTTTCCTTAAACTTTTCCGCTAAGTTACATGAAGTTCTTATTTGGAATTAAACCAAGGATGTGAAATAAGTTAATTAAAACCAAAACTTCAAGATAGAATTCCCTGATAATTAAAAGCACCCTAACTTTGGTTGGTCAAGCACTTTGAACAATGGTTTGATTTAAACTAATGTAGTGGAAGGATATACCAAATTAAAATATATAATTGAGGTATTTTATCCCTTTATGTTTAAATTTACAATTATTATCTTTATTACATTCTTGATAATATTAAGTGGATTTACTCAAGTGATTAACTATGTCTTAGATAATATTTATACATAAGACAATTTATTTTAGTTCTATCTTGCATGCTCATTAATTCCATTGAATTATGTGATCACGAAAATGCATATATAATAAAATAACCATGAAACTTGATATAATTAAATAATAAAGTGGTATGATCTTGAGAATTTAATAATGGTTAGTTTATCTAGTAGTTGATAAACTAACCACTGACCTAGGGGAAAAAACCTTGAACCAATTAAGGTTTTTGTTGCAACATTCCACCTGTCCACCAATGCATATCTCTAGGGTAGGTTTCACCTCAGATCCAAACTTGAACCACCTACACTATATTTGGATATACATACATTACATATGCTTTTACTCACACACGGGTGAGGGAAACAAGGGGTTTACATAAAAGAAAATGTGGGCACACATGCCCTTACATAATTAGAGGAGATAAGGCACATAAGACAACAATTTAATTTAATAATTAATTAAATGAAACCAATCTCATACAAATTTTGGGTCTATTCTCATGATCATCCCCATGCATGCAACAAATTGTGCATTTAATAAAACTAGCATTCAATTATTAACCGTTATTATTTAAGATAAATCGTGCTTGAATAAATTAATTATTAACATTAATTAATAAAATCCTTTATCTTAATTCTCATTTTATTTTTTGAGATTCTCATCCATCATAATTTTAAAAAAAATCAGTAAATTTATTTAAAATTAACTGTGTACATTAAAAGTACTTTGGAGGAAATACAGTAAATACCCATCTGAATCCACCCAACATGTATTGTAATCACATATAATTTTATTTTTGTGACATTTATCATACACAAATTATCACATACTTTCATGATGTGTACTATCAACTTAATGATTTCAAGAATTACATGATTTTTCTATCATGTGTTATACTTCAATGCACATAGAGTAACAATATCAATGCAACTCATACATGATATGCAGATCTAAAAAATACATAGATATTAATCAAACACACAAACACACACACATAAAACCCATAAAATGGTGTGTCCAATAATCTTAATGATCACATGCAAGAACATTTCCCAAGGTTTACATAGTGTGACAAATAAATATTAAATCTACATAATTTGGTAAAATTACCCAGTTTTTATAGGTGAGCTATAAAATGTGTACATCTCTCATAATCTATCTAAGGTGAACACCTAGGGACCCAACATGTAAATAATACATTGTAAATATTGGAGTAATTGACATGTAAATGAGACTACATGACATGTGGACTCTGAGTAACATGGTATTCAATCAGGTAGGTTGTGTAAAAAACACATGGACCATATGTGACTCAAAGGGACTACACGCCATGTACGTGGGATACATAGTGTGTAATCCAACTGACCATCAACCAGGATGTCTGAGTCAACATGCGGTGTAAGAATTAACTACACCAAGTGTAATCAATGAACATAGTGTGAGTAATTTCTGAATTTCCTTCTAGTGCATTGAAAACTAGTACATGATGTGTAACTCTAGTTACATGTTGTGTACCTATGTATTTTTTATTGAGAAACTTGAACACCTCTAGATTAGTTCTTTGATGTTATTTTATTCATAAAATTAATCGTCTTGATTAGATCTATGATAAACAAAGGAAGAATAAGTAGTTCTCACAATTCATATTAAAATAATAATTAAACTTGAATCGAAAAACTAAATTAAAATTCATAAATAAATAAATGATCTTTAAATAATTATAAAATATTATGTGACCACTCTGATACCACTTGTAGGTTCTGGGCGCAGTGGAAGTGTGTGATGGGTCATACATTATTTTTGTTTTTTCCATGATCGATGACCAATTTAAAATTTACACAATAGTAAATGTGATGATCTATGAAATTGAATCAATGAATATAGACAAGGGATAGAATGTCGGAACCAAGAGATATGATCATAAAAAATAAATTATAATTAATTTAATTAAATAAAGAATTACCTCGATATAATTATTTCTTTGTTGATGGATATGAAAACATATATGTGTTATTCCATCATAACATTGTAGCAATCAAAGTAGATTACCTCTAGAAGTGATTTATAAAAATTCCAAAAATCTCTGAACGTCATTATAGAAATCTTCATGTGCTAGCACGACAGATCCTACCACCTATATCGTCCACCTTTGATCACCTTGAGAACCAATTCCAATGTATTCTCTTGGATCTCTCTTGACTCAAGAGTGGGAGGTGGAGGAAGATCACTCACCATTATTTGGATAATTCTTGGAGAAGAGAGCTCCCAAGATATTGAGAGGACTTTCTAAATCCATTGTGAACAAAAAAAAATGAATTGGATTATTGAGAAAATAATATAATTGGGTTTATCTATTACTAGGGTTAAAATAAAATAATTTCACAAGTACCCTTTATTATTTACTTAACCCCTATAAAACCCCATGTTAAATAATAATAATAATAATATTTATCTACATGTTCTTAAATTGAGAATTAAATTAAATATTATTTAATCAAATAATATTAAATATTTATTATTTCTCAATAGAAAAATAAACTCATTCTTCTATTCCTCTATAGTATTTATTAGGAATTGAATAATTACTATTTATTTATTAAATAAAAATCACTACATTATTTTCCAATAAATATGTAAATAATATATTCACTAAATCGGAAAAAATATTTATATGTGGTCAATAATACATGAATAATTATGAAACCACATCTGGGAATAATATTTATTCAACTTTTTTAATAATAAATAATAATATATTATTTAACAGAGATTCTGGATACACTTAGTGTGTGACCCTCTTGGCCACTTTCTTAGTGGCATTAGGTGAAATTGCCTAAAGTCCAAGGTTAGCATCTAGAAACATTACAAGGAACCCATAGAGAAATATGTTAATGATGTAATGATATGATACCACATATGAATGCTTACTATGTAATATAATCCCTTTATCACTATATCTAAAATCAAGAAGTTCACATACTAGTTCCCTTAACCTATTTTCTTGATGTATCTCTGTTTAACTTCTTAAAAAGTTAACTGGAATATTATATACCATGGACATGGGTTTATTTAGGCTATATAATTTCCATCAAAGTGTCTGAGCTATCAACATCCATTGATGAACTGAAGGGACAAACCCTTTCTCGCATTATTCATTAATGCAATATTACTCGTGACACACCCAATGTAGCCTAAATACCATTAATATCTATCATCACGATTTTTTTCAATACATCAAAGTACATGTCTCATAATGCTCATTAATAATAATAATATAGTCTAAGGACTAATACACATGTTTGTATATAGAAATATCCAATGACACATATACATATTTATTTCCTATTGGTGGGTCTCATTCTCATAATATCCTACAAGATATTACCAAAGGTGTACACCATGAGAAGTTGCCTCAAATTACTCTAAGTCTCTACCCTTGATATCCTATATAATTTGTGTCCTTAAAAGGATATCATCAAACTTTAGAATATATATTTAAGAATCATGTTGTAACACTTATGGGTTCTCATCATAATGGGGAACTGTTATCACCTTTTAGTGCGAAAACTACTCATTGAACATTATCACATACTATGTTATGTAGAAGAAAAATCATGATGTGATAAGAAGATTTTTAATATAAAAAAATATGAATACATGTTATCATAAATTACATAGAAGTTGGTTTTAGGGCACCAAATCCAACCAGAATATCTATCCCAATATCCAATCTGCTCTGGATGACCTGCAAAAATATATGTAGGGTGAGAATAACAACATACTCATTAGGATACTACCTAGAACCTATCAGAAAAAAATAAAGAAGCCATGATAAATCACTGTAAAAAACAGTGAAACTAGCTCAAAACCTAATTAGGTATACTAAGTTCATAGTCTCATCATGGATAAAAGTCACTAAGTATCACACAAGAGAGAAAATATAATAGTAATGAAACCTCAAGGGCACCTTGCTCCCACTTCCCCCTGGGTTTTACAATCTGTCCCAACATCACACATCCTGACCAATCTCTCTCCTAATTAATCCCTCTGAAAGAATCTTGGAAAAGGACTCACAACATACACCTAATGGATCACATCATCCCATCTACATATCCATATATAGTAACCGAGTAGTTTTGTGAAGCCACCATAGCATGTATGATGGGTATCATACATCATGTATTATAAATCAAGCCATTATAGCCTATAAAATTAGTAAGGTACCAAAATCCATCACAACCTATACAAATCATACCTATAATAATAATTTTCATATTATATCCAGAGATACATGTGTGTGAAATAACCACAATCCATCACATCCACACACACACATATATGGGAAAACTAATAGCCATGCATACCAGCACAAGTAAATACTAAGAGAAGAGAGTTGGTATAGAGGGGGTAGTAAGCCATATATCCTCCCTCTAGGATGTTGGGGAAAACACCCTCCCAAAGTCCACTAAGTGTCAGTTTCCATAAATGATAAGGGTGAGGTAGCGTCTGAAATCACAAAATATACATGATATAATATAGCTCAAAACCACACTATGGGCATAACCTAGTCTTAAAATCAACTGTATCTAACATTGCTTAGACTCTCTACTACCATGAATAATACCAGATATCCTTAATAACAAAATTATTTAAAACTTATACATTAATTCTTTCATTTTTTTTCATATCATTCTATTAATTAATTCATTAACCATTAATTAACCATTATAATTATTCCACATCACATCACATTAATCATCCGGGTAATGTATATGATCTCCAGGAATAATCCAAATCGAGTCCATGGTTAATCAAGATCAACATATTTTATCATTAATATTTCATCATAACCAACCTTGTGGGTTAAAAATTACTTATTCATTATTAGAATCATTCCATAATCCATGTACTCTAGGAAAACCATCCTATGCTACCAATAAAAGGAAATATGAAACCCAGAACATCTAGCTACCTAAAGTATTGGAGAAAGAAATGCATATAAAAAAGAAACACAACCATTGGCCATTAAACTGAGTCAAAAGTGATAATCCCAACTCTCAACATCACATTATTTAGTAATCCCATATCCAACCCTTTCCATTATCTATGTTTCCAAATATGGAACCCATATTCCTATCCTGGTGCATCTCACCATCATATGTGTTAAATACTACCAAATCATTTGGTATTCCCTTCCCATATCACAATATCCATCCTAGGATTATATCACATATGGGGCTCCCCACCCACATCTCATCGCATAGAGAAGCTCACATCTAGGGAATATCATAAAATAATTAAGAAACAAACAATCATATACAATAGGTTAATCTAGTCCCCAAAAACAAGGCATCTATCCTTCACACATAAACAAGCTCTCACTACTACAATCTAAAGTCACTCAACCTTCTTAAGAAGATGGGAAAGACAATAATTAACAATTATCTTTATCAAACAACTGATTTTTATTCCATCATGAATTAACCAATTTTTTATTCATAGGTTTTAACTACAGGAAACCTATGGCATCAACCTATAACAAGTTACAAAAAAATCAAACACACCCTTTAGTATTTAAACTTGTTTCATCAAATTATGGGAAGTAACAATCTTATTTGACATTAATTTTATTCATTATAAACATTCTCAACAAGAATTATCATGATTTACATTATTTATCAATACCATTAACACATGAAAAATAATTTTCAATTAAACATGTGCATTTCATCAATTTGATTATCATCAAATTACAATAAACACTGAATTAAAACATGCCTCTTCTTTAGTTACTCTTAATCCAACTAATTTTCAATTAGTTACGGATTTATGTTCTTTACAAATTTTAACATTCCACTCCAAGAATAATAAAATGATAACAAATAATAGAATACATATCACACTATCAAGAAAATCAAGAGACAACCCATCATTATAGTATAAATTGCATCAAAATGTGATCGCTAAACAATTTATTTAATCCAATTCAATAATTATTAAGTTAATTTCCCTTACATACAAGGGGATAAACTATGATGAATTTACAATTACATGTAAATAAAAGATAATCAATGAACCCCCCACCTCAAAGGAATCAACGATCTTCACACGAGAACATACCAACATTATGGATATCTGACCACCCTTCCAACAAAGAAACCATGATATCCTAAATACAGTGTTTCAAAAATTCACTGAAAACAACAAAGAAACCTCATTATAACAACAAATATCAATATACATATTATGGTGATAAGAAATGTAAAGAAATAATACCGGTTAGGGAGAACCCTCTAGAAAATGAAGAAATAATGCACCTTGGATTGCTAAGGATCAAAGAAATAAATCCAAGGATTGATCCATGTCAAAGTAACCCCAAAATATATACATGGTCACTATTGGATCAACTGGAATCAGGATATTCTCTAGGGTTTTAGGAAAATCCCAAGGCATTGTACCTTTTATAAACACATTGAAAACGAGATTTATATGAAGTGTAACCCTTCCACACCATGTAAATATCCAGATTCAAGTTTTTTTTGAAAAATATGTCACCTCAAATAATTTTATCCCAAATATTTACACACCATAAAGTACCTCATGAACCATTATTAATAAGACGTGGACTATGAAGATATGATGTAAAAAACTTACACGTCATGTATTCCCCCTGTTTCTATATTTTTGTAGTTGAACCCCTCCAGACTCACTCCATGCCTCCTCCAAGCACCATGAACTTTAGAAACATGAAAATAGTCAGACTACATAGATATGGACCCTTACATTAGATACCTATCAGAAAATTATGGTTGTAGATAATCCAAAACCAAACCTAGAGAGGAAACAAAATGGGGTCGTCTGAACAACCACCCCATGAGATACCTCTCAAGGGACTAGTCATTGTAGGAGATGGACCAAATCATAAATGGAATAATGAAAAACTATGAAATAGAAAAAACTAGCTTCTAAACACTATCCTGGGGGAGATACCTCTCAAATGAGAGTAAATTAATAATAATAAATAAGAGGAAACTATATCACAAACCAAAAAAGTAAAAATACACATGAGATCAATGTTACATGAGAATTGATAAATATACAATATCTTGGGGTACTATGTGTGAATCTATGAATAATGTTACTAGGTACTAAAAAGACACAGACTAGGGGAATAGCTTACCCATGCAATACCATCTCCTAAAATTCCTAGATCTACATAAGATTCTCTTGAAAGGTCGTATCATTTTCAACATTGACCTCAACCCAATAGATTAAATGAGAGTCACCATGAATATTATTATAGATCCATTACATGTGAAATATATCATGTATCAATCTTATCTATGGGGGATGTTCTATTTGATAGTCCATGACTCCAATACGATCCAACACCTCAAAAGGCCCAACAAACCAAGGAGAAAGATTACTACCATAACCAAACCTTCACTGCCTACAATAAGAAGTCAACATCAGAAACATGTGATTTCAAACATTGAACTCCAAAGTTATCCTCCAATTATCAGAAAATAATTTATGAACATCTTAAGCCACCTTCATCCTCTCACTAATTACCTAAACCATTTCTGTAGTATTTTATACTAGTTCTATCCTGATAATTTCTTCCTCTCTTACCCCAATCCATCACAATAGAGAGTGGAAATATCAACCATACAAAGCTTCAAATGAGTTCATACCAATAGTGTAGTGGAAACTATTATTTTAATAAGACTCGACCAAGGGAAGGTTCTTTATCCATGAACCTCCAAAATAAAGGACTTAAGAGAGAAACCTTTCTCCAAGAGTTTAGATAGTTATCTCTATCTAACCATCTATCTACTGATGAAAAATAAGTTCTAAGGCATAACTAATATCCAAAATAATATTTTAGACATATCCATATGATAGAAGTAAAATAAGGACCACAATCAGAGATGATTGTCCTCAACACTTCATGGATACACACCACATCCTTCAGATACCACCTTGAAAAAACATCCAGTGAGATCGACTCCATGGTCATTATAAAGTGTATTGATATAATCAAACGATCCACTATCACACATTTAACATCATAGACTCCTTGGTCTCCAGAACTGATAATGATGTCCATCAATATTTCCTCCCACTTCTACTGGGGGACATCTAACAGATAGATTAAACCCCCAAGAACACGGCTCTTGACCTTCACCTTCTATCAAACCAAACATCGAGAAAAAAACTCTACAACTATATTCTTTAACCCATTCCTCAAAAAATATCCTCCTAAAAATTGGTACATCTTTTTCATGTCGTGATGTACCACTAAGGGAAAACATTGAAACTCGTGGAGAAATATCTCATGAATCACCAAAGGAATAAAAAGAATTCACTAGAACAACACCCAAATTTTTCCATCCTTATACCAATCAAAATGGGAATCACCCATAACAACTCAGTCTCTCCAGACCTCCACCTCACAATCCCCCAACTAGGACTCCTCCACATACTGCACAAAATACAACTACACTTTCTTCTATAAAATACAACTTATTTATCCATCCTCTACCATATATAGATGCATCCCCAAGAGTTATTCCACAACCCTATAGGAACATACATATTCACACATGAAATATCTATGTGACTTCCTACTTACTGAATCAACCACAATATTTCCCTTTCCTAGAATATAAGAATTTTAGAAGTCATAATTCTATAATAATTCCATCCACAGATGATGACGCTAGTTAAAGTTATGTTGGGAGAAGACATATGTTAGGCACTTATGGTCAATAAAAACTAAAAAACACTCACTTATGAGGTAATGTCAGCAAAAATTCAAATAAAACACAACTTTTTCCAACTCAAAATCATGGGTGGAAGTTTTATGCTCATGGTAGAATAACTATAAATTACTATAAGAAACAACTGATATCTAATACATATGAAAACAACCAAACCCAATATGAAAAGAATATTAGAAAACATCAAAATGAACTCCATATACTAAAAAAAGGATTGGAGTACATAACAACTTATCCTTTAGGTACTCAAAATATGTCTAACATTGGCCTGTATACATGGGCACTTGATCCTTTGGGGTCAAGACCATCAGAGGAGTCACAATATGAAAATAATCGACTATGAACATCTAGTGATAGGGTACAAGACCAAGGAAACTCTATATTTATGCCAATATATTGGTATTTGACCAAGAGACAACATCCTCAATCTTTGAAGGATCCAAAACTACTTCCTGATGGGGCCCAACATTTCCCAAGAAACAAACTTCACAAGCCCATAACTCACACTTCAACAACTTCCCAAATATATAATAATGATGAAGAACTCCCAAAATGGAATACATATGCTATGTATACTCATCTTATGATATATAGTACATAAGGATGTTGTTGATGAAATCCTCCAAAAATTGATCTAGTAAATCTATGAAAACTATGTTCATCTATCCCATGAACACACCAAGAGTGTTTGTCACCCCGAAGAACATCACGATGAACTCATTATGCCTATAGTGACAATATAAAGTGTTCTTATAAATATCATCATCCTTCAACAACATATGATGATATAAAGTACAAAAATATATTTTTGAGAACCAACTTGACCACTTATGATGATCAAATAAATCATCAATTCATGGAATATGATATAGGTTTTCACTGTCACCTAGTTCAGGAAATAATATTCATTACAAAAATGAAAACTTCTGCAATACTTCTTCATTAACAAAACTGGTTCACTCTAAGGTGGTACACTTGGATAAAAAAACCTCACTAAAATAGATCATTTATTTTTTAATCACCAATCTCGCAACTCATAAAGCTCCATCCTATATGGATACATTGATATATGATACACAACTGACTATAGATCGATACCAAACTTAGTCACCCGTCGAGGGGGTAATGCTAAGTCCTACACGAGAAAGACATAGGGGTACTCTTATACATATATAGAGACCACTGACTGATAAACCTATGACATGATCATATTTAAATTTTCCAACAAAAATTAAAAGGATAGAACATGACTCTAACCCATTAAAGGGTCTTTGTTGACAAAAAACACTACTGACTCTCTTTTAGTGTCATAAAAAACAAACATTATCTTGAAGAAATCCACAGTATCCTGCACTGAATACAAGCAATCCATGTCAAGGATTAAGTCATATGGATATATATGTAAACATAGTAAATCTCTCCAAGAGTAGTGCTTCCCCAAAGATATATCACATCCTCTACATACTTTATAAAAATCGTGTTGACCTCCAACTAGCAAAGTCAATGTCAGGGGCACTAGAATCCATTATACCTCAAGTCCCAAAGAATTGATGAGGGTAGGTGACATAAATAAGTGAATTGATCTTAAATAAAAAAATCCTAAAACCGTGTAGAAAAAAAATAATGGGTACCTCAAACAAAATCTGGCTCATGCAATGATGGAAGCACTAAAGCATGAAGCTTACTATGACTTAATTCATGGAATCTTTGACCCTACTGATGACAACCTCCTTGGACCTGATCTTATTTTTGAGGAAGAGGAGCATATTGGGGTTTAATCTATATACCATATATCCTATATGAAAATATCAGACTAGAACACCCTTCTAATACCGCCTCAACTAAAACTACCTAAACAGAGGAAACTAAAGTGGAACACTAGGAACACACTGACTACTCAGAAAGGATAAACTCTATCGCTACTAATGACCTCGTAATTAACAAGAAAAACATGCTTATAATTCCTTAGAATAGGTTTGAGATCCACCTCCCCTGGAGCAATAGGATGATAAGGCCCAGGACCTACCCTGCCTAACCAAAAACATTTCAATCCTGAAAACTAAGAACCTAAAACCAAAACTCTAATTCATGAAAAATAACGAAGACCCCCATATCATGATGATTCGATTGTGCATAGGATCCTCTCAATATACTCTAAACTTGATAGAACCTTGAGATACATATTTAGCATAAACGGGGTGACCTGGAGCTAGATATCAGGATGAAAATCCTCCTTGAAATGCCTCACCCTGACATCCTCATATGAAAATAGGTTTGAAGAATATCGAATAAGGGACCTGAAATGGATCCCAAGCTATCGCATTCTAGAAATCCCCTACTGAATGGTAAGAAACACCTAGATTCTAGATTCATTCACAGTTGAAGAAATAAACTCTACTCAAAACTGGCTTCAATACTTCTCCCGCGATACTTCAAACTCCTCACAATTCCCATGGAGAAAGAACCACCACTGTATCACTGCTTCACATTGCATCCCCAAAGCCATCAAAACCCAATTCTCATTCTGAGAACATATCAAACCGAAGGCTATATAAACCTCCTATAACAAATCTTATGTGAATGAATCTAAGATGGAGCCCTCAATCTTCTATAGAATATAGTGTTGAAATTCTTAGAGTGTCATCCTCAAAGGGTTTTCATCATCAACATATACTCTATAATTATCTGTTTACACATCCAGCTGAACATATTTGTCATGAACTTGACGAGGACGTCAAGTAAGATCCATTTGTGAGAAAAACTATTAGATCTATTAAAATTGGAATATGGAATAGATAAAATTAAATAATTATTTTATTATCTTGTTAAGGTTTTAACCCATCCCAAGGTCTACCCATTTCAAACACAAGTGAACATAAGAATGATGCATGATCCTTTCCTATGTATCTACCCCAAAAACGATATCACATCATTTATTATGCTCAATAAACTTGAAGGTTCGTGAATTAGATCACAAGGGGACCTAAATACCTATGTCTCAATAGATCTTCTATGTTTACATTTTGTTAATAAACTTATCTGACACTATTTTCCTACAAACCCATGAAACCTCACCTATGCCGAACTACAAACTCCATCTTATCCCTCAAACTAAACCATTGATACAAAATTTCATGAACCCCTCCCCCAAAAGAGACCACAATGACGGGAGAGAGATAGTGACTTATTAAGCCCCACCTCCAGTAAGCCCTGGGTTGGCAACTAGCACCAAGAGTATAATAAATGTGAATTTGGGAGGCATTACCCTCTAAGAGAAACATGAAAAATATTGACATAAGACATATAAATCAATCAACACATGCTCAAACTCATATATTGAAATCTCAAGTGAAAATATGCAGTTATATACAATAATATAACAACTAAAATAGAAACGACAAGTAAAATAATGGTAAAGATGATAGTGACCATGAAGACCAAATAGATCCTGCAAAACCACAAGCTAGTAATATCCAGCTTGATATCTGACCTACTCTAGCTAACCTAAAAATGGGTTCTATAGATGGTGGGTGAGTATAAAAGAATACATAGTAGGATCATATTGGAAATATCTCATGAAAAAGATAAAGAAAGAATGCTAATACACAGTGAAAAATAGTAAAACTAACTCATTGCCTAAGAAAGTATACTAAGTTCCCTACCTCACCATGGATAACACTCACCAATTATCACTTAAATGAGATCATATAATATAAATGATTCCTCAAGGTTACCCTACTCTCACTTCCCCACTGGTTGTCTTCTCCACCCCAATGGTGCACGTTCTGAGCCATCTCTCTATAAAATAATTCAACCCAAAAACACATGTTCATGTTGTCACAACATGAACCTCATGCATCACATCACCACATCATCTCATCCACATATCAATATATAGTGACTATGTAGTTTTTTGTAATCCCCCATAGCTTGTATGATGCATATCATACATTAGGTATTATACCTAAAGACATTACATCCCATACACTAAGTAAGTTACCACATGCCATCACAACCTATAAACATCACACCTATAATAATCTTTCGGATACTATATCCAGAGATACACGTGTGTGAAATAACTACATCCCTCTTCACACATATATGGGAAACTAATAATCGTGCATAACAGCATAAGTAAATACTAATAGAAGAGAGAAGAGATAGATGGGGTTATCGATCATCCATCCTCCCATTGAGATGTTGGGGAAAACACCCTCCTAGAGTCCACTAGGTGTCAGTTTTCCTAACCAAAAAGGGTGGGGAAGCATATGAAATCAAAAAATATACATGATATAATATAGCTCCCAACCACACTATGAGAATAACCTAGTATTATAATCAACTAAAATGAACGTTTCTTATACTACCGTCTTCTACTACTAAGACCAGATATCCTATAAGCACACAAGAATTTAAAAGAGCTACATTAATTACTTTTTTCCTTTGTATCATATCCTTCCATTAATTAATTCATTATACATTAATTGACCATTAAGATTTTTCCACATCACATTACATTAATAATTTGGGTAAATTCCATGTCCTCAAGGTGCAATAAAAACCGAGTACATAGTTTCTTAAGATCAACATATTTTAGCATTTTTATTCCATCATAACTAACCCTATGGGTTAAGAATTAGTTATTAATTATCATAATTATTCAATAATATATGTACTATAAGAAAACCATCCTATGCTACCACCAATATGAAACATGAAACCAAGATCATCCATCTACCATAATTTGTTGGGAAATGATTGCAGATAAACAAGAATACCATCCATCAACCATTAAAAAAAATTCAAAAGTGAGAATCTGTCATGACCCCTCCTTGGGGCCCGTGTTGTCACTACCCAAAGCCAGCCTTCTATAGGCTAGGGGCTAAAGACTAGCACTAAAAGGAATATCCCCTCAAATTGGGAAGGCATTGCCTTTATATCCTGTAATCACACACAACCAAGTACATAAAAAGATACGAACACAAGTAAACTATATAGAAAAAAGAGTGCTAAAAGAAAGAGGGGCCAGAATACAAGACTAATAGTAAAGGTACAAGTAAAACTGAAATAAAATAAAACTGAAGAAAGAGAAATACAGTTACTGGGTCATCCTCCGATGTTCCTACCTGAAGGGTAGGTATAGATCGCCTCCTCAGCACTCCACATCTGCCTGTCTTTTTTGCATACCGACACACCATATGGTCCACCTCCAGGCACCTTCCAGTCCTAGTACCCTCTTCCTCATTCAGTGTTGTCCGTCATCTACACCAAACACAAGAAGGTGCAGGAATAACCTGTTCAAAGGTGAGTAAGACAATACTCAGTAGGGACCCCGATACCCTCAAGGTCTCACAAAATCCACAAAGGATAAACCACAAAGCATGAAATCAACTGACAACCTTACTTAGGTATGTACCCATACATATAACTAAGTTATCAAGTATACCATCTCAATCATGAGGAAAACACAGGGTCCAACCAAAAATCCCAAAGCTCAACTGTTCCACAAAGGAAGGAATATTACAAATGTAAGTACCACATAGGTATGAACCCATCTCACAACAGGTATAACATAAGTACAATAGTGGAGATGATTAGATGTAACTATTGAATCAACTTACTCTATTAAGAGGCAGACCCACAAAGGATCCCAAATTATAGACCCACAAATGATCCTAGTACATAGTCATACCCACACAAGATCCTAGTACATCTTCAGTACATCGTCAGACCCACACAGGATCCTAGTACACGTCAGTACATCATCAGACCCACACATGATCCTAGTACATGTCAGTACATCGACATACCCACACAGGATTCTAGTACATCTTCAGTACATCATAAGACACACACATGATCCTAGTACGTTGTGAGTACATTTTCAGACCCACACAGGATCTAAGTACATCGTCCGTACATCGTCAGACACACAAAAGATCCTAGTACATCGTTAGTACGTCGTCAGACCCACACAACATCCTAGTACATCATCAGTACATCTTCAGACCCAAAAAAGATCCTAGTACATCGTCAGTACATCGTTAGACCCACAAAGGATCCTAGTACATCATCGGTACGTCGTTAGACTGACACATGATCCTAGTACATCATCACAACTAGCTACAGGGTACCCGTACTAATCTTGCTCCACTCCAATAGAGTCCGCTCCTCAATCCACTAGTCGTTAATCCAACTTCCACAAAGTAGTATGAGGAAGTATCCCAAAGTACCACCAAGTAAAATGGGTCTTAAAGAAACAGATGGTGCATCAATCTGACGCCCGGTCTGTAAGTTATTAGTCTCTTAGTCTCGAGGGCCTGGTTGGATTCGTGCTCGATCAAACCTGACCATACCCCAAATTTATCCAAATCTCAAGTGGGGTATACCAAAGGGGATGTCTCGCTCTAAGGCTTCCAGTGCCATAGACGGTTTGTCAAACGGACACCTGATTCTAATGTTATGGCCAAAAGTATAGAATGGGTCAAAACTGGTCTGGGTCCGGTCCAACCCGGTCGGACCGACCCGGCCTCGGCTGACCCAGTTCGGGTCGACCTGGCCTTACCCATTGGGTCTATCCTAGCCTGGACGTACGTGGGGGGGGGGGGGGGTCGCGCACCCCCCACCAATCATCAAACGACCTTTAGCCTACTGGTTTCCAGCTGCATGCGGGACCAGCGGGTCCTGCTCTGTTCAAAATGGCCGGCCGGATGGCCATCCCCTTCTCCTCCTGGTGGCACATCATGCGCCACCGCTCCACGGTCGGCCGAACGCCTGTTGCGCCTATGCCAAATGCCACATCCTGGAGGGTCGCGACCCCTTTCTCTGATAGTGGTGCATTGTGCGCCACCTCTCCACGGCGAGCCGAACGCCGGCTTCTTTCCCCTTCGTCGCCACGACACAAGCTGCAACCCTTTCTTGTCGGGTGGTGCAGATGCGGGCCGCCGCACCATCATGCAGCCAGCCTCCACTGGCTCCCACCTTTCTCCACCGCATAGGATAAAAAAACCATGAAAACAACGGAGGGATCAGGCCGTGTACGTTTGGCCCGCACCTCCGTGTTAGTGCGGTAGCAAGCGGTTCACAACGTTTGAATCATGAAGAACATGAAGACCGAGTAAGGGAGGTATTTAAAACATCAAAACCTACTTCATTCATTCGTTGGTGTTGGCAGGAGGAAGAAGCCGAAGATGTCAACGTTCATCATGCCTGCCACACGTCTCCAATCCCGAGCTCATTCATCGGATAATCGCTCTTAGATGGAGGTGGTTTGTAACACCCCGAGCTTCCATGATACGCTTCTCATTTAATAATGCAATAGCTTGCATGGTACGCAAGTTCGAGTTCTAACACACCGCGACTAATCAAAGTAGCCGTTATGAATAGTAATAACCACTTTTTAAAATTATAGAAATTTTATATTTCAAAATGGACTTCATTTTTGTATTCGTAATATCGAAATTATCCTAAGTTTATTTTTTTGTAGCTTTCTGAGAACTTCCAATTTTTTATGAATAGTGAAAAATACTTAAAACAACTTTTTTAATCAAAATAATTTATTGTGATAAATTATACTATTTAGTTGTTTTAAAGTATAATTAGAATATATTTTTACCATTTTATCCAATGGTGGTCATTAGAATTAATTTAACATTGAAATTGGACATAAACAATTGCCAATCTTTTGATATAAATTGTTTCTAAAAAACACGCTATTCGTCGTAACAGCGGGAATTAATTATAAAATTAATGAATGCAACTTATATGTTTTGAATTTTGTAAAATAGACATCATTTTTGAATTCGGAATATCAATTATAGCTTAGGGTGAAATTTCTGCCTTGTTCTGAAAAACTTCAATTTTTGATGAATAGTGAAACCACTAAGTGGTAGTTAAATAACTGATTTTTCGTTTAAATGAAATATTACCAATTCTGTGATTTGATTTTCAAAAATCCGACATACATGGTTTTCATTAAGAAGTAAAATGTGGTTCAATGAGATTAAAATAATTTTTTGGTGAATAGTGACTTTTAAGTTCTTAATCGCGATTAGAGGTAATTAGTGTAGTTTAAGGTACAAATAATGTTTTAATAATATGAGATGAGCATGACACTTGTCCTACTCCTATTGGATGAGTCATGGCCGACCAATACAACCCATGGGTCAACTTTGGGACCCCATGGAGCCACTTTAGTTGGAAAATGACATTAATATATATTTATTTCATGTTAAAATTAAATTGATACAAACATGAGTTGTTTTACTAAAACAATTTTTAAGTGGGGTTATAAAAGTCCACATTTTGACTATAAATATTCATTAGAAAGATAAAAATATTTCCTACATCAAAGTATTTTTTTTATAATTTTTAGACATTAAATAAATTAAATTATTTACGACATCATTATGATGCAGCGATGACCTCATTATTTAACGATTTAAATAAAATGAGAAGATAATGCAAAATCCAAGGCTTACACTTATCCAAAGACTATTGGATGAAGAGATTTCGAACCCTTATCACCTTATCCACGAATTATATAAGTGTGGGACCTTTAGAATCCGAAAAGCATTGTATAATAATGTAACATTTCAATCTTTCCAAAAGAGCCCCTCCTCTCCACTTATAAAAGGCCCCCACCTCTCCCACCTTATTCACACCTTCAAGACATTTGGCTCGGCCAACCTTTGCCAAAATACTCCCCCAACATCCCCCTCTTACTCCTAGAAGCCTCACTTTTGGAAGAACTCTTTCCAAGGAAGCCTTTGGCTCAAATCAAAAAAGAGTTACCCGATTTTGAGGTAATGTCTTCTCTAATGTTGTTTTGTTTTATTTTTCTTCTCCAACCCCCTAAACTCTTTTTATTCATTTCTTTTGTAACAACACCAGTATCCTCAATATACTAGGATGTTTTTTATAAGAAGTATTTGAGCTACACTTACACACACCTACATCTAATGGTTAAAGAACATACGGTTTCTGTGGATGGCGAATTTCTGCCTCACGAAATGATGATTGTTCAACACTCATATAACACCTTCAAAGGTGGACATTAAGATGTAACTATTTTTATATATGATATATAATATGTTTATGTTTTACTTATGCTTCTGTATTTCTCTTTTATGTCATACTTTATGATTTCCATTATGGGTAAAACGCGATAATTTCATTTTAGGAAGTGCGGACTACCGCCCCCTGAAAGTGATTTGAATCGTTAATGCCATATGTGGGATGTATAAAGGATGGAGTAAATGGTATTATACACTATATTATACTGGAATTATATTATACATTTATATCATTATGATTTTGTTCCATTAAATATGAAATTGAAATGAAAGTAGCGTTCATGCGTACGTACGGCTTACCGTCTCCATGAACGGTGCATTTCATTTCTTACCTCTAAATGTTACGTAATATTATAAATGAATGTATATACTAGATATATAAGATATATATGACATCTAAATCATGAATATAATTCTGGAGATAATGGATATTCTACCACATAAACAACTTGTAATTATAAGAAGTTTATTGCTGACTCAAGTACCAAAGATCGACAAAACAACCGTTATTAACTTAAATAATTACATAATGTTCATATCATTGTAATAATTGATATAATAAGGATAATGAAATTGAAAATGGTTCTTAATAAGGTATATATTAACTCTAGTTTATTATTCAGGAGGTTAAATAACGGTTGAGTCAAGTCAGACACGAGGTAAGGGAACTTCTTAACCCAATTTCTATTCTTTGGGTTAATCTCCTACTTTCAAATTATGTCATTATTATGTATTATGTTGTATTTTTACATTATTTATGTGTACTTATAGTGAATACACATAATTGACCTACTTTATAAAAAAATGATCTTTTTAAGGACTTCGTCTCAATCCCCTTTCATTGAGGCATATTTGGTTTTATACACAACTTTCTTTTATACGGTGTATAAACCCCTTTGACTTTTACGTTTATTCAAAAGGAATCTTTTTATACGAAGTGTTTTGCTAAACGACAAAAGGGAATGTTTTTCTTTCCGTACTTATGCGGCAACAACGACTTCTCCGCCGCCATGACCATTATTTGAGTTTCGGCTTCCTCTACAAGCTATCTTTTTTTAATGAAAAATAAATACAAAGTTTTAACTTTCTTTTATTTTGGTATTGAAAATGGTTTTGAAAGCGTTTTTATTATATCAATGTGTTGTATTGATATCTTGTGATTGAAATATGGAAATGTTATGTTTCCTTTATGCATGTTTTATGTGATACGATTATGTTATGGTTTATGATATGTTTAAACCTATTCATATGAGGAATGTATTGGACTTAATAAGTGACGGGTGGAGCCCGCTATAGCTCCTCGATGCATCGGTAGGTCTCATGAGACAACTGGACGTGGAATTGGCCGAGGCCCTTTCCTAATTTGATTTATGGTTTTGGCCGAGGCCTTAATCATTTTAGACGTCTTGGCCGAGGCCTTGACAAAATGTTTCAGAATGTCTGGCATTATACATTCCATCATTATGAAAGTGGTTATTGATATTTCATGTGATTATTCGACCAGTAGAATATCCATGTGAATAAGTAAATGGAATTATCTCATTTTACTTTTGCCATATTATGTTGAAGTTCATGTTTAAAAGGCTTTTGTTTTGGTTATACATTGCCTTAAATGTTAATGTTTATTTATGAAAGCTTCCGTAATATTGTTATCCTTACTGAGCATCTGAGATCACCCCTTTCAATGTTTTAATAGTTTCCAGGATGTGAAGAAGTATTTTAGGAATGACCTTCAGGGGTAGTCAGAAGAGGATATGAGTGTGGACTATGAAGACTTTGTTATTAGTTTTTCACTTTATGATGTAATGTAAGACTTATTAATGTATCTAGTGTTTCCAAGGCTATTAAACTAATCGGTCTTTCGAGACTTGATCTTTTGTGATCATGCCAATGTTACGAAGTAATGCACTGACTCTGGGTAGCTAGGGTCGGGGCGTTACAGTTGGTATCAGAGGCAGTTTAGTACTAACCTTGGAAGCTAGATGTAGATAATCTCTGATTAGAGCACATAGCCCAAATATAGAATTTGAGGATTAGTATATAAGAACTTCCTAGAATTTTGGCATTATAGAGATTTTATGAGTTTTCTGAGCAATACATCCCTGTCTGGATACGAGCAGGTAGAGGCGGCTCTAGCACAGACGTAACTAGGGGTAAAACCCGAAAACACCGTTTTGAGCTAGACTCGAACGGGAACTGGTGCACGACAACGGGCCTTGATGCACTCTTGGTTACGACACTCCCGGGGGATATGCTTAGGATAATTCTCATTTTATTTACAAACCACTATGAAGGGTTATGAGTATATACTTCCTCAAAGAAAAAATTTCTTTTTATGATTATGGATTATATCCATAAATAGTTCAATTTATGTAAAGTATTTTACAAATATGGAATTATGTATTTTATTTCATAAACTAATCTAGTTTATGCCATTGTTTAGAAACGGCGCCTAGTGGAAGGAATGGAAACCGTATCAATGCACGCACTCCGTGTAGGGATTTCCCTCCTTCTCAAGATAATTATGGTGGATCTAGTGATACAACTGGTGCTGATCAGCTTCTCACCGTACTGGGACAACTCACGCAGGTTATGAATAATAACCTTACTCGTATGGAGCACCCTGATTCACAACGTGGAGGATCAATGCTAGACCGTTTCATGAGGCAACAACCACCAACCTTCAATGGGAGTACAAATCCTATAGTAGCTGAGCAATGGATAAATTCCTTAGAGAAAATATTCCATGCCTTGGGGAGTAGTGAAAGGGAGAAGGTTGTCATGGCAGTTTACCGCCTCACTGGAGATGCCGATCAGTGGTGGTCGCTGATTCAAATCACAAAGGAAGATGATGACGTATCGAATATGGAATGGAGGGAGTTCAAAGAGATTTTCTTAGAAAAATACTTTCCTCGTGACCATCGAGTAGATATGGAAAGGCAATTTCTGAGTCTGAGGCAGAAGGAGGATGAGAATGTCGCAAAGTATGAGGCTAACTTTACAAGGTTAGCGAGGCATGCTGCCGATTATATACGTAACCCAAGGAGTAAGATTGATCGTTTCTTTGATGGGTTAAAACCATTTCTCCGTCGAGCTTTAGTATCACAATCGTTCTCAACATACGAAGATATTGTCTCATGTGCTATCAAGACGGAAAATGAACTCTCTAAGTCTTATGACAATAAAGTAAAGCAAGAGAAGAAGAGAACAATGGAACATGAGATGGAAAAAGGGAAAAAGGGAAAGAAGGATTTTCCATTATGTGATAATTGTGGGAAGAATCACCCTGGTACTTGCTTAAAAGGAATGAGAGTTTGTTATAAATTTGGGGAAAAAGGTCACCTGGCGCGTGATTTCAAGGGAAAGAAAGAGGCTATCAATGTTGAATGCTACAATTGTAGAGAAATGGGTCATTATGCAAATGAATGTCCTAAGCGTCAGAGAAACTTATCTCAGAAAAGGCCAAGGGATCAAGGAAAATCTTATGCTGTTACTACAGTTGAAGCAGAATAATTAATGTATTGGTGCTTTTTGGAATCATGGATTATATTCTGGTTATTAGAATAATTTGATATATATATAAGGATTGTACTGCAGTACTTGTTGGTTATCATTAAGGTTTTAATATGATGAAGAAAATCATATTTTTAGTATGTGACAATAAGTTAAACTTTACTTTGTTTAGGGAATCTAATGTTACAATTGATTTTGGAATTTAAGGACCCTTTAGAGAAAGTCTGGACGGAGGTATTTTGGATAACTATAAAGGTTGGAATGGATTAAGTTGAACTTTGGATAGTATTGTTTAAGGTTAAAACATTCTTGAAGATTATTTTTGGAATATTATAATACTATAGTTTTAGGAAAAGGACAACCTGCAGGGTGGGGCATAACCCGTCGCGTCGGACAAAGCTGCAGGAATCGAACCCACAATCATGGTGCGACAGGCCTTTATTTCCTACCACTAGCCTACAGGAAGTCCCTGGTTATTACAAAATAATTTTACTAATCTAAATGGTATGTGTTAACATTTAGAACCTTATACAATTAGGATAAGTATAATATTTTTGAGTTCTATTATCTTTTTGAGTGAATGATGAGTTGAAGGTTGAAACTCTAAATTATCAAGATATATATATATACCTATCTCCTATTCAATGAATAAATTAATTCTTAAACTTTAGTAAAGGGATATTAAAACAAAAAAATGTGTTATCCTAATACCTTATGTCTTGTTGAACTGATGATATTTTAAATCAACATAGATTGAAGGCTTTGAGGCCCTCAATTTGACAGTTGATTGTGATTGATGACCTCAATCACTCCCTACAAATATTTACGTTTTTCCTCCAATTATATGTCTCTAATTTCCACCAATGTTCTCCTTATCGAGATCATAATTTGGTGGTGACTTTCTTATTTCCATTTCCCTCTTATTAAGGCTAAATTTTATTAACCTTATTTCCGATGTGGGTTTTCCACAAAGGTATTTTCTATTTTCAACCTTTTATTTTCAAAGAAAAATTTCAAATTGCGAGGACGCAATTTATTGAAGGAGGGGAGAATGTAACACCCCGAGCTTCCATGATATGCTTCTCATTTAATAATGCAATAGCTTGCATGGTACGCAAGTTCGAGTTCTAACACACCGCGACTAATCAAATTAACCGTTATGAATAGTAATAACCACTTTTTAAAATTATAGAAATTTTATATTTCACAATGGACTTCATTTTTGTATTCGTAATATCGAAATTATCCTAAGTTTAATTTTTTGTAACTTTCTGAGAACTTCCAATTTTTTATGAATAGTGAAAAATACTTAAAACAACTTTTTTAATAAAAATAATTTATTATGATAAATTATACTATTTAGTGGTCTTAAAGTATAATTAGAATATATTTTTACCATTTTATCCAATGGTGGTCATTAGAATTAATTTAACATTGAAATTGGACATAAACCATTGCCAATCTTTTGATATAAATTGTTTCTAAAAAACACGCTATTTGTCGTAACAGCGGGAATTAATTATAAAATTAATTAATGAAACTTATATGTTTGGAATTTTGTAAAATAGACATCATTTTTGAATTCGGAATATCAATTATAGCTTAGGGTGAAATTTTGGCCTTGTTCTGAAAAACTTCAATTTTTGATGAATAGTGAAACCACTAAGTGGTAGTTAAATAACTGATTTTTCGTTTAAATGAAATATTACCACTTCTGTGATTTGATTTTCAAAAATCCGACATACATGGTTGTCATTAATAAGTAAAATGTGGTTCAATGAGATTAAAATAATTTTTTGGTGAATAGTAACTTTTAAGTTCTTAATCGCGATTAGAGGTAATTAGTGTAGTTTAAGGTACAAATAATGTTTTAATAATATGAGATGAGCATGAAACTTGTCCTACTCCTATTGGATGAGTCATGGCCGACCAAGACAACCCATGGGTCAACTTGGGGACCCCATGGAGCCACTTTAGTTGGAAAATTACATTAATATATATTTATTTCATGTTAAAATTAAATTGATACAAACATGAGTTGTTTTACTAAAACAATTTTTAAGTGGGGTTATAGAAGTCCAAATTTTGACTATAAATATTCATTAGAAAGATAAAAAGATTTCCTACATCATAGTATTTTTTTTATAATTTTTAGACATTAAATAAATTAAATTATTTACGACATCATTATGATGCAGCGATGACCTCATTATTTAACGATTTAAATAAAATGAGAAGATAATGCAAAATCCAAGGCTTACACTTGTACAAAGCCTATTGGATGAATAGATTTCGAACCCTTATCACCTTATCCACGAATTATATAAGTGTGGGACCTTTATAATCCGAAAAGCATTGTATAATAATGTAACATTTCAATCTTTCCAAAAGAGCCCCTCCTCTCCACTTATAAAAGGCCCCCACCTCTCCCACCTTATTCACACCTTCAAGCCATTTGGCTCGGCCAACCTCTGCCCAAATACTCCCCCAACATCCCCCTCTTACTCATAGAAGTCTCACTTTTGGAATAACTCTTTCCAAGGAAGCCTTTGGCTCAAATCAAAAAAGAGTTACCCGATTTTGAGGTAATGTCTTCTCTAATGTTGTTTTGTTTTATTTTTCTTCTCCAACCCCCTAAACGCTTTTTATTAATTTCTTTTGTAACAAAACCAGTATACTCAATATACTAGGATGTTGTTATAAGAAGGATTCGAGCTACACTTACACACACCTACATCTAATGGTTAAAGAACATACGGTTTCTGTGGATGGAGAATTTCTGCCTCACGAAATGATGATTGTTCAACACTCATATAACACCTTCAAAGGTGGCCATTAAGATGTCACTATTTTTATATATGATATATAATATGTTTATGTTTTACTTATGCTTCTGTATTTCTCTTTTATGGCATACTTTATGATTTCCATTATGGGTAAAACGCGATAATTTCATTTTAGGAAGTGCGGACTACCGCCCCCTCAAAGTGATTTGAATCGTTAATGCCATATGTGGGATGTATAAAGGATGGAGTAAATGGTATTATACAATATATTATACTGGAATTATATTATACATTTATATCATTATGATTTTGTTCCATTAAATATGAAATTGAAATGAAAGTAGCGTTCATGCGTACGTACGGCTTACCGTCTCCATGAACGGTGCATTTCATTTCTTACCTCTAAATGTTACGTAATATTATAAATGAATATATATACTGGATATATAAGATATATATGACATCTAAATCATGAATATAATTCTGGAGATAATGGATATTCTACCACATAAACAACTTGTAATTATAAGAAGTTTATTGTTGACTCAAGTACCAAAGATCGACAAAACAACCGTTATTAACTTAAATAATTACATAATGTTCATATCATTGTAATAATTGATATAATAAGGATAATGAAATTGAAAATGGTTCTTAATAAGGTATATATTAACTCTATTTTATTATTCAGGAGGTTAAAGAACGGTTGAGTCAAGTCAGACACGAGGTAAGGGAACTTCTTAACCCAATTTCTATTCTTTGGGTTAATCTCCTACTTTCAAATTATGTCATTATTATGTCTTATATTGTATTTTTACATTATTTATGTGTAATTATAGTGAATACACATAATTGACCTACTTTATAAAAAAAATTATCTTTTTAAGGACTTCGTCTCAATCCCCTTTCATTGAGGCATATTTGGTTTTATACACAACTTTCTTTTATACGGTGTATAAACCCCTTTGACTTTTACGTTTATTCAAAAGGAATCTTTTTATACGAAGTGTTTTGCTAAACGACAAAAGGGAATGTTTTTCTTTCCGTACTTATGCGGCGACAATGACTTCTCCGCTGCCGTGACCATTATTTGAGTTTCGGCTTCCTCTACAAGCTATCTTTTTTTAATGAAAAATAAATACAAAGTTTTAACTTTCTTTTATTTTGGTATTGAAAATGGTTTTGAAAGCGTTTTTATTATATCAATGTGTTGTATTGATATCTTGTGATTGAAATATGGAAATGTTATGTTTCCTTTATGCATGTTTTATGTGATACGATTATGTTATGGTTTATGATATGTTTAAACCTATTCATATGAGGAATGTATTGGACTTAATAAGTGATGGGTGGAGCCCGCTATAGCTCCTCTATGCATCGGTAGGTCTCATGAGACAACTAGACGTGGAATTGGCCGAGGCCCTTTCCTAATTTGATTTATGGTTTTGGCCGAGGCCTTAATCATTTTAGACGTCTTGGCTGAGGCCTTGAAAAAATGTTTCAGAATGTCTGGCATTATACATTCCATCATTATGAAAGTGGTTATTGATATTTCATGTGATTATTCGACCAGTAGAATATCCATGTGAATAAGTAAATGGCATTATCTCATTTTACTTTTGCCATATTATGTTGAAGTTCATGTTTAAAAGGCTTTTGTTTTGGTTATACATTGCCTTAAATGTTAATGTTTATTTATGAAAGCTTCCGCAATATTGTTATCCTTACTGAGCATCTGAGCTCACCCCTTTCAATGTTTTAATATTTTCTAGGATGTGAAGAAGTATTTTAGGAATGACCTTCAGGGATAGTCAGAAGAGGATATGAGTGTGGACTATGAAGACTTTGTTATTATTTTTTCACTTTATGATGTAATGTAAGACTTATGAATGTATCTAGTGTTTCCAAGGCTACTAAACTAATCGGTCTTTTGAGACTTGATCTTTTGTGATCATGCCAATGTTACGAAGTAATGCACCGACTCTGGGTAGCTGGGGTCAGGGTGTTACATGGTTCTTCATTGGAGAACTTTATTCATTGGGAGTTGTTCTTCATTGGAGAAGCGTAATCCTTCCAAAAGCTATAACCTTCTCATTTTCCACTAAAATAATGAGGTGCGAATATAATTTAACTTAAGAAGATTAATTATGTTGGAACAAATAAAATGATGACACATTTCATTAAATGTTAGTTGGCTCCAACAATTTAATGGGGAGTTGAAAAAATTAAATAATGGGAGAAGTTCAAGAGTGACCTCCCAATAAAGGGGTTCATCTGGTCTCCAACTTTGAAATCAAAATGGAGGTTTTAGTTCGGGTGGTCCCCACCTCCATAACCCATGTAGAGAGGTTTTAATAGAAATAAAATAAAAGTTTATTTTATTTTATTTTCATTTCCACGAAAAAATCCCAAAATCTATCTTTCACCCTAGACCTACTGCGGTCGGGGTGAAGGTCTCCATAAGAAAATACCAATACTGCGAGTTTGATGGTGTCCACGAATTTCAATTCTGAGCATCGGTTCAAAAGTTATAAAAACTCGCTCATACATTTACTGGACGCACCCGAAATTTTTTTAGAAATTCATTCCGGGCACACCAGGCCTCAGAATCATGCTCCGTCAATTTTCGTGGACTCATAAAATTCACATATAATTAAAAAAAATTACATGTAATTTCTAGGTCTTTACATTATCCCCACCTCAGGGATTTACGTCCCCGTAAGACACAACTCAAACTAAAGAAACAAGTGGGGGTACTGAGCACGAATATGAGGCTTCCGCTCCTATGTGACCTCATGGAGGTTCCCATGCATCCAGAAAACATGCACCAGAGGTATCAACCACCCCTGAAGGACCTGCTCCCATGGATCCTCAATCTCTACTGGAACCTTCATAAATGTCAACCCATTGTTGACGTCCAGCTCGCCGTGGTCGATGATGTGAGAAGGGTCGTGCACGTATCTCCTCAGCTGGGATATGTGGAAGACGTCGTGCACCTGGTGTAACTGAGGTGGAAGAGTTAGGCGGTAAGCCACCTCGCCAAATCTGTTGAGGACCTGGAAGGGTTCGATGAACCTCATAGATAACTTGACACCCCGACCAAGTCTCGGCAAACCTCATTGAGGTGAGACCCGTAGAAAGACATGGTCACCATCCTTGAACTCCAGAGGTCTTCATATTCTGTTAGCATAAGACTTATACCTACTCTGTGCAGTCTTCATCCACTCCTGGATGACCTCCACCTTCTCCGTGGTAGCCCGTACCATATCTAGTCCCACTAGTGCTGACTCCCCTGGGTCAGTCCAGCACAATGGTGATTTGCAAGGTCATCCATACAAGGCCTCAAAATGTTCCATCCCAATGGTGGAGTGATATCTATTGTTGTATGAAAACTCCACCAAATTAAAGTGACCCTCCCAGCTACGACCAATGTCGAGGGCACAAGCACGTAGCCTCCTCGAGGGTCTAAATAGTCCGCTCAGTCTGGCCATCCGTCTGAGGGTGGAAGGTGGTGCTCAAACAAATCTGCATCCTGAAATCCTCCTACAACCCCTTCCATAACTGGGATGTGAAACGCGTATCACAATTGGAGATAATCGTCAAGGTTACTCCATGTAGCCGCACAATCTCTTGAACATAGAGGCATACCTATCTCTCTACTGAACCCTGCTCTCTGATCGGTAGGAAGTGGGCCGAACCGGTGAGTCAGTCGACGATAACCCAGATAGAATCATGACCCATGGATGTACGTGGATGTCCTGTCACGAAGTCCATGGATATCCCATCCCACTTCTACTCCGGGACCTTTAAAGGCTGAACTAATCCTGCTGGAACCTAATGCTCTACCTTCACTTTCTAACAAGTGAGGAACCAAGAAACAAACTATGCTACTACTTTCTTCATTCCCAGCCACCAGTGCTATCGTCAGAGGTCCTGATACATCTTAGCCACTTCTATATGTACCGATAGATAGGACGTGTGTAACTCCCTCAACACTTCCTCCTGAAGCGACACTGGTACCATGGTACTTCCTCTGAAAAGGATGACGTGCTCCCCACCTTCAGAAAATCCATCAGGTGCCTGACCTATGGATATTTGAGCACGTCAAGCCTCACAGTTAGTGTCCCCATACTGCACCTCCTTAACTCACTAAATAAGTGGGGGAGTGACTGTAAGAGACTAAAGAAAATATGCTCCATCTTTATCCACAAAGGATATCTATAAAGCACCCAACTTCTCCGTCTCCTCTCCTAGCAGCTGTATACCAGATCTCTTGTTGAGTAAATCTGCTACAAAGTTCCCCTTCCCAGGAGTACAGAATATCTCAAAGTCATAGTCCTGGAGGAACTCAAGCCAACTTCGTTGTCTCAGGTTTAGGTCCTTCTTTGAGAATATATACCTGAGACTCTTGTGATCCGAGTAGACTGTAAAATGCTCGCCCATAAAGTAATGTCGCCACATATTCAAGGCAAAGAACACTGCTGCTAACTCCAAGTCATGGGTAGCGTAGTTTTGTTCATGTTGTCTCAGCTGTCGAGAACCATATGTGATCACTGCTCACTCCTACATTAGGACACATCCGAGTCCAATCCCAGATGAGTCGCAGTAGACTACATACCCTACACCCTCTTCTGGAAGCCTCAAGATGGGGGCACTAGTAAACCTCTTCCTCAGCTCCTGAAAACTCTGATGACATTTCTCTAACCAGACGAAGGGTTGACCCTTCTTTGTTAACACTGATAAAGGTGCTACAACTCCGGAGAAATCTGTCAGAAAACTACAGTAGTATCCAGCCAAACCCAGGAAACTTCGTACGTCTGTCACAATCCTAGGTGGCTCCCAAGAATGTACCACATCAATCTTCACTGGATCCACTATAACTCTAGACTCTGAGATGACGTGTCCTAGAAAGTGCACCTCTCGGATCTAGAACTGGCACTTAGAGAGCTTACCATAAAGCTGGTGCTCTCGGAGTGTGTCCAGTACTACGTGCAAATGATAGGCATGCTCCTTCTCGGCAGCAGAGTAGATCAGATTGTCATCAATGAAGAGAACCACAAAGCGATCAAGGTATGGCTAAAATATCATGTTCATGAGTCTGATGAACACTTCTAGAGCATTGATTATGCCCAATGACATAACCAAGAACTCGTAATGGCCGAACCAACATCTGAAAGCCGTCTTCTTCACATCCTCATCTCTCACTCTGAGATAGTGATAGCCTGATCTGAGATCTATCTTCGAGAACCACCATGCTCCCTTCAGCTGATCAAAGAGGCCATCAATCCTTGGAAGTGGGTACTTGTTCTTCACGGTCACCTGGTTCAGGCGCCGATAGTCAACACAAAGTCTCAAGCTCCCATCCACCTTCTTGGTGAACAAAATTGGGGCATCCCAAGGAGACACACTGGGCTGAATGAATCCCTTCCCCTGTAAGTCCTCCAGCTATACCCGCAGCTCATGAAGCTCCACAAGAGTCATATGATATGCTGGTGTAGATATTGGTGCCGTCCCAGTGTAAAATTCAATGTAAAAGTCCACCTCTCTATGAGTAGGTAGACCTGGAACATCATTCGGGAAGACATCCACATACTAGTCCACCAATACAGGATAGCTCAGACTTTCCACATCAACCACTTTGAGGGTAAGGCTAGCCAACTGATGAGTGATTGGCTGCACTCTCCTCCAGGTAAGTCCATCTTATGTTGCAAAGGCTCACTTCTCACCGGTGAAGGTAAACCTGGTCCCATCCATGGGGACACACCACAATTTGCACCGAATACAGTCAATATGATCATAGACTTTAGATAACCAGTCCATACCCAGGATGACATCGTAAGTCCTCGATGATGCTACTAGGAGATCCCGTCCAAAGCTCTCGCCTCCTAGAGTATGCTCAAACTGCCGACACGAGTGCATAATCATTGAATCCACTCTCATAAGAATCTATAGATGTAAGAATCAAGACAACGACTCTATCGAAATATCCAAGCTTTGAATGAGGGAAGTGTAAATAAAATAATGACTGGCACCTGTGTCTATAAGTACTGCAGCTAAGGTGGATTTGACACATATCGTACCTCGTATCATCTCTAGAGTGTCATCACCATAGGCCTCAGATGCTTGAGGCTGAGATCGGCCCTGTCCACCTGCTACCTATGGTCGGGATGGACCACCTGGTGGTCATAACGGTAACATCTCGAATCATCACCCACCACCAGCTACACGACGAGCTCCTCTGCCACATCCGCATGCTCCATGAAGACCTCCTCAGTTGAACCTCTGTCTCTACCTGGGTAGTCCTTCGACCGTCTGATCATTATCCTTACGATGGTTCAAACAGTCACGAGCCATGTAACCATTCCTGCTGTATGTGAAACAATTCATGTTCCTCACATGACTGGATCAGTCTCCGGTACCCCACACAACCGATTCTGAGTCATCCGGTCGTCCAATTGTAGGTCTGGTTTTCTTGGACCTCTGTGACATCTGTCTACTACCAGCTGTAGAAGACTCGGATACATGAAGACTGGTGGTGGGTCTCTCTTATAGTGACTACTCAATAAGAAAACTCTCCACTAAGAGGGATCGTTCTAACACCCCCATCTGCATCGGGATGCTGAGTGAGATCATCGAAGCCCTGATATCCCACCTGAGTCCCTACTCAAAGGTATTGGACCTAAAAAATGGGCCCCAAACCATATTATTGGAGTAGAGTGAGAGTTCGGTGAACCTCACTGAGTACTAATCCACTGTCATGATGCAGATGAATAAGCTCCTGAATATGCATTGCACGAAGAGTCGTTGGGACAAACTCTGCCCGAAATAGGATCTCGAAGTCTTCCTAGAGAAGTGTCACCTTGTCGTGAACCTGAAGCATCAAGCCCCACCATCTTACTGCTGCTTCCTATAGAAGACTAGCGGTATGGATCACCATGTGATCAGCTGGTGTCCCTACCATTCGGAAGACTCTCACCTCGGCCTCCAGGCAATCCTTAGCCGCATGTGGGTTCGTCTCTCCCTTGAACCTGGGTGGCCTCTAGTGCTGGAACTCGTGAAATGTGCTCAAGCGGTGTGAACTCTCTGCTGCTGGGGATGGTGGCATCGGTGGCCCAACGGGTAATGTTACCGCTGGTGCCTCCACTGGTGCCTCTACTGGAAGAGGGCCCTGCACTGAGGCCTTGTTGCTCGGTGGGATATCAGAGCGTACTATATCCGGAACCCTAGCTAGCTATCTGCATGGAGGCATCCTGAAGAGAAAAAGGAGTTCCATGATCAATAAGTTATACCTGGTGATCTGACTCATGAAAACACAAGAAAACTTTTCAAAACACACATGAAATCAGTGTTTTCATGCCTTGAGTCAGAAATCAGAATTCAGGGTCCTGGCGTATGGATACGTCGGCCACCACACCAACACTGGATTCCCTAAACTGATAACCACACTCACTACAGTTAACACTATTTTCATTAAAAATATCAAAGTACAATGTTCTATAGTAGAACCGACTCCTCTGATACCAATTTGTCATGACCTATCCTCCGGGGCCCGTGCCGTGACTACCCCAAGCCTACCTTCCATAGGCCAGGGGCTAGAGACTAGCACCAAAAGACATATCCACTAAAACCGAGAAGGCATTACCTTTATATCCTATAAAATCACACAACCAATCACACAACAAGATACGAACACAAGTAAACTGTAAAGAAAAAAGAGTGAAAAATTTAAGAGGGGACGGAATACAAGCCAAATAGTAAAGGTACAAGTACAACTGAAATACAATACAACTGAAGAAAGAGAAAGAGAACTACTGGGTCGTCCTATAAGTTTCCTACATGAAGGGTAGGTACATATCACCTCCTCAGCACTCCACGTCCACCTATCTCCTCTGTATACTGACACGCCGTATAGTCCAACTCCGAGAAACGTCTAGTCCTGGTACCCTCATCCTCCGTCAGTGCTATCCGTAATCTCCACCAAACACTATAAGGTGCGGGAATAACCAGTTCAGAAGTGAGTATAACGATACTCAGTAGGGACCCTGAGACCCTCAAGGTCTCACAAAATCTATAAAGGATAAACCACAAATCATGAAATCAACTGACAACCTTACTTACATATATTCCCATACATATAACTAAGTTATCAAGTATACCATCTCAATCATAAGGAAAACACAAGGTCCAACCCAAAAACCTGAAGCACAACTATTCCAAAAAGGAAGGAATATTACAAAGGTAAGTACCACATAGGTACAAACTCAGCTCACACCAGATATAACTTAGGTACAATGGTAGAGATGATTTGATGTAACTACTAAATCATTTTACTCTTGTAAGAGGCATACCCACGAAGGATCCCAAATTACAGACCCATATAAGATCCCAGTACATCGTTAGACCCACAAAGGATCCTAGTACATCATCAGTACATTTTCAGAACCACACAAAATCCTAGTACACGTCCGTACATCATCATACCCACACAGGATCATAGTACATGTCAGTATGTCGTCATACCCACATAGGATACTAGTACATAATCATTACGTCGTGAGACCCACACAAGATCCTATTACATTGTCAGTACGTCGTCAGACCTACACATGATCCTAGTACATCGTCAGTACATCGTCAGACCCACACATGATCCTAGAACATTGTCAGTACATCGTCAGACCCACACAGGATCCTAGTATATCGTTATTACATCATCAGACCCACACAGGATCCTTGTACATCATCATTATGTCGTCATACACACACATGAACCTAGTACATTGTCAGTATGTCATCGTACCCACACAGGATCCTAGTACATCGTCACAGCCAGCTACAGGGTACCTGCACTAAGCTTGATCGTCTCCGGAAGAGTCTGATCCTCAAGCCACTGGTCGATAATCCAACTTCTATGAAGTCCCACGAAGATGTATCCCAAAATACCACGAAGTAAAAGGGGTATCAACACAATAGAAGGTGTGTCAATCAGACGCCTGGTCTGTAAGTTATTATCCTTTTTGTCCCGAGTGCCCGGTTGGATTCGTGCTCGATCCAACCCGATCATACCCCAACTTTATCCAAATTTTAAGTGGGGTGTACGAAAAGAACCATATCGCCCTAAGGTTTCTGTCACCACAGAGGATTTTTCAAATGGACGCCCGGTGCCAATGTTATGGCCAAAAGTATGGGATGGGTCAAAATAGGTCTGGGTCTGGTCCGACTCGGCCCGTTGGGTCCGGCCCTGCCCGCGCTGGGCAGCCCAACCAGGCTGCATGCGGGGGGGGGGGGGGGATCGCACGCCCCACCCCAATCACAGAATGGCCTTCAACCATTCGGGTTCCAGATGCATGTAGGACCCGCGGGTCCCTCTCAGTTCAAAATGGATGGCCAAATGGCCATCCCCCTCTCTTCCTGGCTGCACGTCATGCGCCGCCACTCCGCGGCTGGCCGAAGGCTGGCTATGCCTCCGCCAACCACCGTGTCCCAGAGGGCCGCATCTCCTTACTCTGACGATGGCGCGTCGTGCACCGCCTCTCCGCGGCCAGCCAAACGCTGGCTGCCTTTCCCTTCGTCGATGTGGCATAAGATGCGACCCTTGCTTGTCGGGCAGCGTGGACGCATACCACCACCCCGTCGTGCGGCCGACCACCGTGGGCCGCCACCTTTCTCCACCGCGTAGGATACAACAACCATGAAAATAGTGGAGGGATCATACGAAGTTCGTTTGGCCTGCACCCTCTGCATTAGTGTGGTAGCAAGCGGTTCAAAAATTTTGAATCATGAAGAACATGAAGAACGATTAAGGGAGGTATTTAAAACATCAAACCCTACCTCATTCGTTTGTTGGTGTTGGTGCGAGGAAGAAGTCAAAGATATCAACGTTAGTCTCGTCTTCCAAACACCTCTAATCTCGAGCTCATTCATCGAATAATCGCTCTTCAATAGAGGTAGTTATTTGTTGGAGAACTTTCTTCGTTGGGAGGTGTTCTTCATTGGGGAATCACAATCCTCACAAAATCTCTCCCCTTATCTTTTCACACCAAAAGAATGAAGTGACAATGCAATTTAACTTAAGAATAATAATTATGTTAGCACAAATAAAATGTTGACACATTTCATTAAATGTTAGTTGGATCCAATAATTTAATGGGGAGTTGGAATAATTAAATAATGGGAGGAAGTTTAAGAGTTACCTCCCATTAAAGGGGTTAGGGTGGTCCCCACCATTGAATTCAAAGTAGAGTTTTTAGTCCGCATGGTCCCCACCTCCATAAACCATGTAGAGAGGATTTAATAGAAATAAAATAAAATATTGTTTTATTTTATTTTCATTTCCATGAAAAACCCAAAATCTATCTTTCACCCTTGACCTACTACGGTCAGGGTGAAGGTATCCTTAAGTGAATACCGACGCTGCGAGTTCAACGGTGTCCTCAGATTTCAATTCCATGCACCGGTTCAAAAGTTACAAAAACCCGTTTGTACATTTACTGAACGTACCCAAAAAAAATTCATAAATTCATTCCGGGCACACCGGGACTCGGAATGACACACCTTCAATTTCCGCAGACTCGTAAAATTTCCATATAATTAAAAAAATGACATGGAATTTCTGGGTCTTTACAACATCCTTGATCTTAACACCATGTCAACAGGTAATCTATTCATCCTATTCCATCTTCTTCAGTTCCATCCCCAACACCCACATGCATATCCTGATGTACCTTACCATTACCTGCATCAACTATTTCCACATCATTCGGTCCTCCCACCCATATCACAACATCCATCTCATGTTCATATCACATCTAACCCTCCCCACTCAATATCTCATTGCATTGAGAAGATCACATCCGGAGAACATCGTAAAATTAGAAGGAAATAAACAAGCACTTATAATATGTAAATTTGGTCCCTAAAAACAAGGCATCTAGCCTTCACACCTAAACGAGATCTCACGAATCTAAACTCAATGAACTTTTCCTTCTAAAAAATATGGGAATATGAGTCCCTAACAATTATCTTTATCAAAAAAATTATTTTTATTCCATCTATTATTATCCAATTTATTATTTGTAGGTTCCAACTATAGAAAACCTAAAGCATCAAGCTGTAACAAGTTACCAAAATATTAAACATGCTCTCAATAATTTAAATCAATTTCATAAAACTATGATAAGTACCATTATCATTCAACATTCCTTTTATTCATTATCAAAATTATCATCAAGAATTATCATGCTTTATATTTTTTATTAATTCCATTAATAAATCAAATATCATTCTCAATGAAACATGCACATTGTATTAATTTTATTATCATCAAATTATAAGAAACACCATATTCAAACATTCTTATTCTCTAATTACTCTTAAGATAATTAATTATCAATTAATTATAGATTTTTTATTTTTACCAATTTCAACATTATACTCTAAGAATAAGAACATGCTAACAAAGTATATCATAGATATCACACTATCTAGAAAATAAAGATGAAACCCATCATAATGGTATAGATCACATCAATATGAGATCACTAAAAAATTTCTTTAATACAGTTAAATCAGTATTTGGTTAATTTTTCTACCATAAAAATGTATAAAATATAACCAATTTATGATATCATGTAAATAAAATAGAAGCAACAAATCCACTACCTCAAATTCATCCCCATTCTTCATATGAGAACGGACCAACATTGCAGATATATGATCACATATCCCATGAAAAAACTATGATAAAAAAAAGATGTTGTTACTAAAATTCAATAAAAATAGTAAAGAAACATCATTGTAATAGTAGAGATCAAGAACCATATCAAAGTGAGAAGAAATGGGAGAAAAAATAGTTTGGTCAGGGAGAAACTGGTAGATAATAAATAAATAACGAACCTTTAACCACTATAGATCAAAGACGAGAATCCAAGGATTGATCCTCATAAAAGGAATACCAAAATCTAAAAGACAATGTTACTAGATCACTAGGAATCAAGATATTCCATAGGGTTTGAGGAAATACTTTAGGTTTTATACCTTTTATAAATGTTCTACACAAGGGATTTACCTGGAGTGTAACCGTTAAACATTGTGTAAATATTGGGATTCAAGTTTCTCTAAAAAACGAATTGGCTCAAATAATTTAACCTTGAATATTTAAAAGCCATGAATATTCCTTTTAACTATACTAAATAAGTAATGAAATACAAATACATGACCTGAAACACTTATATGTCATGTATTCTTCCTGTTTCCATATTTTTTAGTTGAACCCCTCTCGAATCACTCCAGGCCTCTTCAGAGTAGAAAGATCTATAGAAGCACACAGAGGGATAGACTACATAGATCTGGGCCCTTACTGACTACATAATAAATCTTCCCATTAATTTTTTTAATGGATAATATCTATGAAGAAATCATGATATCCTAATGATCAGATCATGATTCATAATTCTCATGTTCAACTATTTGAAAATGATTTTCAAACTTATTTACTTCAAAACATCCATTATTATGATGTTAATAAATTTTATTTTCTACTTATAACTCTTTATATGATAATAATCAACATCTTAGGACATTTCCACTCAAAAATATTCCTTTTATATTATTTGGTAATAAATTTACATGTAACGTTTTTTCATTAAATTCATTCTTTACCAATATATCCAAAACATTATTGGATTTAATGTGACATTAAATTTTAATAATACTATTACAATTTCTTATATTTTATACTTTAAACTTATATGCTTACAACCATACTAATATTATCTTCTTAAAAACTATATTTTATACAAAATATATATTTATAAGATAAAAAATATGTTGTATTAGAAAATAACACTAATTTAATTTATGTGAATATTTAACAAAGAAATTATAAACGCCCATATATTATATGGTATTCTATATATTTGGAAGAATATTATGAAAATAATACTTTATTCTTTAAGATATGACACTTTGGGAGATAATAACTCATTCCCTCATATTTAAATAAATAATCTGGCTAAATTTTTTTTATATTAGATAAAACTCTTTTTATATTTGTTTACCAATATAATATTTATAGAATGAATTAAAAATTAATACATGTGTATCAAAATAATTATCTCATTTATTTATAACAACCATTATTTGTATTTTAAAATTATATTTTCAAATAATAGAAAACAGAAATGAAAAATGATTTTTTTTAATTTCCAAATCCACTCAAACTTTGAAGTAGTATAATGAATCCACCTCCTTGATGTTGTCGCACGTTTCTTTATCATATAAATTTATAATTCAATATTTATCCAATAATTATTCATCAGTTTTGATATCTTATACATTTTCAAAATAATTTTATTTATAATCAATATTATATACCTATAAAAATAAAATAATTGAATTCAAAAAAATTAATTTTTATTTAGAATATTCATAACGGTTCTCATACCCCTTCATTTTTTCATGATAATTTAATATTAAAAAGAAAAAAATATCCTTCTTTCCCAATAACTCCTTTAGGTTTCAATAACCTAAGATGATAATTTTCCAATCCAAACTTCTTTTTAAAACATAAAAAGTTACCCTTCTTCCCTGTTAACATAACACCAAATCCTAAACATCCCATTCATCAGTAAAAAATCCTTAACACTTTGAATAAATTAAGTGAAAATTTATTTAATTACTTAATATTAAAAAGACTTTTCTAACAATGATTGAAGAAAGAATTGATTAGCCAAATCAATATTTAAAGGAGGTCTTCATTATCTCTTTGTCATTAAGCCAACGAGCTTGTACCTGAGTGGTAGAGGATCCTTCTTGGCATCCAAGAGACCCACGATCAAATACGGGTGAGGGTGAATTTTTGGGTTACTATAGCAGTACTATAGCGGGTACTGTTCGATACTATAGTAACTCGCAATATTCATCCGATTTGGGCCTTCAGGCCACCAGTTTGAACCTATGGGTATTAGGGACTTTAGGCCACCAAAGGCCTTCATGCTATTGGGCCTTTGGCCCACCAATGTCCATTGGTCCATAGGGATTTTGAGCCATAGAAAAGACCAAAGAAGTGCAGACCACATGGGAGTAGGCCCAGATGATGATTCAGAGAAAAATAAGAAACCACCGGTGCAGAGCTAACCAGATTGGAAGAATGAGAGGGTATGACAACTTCCATTGGGACCAGGCACCGTGCATCTCTGCATGGAAAAATTCAATCCAATCAGCTATACGAGGTGGAGAGTTAGACACCTTCAAGATGCAGATGCTAGGGAGGGTCTGTTTCAAGTGTGTCAGGTCTTGGGCCTTTGAGGTCAGGTATTCAGTCATGTATGGGCCTTGTGACTTAGGATTACGGGTCATGTAAGGGTTCCCCTTCAACCATTAGAAGGGGGATTATTCAAAAATCAAATAAAAAGAAGGCCTTCAGGCCATTCAGGCTATGTCATTAACATACCTAATTATATCGAGTACTTAAGCAGAAGATAAAGTTACCATGGTCATTTTTCATCTAAAAATGTAATTTGAAACTTTTTGTGAATCCTTATATGATTTTCATAAGCATTAATATCTACTTTTTTGCATGAAATAAACTTTTCGGTGACCAGGAAGAGATTTCTATAACACATAGAATTTTTAGTATTTGTGTAAGAATAATTCTTAAGTGCATATACCAGTCTAGAAAATTGTTTCCATTTCAAAAATTGATCTCAAATTCATGTTTGTTGATAATGATGACATTTTATCTATAATATATTTTTTATTATATAATAATCATGTATTAAAAAATTTTAATAAATAATTTTATCAAGTGTTTTACAAAAAATGAGGAACCATTTTTTATTACATCATACCAATTAGTGGGTCAAGAACCATATTTCATCATGAATTAACTAAACTAATCTTGTAACATAATCCTTGAATATATAAAGTAGACAATTATATCAGTCATATTTCATATAAAATATGGTTAATTTAGTGGAAAAATCATTTTGAAAACCATTATATAGATTATCCAAAATCAATTTATCTGGAATCCTAATTGTTTGGGTTTCCTAGATAAGTGTAACCAATTATCACACTAGTAATACTTACCTAACCATTAGGTTCATCTATATTATTATTTAATTACACAAGATAGTACATGGGAACATTGATTTGGTGGAACCTACCCAGTTGGATGATCATGTTCTTGAAAATTGTTCACATTAGAGGGAATCTGACCCATAGTATTTTAATGTGGATTTGAAATATCTCTATATTATCTCATTTATTAAATTTTTGTAATAATTTTTTAACAAATTAGAATTTTTTATTCTATAACTTTAATTGAATTAATATATTTAAAATATATTAATGTATGCCACATTTTGAAACTCATGATTTATGTTACTTACTAAAAAAATCCAAATTTATCTCATTCATAAGCTTTATGAAACCCATTCATGCAACAAATTAGAATCATATGAAACGAAAATACCCCAAAGAGTAATCATGGTTTGACAGGTATCCAACCCCAACATTTTTAGACAGATCTAATGGCTATGGGCCAGTGAAAATTTCAACCCAAATTCCTACTATCCATGGATCACTACTCAATAAGGACCGATATTTCAATACAATCCTAACACATAATATGTATAAATTATAACAAACCATAAATTTTATGTTTATAACCCATAAAAAATCATATTCATGGTTGAATGTAACATAATAATATTTCATACATAACATGTAACTCCTTATATGAATGGTTTTAGAATTTATAAGATACAATTTAACAATTTAAACTAAATAATTTAACCACTCAAATCATAAAACTTTTATATTTTAATAATAGAGTAGAAAATAAACTAAATAAATGAAAAATTCATAAATCTTGACATGATATAGACATTAATGATTTTTTTTTATAAATGTAAAAATTATAAACACGTTATAATTTAGACATAATTTAATGATATTCAATAACATATAAATTTAAAAATTTTATAATCATATAATAAATTAAAATATTTCATATTTATTTCAACATGAACTCTTTCATATATGATAATATGTGATATTTTATAAAAAATTTATAATCATACAATCGTTTCATATTTTATGTAACTTTTGCATAAAAAATATCACTTCTTTCATTTTATTTAAAACATGATAAAATCATCCAATACTCCATTTCTCATGGTTTAAATAAATTTTTAAATAATTCATTCAAATAAGAACATTTAACATTACTCCTCTAATGGACCTAAGGCCTTTATTTTTTATTGATTTTTGATAATCTACCTTTCAAGGGGTGAAGTGGAACCCTTACAAGGCCCGTAGGCATAAGTATTACATGGCCCGTAGGCCTTAGAAGAATTCATTGCCCGTAGGCTTCAAACATTACATACAACCCAGAATAACTACTTAGAACTACTCCTCCCCAGCATCTTGATCGTGAAATCAGCTCTCCACCTTCGCATGGATGTTCGGCTAGGCATTCCCGTGCATACACAGGCTTGCCCCGATGGAAGGTGCCATACCCTTTCATTCTTGAAATCCGTTCAGCTTCTACTGTGGTGAAAGCTCCTTGCTCGTCCTCCTTATAGAGCTTGTTCCTTGTAGGTTGTCTTGTTATCATCTGCACTTAAGGTGGCCCGAAGGCCTTGAGGTGGCCCTAAGGCCTTACTGACCCGAAGGCCTGGGTGGCCCGAAGGCCTTAAAGGACTCAGGGACCAAATCAGTGGCCCGAAGGCCCAAACGGGGGCATATTCCCGGCTACTACAGTGTCAAACAATGCTGCTACAGTTCCCGCTACATTACCTGCTATAGTACTACACAGTTCCCATTACAGTACCAGCTACAATAGTACTACAGTACTGCTACAGTACCCCGAAAATTCTACCTCATCCTGGTTTTGATCCCTAGTCTCTTGGATGCACTTATGGAGTCCTTACCAACCGGGCTAAGGCTCATGTGCACCACATTTAACATTACCATTTATGAAAATATCATAAAATAATGTAAACAATTTTATATTATTCCTTATTTTATAATTTATAAACACTTTATAAATGATCAAATTTTTATATACACTTTAATCCTAGATCAAATTAACCAATTTTTTGTTGTACAATTTGGATTTATTATGAGATATTCACATCCATGTTGGTGAAGGTTTTTGAGATTTATTAAACCAATTTTTATTTCTAAAAATTATAAAAACAACAACCAATTTTCATTTTAACCACAATTTGGTTTATATCTGGTGACAACTCTTTTCAAGTGGAAAACCACAACCATTTTACCTTATGTGTTCTTTTTTTCAGGTAAAGCCTTCAGGAGTTTCCACTGGGAGGTTTCATCTGACCACATCATGATTCTTATATAGAAATCAAATTTATATACTGACCATGAGTTCTTACCACTAATCTATGAAGAGGTGTTATCATTTGCAAGGATCTATTTTTCATAAAACAATTCCATTTCTATTTTTCACATACCATGATGTGGTTTCATAATATTTATAAAACCACACATGATTTCCATTAAAACATGTCATGGTTTGATGAACTTCTTAAAGCATAACTATTTTTTAGAAAACACATCATGGTTTTGTAAAAACTCATTTTTTTAGTTTCTTTATCTTTTTAAAAATAAATATAAAAAATATAGAAGTGTATCTGATACCACTATAGGGTTTTGAAGGGGATAATTTTTTCTAAATAAAGTATAAAAAATCAACCAAAATCAATTTAACATAGAATCATTCCATTAATATTGAATAAAATAAAATAATTGAAGAATATGTAAATTTTCTTTGATAATCTAAATTATCCAAGATTCTCCATGTGATCTTGATAAGGATCACTAAGAAGTATCCAATAGAATCCTTCCTCCTATGGAATCCATAATATATGAAAATATCCCTATTCTTGGAAAATAATCTATCCTCCCCATGGTCATATATAAACTTGTCAAAGGAGAGAGAGAGAGTGATTTGGGTTTAATAAATGTTATAACATGAATCTCATATTCAAATGAAACACTTTATAAGGGATGAACCAATTTATGTAGTCTATTAAAATACCATCCATGGATCTCAAATGTTTTTACTATTTATAATAAAACAATTTATAAATATTAATAATGTTACAAATCCTTATAACTCATGATTCATTCTTTATAATGATCATTTAATGTTTAAATAATCATTAAACACGTTCAAAATCCTCAAATAATAATCACATGATGATCAAACTAAATATGATAGATTATGTTTCAAGGAATAAGAAATCCCTACATATCATTTCATAATGCATAAACTACCCAGAACTAAACCATGGCCTAGTGAACTTTACTATGTCATGGTTTACACTAATTCAAACCATGATTTGGTTTATAACACCATGTTCTTGAATATTTTTCAATTATTATTTCTAATAATGCATTGTTAAATAGTATTATATTTTAACAACATAAAATATATATCATTATATCAGTTTTAAATATGTTCAATACACATTGTAAAAACCTCATAAAAATAACAAAATAAAACATATATAATAAAAAACGTAATAATGTTGACCAAATATCATACACAATACTTATTTTATGTTACTCAAAATAAATTTCAGGACTATGGACAAAAATAATAACTAAATCTCAACTAAATAAAATAAAATAAAAAATATAAAGACCAATATATTATAATATCAATCATTATAAAAAACTAAACCATTAAGAAAACTGCAATAACAACAACCTAAAATGTTCTGAAAAAATCCAAAAAAAAACTAAGAATGAGAAATGGTGTTAAAAAATAGAGATCTATTTAAAAACCTATACGTTGTATTTATCATGGGTATTTTTCTGCAGCTTGAGTATTTTATAAAAGTAACAGATATCCCACCGTCTAAACTTCATCTAAAGAACAATGACTCAAATATCTTATGGTTCTCAATAATGGTGTATCTGAGAAAGATTTCATTAAACATATGAGAAAAGATTATAGATATCCAATGATGAATGAAAAATAAATGATAGATCACATAAGAAATTTATATGGTTTGGGAAATTCCATACATCCATAAATAAACACTCACACAAGAAATTTATGTGGTTAGGTAAATTACCCATTGATGGAGATATGACCTAAATCCTAATATAAATATATATATATATGTGTGTGTGTGTGTTATATATGTTAGCCTATACTGTAATGTATAATATGGGGTAGTTGTCTGGAATTTCATCCTTATTGTAAAAGGTTTGTTGTTGTTATTATGGGTATATCGTAAAGAACTTATGCCCAAGATAGTCATAACCCCCAATTGGTTTATACCATATGGTAAAATCATGTGAATAATCATATTAAATAATCAACATTAACACTTTATGATTGATATAGGAATTTCAATGTTAATTTTTAATATTTGGATCTATCTTACACATAATCTCTTCCTTGATTAAACATTTAATAGGATGAAAAAATGGAATAATGTGATGGTTGAGGGTCAAAAGGTGTTGTAAAAACATTTACTTGTATATTTAATAACATACGATTAAATATATGTGTACTCAGGGAGAATACTTTAGGACTATATAAATAATCCAAGGTATTGAGATGGGTGTGTTCACCCAATCCTTTCTCAACCATTATGTCAATTCTCACAAAGCTATTTCCCACTCCATCCTTTACCACCTGAGGCACTAGAATTCCATGATTTTTATTAGAATCCCACCCGAGCATCAGGTGATTCAGATTAACCCAGGGACACACTATAATGGTAAGAGTCCATTGGATATTCCTTGTAATATTTATACACCATTGAGAGAAGATAATAATAGTGGTCATCTTCAATGTAAGGTGTATCTTATTCTTTTATAGTATATATGGTTTCAGTTTCAATGAATGATTATTTTCGGATTGTGGTTTCTAATGTATCTTGATTCTTAAAATAAGTTTTGTTCAATCATAATAACATCTTCCTTTCATTGATTAAGACTAATGCTACTATCTTCGATTGGTACTTAATAATGATCACTAGGAACAATAAATAATTTTTCCCTTTGGTGTATCCATTGGATGATTAGAATCATGTGGCACTTGGGAAGGACCCTACTTTTAACCATGCTATTCTAGTACCTCAAGCGACAATTAATGAATGATGATAGAGTTATAGATACCATTGGCTCAATATCATGTATAAATTTCATGAATTAACTCACTCATCTCAATTCCTTTTCCTACTTATATATCCCTTAAGGATGGCCTCTGAGTATTCTTTTATTTACACATATTTTTAAAATATATGAGAAAATTAATTTATAACACCTTGTAACACTTAACCATCATAATCTCCCAAAATTTAATCTTTTAAAACATCCAATTAATGATTTCATTCTATGGAATATGGATCCAAATACTAATACATAATGTTTTAATTCCCATATCAATCATATAGTGTTAGTGTAAATCATACAATAAGATTCTTCATAAAACTCTTCCATATGATATATTCTAATTAGATAATATGATTGGATTGGGAATGAGAGATTTATGATATCAATATACTGTAAGACATGATATACCCATAATGGAAAGAAAAATCCTTGTAAAAAAGGATTTCATACGACACAATACCCCTATATCGTACAATAAAATATAGGTTAACATATATAACATATATTTTAATATTTATGGAATATTTCTATTAATCTACAACTTACACTAAATCCTTATATAACTAGTTCCATTTCACCTCATATTGTATCACATAGTTAAAACACTTTTGGTAAGTTATCATCAATTTCACCTTATATCACATCATAGGATATACATTGTGAATATACATTCAAATATCCTTTTAGAAAATCTCTAAACCACTTTTAGAGAAGCTCTTTGAGTTTTATAAAACTCAATCCCCATTCAGTAAACCCAAAAGTGTTATCCCATAGAAATTTGTATCATTAAAAACAAATACGGATTCACAAATATATAGGTTTAATAAAAATTAGCCTCTAATAAAGAATCTATGCTAATCAAGATATAATGGGATCTAGAATTATCTTCATAAAAAATGTACATCTATAATTATTAACAATAACTTTATTACATACAATTATGAATGATCATATAATCATTTTTTACAAGACATCGAGTGACCATGGGATATGACGTATGCTAATCCCATATTTCTTACTCATATTTTCTTGATTATTTGAGTATAGAATGACTAGGTTGATGAATACATCACATTTATTTATTCTTAAATAGATTAAAATGTTACATGTCCCTCATCTAGAGAGATAATAACTTCAGTCATGCATTGGAATTGCATGTTGTACAACTTTTCAAGTCAGTTCCTGTGGTCAAAAAAATTTGTATCAACCGGGTGGGGATTTTTGTTGGGAGTTTGATCCTTGGGCCTGTAATGGACTTACAATAAGTCTAAGCAACTATAGTTCTATATAATATATTATTTTTACCCCTCAACCTATAAAAGGGTATTATCAAAAATAAATAAAAAATATAAAGCCTTTGGGTGTTCAGGCAGGACATATGGTTGACCACCAAAGACGCCTTATATTTTCTATAATTTTAGGGTTTTGTATAAATCATTACATCTATATGTAATTCCATCCACATGTATATATAACCATATGATAAAACCCTCTAACTATACTCTTTAGTGAGTAAAATATATAAATAAAGTGTGGAAAACCCAAATTGGGCACCCTCTCAAACTAGTACCCAACCTGAATTGCCACATACCCAAAGGGAATTCCTGATCCCCATGAGCTAGCGACTGGAACCCGAGCATCAAAAAACAATAAGCGGGAAAAATTTCACCCAACCTAAATTAATAACATGGAAGATGTATAAATATATATATAACATAGAGAAATAACATAAGAGAAAAACATATTCCATAACTGAAAGAAGTTAGCGGAAATTATACAAGTCAAAAGCAATCAAAACATCCCAAAGTACAAGTCCAACATCAAAAAATATATATAGAAAAATGACTAATCCATGTGACAATGTGAGGAAACTCCCACCATCTCACCACTAGTTACCCATAATGATCTGAAAAAAACCACACAGCCTCACTATGATGCCAAGCCTTTGCCTACATCAAAAGACATACAAAGGTCTACACACCGCTGAAGGGGTGGACACAGTGTGAGCTAAACCAAATCAGTATGATCCAACCCAAGTGTTCTATAAAAAGTATCTGTATAATAATATGAACATTATAAAATTTAAATAAAATAAGGCATGATAAATAGTTAAACAATTTTTATATCAAAAGTATGAAAAAATATTTAATTTATCCTTTTCTGCATTTCCAAAATATGCTAGGTAAAATATTTTCAAAAAATTTCATATAATTAAAGTAATTAAAATAATATACAAGCATACATCACCTATGATATCAAATACATGGCAGTAAAAACTAATTAGTATAATCAAAATGCCAAACTAACATCATGTGGATGATCACTATAGGTATGACTAGCTAGGAAACTCATATATAAACATAAAAAATCACACAAATCAAGTCTCTTGATATATTCATCTAATATAGAGAGCATAAAAACACCCAATAGAGTGACCCCATAACATTTCTATCAAGTCCCTTGATCAATGGGCCTAGGGAGTATAGGAACACCCCGTGAGTGTCCCCCTCAACAAATGGATGAGGCTAATTACTACACCTTACACCTAAGTACCCATGTATTCCCATGTGATATATTTTCTGAATCATTTAATCAAAACAATTTAAAAATATTTTTAAAACACCTTTTCTTTTACCAAAATAAGGGGAAATACAACTTTTCTCAAAAACCAGTTTCCCCACACACAAAACAATCAATTATTCATGCCATTTAATTTTTAAAAAAATCTATAAAAACCAATGAAATATAGTTCATCCAAAATAGACTGGATATAGAACAACCTAACTAAAACTTGGGTCACACCTACCCTTAATGGGATCCACAAACAAGGAACAATCCAAAGAAAACAATTGATGTCCGAGAATCAACCCTCAAATCTCAAAATAAATTCAATAAGAAAAGATGTCAACAGAGTGGACAGAACACAAAATACCCTAAAGAAACTATCCCACATTACCATAACTAACACAAATGTTAGACATTGGTGTAATATCACATAATGGATCTAGAAAGGATCAATAATATTATCATCATAGATCAATATATCAAAAGATACAACATAATGGTGCTATCGTGGTCAAAAAAATGAAGAAGAAGAAGGCTTACTCACCTAGAGAAATTCACCACACTTGAAACATAGACTAGTAACTGAAAAAAAATATTTGGAAGGATAAGATGTCTCTAAAACTGCCTATGAGAGATCCAATGTCAGGGGAAAAGGCTCTGTGGTAGAATACGAAAACAAATCAGTTGTCTAGAACCCTAAAAGAAGAAGTTGTGAAAATTACATGGTGTGAAACCTTATTTCACATCATGTAATGCATGAAACCCAAAAATATAAAAAAATATATAACCCCATATTAAAAATCCATATTTTTTACATTTCATGGAATGTAATATTTTCATGTTGTGTAAAACCTTCATGTCTTGAACCAATTCACAGCTTCATACGTTACATGATGTGAACCTGATTCACTGTGTGCAAACCTTTCAATCCTTTTATATGATCATGAAATCTACTTGATGAACAATATATGATGTGAACATTTTACATATCGTTTAAAACATTCAAGACATGTAATCATAACATGATGTGAAATCTCCTAGCAGATAGAAAAAACTTTTGATTCTTCTCAAAATCCCAAACCAACATTGGTATTATCTATACTCAGAGAGAACCCCAAAAATAATTTAACACATTTATTCATAGAATTCATTAATCAAACCAAAAAAACACTCCCATACATTATGTCATTTTCCCAGACAATGATCCCCATCCTCAAGAGTTGAAAAATTCACCCAAATAAAGAGGGAAATGAAAGAGAGATGAGAAATATCTAAAAGTGTGTAATAAGATGTTACAAAATCCCCACTATAAGATTTAACATTACTAGAATGTCATGTATAATAATGATATTTGGAAAATGGTGAGTCCATGATGCACCTGTTTTTTGTATACATTTTCATATACTCTGTTGAAAAATAAGAACAAGTTATCAGAAATTACCTACTGCTTAGTAGAAAAATACTTTGATTTTGGAGATCTTTTTCATTTTCAGAAGCTTTATGGCTAAATGCCCAAAATAGAGGAGAGCCAAGAACAAATTTCCAACTGGACGGTGTGTACTTATATACACGTCGTGTAATTTAAAGCTCAGACACGGGTTGACCAGGACAAGTACATACCCAAGTAACCAGAAGCCGGTACATGCCGTGTTCACAATATACACACCGTGTAAGACATTCTAGAAGCAGATGGTGGCTGAGAAGAGTGCACACACCCATGTGGTTGGTCGAAGGAGACATGCCCTGTGCCATTTTTACATGCCGTGTATACATTTCTAAAAGCGGTTGGTGGTCGAATTTTGAGACTAAATTCCATGTATAGTGGTGCTACATGCCGTGTACATTCACCTACCAGGAGACGCCGTGTTCGAAGTCAAAGACAGTGTGTTACGCCACCTACCAGTGGAGAAAACAGAGGCAAAAGCACGTTGACAAAAGTACATGACGTGTACTTTTCCCACATGCCGTGTAATTATTTTTTTCTTTAAAATGAGCCCTTGGCCTTCAGACTAAAGGGGTGGTGTGGAGAGAAATTATATAGGAAAGGTCTAAGGTCCAAACGATTGATGCTCTGCCGTCACACTACCACCGTTATTCCGTATACCAAAGAATCATTCCCTTTTCAAAGTTCCAAGCATGATTTCATTAGGTATCAATAGTTTTGTATTTATCATTTTCAATATGTGTAACTAAACACCCAGTGTGTTGGGGTTGTGGAAAATGATGATTTGTAATTTGAATTAAGTTGCTCTAAATCTGTTTGTTTTAATAATCTCTTCTTATTCTTCTTAAATCACTTCATATTATCACTGGAAATTCTGCACCGGACCAAGGGCAGAATTTTTAGTGATTCAAAATAAGAATAACAATGAATAAATCCATGACCATTGGAAGTATCTGTGAGCTAAAAATGGACTAAGCCAAATAAAGATATGTTAAACACTAACTACCAGACCAAAGAGTTAGTTTCTTCAGCTCTAAATATAAATTTTACAGGACCAAGGAAACATTATTACAAATTAAACCCAGAGAGTTGGGTTATCATGAACAACACAACCTCATATGAAATTTTATTTAATAATCAACTTATCAGAAATTCATAACCCCAACACATTTCTATCTTTATTTGCATCAAAATCAGATTTTCCCGTATTCAGTTTCATTCCAGAAATTAATTTGTTAAAAGAAGCTTAAAAACCAATTGTTCTTTTTGTACCCAAAAAACCAAAAAAAATCGACTCTAAATTCAGAAAACTTCACTTAAAACAAAAATACAAATTATGTTAAGCAAGATAAAATAACCTCTTAGTTCTCTTTTGATCAAACCCTTACTAGTGCTATACTTGTTAGGGTAAATATAATTTGGGACACCAAAAACATACCTTCGGTGAAATGACTCGAAAAATTTTGGCACCGTTGCCGGGGAATCTGAGAGTTAATTTTATTCTTGTTTTAATTAAATTTGTATTAAATTTGAGTGAAAATAAAAATCAGAAATTCACAAAAATATCTTTTCTAATCATAGTTATTTTTATATTTATTTTTCCTCATTTATTCTTGGTGTTTTGTTTCGTTTTGTGAAGGTCTTTAAGTGTATGAGCGGCCAACTCACACATTCCAAGAACACTGATTCATCAGGGTTTTTCCCAACTGACTCAGAGATCGAACATACATTTTTGAGGTGGAAACGAGCACTCATGGATGACCATAACTAAACCACTCCACTAGTGAAGAATGAGGAGGGCAATCTAGCTATTGTCTAAGGAGCTGGATAGCTGTTAGGACCAGATGACAACCGAAACCAGCAAGTTCCACTTGCTTCTGGATATGGCCTGTAGCAGCTCCAACAATTCCAACCAGAGCATATTCCATATTTCAACCAAGGTCAGGGGCCATACTACACCCTCAGGACCAAAAATTCCTACCAGTCCCACTTCCTCAGCAGGAACCTCCACGTCGTACTCTCATGGAGTATGGTTTTCCATCAATCCACAGAGCTGATGTAGGAATTGTTTGACCACCGGTGCAATCCCAACATTCTGAGATAAAACCAGCTATCATGCAGCTAATCCAAAACACTGTTCAATTCGACGACCTACCCAGTGAGGATCCCAATGCTTATCTCTCCAATTTTTTGGAGGTCTGCGACACGTTCTGTTACCATGGAGTTTCCACAGACACCATCTATCTTCATATCTTCCCGTTATCTATAAAGGATAAGGTGAAAGATTGGATTAAAGGATTGCCACAATGATCCATCCTCACCTGGGAGGATCTAGCCCAGGCGTTCCTATCCGAATACTTCCCACCTTCAGAGACGGAGAGACTATGGAACGAGATCCACAATTTCCAGCAGCATGACAATGCATCATTGTACGAATCCTGGGAGTTCTTCAAGGAGATGTTGCGTAAGTTCCCACACCACATACTTCCACTTTAGATGCAAGTAAAATCATTCTACAGAGGGTTGAAAACTAATACCAAGTCCATGGTGGAAGCTGCTACTGGAGGTACGGTGTTGAGGAAGTCCCCTGAAGAACTATTCAAACTATTAGAATATATGTCTTCCAACAGCTTCCAGTGGCATTCCAAATAGGGAACACAGAAACGAGGTATGCATAATATAGATGGAACTACCATGCTAGCTGCCCAGTTGGACGATGTGTCCATGTAGATTGACAAACTCAATCTAAAGGGCAGGTCCCAAGTAAATGCAGCGAACCATCCAACATGCAACGTATGTGGTGATAACCACCTAATGGGAGAATGCATGCGTTATGCTAGAGGCCCATCAACAAGCGAGGTAAGTTATGTTGCACAAAACCAAGGGCCCAACTAGTACCAGTAGTACCAGAACCTAGAATACCATGATCAGAAAAACACAAGCTGGGGCCAGTAATAGAAAAATCAGCCACCCCAGCGAACGCCCGGCTACAAGAAGCCTCCCTATTAGAATCAGTACCTGAGGCAGAAACAACCCCAATATGGCTCTTATCAGTAGCAAGAGTATCAAAACCCATGCCCAAAGCAGCCGCGGTAGCCACCACCTCCACCAGCTCAACAACTTCCTCAGCATGAGAACACCTCAAGGTTAGAGGATCTTATGACCAAATTCATATCTACTACTAAGACCAGGTTCCAAAATCGGGAGGCATCAATTTGAGGCCTGGAAAACCAAATTGGCCAATTGGATAACTGACTCTAAGGGAGGCAACCCAGTACTCTACCGGACAACATAGAGAAGAACCCGAGAGAGGAAGCCCATGCTGTCATACTCCAGAGTGGAAAAGAGCTCCAACAGAACCAACCAGCACAGCCAGGTGCATCCACACCCCTGAAGAACAGACCATTACCGAACCCTCATCATCCAAAATCCCACAGAATGAGGCTTCTCAGAATAAAGGCAAGGAGGTTGTCAAACCTTTTTTACCTCCCTTACCCTTCCCAGAGAGATTGAAACAGAGAAAGATGGACCGCCAGTTTAGCAAATTCATGGACGTATTTAAGAAGCTGCACATAAATATCCTATTTGTAGAGGCACTGATGCAGATTCCTACTTATGCCAAATTCCTGAAGGACATACTCTCCAATATAAGAAAGATGGAGGATCTAGACACCATTTCCCTAAACAAGGAGTGTTTTGCGGTCGTCCCACACTCAATTCCTACCAAACTCTAGGATCCAAATAGTTTCACTATTCCCTGTACCATTGGACCATGCGAGTTTGGGAAGGCCCTCTGGGACTTAGGGGCCAACATGAACCTTATGCCCCTTGGATTTTTAAAGAAACTAGGGCTCAATGAGTTGAAGCCTACCCGGGTAGCCCTTCAACTCGATGATTGATCCATCAAACATCTGAAGGGACTACTGTAGGAAGTTCTCGTCAAGGTAGGTAGGCTGATCCTTCCTGCAGATTTCATTATCCTTGATATGAAAGACGACCTGGAGGAACCTATCATTTTGGTAAGGCCTTTCTTGGAAACTGGGAAGGCACTCATACATGTACACCAAGGGGATTTTATTTTCTAGGTAGGAGACTGGAGAGTCTCCTACAATGTCCTCAAGGATGTCAAGCATGCATCACTACCCGATTATAAGAGATGTTATGTGATAACAATAGTGGATGATCGCTTAGTGGATGATCTAGTATGTTATTTTATTTCTAATAACTTTATCATTCCAGATATTCCAGTTGAAGAAGAGCCAGAGAACCTACAATTCCTGGAAATCCATAGCGGCTATTATTGGGACCATTATCCACCATAGATCTCAGGTAAATGAGGTAAGTAGGTTGAGCCAACAACCTAAAACAAAGGCACTTCCTGGGAGGCAACCCAAAGAATACGAGTTGTGTACCCTCTATATTCATGGAGTGTAATTTTTCTTTTCATTTATTTTCTAACTATTATAAATATATAGTTTAACTAATAAATATACAGGGATGATGCCGGTGCCGATGGAAAGGTCCCTGGAGTTTATCTGAGCCTTCACCGATTCGAATCCTCCTAACCTACCTTCAGAACAAGGTTCCTCATTTTTATATTTTATTACATGACATGTGTAGTAAATTTCATATATATATATATATATGCTTATAAGAAAACCCATGATGGGGATGGGTCGGTTGGCCAAGATCGAAACCCGACACCAAAAGACCCGAGTTCAAATCCGGACAACCGCCCCATTTCCATCATTTAACCAACCATACGATGTGTCTTTCGATATACGTCATGTGTTCCATGTTTTTCCCTACTAAATTAAAAACCTTTCCATATAAATTATGTCATTCGGATGAAGATGGAAGATTGGCAATGTCTTGGCCTTGGTTCTAAAAGACCCGAGTACGAACTCGGCTAATCTCCATACTTCATCCCCTTCTTATATAATTAAAAACCACATACCATGAATTTTATTTCTTCCTATGTGTATAGTTTGTATAGATTAAATTTATATGAATGATAAATATGGGCAGCACTACAACCTTCACTCCAGTGGTTGAGGGCTTCTCTTCGGAACGGCTGATCACTGGTTCAAACCTCGCCCTAAGAACCAGACCAAAGGTTTTACTTCTCTTTTTAAAAATTTTAAATAAACACCGTGTATTTTCCCACTACATTACGTGTATAGTTTTATTTTTAAAATTTTGTGTATATATATATCCATTTATTATTATTTTAAAATTATTAATATTAATTATTATATATTTTACTATATTAATTATATATATATGTTATAAAAAAAATACACAGCATGTAGTCCAGATGTACACGTTGTGTACCTTGGCTATATAAGTCGTGGTCACCCGGCTTCACGCCATGTCGCGTGGTGCTTCCCCTCTTCCCGTTTCTTCTCCCGAACACCACCCAACCTCCCAACTTCTAGATCCATCGATTTGGTTCATTTCAGGTTCTGATTTCTCTTTCATTGCGATCATCGGTCAAGGTATGCCATTCTACACTCACTGTTTCAAGTTATTAGAAGTGCTTAGGGTGTTTTGAGATCTTCCAACTGTTCGGATTCTGTGATACACGACCAGGAAATGAAGAACACGTGCCATGTACTTTTGTAAATGGCCACACAAGGAATGCTTCACAATTTGAATATACACGGTGTGTATGTTTGGTACACATCGTGTACCAGCCCCGATGGTGCCCGAGTTTTTTTGTACACGGCCTCACACACCATTTTCACGTACACGGCATGTGTGTTCGGTACACACTGTGTATATCATTTATTTTGGATCCTCCATGTGTAGCACTTAACATGGCCTCACACCCCATGTTCCTACACATGGCGTGTGTGTGCAGTACACGCCTTGTTTCCCATTTATTTCTACCAGCCCATGTCTAGCCCTCCACATGACTATGTTTTTATACTCATTTTCATGCCGTGTCGGAACTGTACACGGCGTGTCCTGTGTGATTAGAACTGTTAACAAACGTGATCGTGTCTCCACTCATACACGACCATGTCTACATTTCATTCACACTATGTGTATACTCAGTACATGCCATGTACCCTTACCTGGTCTATCTTATTCTCCCTCGGCGTGTTTATCCAGATAACATGGGATGCGTTATAGGTTTCACTACACACTGTGTACTCTGGATGTACATGTTGTATACAATTATTTTTTAGTTTTCTCACATTTTCCTTGTTTTCTTTTCTTTTCTTTTTCTTTTATTTGGTTTTACTTTATTTTTCTGGTTATGGCAGACCGCGTTCCTTCTCGTGGGATGCGGCCTGCCTCTGCCACTAAGGTCGAGAGGCCCATTTATCATTGGATAGGACTTCGTCCTGCGATGCAGCTAGACCCAGCTGCTTCGGTATACGATCTCCCTCTATTGTCCATCCTTCCACCAGCCACTGCCTTAGTGGAGGCTGGTTCTAGTAGCACAACAAATCCACCACCCCATACCGAGCTTCCAAGCACCATCGTTTCTTGTCTACCAGCTGTCGCACTTCCTGTACCCCCTTCGATAGCTGTTGGCCCCACATCAACCGATTCATCCAGAGGGGCTCTGTCTACTTTAGTGGATCCACCCCCAGAGCCATCTCCTGTTGCTGCACCTCCACCTGGTCCATGACATGAAGGCATTCCCTACCCCTTCATGGTATTCCCAGTCACCGATCTGGCACACGACATGGTTCAGCACTTCTCCCGCCATCTGATTCCGTTGAGTGGCCGCTACCTCGACAGCGGCGTTCATCAGTAGCTAGGCATCTGGGGAGAGTTAGAGGATATCCTTGGACACACTCCACTGCTTGCTATTTTCCAGGACAACACTCTTATATTCCATGATTTATTTTTGGAGTTCGCTGCCTCATTCGTGTTCGACAGAGTTGAGTACTGGGAGACACCTGGTGATGCGGTACCTGTGGTTCGGTTCTGGATGGGCGTCCGATGCTTTTTCCTCACCATGATCGAGTTCGGCTAAGGGTGCGGTTTCTACCCCCATCATACCACCCACAACCTATTTCTACCCTGACCAGGCCTGAGCACTCTGAGCTCATGGCTATGTGGTGGGAGATTGCAGGGGCTGACCACCGCTACACCCCTACCTCGCAGAAGAGTACCCACATCACCGACCCCATCCTTTGTTTCACCCACCAGTGCTTTAGCACCATTCTTTTCCCCCTCCATGAGGATATGGGGGTCGTGAAAAGTCATGAAATGGATCTCCTTACCTATGTCATCCAATATGACTACCCGGACCCCCCTTACCTAGTCGCCTCCTACTTCCATGCCTTTTTTACCAGCCGTCAGGGCAACCTGAATGGTGGGTTTTATGCAACCTGCCTTTCCCATCACCTCTGGGTCTTTGAGCCTTCCCTACCACATGACCTATTATGTTTACCCCATCAGATGGACAATCTAATGCTTATTCGCATATGATTGGTCCAAAAGTAGGGGGTGCCTACATCCTTGCCCATGCTCCAGCCCGCCCACCTGCTGACCCTCCTACACCACCCACTGATGAACCACCTCCTCCTTCCCCACCCCATCAGCTTCCCCACCACACCCCCCTTCTACTGACCCCACCTCTTCTAGCCTTCCTTCTTCTGTACCACCACCAGCCCCACCTACCCCCAACACCCTCAGTCGATCTTGCCCTTTCCCTCCACCTACCCACGATGGGGAAACACTTGGTTTGTATCGACGTCTGCCAAGACCGGCTGGAGAAAATGTTGGGGCTTATTCTTAAGCATCATGGTATTCCAATTACCCCGCCACCTGCCTCTACCTTAGTTCCTGGGTCTTCTTATACAACTCCACCACCCATTACTGCACTGGACACAGATTCCATTCTACAATCTAATGTGGGCCCAACTACTACTACTGCTACTGCCACCACTTTTTCCAGTCCAGGGAGTGCTGCAGAGCCTCCTATTCCGAGTCCAGCACCCACAACTCCTAATTCTTCAACATCCCTTCTAGATGTAGAGTCCAAGCCTCCCACTTCCATAGCTCCTGATCCATGTCTACCGGCTAGTTCTGTACTGGATAATGCCTTTTCTGAGGAAACCCCCTGACTAGTTTTAAGACACATTCTTTTCTTTGTATATTTTTTTGTGATATCTTGTGCATGTGTTTGTTATGCATGCTTGCAGTGTTCTCTTTATTCCCCTATCACAGGTACTCTGGCACGTTTTTAGCTGCTCTATTTCATCGAATTTCATTTTCCTACACCTAGAAATGCGGGGAGTATTCTTTTTCCATTTTTTACTTTTCTTTCTTAGTTTACTTCTTTCTATACTTCCCCTCAGTCTGGTCCACTATTGTGTCCCCACCATACCTTGTTCCTCTTTTTGGTCACTTGGTGGACCACGTTCCATTTTAAGTATGGGGGGCATCTCTCGACCTCTTTAGTCTTTTCCCTTTTTTTATTCTAGGAGACATCGTTATTAGAATATATATTTTAATATGTGAGGACAATTTTTGTTAATAATGTTTTTAAATAATAAGATGAAAGTGGGAAATTTTTAAAAAAATATTGCATTCTTATTTTGGTTCTTAAGTGTTTTAAAATGATTGATGATATAATTTAAATTGCAACTTGTAATATTTGGATAATTACATCAATTAGACTAATAAATTATTTGCAAGTTATGACCTGATTGTCTCTTTATTTGTTTTTACCACTCCTGATAGGTATTCTAAACCCTTTGTCATATTATTTTTAATACCCTATTTCTTGAGAGATTATTAAAATATACATAACTAACATAATTTTCATGCTTTGTTTTCAAAACATGAGGAATTTTTGAATTACAATAAAATGATTAAGGCGTTAGATTGTTTAAACCTCTTTATACTGAGACCTACTCTACATTTTATCTTCGTGAAGCCCTTAGAGAACATGAATGGCCTTTATAGGATGCCATAATACAAGCCTATTTTTCTTCCTAGCCTAATTCTTTTATGATTTTTCATGATTATTCATTTGAGCTCAAAAGAAGGGATTGGAGACTCATGGCATAATTTTGTGAATTGTCAAGAAATTAAGTATGGGGGAGAGCCTCTTGATCATCTAGGGAAAAAAGGGTTACAAACCTCTATTGGTGGAAATTCTGAGAGGTCCCCTTTGTTTAAAAAATGTTCAAAAAAAGAGGCCTTATACTCACTTTTTGGTTTATGCACCCTACCTACTCAACTAAGGGAATAGTGGTGATGAGATTCTATGATAAAGCTTGTGGAGGACGTTTTTACAATGAGCTTAATTTTTGAATATCATGCATTATTATTTAAAGAATTTAGTCTCCTCTTTCAAGACTCAGAGTTATTTTCACATCTTTACCTACCAACCTTTAGCCACAGAAACATCTGATCCTTATTTGAAAAGCCCTCATCATTTTTGTAAATCTAATTTTCTAAAGTGGAGAACAAGATTTCTTGAAAACATATGGATAGAGTGTATATATCTTTGAATGAGAATAACTTTGATTAAAATTATCTTGAGTGTTGAGTATTTTATTGGTGAGGTAAATCATCAAGTGGCTTGCTTATTTTTGAAAGATTGAAACATGTGTTAATTGAGGATGAAAGTAGTTAATTGAATTATATTTGAGGCATGATTAGAATATTTTTTGAATTGAAACGGTTTTGTATTCTTTTTAAAATTTTCTCCTGTAACTTATTATTTACATTTCTGGTTAACTGAATTCCATTCTTATAATATAGACTCTTTTAATTAGATTTTGAAATTTGCTTGAGGGAAAAAAATGACTAAGTATGGGAGAGTTTGATGCACCTGCTTTGTGTATACACTTTTATATACTCTATTGAAAAATAAGAACATGTTTTTAGAAATTAACTACTACTTAGTGTATAAATACTTTTATTTTGGTGATCTTTTTCATTTTCTGATGATTTATGATCAAATGAACAAAACAAAGGAGAACCGAGCACAAATTTCCAACTACACGGCGTGTACTTATATACATGTCGTGTACTTTCAAGATCAAGAACAGGTTGACCAGGAAAAGTACATGACCAAGTAACCAGAAGTTGGTACATGATGTGTTCACAATATACACGCTGTGTAAGACATTCTAGAAGTAGATGGTGGCTGAGAAGAGTCTACACTCCCATGTGGCCGGTTGATGGAGACACGTCATGTGACATTTCTACACGTCGTTTATACATTTCTAGAAGCGGTTGGTGGTGTAATTTTGAGACTACATGCCATGTATGGCGGCTCTACATGCTGTGTACATTCACCTACCAGGCATCGCCGTGTTCCAAGTCAAAGATGGCATGTTAGGCTGTATACCAGTGGAGAAAACGGAGGCAAAAGCACGTTGACAAAAGTACATGGTGTGTACTTTTTCCACACACTGTGTATTTATTTTTTTCTATAAAAGGAGGCCATGGCCTCCAAACTAAAGGGGTGGTGTAGAGAGAAATTATAGAGGAAAGGTTGAAGGCCTAAAGGATTGACGCTCTGCCATCGTACGACCACCGTTCTTCCATCTATCGAAGAATCATTACTTTTTCAACGTTCCAAGCATGATTTCATTAGGTATCAATTGTTATGTGTTTATCATTTTCAATATGTGTAAATAAACACCCTGTGTATTGGGGTTATGGAAACTGATGAGTTTTAATTTGAATTAAGTTGCTCTAAATGTGTTTGTTTTAATAATCTCTTCTTATTCTTCTTAAATCACTTCATATTATCACTGGAAATTCTGCACCGGACCAAGGGAATAATTTTCAGTGATTCAATAAGAGAATAACGAAGAATAAATCCATGACCATTAGAAGTATATGTCGGATCAAAATGGACTAATACAAATAAGGATCTGTTAAAGACTAACTACCAGACCAAGGAGTTAGTTTCTCCAGCTCCAAATTTAAATTTTATCAGACATAGGAAACTTTATTACAAATTAATCCCAGAGAGTTGGGTTATCATGAACAACACAACCTCATAAAAAATTTTATTTAATAATCAACTTATCACAAATACATAACCCCAATGCATTTCTATCTTTATTTGCATCAAAATCAGATTTTCCCGTATTCACTTTCATTCCAGAAATTAATTTGTTAAAAGAAGCTTAAAAACCAATTGTTGTTTTTTGTACCAAAAAAACCAACAAAAATCGACTCTAAATTCAGAAAACATCACTTAAAACAAAAATACAAATAAGTAAAGAAAGATTAAATAACCTCTTAGTTCCCTGTGGATCGACCCCTTACTGGTGCTATACTTGTTAGGGTAATATAATTTGGGGCATCGAAAACATACCTTCGGTGAAACGACTCACCAAATTTTGGCGCCGTTTCTGGGGAATCTTAGATTTAATTTTATTATTGTTTTTATTAAATTTTTATTAAATTTGAGTGAAAATAAAAATTATAAATTCACAAAAATCTCTTTTCTATTTATATTTCTTTTTTATCTATCTTTTTCCTCATTTATGCTTGGTGTTTTGTTTTGTTTTGTGTAGGTCTTTAAGTGTATGAGCGGCCACCTCACGCATTCCAAGAACATTGAGTCATTAGGGGTTTTACCAACTGACCCAGAGATTGAACAGACGTTTTTGAGGTGCCCACTAGGACTCATGGATGAACACAACCAAACCACTCCACTACCGCAGAACATGGAGGGAAATCTAGTTGTTGTCCAAGGAGCATGATATCTGTTAGGACCAGATGACAACCAGAACTAGAAAGTTCCAATTACTCCCAGATATGGCCCATAGTAGCTCCAAAAATTACAACTAGAGTGAATTACATATTTCAACCAAGGTCCGGGGCCATACTATGCCCCTCAAGACCAACAATTCCTGCCAGTTCCCCTTCCTCAGCAGCCACCTCCACACCGTACTCTCATGGAGTATGGTTTTCAATCAATCCACGGAGCTGATATAGGCATCGTCCAACCTCCGGTGCAAGACCAACATTTCGAGATGAAGCCTCCTATCATGCAGATGATCCAGAACACTATTCAATTTGGTGGCCTGCTCAGCAAGGATCCCAATGATCATCTCTCCAATTTTCTGGAGGTTTGCGACACGTTCTGTTACGACAGAGTTTCCACAGATGCTATCTATATTCTCCTCTTCCCATTCTCTCTAAGGGTTAAGGCTAAATATTGGATTAAAGGATTTCCAAAATGATCCATCTTCACCTGGGAGGAGTTAGCCCAGGTGATCCTATCCAAATACTTCCCACCTTCAAAGACGGTGACACAACAGAACAAGATCCACAATTTCCAGCAGTATGACGCTGAATCATTGTAAGAATCTTGAGAGCGCTTCAAGGAGATGTTGCGCAAGTTCCCACACCACTTACTTCCACATTGGATTCAAGTAAAAACCTTCTACGTAGGGTTGACAACTAATACCAAGTCTATGGTGGATGCTGCTGCTGGAGTTACAGTGATGAGGGAGTCCCCCAAAGAACTATTTGAACTACTGGAAGATATGTCTGCCAAAAGCTTCGAGTGGAATTCTGAACGGGGAACACAGAAATGAGGTATGCCTAGTATATATTCAACTACCATGCTAGCTGCTCAGTTGGACGCTGTGTCCAAGAAGATCGATGCGCTCAATCTAAAGGGCACGTCCTAAGTTCATGCGGCGAACCATCCAGCATGCAGTGAATGTGCTGATAACCACATAATGGGAGAATTCTAGGGTTCTACTAGAGGCACATCGACAAGTTAGGTATGTTATGTTTCCCAAAACCGAGGGCCCAACTAGTACCAGTAGTACTAGAACCCGACATGGCGTGATCAACAAAACACGGGCTGGGGCCAAAAACAGAAAAATCTTCCGCCCCAATGACCGCCCAGCTACAACCAGCCTCCCTATTAGAATCAGTACGAGTGGTATCAACAGCCCCAACAAGGCTCTTATCACCAGCAAGGGTATTAGAGCCCTCTCCCACAACAGCCGCGGTAGCCACCACCTCCACCAGCTCAACAACTTCCTCAGCATGAGAACACCTCAAGGTTAGAGGATCTTATGACCAAATTCATATCTACTACTGAGACCAGGTTCCAAAATCAGGAGGTGTCAATTCGGGGCCTAAAAAACCAAATTGGCCAATTGGAAAACCAACTCTCAGGAAGGCAACCCAGTACTCTATCGGGAAACACAGAGAAGAACCCGATAGAGGAAGCCCATGCTGTCTTACTCCAGAGTGGAAGAGAGATCCAACAGAACCAACCAGCACAGCTAGGTGCATCCACACCTCCTGAATAAGGGACCATTACTGACCCCTCGTCATACAAAATCCCATATAAGGAGGCTTCGTAGAATAAAGGGAAAGAGGTTGTCAAAACTTTTGTACCAGCCTTATCCTTCCCAGAGAGATTGAAACTGAGAAAGCTGGACCACCATTTTAGAAAATTCATGGACGTATTTAAGAAGCTGCACATAAATATCCCATTTGCAGAGGCACTGATGTAGATGCCTATTTATACCAAATTCATGAAGGACATACTCTCCAATAGAAGAAATATGGATGGTCTGGGAACCATTTCCCTAACCAAGTAATGTTCTGTAGTCGTCCAACACTCAATTCCTCCCTAACTCTAGGATCCAGGTAGTTTCACTATTCTATGTACCATTGGACCATGCGAGTTTGGGAAGGCCCTATGCGTCTTAGGGGCCAGCGTGAACCTTATGCCCCTTGGAGTTTTCAAGAAACTAGGGCTCAATGAGTTGAAGCCTACCCGAGTAGCCCTTCAACTCACTGATTGATCAATCAAACATCCGAAGGGACTACTGGAGGACGTGCTCGTCAAGGTAGGTATGCTGATCCTTCCTGCATATTTCATTATCCTTGATATGGAAGATGAATAGGAGGAACCTATCATTTTGGGAAGCCCTTTCTTGGAAACTGGGAAGGCACTCATAGATGAACACAAATGGGAGTTGATTTTCTGGGTAGGAGATGAGAGAGTCTCCTTCAATGTCCTCAAAGCTGTCAAGCATGCATCACCGCCCGATAATGAGGGATGTTATGTGATAACTACAGTGGATGATCGCTTATTGGATGATCTGGTATGTTATTTTATTTTTGATAACTTTATCATTTCAGATATTCCAGTTGAAGAAGATCCAGAGAACCCACAATTCCTCAAAAGTTAGGGTAGCTACTATTGGGACCATTATCCACCAGAGAGATCAGGTAAATGATGTAAGTAGGTCGCACCAATGACCTAAAACAAAGGCGCTTCCTGGGAGGAAACCCAGAGAATACATGCTGTGTCCCCACTATATACACAGTGTGTACTTTTCCTTTTCATTTATTTTCTAACGATTATAAATATACAGTTTAACTAATAAATATACAGGTATGATATTGGTGCCGATGGTAAGGTCCCTCGAGTTTATCCAAGCCTTCACTGGTTCGAATCATCCCAACCTACCTTCGGCATGGGGTTCCCCCTTTTTATATTTTATTACACAACGTGTGTAGTAAATTTTATATATATATATTTTCTTATAAGAAAAACCATGATGGGGATGGGTCGGTTGGCCAAGATCAAAACCCGGCTCCAAAAGACCCGGGTTTGAATCCTAACAACCTCCCCATTTCCATCATTTACCCTTTTAATGAAACCACATGATTTGTATTTCGATAAACATCGTATGTTCCATGTTTTTCCTTACTAAATTAAAAACCTTTCCATATAATGTAAGTCATGCGGATGAAGTTGGAAGATTGGCAAAGTCTTGGCCCTGGTTCCAAAAGACCCATGTTCGAACTTGGATAATCTCCTGACTTCATCCCCTTCTTATATAATTAAAATCCACATGTCTTGCATTTTCTTTCTTCTTGTGTGTATAGGCTGTATAGATTAAATGTATATAAATGATAAATATGGGCAGCAGTACAACCTTTTCTCAATTGGTTGAAGGCTTCCGTTCGGAACGGCCTATCGCCGGTTCGAACCTCGCCCCAAGCACCAGACCAATAGTTGTACTTCTCTTTTTCCAATTTTTAAATACACTCCATGTATTTTCCTACTACATTACTTGTATAGTTTTATTTTTAATTTTTTTGTATATATATATCATTTTTTTATTTTTAAATTATTAATATTAATTATTATATAGTTTACTATAGTAATTATATATATATGTTATAAAAAAATACACAACATGTAGTCCAGATGTACACACCGTGTACCTTGGGTATATAAGCTACGGCCACCCGGCTTCACGCTGTTTCGTGCGGCGCTTCCGCTCTTTCCATTTCTTTTCCCGAATGCCACCCGACCTCCCCACATCTAGATCCATAGATTTGGTTCGTTTCAGGTTCTGGTTTCTCTTACATTGCGATCATCAGTCAAGGTACGCCCTTCTACACTCACTATTTCAAGTTATTAGAAGCATTTAGGGTGTTTTGGGATCTGTTAACCGTTCGGCTTCTGCGATAAACGACCACGAAATGAAGAACACACACTGTGTAATTTTGTACACGACCACACATGGAATGCCTCACAATTTAAATATACACGGTGTGTATGTTTGGTACACACCATGTACCAGCCCCTATCATGCCTGAGTTCTTTTGTACATGGCATCACACACCATTTTCATGTACACGATGTGTGTGTTCGGTACACTCCATGTATATCATTTCTTTTGGCTCCTTCGTGTGTAGAACTTAACATGGCCTCACACCCCATGTTCCTATACACAACGTGTGTGCGCGGTACACGCCGTGTATACCACTTCTTTCTACCATCCCATGTCTATCCATCCACACGGCCATGTTCCTCTGCTCATTTTCACGCCGTGTCGGAACCGTACATGGTGTGTCCTGTGTGATTAGAACTGTTAACAAATATGGTCGCATCTCCACTAATACATGACTATGTCTACTGTGCATGTACACAATGTGTATACTCGATACACGCCGTGTACCATTACTTGTTCTATCTTCTACTTCCTAGATGTGTTTATCTAGAGAACACGAGATGCGTTATAGGTTTCACTACACGCCGTGTACTCTAGATGTACACGCCGTGTACTTTTATTTTTCAGTTTTCTCACATTTTCCTTGTTTTCTTTTCTTTTCCTTTTTTTTAGTTTTACTTTATTTTCTAGGTTATGGAAGAATGATATCCTTCCCATGGGAAGTGGAACACCTCCCCCACTGAGGGAGAGAGGCACATTTATCATCGGATTCGATTCCGGCCTGCAATGTAGCCAGACCCAGCCGCTCCGGTATACAAGCTCCCTCCGTTGGTTATCCTTTCACCACACACTACCTCAGCGGAGGCTAGTTCTCATAGCACTGTGACTCCACCACCCCATACCAAGCTTCCAAGAACTAGCATTTCTTCTCCACCAGCTGCCGCCTTTCCTGTGCCTCCTTCGATAGCTACTGGCCCCACATCGATCGATTCATCCAGCGGACCTCCGTCTACATCAGTGGATCCACCCCCTGAGCCAGCTCCTGCTGCTACACCTCTACCTAGGTCAAGACCTGAAGGCGTTCCCTACCCCTTCATAGTATTCCCAGTCACCGATCTGGCACATGATAGGGTTCAACGCTTCTCTCGCCGTCCGATTCCGTTGAGTGGATGCTACCTCGATAGCAGCGTTCCTTAGCAGATAGGCATCTGGGGAGAGTTAGAGGATCTCCTTGGACACACTCCACTACTCTCTATTTTCCAGTTCAGCACTCCTATATTCTGCAATTTATTTTTGGAGTTCACTACCTCATTTGTGTTTGACGGAGCTGAGTACTGTGAGACACCTGGGGATGCGGTACATGTGGTTCGGTTTCGGCTGGGCGGCTGACACTTTTTCCTCACCATGACCGAGTTCAGAAGAGGGTGCAGTTTCTACTCCCATCTTATCACCCCACCCCCTGTTTCTAACTAGACCTGGCCCGAGTGCTCAGAGCTCTTGGCTATGTGGTAGGAGATTGCTGGGACTAACCACCGCTACACCCCAACGTCGCAGAAGAGTACCCTCATCACTAACCCCATCCTTCGTTTCAACCACTAGTTCTTTAAAACCATTCTTTTCCCCCTTCATGAGGATATGGGTGTCATGACCAGTCATGACCTGGATATCTTTACTTGTGTCATCCGGCAGGACTACCCGGACCTCCCTTACCCAGCCACCTCCTACTTCCATGCCATGTTTACCGGCCGTCAGGGCAAACTGAATGGCGGGTTGTACACCACCTGCCTTGCCCATCACCTCGGGGTATTTGAGCCTTCCCTACCACATGACCTATTAGGTTCACCCCAATAGATGAACTATCTCATGCTTATTCTCATGGGATTGGTCCAGAAGCAGGGGGTGCCTACGTCCTTGCCCAGGCTCCAGCCCACCCACCTGCTGACCTACCGACACCACCCGCCGATGCACCACCTCCCCCTTCCCCACCACCACCAGCTTCCCCACCACACCCCCTTTTACTGACCCCACCTCTTCTAGCCTTCCTTCTTCTGTACCACCACCAGCCCCACCTACCCCTGCACCCACGGTCGATCTCGCCCTTTCCCTCCGCCTAGCCGTGATGGGGTAACAATTGGTTCGTATCGACAACCGCCAGGACCAGATGGAGGATATGTTGGAGATTATTCTTCAGCATCTTGGTATTCCAATGCCCCCACCACCTGCCTCTACCTCTGTTCCTAGGCCTTCTTCTACAGCTCCAGCGCCCTTCACTGCACTGGCCACAGATTCCGTTCTACTATCTACTATGGGCCCACCTGCTACTACTACTTCCGCCACCACTGTTGCCAGTCTAGGGAGTGCTGCAGATCCTCCTATTCCGAGTCCAGCACCCACGACTCCTACTTCTTCGGCTTCCCTTCTAGATGCAGAGTCTGAGCCTCCCGCTTCCACAGCTCCTGAGCCATCTCTACCGGCTGGTTCTGTACTGGATGATGCCTCTTCTTAGGCGACCCCCTAACTTGTTTTGGGACACATGATTTTCTTTATATATATATTTTTGTGATATATTGTGCATGTGTTTGTTATGAATTCTTGCAGTGTTCTCTTTCTTCACCTCTCATAGGTACTCTAGCACGTTTTGGGCTGCTCTATTTCATTAAATTTCATTTTTCTATGCCTAGAAATGAGGGGATTATTATTTTTCCATTGTTTAATTTTCTTTCTTAGTTTACTTCTTCCCTTACTTACCCTCGGTCTGGTCCATTATTGTGTCCCCACCTTTACTATTTCCTCTTTTTGGGCACTTGGTGGACCACGTGTTGTCTAAAGTATGGGGGGCATCTTTCGACATCTTTAGTCTTTTCCCTTTTCCAATTCTAGGAGACATCATTATTAGAATATATATTTTAATATGTGAGAAATTTTTTTGTTAATCCTATTTTTAAATAATAAGTTTAAAGTGGGAATTTTTTTTAAAAATTGTATGCTTATCTTGGTTCTTAAGTGTTTTAAAATTATTTTAGATATAATTTAAATTGAAACATGTAATACTTGGATAATTACATCAATTATACTAATCAATTATTTGTAAGTCATGACCTGATTGTCTTTTTATTTGTTTTTCCCACTCCTGAGAGGTATTCTAAACCCTTTTTCATATTCTTTTTAATAACCTCTTTCTTGAGAGATTCTTAGAATATACATAACTACCAGAATTTTTATGTTTTCTTTTCAAAACATGAGGAATTCCTTAATTACAATAAAATGATTGAGGAATTAGATTGTTTAAACCACTTTATCCTGAGACCTACCCAACATTTTATCTTCGTGAAGCCCTTAGAGACCATGAACAACCTTTATAGGAAGCCATAATACAAGCCTATTTTCCTTGATACCCTAATTATTGTATGATTTTTCATGATTATTCATTTGAGCTCAAAAGAAGGGATTGGCGACTCATGGCATAATTTTGTGAATTGTCAAGAAATTAAGTATAGGGGAGAGCCTCTTGATCATCTGGGAAAAAAAGGGTTCCAAACCTCTATTGGTGGACATTCTGAGAGGTCCCCTTTGTTTAAAGAAATTACAAACAAATGGGCCTTATACTAAATTTTTGGTTTGTGAACCCTACCTACTCAACTAAGGGAATGGTGGTGATGAGATTCTATGATAATGCTTGTAGAGGACGTTTTTACAATGAGATTAATTTTTGAATATCTTGCATTATTATTTAAATAATTCATCCTCCTCTTTTAAGCCTCGAAGTTATTTTTACATCTTTACCTACCAATATTTATCCACAGAAACATCTGATCCTTATTTGAAAATCCCTTATGAATTTTTTAAATCAAAATTTCTAAAGTGGAGAACAAGATTTCTTGAAAACCTATGGATAGAGTGTATATATCTTTGAATGAGAATTACTTTGATTTAAATTATCTTGATTGTTGAGTATTTTATTGGTGAGGAAAATCATCAAGTGGCTTGCTTATTTTTGAAAGATTGAAACATGTGTTAAAAGAGGATGAAAGTAGTTAATTGAATTATATACAAGGCATGATTAGAATATTTCATAAATTGAAACTGTTTTGTATTCTTTTTAAAATTTTCTCCTGTGACTTATTATCTACATTTATGATTAACTAAATTCCTTCCTTATAATATAGACTCTTTTAATTAGATGTTGATATTTTCTTGAGGGCAAGAAAATGACAAAGTATGGGGGGTTTAATGCACCCGTTTTGTGTATAAATTTTCATATACTCTATTGAAAAATAATAGAAAGTTTTCAGAAATTACCTACTTCTTAGTGGAAAAATACTTTGATTTTGGTGATCTTTTTCATTTTCTGAAGATTTATGGCCAAATGTACAAAACAGAGGAGAACCGAGCACAAATTTCCAACTACATGGTGTGTACTTATATACACGCCCTATAATTTCAAGCTCAGACACATGTTGACCAGGAAAAATAGATGACCAAGTAACCAGAAGCCTGTACATGCCGTGTTCACAATATACAGGCCATGTAAGACATTCTAGAAGCAGATGGTGTCCGAGAAGAGTCTACATTCCCATGTGGCCGGTTGAAGGAGACACGTCGTGTGCTATTTCGACACGTCGTGTATACATTTCTAGAAGTATTTGGTGGCCAAATTTTGAGACTACATGCCGTGTAAGGTAGTTCTACACGCTGTGTACATTCACCTACCAGGCGGTGCCGTGTTCCAAGTCCAAGATGGCGTGCTAGGCTGCCTACCAGCGGAGAAAACAGAGGCAAAATTGCGTTGACAAAAGTACACAGTGTGTCCTTTTGCACACGCTGTATACTTATTTTTTTCCATAAAAGGAGGCTTTGGGCTCCGGAATAAAGGGTTGGTGTGGAGAGAAATTATAGAGGAAAGGTTGAAGGCTCGAAGGATTGACGCTCTGCCGTCGTACTACCACCGTTCTTCCGTCTACCGAAGAATCATTCTTTTTTCAAAGTTCCAAGAATGATTTTATCAGCTTTTAGTATTTTTGTGTTTATCATTTTCTATATGTGTAACTAAACACCCAGTGTGTTGGGGTTGTGGAAACTAATGAGTTTTAATTTGAATTAAGTTGTTCTGAATGTGTTTGTTTTAATAATCTCTTCTTATTCTTTTTAAATCACTTCATATTATCACTGTAAATTATGCACCAGACCATGGGCATAATTTTTAGGGATTCAAAATAAGAATAACAAAGAAAAACTCTATAAACATTGGAAGTATTTGTCGGCTCAAAATATACTAAGCCAAATAAAGATCTGTTAAACACTAACTACCAGACCAAGGAGTTAGTTTTTTCAACTCTAAATATAAATTTTACGGGACCAAGGAAACTTTATTACAAATTAAACCCAGAGAGTTGGGTTATCATGATCAACACAACCTCGTAAGCAATTTGATTTAATAATAAACTTATCACAAATCCATAACCCCAATGCATTTCTATCTTTATTTGCATCAAAATCAGATTTTCCCGTATTCACTTTTATTCGATAAATTAATTTGTTAATAGATGCTTAAAACCAAATTGTTATTTTTGTACCCAAACAACCAAAAAAAGTTGACTCTAAATTCAACAAACTTCACTTAAAACAAAAATACAAATTATGTTAAGTAAGATAAAATAACCTCTTAGTTCCCTGTGGATTGACCCCTTACTGGTGATATACTTGTTAGGGTAAATATAATTTGGGGCACTGAAAACATACCTTCGGTGAAACGACTCACCAAATTTTGGCGCTGTTACCGGGGAATCTTAGATTTAATTTTATTCTTGTTTTAATTAAATTTGTATTAAATATGAGTGAAAATAAAAATCATAAATTCCTAAAAATATCTTTTCTAATCATATTTCATTTTATCTTTATTTTTCCTCGTTTACGATTGGTGTTTTGTTTTGTTTTGTGAAGGTCTTTATGTGTATGAGTGGCCACCTCATACGTTCCAAGAACACCGAGTCATCAGGGTTTTCCCAATTGAGCCAGAGACTGAACAGATATTTTTGAGGCACCAATGAGCACTCATGGCTGAACACAACCAAACCACTCTACTGGCGTAGAACGAGGAGGGAAATACAATCGTTATCCAAGGAGATGGATAGCTGTTAGGACCATATGACAACCAGAACCAGAAAGTTCTACTTGCTCCTAGATATGGACCATAGTGGATCCAACAATTCCAACAAGAGAGGATACCATATTTCAACCAAGGTTAGGGGCCATACATTGCCCCTCAGGACCAACAATTCCAACCAGTTCCCCTTCCTTAGCAACCACCTCCACACCATACTCTCATGGAGTATGGTTTGGCATCAATCTGCGGAGTTGATACAGGCATCGTCCAACCGCCGGTGCAATCCCAACATTTTGAGATCAAGCCTTCTATCATGCAACTGATCTAGAACACTGTTCAATTTGGTGGCCTGACCAGCGAGGATCCCAATGCTCATCTCTCCAATTTTCTGGAGGTTTGCAAAACGTTCTGTTACCACAGAGTGTCCACAGACGCCATCTATCTTCACATCTTCACCTTATCTCTAAGGGAAAAGGCGAAATATTGGAATAAAGGATTTCCAAAATGATACATCCTCACCTGGGAGGATCTATCCCAGGAGTTCCTATCCAAATACTTCCCAACTTCAAAGATATTGACACTACGGAACAAGATCCACAATTTCCAACAACATGATGCTGAATCATTGTATGAATCCTGGTAGTAATTCAAAAATATGTTGAGCAAGTGCCCACACCACAAACTTCTACTTTGGATGCAAGTACAAACCTTCTATAGAGGGTTGAAAACTAATACCAAGTCTATGGTGGATGCGGCTACTGGAGGTACAGTGTTGAGGAAGTCCCCTGAAGAACTATTCTAACTACTGGAAGATATGTCTTTAAATAACTTCTCGTGGCATTCCGAACGAGGAACACAAAAATGAGGTATGCATAATATAGATGCAACTACCATGCTAGCTTCCTAGTTGGATGCTGTGTCCAAGAAGATTAACACGGTCAATCTAAAGGGAATGTTCCAAGTACATGCGGCGAACCATCCAGCATGAAACGAATGAGGTGATAACCACATAATGGAGGAATTCTCGGGTTCTGCTGGAGGCCCATCGACAAGCGAGGTAAGTTATGTTGAAGAAAACTGAGGGCCCAACAAGTACCAGTAGTACCAGAACCCGGAAAGGTGTGATTAGAAAAACACAGGCTGTGGCCAACAACAGAAAAATCCGCCGCCCAAACGACCGCCCGAATACAACTAGCCTCCCTATCAGAATCAGTACCAGAGGAAGCAAAAACCCCAACAGAGCTCTTATCAGCAGCGAGGGTATCAGAACCCTCACCCACAGCAGCTGCGGCAACCACCACCTCCACCAGCTCAACAACTTCCTCATTAAGAGAACACCTCAAGGTTAGAGGATCTTATGACCAAATTCATATCTACTGCTGAGACCAGGTTCCAAAATCAGGAGGCATCAATTCAAGGTCTGGAAAACCAAATTTTCCATTTGGCAAACCAACTCTCGGGAAGGCAACCCAGTACTCTACTGGGAAACATAGAGAAGAACCCGAGGGAGGAAGCCCATGTTGTCATACTCTGGAGTGGAAAAGAGCTCCAACAGAACTAACCAGCACAACCATATGCATCTACAACCCCTAATGAAGGGACCATTACCGACCCCTCTTCTTCCAAAAGCCCACAGAAGGAGACTTCACAGAATAAAGGGAAATAGGTTGTCAAACCTTTTGTACCTGCCTTACCCTTCCCAGAGAGATTGAAACAGAGAAAGTTGGACCACTATTTTAGAAAATTCATGGACGTATTTAAGAAGCTGTACATAAATATTCCATTTTCATAGGCACTGATGCAGATGCCTATTTATTCCAAATTCATGAAGGACATACTCTCCAATATAAGAAAGATGGAGGATCTGGGCACCATTTCCCTAACCAAGGAGTGTTCTGTAGTCGTCCAACACTCAATTCCTCACAAACTCCAGGATCCAGGTAGTTTCACTATTCCCTGTACCATTGGACCATGTGAGTTTGGGAAGGCCCTATGTGACTTTGGGGCCAGCGTGAACCTTATTCCCCTTGGAGTTTTCGAGAAACTATGGCTCAATGAGTTGAAGCCTACCCGAGTAGCCCTTTAACTCGCTGATCGATCCATCAAACATCTGAAGGGACTACTGGAGGATGTGCTTGTTAAGGTTGGTAGGCTGATCCTTCCTACAGATTTCATTATCCTTGATATGGAAGACAACCAGGAGGTACCCATCATTTTGGGAAGGCCTTTCTTGGAAACTGGGAAGGCACTCCTAGACGTACACCACAGGGAGTTGATTTTCCGATTAGGAGACGAGAGAGTCTCCTAAAATGTCCTCAAGGCTGTCAAGCATACATCACCGCCTGATCATGAGGGATGTTATGCAATAACTACATTGAATGATTTCTTAGTGGATGATATAGTATGTTATTTTATTAAAGATAACTTTATCATTCCAGATATTCGATTTGAAGAAGAGCTAGAGAACCTACAATTCCTACAAAGCTAAGAGGCTACTATTGGGACCATTATCCACCATAGATCTTAGGTAAATGAGGTATGTAGGTCTACCCGACGACCTAAAACAATGGCGCTTCCTAGGAGGAAACCCAGAGAATACACGTCATGTCCCCTCTATATACACGGTGTGTAATTTTATTTTTCATTTATTTTCTAACTATTATAAATATACAGTTTAAATAATAAATATATAGGGATGATGCTGGTGGTAATGGTAAGGTCCCTGGAGTTTATCCGAGCATTCATTGGTTCGAATCCTCCCAACCTACCTTCGACACGGGGTTCATCCTTTTTATATTTTCTTACACAATGTGTGTAGTAAATTTCATATATATATATATATATATTATAAGAAATCCCATGATGGGGATGGGCTGATTTTCCATGATCGAAACCCGGCTCCAAAAGACTCGGGTTCAAATCTTAACAACCGCCCCATTTCCATCATTTACCCTTTTAATAAAACCACAGGATGTGTCTTTAGATATACGTCGTGTGTGATATGTTTTCCTTTCTAAATTAAAAACCTTTCCATATAAAGTAAGTCATGGAGATGAAGTTGGTAGATTGGAAAAGTCTCGGCCCAGGTTCCAAAAGACCTGGGTTTGAACTCGGTTAATCTCCCTACTTCATACCCTTCTTATATAATTAAAAACCACACGCTGTGCATTTTATTTCTTCTCGTGTGTATAGGCTATATAGATTAAATGTATATAAATGATTAATATGGGAAGCAGTACAACCTTTTCTCCAGTGGTTGATGGCTTCCATTCGGAATGACCGATCGCCGGTTCGAACCTCGCCTCAAGCACCAGACAAAAGGTTGTACTTCTCTTTTTCCAATTTGTAAATACATGCCGTGTATTTTCCCACTACATTACGTGTATAATTTTTTTTTAAAATTTTGTATATAAATATATATCCATTTTTTTAAATTATTAATATTAATTATTATATAGTTTACTTTAGTAATTATATATATATATATGTTATAAAAAAATACACAGTGTGTAGTCCAGATGTACACGCCGTGTACCTTGTCTATATAAGCTATGGCCACCCGACTTCACGCCATGTCGCGCGACACTTCCCCTCTTCCTATTTCTTCTTCTGAATTCCACCTGACCTCCCCACTTTCAGATCCGTCGATTTCATTAATTTCGGGTTCTGATTTCTCTTGAATTGCGATCATCGGTCAAGGTACGCCCTTCTACACTCACTATTTCTAGTTATTAGAAGCGTTTAGGGTTTTTTGGGATCTTCCAACTATTCGGATTCTATGATACACAACCACGAAATACAGAACACACACCGTGTACTTTTTTACATAGCCAAACAAGGAATGCTTCACAATTTGAATATATACGGTGTGTATGTTCAGTACACACTGTGTACTAGCCCCGATCGTGCCTGAGTTCTTTTGTATATAGCATCACACACCATTTTCACGTACATGGTATGTGTGTTTGGTACACGCCTTGTATATCCTTTCTTTTGGCTTCTCCATGTGTAGCACTTAACACGGCCTCACACCCCATGTTCCTTTATAGGGCGTGTGTGTGCGGTACACGCTATATATAACATTTCTTTCTACCGGGCCATGTATAGACCTCCACACGGACATGTTCCTCTCTCATTTTCACACCATGTCGGAACCGTACACGGCGTGTCCTGTGTGATTAGAACTGTTAACAAACGTGGTCGTGTATCCACTCATACACCGCCATGTCTACTTTTCATGCACATAGTGTGTATAATCGGTACACACCGTGTACCCTTACCTGGTCTATCTTCTGCTCCCTCAGCGTGTTTATCCAAAGAACAAGGGATGTGTTACAGGCTTCACTACACACTGTATACTCTGGATGTACACGCCGTGTACTTTTATTTTTCAGTTTTCTCACATTTTCCTTGTTTTATTTTCTTTTATTTTTATTTTTTTTGGTTTTATTTCTTTTTCAGGTTATGGAAGACCGAGATCCTTCCCGTGGGAAGCGGCCTGCCTCCACCACTGAGGGAGAGAGGCCCTTTTATCGTCAGATTCAACTCCAGCCTGCGATGCAGCCAGACCCAGTTGCTTCGGTATATGAGCTCCCTCCGTTGGTCATCCTTCCACCACCCATTGCCTTAGAGGAGGCTGGTTCTAGTAGCAATGTGACTCCACCACCCCATACCGAGCTTCCAAGTACTGGCATTTCTTCTCCACCAGCAGCCGCACTTCCTGTGCCCCCTTCGATAGCTAATGGCCCCACATCGACAGATTCATCTGGCAAGCCTCCATCTACTTCAGTGGATCCACCCCCAGAGCCATCTTCTTCTGATACACCTCCACCTGTTTCGGGACCTACAGGAATTTCCTAGCCCTGCATGGTATTCCTGTTCACCGATCTGGCACATTACAGGGTTCGTCGCTTCTCCCGCCGTCCGATTCTGTTGAGTGGCCACTACCTCGACAACCGCGTTCCTCAGCAGCAAGGCATCTGGGGAGAGTTAGAGGATCTCCTTAGACGCACTCCACTGCTCACTATTTTCCAGGTGAACACTCCTATATTTTGTGATTTATTTTTGGAGTTCGCTGCCTCGTTGGAGTTCGACGGAGCTGAGTACCGGGAGGCACCTGGTGATGCGGTACCTGTGGTTCGGTTCTGGCTGGGCGACCGATGCTTTTCCCTCACCATGATCGAGTTTGGATGAGGGTGTAGTTTCTACCCTCATCCTATAACCCCACCCCCTATTTCTACCCTGACCAAGCCTGAGCTCTTTGAGCTCATGGCTATGTGGCAAGAGATTACTGGGCCTGACCACCGCTACACACCTACCTTGCAGAAGAGTACCCTCATCACCGACCCCATCCTTCGTTTCACCCACCGGTGATTTAGTGCCATTATTTCCCCCCTCTATGAGGATATGGGGGTCTGAACAGTCATGAAATATATCTCTTTACCTGTGTCATCCAGCATGACTACCCGGACCTCACTTACCTAGCCGCCTCCTACTTTCATGCCATGTTTACCGACCATCAGGGCAACCTGAACAGTGAGTTTTACGCAAGCCTCCTTGCCCATCACCTCAGGGTCTTTGAGCCTTGAATACCACATGAACTATTTGGTTCACCCCTGCGGATGGACTATCTCATGCTTATTCACATGGGATTGGTCCAGAAGCAGAGGGTGCCTACGTCCTTGCCCAGGGTCCAGCCTGCCCACCTGCTAACCCTCCTGCACCACCTCCTCCTTCCCCACCCCCACCGACTTCCCCACCACACCCCCTTCTATAGACCCCACCTCTTCTAGCCTTCCTTCTTCTATACCACCACCAGACCCACCTACCCCCGCACCCTCGGTCGATATCACCCTTTCCCTCCGCCTAACCGTGATGGGGCAGCATTTGGTTCGTATCAAAATCCACCAGGATCAGCTGGAGAAGACGTTGGGGCTTATTCTTCAACATCTTGGTATTCCACTGCCTCTGCCACTTGCCTCTACCTCGGTTCTTGGGCCTTCTTCTACATCTCCACTGCCCTTTACTACACTGGCCACGAATTCCTTTCTACTATCTACTGTGGGCCCAACTGCAACTATTACTGCCGCCACCACTGTTTCCAGTCCAGGGAGTGATTTAAAGACTCTTATTCCGAGTCCAGCTCCCACTAATCCTACTTATTATGCTTCCCTTCCAGATTTAGAGTCCAAGACTCTCGCTTCCATGGCTCCTGATCCATCTTTACCAGCTGGTTCTGTAATGGATGATGCCTCTTCTGAGGCAACCCCTAACTGGTTTTGGGACACATTCTTTTCTTTGTATATATATTTTTGTGATATCTTATGCCTGTGTTTGTTATGCATGATTGCAGTGTTCTCTTTCTTCCCATCTCATAGGTACTCTGGCACATTTTGGGATGCTCTATTTCATCGAATTTCATTTTCCTACTCCTAGACATGAGGGGAGTATTATTTTTATGTTGTTTACTTTTATTTTTTATTTTAATTCTTTCCTTACTTCCCCTCGGTCTGGTCCACTATTGTGTCCCACCTTACCCTGTTCCTCTTTTTGGGCACTTGGTGGACCACGTGCCGTTTTAAGTATGGGGGGGGGGGAATCTCTTGACCTCTTTAGTCTTTTCCCTTTTCCGATTCTAAGAGACATCATTATTAGAAGATATATTTTAATATGTGAGGACAATTTTTTTAATAGTATTTTTAAATAATAAGCTGAAAGTGGGAAATTTTTTAAAAAACGTTGCATGCTTATTTTGCTTCTGAAGTGTTTTAAAATGATTTCTGAAATAATTTAAATTGAAACTTGTAATCCTTGTATAATTACAACAATTAGACTAATGAATTATTTGCAAGTCATGATCTGATTGTCTCTTTATTTGTTTTTCCCACTCCTGATAGGTATTCTAATCCCTTTTTCATATTCTTTCTAATACCCTCTTTCTTGAGAGATTCTTAGAATATACATAAATTCCTGAATTTTCAAGTTTTCTTTTCAAAACATGAGGTATTTTTGAATTACAATAAAATGATTGAGGCATTAGATTGTTTAAACCTATTTATCCTGAGACCTACCCTACATTTTATCTTCATGAAGCCCTTAGATACCATGAATTTCCTTTATAAGAAGCCATAATACAATCATATTTTCTTTCATACCCTAATTCTTTTATGATTTTTCATGATTATTTATTTGAGCTCAAAAGAAGGGATTGGCGACTCATGGAATAATTTCATGAATTGTCAAGAAATTAAGTATGGGGGAGATCCTCTTGATCATCTGGGGAAAAAAGGGTTCCAAACCTCTATTCATAAACATTTTGAGAGGTCCCCTTTGTTTTAAAAAAGTACTTACCAAGGGGCCTTATACTCACCTGTTGGTTTGTGAACCCAACCAACTCAACTAAGGAAATGGTGGTGAAGAGATTCTATGATAAAGCTTGTGGAGGAAGTTTTTACAATGAGATTAATTTATGAATATCATGTATTATTATTTAAATAATTTAGCCTCATATTTCAAGACTGAGAGTTATTTTCACATCCTTACCTACAAACCTTTATCCACAGAAACATCTGATCCTTATTTGAAAAGCACTCATGATTTTTGTAAATCGAATTTTCTAAAGTGGAGAACTAGATTTCTTGAAAACCTATGGATAGAGTGTATATATCTTTGAATAAGAATAACTTTGATTAAAATTATCTTGAGTGTTGATTATTTTATTAGTGAGGTAAATCATCAAGTGGCTTGATTGTTTTCAAAGATTGAAACATGTGTTAAAATAGGATGAAAGTAGTTAATTGAATTATATACGATGCATGATTAGAATATTTCATGAATTGAAACTATTTTGTATTCTTTTTAAAATATTCTCCTATATCTTATTATTTACATTTATGATTAACTAAATAACTTCTTTATAATATAGACACTTTTAATTAGATGTTGAGATTTGCTTGAGGGCAAGAAAATGACTATGTATGGGGGAGTTTGATGCACCTGTTTTGTGTATACATTTTGATATACTCTATTGAAAAATAAGAATAGTTTTTCTGAAATTACCTTCTAATTAGTGGACAAATACTTTGATTTTGGTGATCTTTTTCATTTTCAGAATATTTATGGCCAAATGCACAAAACATAGGAGAACCGAGCACAAATTTCCAACTACATGGTGTGTACTTATATACACGCCGTGTACTTTCAAGCTCAGACACAGGTTGACCAGGAAAAGTACATGCCCAAGTAACCAGAAGCCGGTATATGCCATGTTCACAATATACACACCATGTAAGACATTATAGAAGTAGATGGTGGCCGTGAAGAGTCTACAGGCCTATGTGGCCGATTGAAGGAGACACGTCCTGTGCCATTTCTAAACACCGTGTATATCTTTCTAGAAGTGGTTGGTGGCCGAATTTTTAGACTACATGCCGTGTATGGCGGTGCTAAATTCCGTGTACATTCACCTATCAGGGGGAGACATGTTCCAAGTAAAAGACGGTGTGTTAGGCCGCCTACCAGTAGAGAAAATGGAGGCAAAAGCGCGTTGAAAAAAGTACACGGTGTGTACTTTTTCCACATGCCGTGTACTTATTTTTTCTATAAAAAGTGGCCTTGGACTTTGGACTAAAGAGGTGGTGTGGAGTGAAATTATTGAGTAAATGTTGATGGTCCGAAGGATTGATGCTCTACCTTTGTACTACCACTATTCTTCCGTCTACTGAAGAATCATTCCTTTTTTAAAGTTCCAAGCATGATTTCATCATGTATGAATAGTTTTGGGTTTATAAATTTCAATATGTGTTACTAAACACCCAGTGTGTTGGGGTTTTAGAAACCGATGAGTTGTAATTTGAATTAAGTTGCTCTGAATGTGTTTGTTTTAATAATCTTTTCTTATTCTTCTTAAATCACTTCATATTATCACTGGAAATTCTGCACCGGACCAAGGGAATAATTTTCAGGGATTCAAAAGAAGAATAATGACGAATAACTCCATGACGATTGGAAGTATCCGTCAGCTCAAAATGGACTAAGACAAATAAATATCTGCTAAACACTAACTACCAAACCAAGGAGTTAGTTTCTTTAGATCTAAATATAAATTTTACTAGCCCAAGTAAACTTTTTTACAAATTAAATCCAGAGAGTTGGGTTATCATGAACAACACAACCTCATAAGAAATTTTATTCAATAATCAACTTATCACAAATCCATAACCACAATGCATTTCTATCTTTATTTTCATCAAAATCATATTTTCCTGTATTCACTTTCATTCTAGAAATTAATTTGTTAAAAAAATCTTAAAAAACAATTGTTCTTTTTTTACCCAAAAAACCAAAAAAATCGTCTTTAAATTCAGAAAACTTCACTTAAAACAAAAATAAAAATTATGTTAAGCATGATAAAATAACCTCTTAGTTCCCTCTGGATCTACCCCTTATTGGTGCTATACTTGTTAGGGTAAATATAATTTGGGGCACCGAAAACATACCTTCGGTGAAACAACTCTCCAGTCCACAACTCCATAATCAATGATTCACGCTCCCAAGTCTTGTGAGAATCTGATCCATGTCACTATAACACCCTGACCAATGGAGTCAAAATCCCATACAAGGCTTTCACTTGAACAATAATGATCTCAACTTGCTGCACCACAACATAAATGTCCCGCTCTAACTCAATCTATTCTCAACATAGAATGTGAGAGTGATCGGGATGATATTTACCGAGTTGTGATATGTGGAAGACATCATGAATACTTGTTAGGTGAACAAGAAATTCGAACTGATTAAAAACATTTCCAAGAGTACCAGTGACCTAAAATGGTTCATCATATATCAAATCCAAATTTCCCCACTTTCCAACCTGATGATGACCCAACCAAGGATAAACTTTCAAGAAAAATATTTCACCTATGGAAAACTCCAAAGGATGATGTCATTGATCTGCATATGATTTCTGTAAACTATGATCTATTACCAGATGAAAACATATATAAAAAATCCTCACTAACGACTCATTAATTATACTTGGTACCACCAAAGAGGTCTCTCCCACCGCTTCCCAAAAAAGATGGTATTTTTATGGACGGCCATACAAATCCTTGAAAGAAACCATTTAGATCAATGAATGATAATTTTTATTTTAAGAAAAATCAAGAAGTCCTAGATGGATACCCCATGATCCACTAAAATCCATTATATAGGCACGAAACATATCCTCTAGAATCTGAAAAACAAGCTTTTTCTGGCCATCTATATGTGGATGTTAAGATGTACTCATGGTGACATGAGTACCCATCACCTCTTGAATACTCTTCTAGAACTTCGAAGTAAACCTTGGGTACATGTTTTAAGTAATGATATAAGGAACCCTATGTAACCTCATGATCCTCTACACATACATCTTCCAAAGATCTTTAATATTAGTGGTGTCCCTGATTGAAATTAAGTGAGATATTTTTTTCAACCGACCAATCAACACACAAATATCATTCCTTACTTAGGAAGTCTACGGAAATACAAAAAAAAAGTCCATGGAAACCTCATAACATTTATAAAATGGCACCAAAATAGGTTGAAGAAACACATAAGGTTTCTGATGTTCTGCCTTTGTCTATTGGTAGGTGTAAAAGAGGGACACATAATCTACAATTCCAAGCTTCATACCCATCCACCAAAATATTCGTATCGTGTCTTAATACATATTCATAGTTCCTGGATGAATGGAACATGAATCACATTGATATTCAAACAATAATGATGTCCTTATAGATGTCAGGATGAAAAAATGATCCCCAAAACGTAGAATACCATTTTAAGAGAAAGTACATTAAGAAATAGTCTCCCCACCATATAGTGTTCTTAAATTTACTTGGAACTTATCATCCTATTGTTGAGCCTATAGAATAGACTCAAGGAGATATGATAATAAATTAAAAACAATTAAAACTTTACCCGAAACATCCTCCTAAGCATCCATGTGCAACTAAGCTCAGAACCCTATAAGGTTCCACTCTTCCTTTGATTCTAGAACAACCTGTGATGGTACTTTCCTATAGAGATCATCTGCATTGACATTCCCATTATATAGGGTATAAGTGATGTCTAATTAAAACATTTTAATGTATTCCAACCACCACCTCTATCTGATATTCATGTCATTTTGAGAAAAGATATATCTAAGAATCTTATGGTCAGAAAATACATTGGACGTCTCCTTAAAAATATATATAGTACCACCAACACTTAAGCGCATTCACAACCCTGAAAATATATAAATCATGAGTGGGGTAATTATTCTCATGTGGTCAAAACTTGTGATAGTCATAATCCACCACATGACCATCCTACATAAACATGAAACCCATATCCACACCAAAATCATCACAAAATACCACATACCTCTAATAGGATCAGGTAAGATCAGAATAAGATATGATTTCAAGAGTAATTTCATCTCATTGAAATAATACTAAAAATTTACGTCCCATATGAATTTCACCCCTTTCTTGGTAATAGAAGTCAAAGGTGACAAAAACATTGAAAATTCCTTGATGAACCATCAATAATATCTAGTAAGACCAAGGAAGATCTGAATCTCAAATAAATTATGTGTCCTTTCCCAAGACACAACAACATTCAACTTATCAGGATCAACTGATAATACATGATTATAAATCATGTTCCCTAACAACTTCACTTCATGTATATAGGAATTTCATTTCAAAATATTTCAATACAAATAGTAACTCCTTGGGATTTCTAGAACCAAACCCAAATGGTGCTCGTGCTCATGCTCAGATCTCGAATAAACCAAAATACCATCCATGAACACTAACAAAAAAATTTATAAATACTCAAGGAATATTTGATTCATCAAAGACATAAAAACTAACAGAATTTTCGTCAGAAAAAATGTCATCGAAAGATATTTCTAATGGCCATATCTTCTCTAAAAAGTTTTCTTCGATATATCAGACTCTACAACTCTGAGCCGATAATAACCCGATCAAAGATCGATCTTTGAAAACCATTCCCCCCATTTAACATATCAAATAAATACTCCACATAAAGAAAATGATACTTTTTATTAAACATTACTCAGTTCAATTATAAATAGTCCACATACAATTAGAGCGAACCACCTACCTCATGGAAAAAAGAGAATAGGGGATACCCAAGGAAAAAAACTAGGGTGAAAAAATTTTTTCATCATCAAATAATCCAATAGAATCACAATCTATTTTTTCTCCATTAGTTTAATATGATAAGAAGGTATTAAAATAGGATGTGTACCTAATGCCAAGTCAATTATAAACTCTATCTTCTTCTCTGGATGAAGACTAGATAAATCATCTGGGAAAACATTAGGAAAGTCTTGAACAATAGTGGGATGGTCCAAAATAAAAGAAACAACATTAAGTCTAACTACAACAACTAACGAAAAAATCTTGATCTCTGGGCAGGAAGGTTCTTCATGACCAAACCTCAGATACCACTCTCCTAGAAACACTTGTGAACTCCCATCAGCTATAATAAATGAGTCACACTAATGATGACAATCTACATCAGTATGATGAGTGAAAATAAAATACATCATGATGATGATATCAGTCAAATTCAGATCAAGAATGAGTAAATCTCAAACTAACTTCACATTAGCTATCGATAGTGAATAAGAACACAAAAAACATATTCTATCTTATTTACAAGGGTTTTATCTAACTCCCTAACAAATTAAATGATCTCTATTAGAAGTTTAATCATATCAATAAAACATACAGATATAAACTAGTGGGAACTACCACTATCAAATAAATAAATATCTATTAAAGATGTAACAAAGATGGTACCTCTCACTATCACTTGAACCACATCTACCTCCACCGAAAACTCATTTAATGCATGATGGTGATTCACTCCAGAGGCTGACAGCTGGAGCCCAATTGTTTTTGAAGCATCTGACTTCACTTTTGTAGTCTTTAGAGACAATGATCCCTAACCATAACAAGGTATAGCCATATCCTGATAGAAATTTCGTAGATGAACATAACATCCACAACTATTTCACATCTTTATTGTTGTAGATAAAGTGCACCTAGTGTATCTAAACTTCTAATACTGATAGCAAGTTAGGGGCACACTAATAGCTATAATTGAAGGTACATAGAAGGACTTAGATTGAGAACCACATCCAACACTCCTTTGATAATCATGAAACATCCTATTTTCCCCTGCATTCCACTGAAGTTTCCACTAGGATGAATATATAGGTAGGAAGAACCAACCTTGCCTTCCATATTCATCGCTTCCATAATATCCCTATCTAAAATATCTCCATATTTTGAAAGCTTTATCATAAATACCTTCGATCAAATATAAATTAAAAAACCCTATAGGTACTTCTGAATGTTCAATAGTTCATTATTAACTACATATGGAGGAAAACAAACCCTCTCAGCAAACTGATTAGTGGACTACTACATTGAAGTCTCTCTCTGCAACCAAGAGAGGAACTCTAGATACTTCTCCAGCATAAATGACTCTAGAAAATCTACGGAAAGAATAGAGTCTTGAAAACCTTCTTGTTTAAGACCACATGCCCATCCACCTAACCATGGAATCCCACCATCACTTGATGGGACCTTCAAGTCTAAAAACTATACACATCATCTTGATACTCTCTGGAGTATCTAGTAATTTTAATATCATATCAATATTATTCACCTAGTACTCCACCTCTTAAGGATAATTCATATCCTTAAAGTATGGTGCATTCTCATGTAAGAACTCCTATGATTGACCCCTTTCCCATTCTACACTTTTTGAACCTTGAAAACTGCATTTTGGACTTGTGGTACATTTTGGTCAACAATACGAACTACCCACATGATAACCTTGATAATATTATGATCTAGTATATTCCATTGAGGAGCATCCATAGCACCCTCCTAAAGAACTAATGGAAGATGTATCAGAGGCATCCTGCTACAAACCAAAATAAAATAATTGATTAGACAACAACATAATATTATCTCAAACTAGAATACCATAAGGAAAAACTAAGATTAAGATCAATAATTAAAAATAAGTGACACAAATCCCAATATCCAAAGGTAACTTGAGTCTCGTCACAACAAGAGCTGGCCAGGTACTTGTTGTAACCTACCACTCAAGTCTCGACAATCCCCTCTCTAGTATAATAAATGTCCCAAGATAAGAAATCGTGGGGACATACCTCCTCTAAAACACAACCATGGTGAACCCATCTTAGATACCCTCTCAAACAGGTACCCAACCTGAATAGCCACATACCCGAAAGGCATTCATGATCTTCAGGGGATGGAGAATAGCACCCCAACATCAAAGAACACCTAGAGGGAATAATTTTTTCTGACATGAAGAAATAACATGATACATATATATATAAACAAAACAGAGTGAAATAGAAGAAGAGATAAACACGTTTCACAACTGAAAGAAGACAGTGGGAATGATACAACTCAAAACCAGTCAAAACAACCCCAAGTACAAGTCCAACATCAATAGAAAATTAAAATAGAAAACTAAATACTCAATGTGATATCATGGAAAAAAATCTCACCACCTCACCACCAGCTAGCCAGATACAACTGAGAGAAACTTCACTACCTCACTCTGGAACCTTTTATTTCCCTCTTCTGAAAGACATACAAATGTATACACACACTGAAGGGGTGTGAAGGGTGTGAGCTAAACAAGCTTTGCAGGATCCCACCCAGGTGTTCCATAACATGTCTTTATATAATAATCTAAACAAAATAAATTTAAATAAAAAAGACATGATAAATAGTTAAGCTATTTTTATATCAAAATCATGGAAAAAATTTTAATTTATCCTTTTCCTACATTTATAAAATAATCTAGGTAAAACAATTTAAAATCATTTCATATACAAAAAATTAGTCAAATTAGTGAAAATAATGCATCACATATCATATAAAATCCATTGATGTATAAACTAAAAATGTACAAGCTAAAAGCATAGGTAATATCACACCAAGGATCACTACTTATCAGGCTAACTAAAACACTCGTACCTGAACATATAAAATCACACACATTACGTCTCTCGATATATGCGTTGAATTTAGAGAGAATCAGAACACCCAAAAAATTAAACCCCTAATAGGTATATAAAGTCTTTTTATCATTGAGCCTAAGGAGCAGAAGAACACCCCATGAGTGAACCCCCTGACAAATAGACGAGGCATATTACTAAACCTTTAGCCTATGCACCCAAATATTTCTATGTACTCTATTTTCATAAAAATTTAATCAAAACCATTTCAAAATGCTTCGAAAATACATTTTTTTACCAAAACAACAGGAAATCCATCTTTTTTGAAAAACCCATTTCAACATACAAAAAATAATCAATAAATTGTAAAATTTCAATTATAAAACAATTTATCAAAACTAAAGCAAAAAAAATTCATCCAACATAGGCTAGAGATGGAACCACCTACCCTAAACTCGGGTTTCACCCACCCATAATTGGATCTACCAATAAGGAAGAACAAAAAGACAACAATAGGGTCTTAGAATCAATCCTCATATCCCAGAATCAATTAAAAAAGAAATGTAGTCGGTATATAGGACATAACATAACATACCTTAAAGAAAATTTCATGCTGCACCACAATAAACACAAGAGTTAGCCTCAAGAAGAAGATCATGCAATAGATATAGAAAGGCTCAATAAAATTATCATCATAGATGAATGGATCTCAAAATGAAACACAACGGTTCTACCACGATCAAGGGAAATAAAGAATTAGAAGTATTACTCACCTGAAAAAACGTACCACACTTGAAATGAAGATTAATTGCTGAACGAAGCGATCCAGAAGGATTTGAGGTCTCCAAAATCACCTAGAAGAGATCCTTGGTTGAGATAGAAGAGGTTGTGGATGAATAAGAAAACAAATCAGCTGTACAACACCCTAAAAGAACAATTTGTGAGAATTAAACCATTTGAAACCCCATTTCACATCATGCAATCCAAAAATACCAAAAAAATATGAAAATAACACCACCTCAGATTAAATGTCCTGAATTTTACCATTTTAAGATGTGTAATATTTTCACGATGTGTAAACACTTCACATCTTGAACTAATTCATAGCATCGTACATTACATGATGTGAACCCGATTCACACTATGTAAACCTTTCACGGCTTGCAACAGTTCATGAAATCTGCATGGATACCAATAAACAACATGAAAATTTTACATGGCAAATAAAACTTTCACGATGTGTAATCATTACATGGCATGAAATCGCCCAGTAGACAGTAAAAAATACAAATTCCACGGAAAAATCACAAACCAACACTGGTATTCTCCAAACTCGAGGATAATCCCACAAATCCTTTAACACATTTATAGTTGGACTTCATTAATTCAAAAAAATACATCCCCAAACTTTAGGTCATATTACCCAGAAATGATCTCCTTCATTGGGAGTTCCAAAACACACCCAAATAAAGAGGGAAATGAAAGAGAGATGATAAATATATGAAAGTAAATAATGAGATGTTATGACAAGCATGTTTGAATATTAGTGAGACTAAGAAATCATATCCTTGATGTTAAATTATTTAAACATAGTATTCAATCACTTTTAATTTACAATATCAACTTCTATGATTTTAATAACATACACTGTTTACTCAGAACACTCTCTAAGTCAATCATCATCATCACTCTTGGAACTTTTCTGTCAATTTTTTTTCTTTGAGATCATTTTTCTAATAAAATATAATAAAATAATAATAATAATGTACAAACAATAAACAAACAAAAAATAAATTATAAGCAAATAAATAATAAATACATAATAAAATAATAATGATATATAAATAAATAATAAATAACACGTTAATAATAAAATAATAATAAAATAATAAAAAATTAATAATAAATTAAAAATAAATAAACAATTAATGTATCAAAAATATCTAAATAAATAAATAAATAATAAATAATAAATACATAAATAGAAAAAAAATAAAAAAATGATCATGTAAAATAAATAATAAATAATTAATAAATAAATAATAAATAAATAATAAGTAAATAATAAATAATAAGTAACAAAAAATAAAAAATAAAAAATAAATACTAAATAAATAATAAAAAAATAAAAAATAAGAAATAATAAAAAAATAAAAAATAAAAAATAAATACATAATAAATAAAATAATAAATAATAAATAACTACTAAATAAATCATAAATAACTTGAAAATTATAAATTAACAAAAAATAAAAAATAAGTAAAAATAATGTAAAATAAATTAATAATAATATGTATTATTATATAATAAGATAATAATAAACAACAAAGAATAAAAATAATAAATAATTATTTAAAAATAATTTAATTATAAAAATGAAAATATAATAAATAAATATTTAAATAATAAATAATAAATACTAAATAATAAAATAATAAATAATAAATAATAAATAATAAATAATAAATAATAAATAATAAATAATAAATAATAAATAATAAATAATAAATAATAAATAATAAATAATAAATAATAAATAATAAATAATAAATAATAAATAATAAATAATAAATGAATATAAATATCTATAAATGATTATAAATATCAATAAATATATATAAATATATATACATATAACAAAATTCACATAAATATATATAAACACACATTTATGTTATATAAATATATATAAATACAGTCAAGTATATAATTGTATATCAATATATATATATATATATTTATATATATATATCAATATATATATATATAAACACAGGTAAATATAAATATCTCTATATATATTTACACATATATGATATAAAAAATAAACAAAGATATGTATAAATATTTACAAAGGTATATAAATATACACAAATATTAATAAATACATATAAACACACACACACACACACACAAACATCGACACACACACACAAACACCTATATAATTGATAATAAATCACTAAAAGAGAAGAAAACACATTAATTGAGACACCATCAAATCAATAGGAATGTAAATCAATTGAATAAAATCATAAATTACATAAAAAGCATATGAAGACACTGATAAACATATATAAAATCTCATTGAATGTGTATGATATATATATATATATAATTAAATATATTTTAATATAGTATATATTAATATTTAATCACATACGTTAGAATATATATATATATATATGTTTATCAGTAAACACACATATGTATATATAAACATTATCTATATATGTATATATATATATATTAATATTTTTTTATTGTAAATTTATTAATATACTGTATTAAATGATAATGATATATTTATATAAAAATACATTTATATATGATGTATACCAAAAATAGTATTGAGACACACACACAAACACACATATTTACACACACAAGACACATTTTATATTTGTCAAATACACAGATAAATATTTACATATGTATGTATTTATTTACATATATTAGAATATGCATATATATATACATATTTTTTTTATTGTCACACACACATGTTCATATATAAACCTATTTACTTGTATAGGTATATATAAAAATATTAATGCTTTTTTATAAGTTAAATAAAATGGATAATTATTTATCTTAAATTAATTGAACAATAAATATTTATTTTTATATGGTTTATATATTTAAAAATATAATTTTATGTAAATATGTATTTATACAGTTGATTTATTATACGTGAATATAAGAAAATATGCATATAATTTATAATATATCAAACTAAATTTTAAAAAATGATAAAACTTCAAAACCATAATATCAATATGAATATAATACCTAATAATAAATTCACTCTTCACCCAAAAAAGACAATAACACCCCCATTAAATGAGGTTGAAATTCCATCGAATGTTAGAAAATTATGATACTCTGACTAAAAACATACTTTTGAAGGACTTCTGAGCCTTTTTTGGACTCTAAAATCAAGATGGGGGTTCCCTTAGGATAGAGGGGCTTAGATCTCTTTATCGGATTTTATTTGATACAAGGTAGATCCCATACGAACATCCGAAACTAAAGTTATGACCGTTTGGAGTGGCAGTTTTATTTATAACTTTTCATTAAACTATAATAAATTTTATTCTTTTAATTTTTAAAAAATAATTATTTGATATGGTTTTAATTTATTTAATAAGATTCTATTTTACTAGTTATGGAGCTAAAATGAACTCTTATATCAAAAGCTAGGGTCATTTGATGTCGAGGTCTGATTTGCAACTTATTCAATAATTATTTTAACTTTAAAATTATTATTAACTAATAATTATTAATATTTATTAATACAAACACTATAATTAATTAAAAATAAAAATAATAATTAATATATGGTTGTAAATAAAAAATAAAAAATAAAAAATAAAAAATAAAAAATAAAAAATATATATTTTATATTTTATATTTTTTCCTTAAATTTAGTGGTGGATTTTAAAAAACCATCTCTATTATAAAACATTTTATAGAAATCCCCCGCTAAAAAATTTCTTAATTATTTTTTAAAAAATAAAAAAATATAAAAAATAAAAACTCATGTAGAGGCGGTTTTTTAAAAAACCATTAAAAAATGTAGAAAAATGTTTTCTTGAAAAATATCTAGTGGTGGTTTTTAAAACCATCGCTAAAAAAACGGCGAGAAATCTGTTTGTTCCTATAGTGTATAAACTGTTTACTTTATATTTTAACAAATTTATTGGATAAAACACTTTTATCCAAGATAAAACCTTTTTCCTTATCCCGTTTTATAACATATTATAGAATCTAATAAATCATAAACCACATATATTAAAAATATCATATCATATTATTCCTAATAATTCCTTGTTGACAAAGAACTTCTCTTAACTTATAAGAGAAACAAAATAAAAATAAAAATCCTTTATTTGTATCCATATAACATTAATATATATATATATATATATTACTTTTAATCCATCTCTATGATTCAATAAACTCATGACCCCCTCCCTCCAAAGATACCACAATGAGGGGAGAGATATAATAACCCCTGAGTCCTGCCTCCAGTAGGCCCTGGGTTGGCAACTAGCACTAAGGGTATACAAATGCCCTGAAATGATAGGACTTTACCTCTATAATAATATAGGATTGGTAGATATGATTAATCATCCCCAAACAAATCTACAGTGTAATATAAAATAAACCAAAACCATCCCACAAATTCATGTGTAAATAAAACTGATACAAATAAAAGTATAAAAATTAAATACCAAAAAGAAAAGATAAAGCAACAACACAAAAACTATCCATAGATACGAGCTAGTAATGTTCAGAACAGTCTATATAGTCCTCCTAGAAACCTATAAATTAGTTTATATATGTAGGGAGAGAATATAGGTATAGTTAGTGGGAAAACTATAGTATGCATAATACATATTAAAGGAGCATACTAATGCACTCACGAGCAAATTTCAGAACCAATAACACCTAAATAGGTTAACTATGCATCCCATCCTCACCATGGAGCACTCACCAAATATTGGAAGCCAAGTAATATAATATAACATGAGTCACATCAATAAAGGGTACCCCACACTACTTTCCCACTAGTATGCCATTCTCACACCCCAACATTTTATGTCTTTTTCACATTCATCTCTTATGTATACCCAACCACCCATAGGCACAGTTACAGTACACCCCACTCAAAATACAGATTGGCTTGCCTCCTCACAAGCGTGACCATATTACATCTCACTCGAAGTCTCCTGGGACACAACACATCCATAACCATTTCTAGGGTAGTAGGGTATCATGAACATGAATGGCATCGACCTTATACCCTACTCCTACCATGAAATATCCCCACCATAAGCCACCTAATCCCAATTCATCCTTTCTGTAGAGACCTAGGCCATGTAACATCTCACCTGAAGACAATTGGGCTCACCATCCCATAAGCACAGCCATCTCATATATTTCTCGAAGACACCTGAGCTATCACAACCACCATTTAGCACACTATCAGACCTCAAACCATCATAGGATGTGCAATACCTACATCTCCTATAAGATAGAGTAGGTAATCATCCATCCTTCCTCCCCAACATATGTTGAAAAAAACACCCCCAAGTTAAAATACGAGTATCGACACATAATTCTCAACTTAGATGGTGTATGTATTAAAATCCCACAATATATATAAATATATACATATATACACACACACAATACTAAACTATAGGTTCATAATAAAACACTAACCATATCACAACATCCCCACTTTTTCTACCACCTTTAAATTCATAACAGCCCATATGCTATGATCCAAAATCTATATTCCACATTTCCAATCAAACTCATTATCCAACCCATTCATTACATTGTTAAGAATAAATCACATTTAATAAAATAGCCAATAATTTATTTATTCATTAGTCATTTCCATCTCATTAACCAAACCAAACCCCAACCATTTCAATAATTATTAAATAATTATTCTACACTACTCAGGTATTTATCACAATGTTACGACACATGACAAGTAGATCATCGTATCTATCACACCACCACCTCACTACCCTAAAATCATTACCAAAAAACCACCACATCACTTCCCCAAAAGCATGACCAAACAAAAACCACCTCACTTCCCCCAAATAATGGCCACATCTCACCCATCATCCCCACATCAATTGCAAACACACATCCCCACCCCACAAAATTTCCACACATCACAACACATCAAAAACCATTTTAAATATTTAACAAGGGGGATTTTATCACATTTCACATTATTTTATGGGTATTATCACACATTCCATAATCCTAGGGAAAACATTTGATTATAAAAATATAATTGGTTTTCCAATTTCCAATTTAGGGTGATATTAAAACAATAAAAAAAGACATAGTAGCCACAAACTTCTCCACATCTTGTTTCATCCTAGCCCACCAAAACTGCATCCTGAAACCTTGGTACATCTTCAAAAATCCTTGGTTTACTACCAAAGGTGAGCAATGAAACATACCAATAACTCCCTCATGCATCACTTCCGAAAAAACAACCTCCCATGAAACAATATCTGGTTCTGACTATCCTATGCCCATCTGTCTAGAGAATTACCATGGAAAACACAATCGTGCATCACCTCTACCTCTATGTATCCCCATCGAGACTCTTCTACCTTCTAAATTAGATAAGAATGCATGATAATATGAAATAAATATCCTCCACCATCACCAAACCTTTTATCTAAGTGTAAGGACTCCATCTCCTCCATTTCTTTCCATGTTTCCCCATACTCCTTAACAAATTTTTTCTATGACTTCATTCTCAAAGAATCATCAAAAAAATTACCATTTACTAAGGTATAAGAGATCTCAAAATTTTAAACCTTAAAAAAATCCATCCAACTTCACTATAAAAAATTCAGATTACCCTGAGAAAATATATTCCTCAATATATTGTGATCTATGAATACCCCAAAGTGCTCCCCTATGAGGTAATGCCTCTACAACTTCAGTGTAAACATGACTACTGCTGACTCCAGATCATGGGTGGAATAGTTACACTCATGGGGACATAATTTTCTAGAACCCTAAGAGATCACTAACCTCTATTGCATCAATATGAATCCAAAGACAATATAGTAAGCATAAAATAATACCAAAAGAATCACAACCGCTTCATGAAAATAAAGCATTGGAGTACCGAACTAATTCCCTTTCAGGTAATCAAATTCTTCCCAAAACTGATCATTTCACACAAAATTCTGGTCTTTTTTGGTGAAAAAAATCAATGAGGATGATACTTGAGAGGAACCAGTCACCAAAATCTGATAATAACCCTCAAGAGAAAAGAAATATAAAACATATTCCATTTTCAATGGTATTCCCATGAAACAACTACCTTGACCTTTGATAGATCTACTACCACTCCCTTCTGAGACACCAAATTTCCGAGAAAATGAACCTATCATGTCTAAAACATACAATTTTACAAATTTACATAAAGATGGATATGTTGAAGGACTTAAAAAAAGGCTTTGATATGGGAGAATTCCCTTACCTTGACCTTATGTAAACCAAGATATCATTTTTGATCATGATAAAGAACTGCTCTAATAACTAATGGAAAATAAAGTTCATAATCCCCATGAACAAGACTAATGCATTCAAAACACTGAACAACATTACTAAAAACTCAATGTTTCCATACCTATATTTAAAGGTATTCATTATGATATTTCCATCCTTTACCCTCAACTGGTGATATACAAAACATAGATCAATATTGAAAACCCAACTTTTCCATCTCAGTTGGTCAAAAAGAACATCCATCCTAAGAAGAGGGTAACAATTCTTTACTATCACTAGATTCAGCCTCTGGTAGTTTATACACAACCTCAGACCACCACACACCTTCTTGGAAGACAACACTGGAGCACCCCATGAGGACACACTAGGTCAGCTAAAACCCATTTTCATTATATTATTTATCTGAATCCTCAACCCTCTCAACTCAAAAGGTTCCGTCTGATATGGATCCATCGAAATCGGTGAATCCCCAAGTTGCAAGTCTATCCCAAACTCAACATCACATCGAGAAGGTTTAATCACAAACTCATATAGGAAAACCTCTAGGAACTCCCCCATAACCCTTGGGACCTCAACTATCCCATTGGTCACTAGTTCATATGACAAATGAACCATCAAAGAAAGAAGAGTCTCCATAAACCGAATGCCCACCTGAAAATCCCTATCCCTAATGAATACCAAATGCTATCCATATACATCTAATAATGAAAATATTATATAGAAGTATTTGATGACATCACACATGGAATAAAAATAGTATATGGAGATGATAAAATCATATGGCTATATATGTAGCAAGAAAACATCTCTATAGGAATGATGTGTCCCCATCATCAATCTGCACCCCCAACACACATCAACCTATATGGTCTGTCCTCTAACAAGTATAGTAAAAATCAGGGGAATTAAAATCCTCTCTACATATAGTCACATAACACATAATATTTTGGGTGAAACAAAGGAGTGAAAAGCTTGTAAATTTCGAAAGGCACAAATACGAGTACTAAAAAAACCGATCGTACGTCAAAGGTTATCTGACCCCTATGACACTACCACCTCCATTATGTGAAATAGACCATTACTAATTCCTCTACCTCATTAATGAAGACCATCTCCACAACCATGCTTGGGTCATGGTTCATGAACATGAGGAACATCTTGTGGTTAACCTATTTCTCCTCCAACTCTCCTAGATGGGGCATAAGACTGCTTCCCCTACTACTAAAATGGTCTCATTGGAAACTGCTACTGAGGTTGGTACTAAACCTTCCCACCTCTACTGAAATGATCTCAAAGGGCCACTGCACATTGGTTCTGATGATGTCCAAGAACAAAAAAACTACACTAGCAAAAATCCCCTAGGATGAGCATGAAATCCAATGAACCTAGAATTTCAGAAGGGAAACGGCTGAGGTTGAATCCCCATTCGTTAAAACTATGGAGACCCTTTCAACTGACACCTACCACTATCAATTTTTCTCTATAAGGAACCCTGATGGTTCCCATATAATGAAAAAAATCCTCATGAGTGAATCCTATCAATGACCTCCACCTTATTATGAACCTTCATATACATTGGCAATGTAAAAGGAGTAACTATATACTAAATAAAAAGATGGAGTGACTCCTCAAGACATTTCACATAGGACTCCTCATCTGGAAATAGATTTGTGGGAAATAACATAAGGTAATTGAACTTTATTCCCAACTCCCACACTAAAATACTTTCAATTTGAAGAGAAATAATCTCTTGCCTCTTTACTACCTTCATGTTTTATGAAAGGAACACTGCCTAAAACTCTCTCTAGATGTTGACCCACAAAACATCTGCCTACATCCACTCTCCCAGATACAATAGCCAACACTGATGTGAATTTCCCCACATATGACTAACTACCAATGAGACCCTATATCTGTAAAGACCTGAAAATTCCATGTAATTTTTTAATATATGGGAGTTTTACGAGTCCGCGAAAATTGACGACGCGTGATTCCGAAGCCCGGTGTGCCCAGAATGGATTTTTGACATTTTTTTCAGGTATGTTCAGTAAACGTATGAGCGGGCTTCTATAACCTTTAAACCGGTGCTTGGAATTGAAATCCAAGGGCACCATTTAACTCGCAGTGCTAGTTTTCACTTAAGGAGACCTTCACCTCGACCGCAGTAGGTCTAGGGTGAAAGTTAATTTTTCACTTTTCATGGGAAAATAAAAATAGAATTATTTTAACATTTTATTTTTATTCTTGAAACCCCTTAACATGGGTTATGGAGGTGGGGACCACTGATCCCAAAACCTCCCAATTTGAATATAAGGGTGGGAACCACCCAGACCCCCTAAACTTCTTCTTTAATATGGAGATAACTCTTGAACACCCCTCTAATGGGAGATAACCTTTGGTATCCTCCCACTTTAATGGTGCTAAACACATCATAATTAATGATGTAAATATAATTTTGTGCTAATAATTAAATCGATGAAACAAAAAAAATTGGCTACTTTTCTTTTTGGGTGGAATTGGGAGAAAGGATTGGAAGAGGAGAACCTTGGAGGAATTCTTCTTCTCTAACGAAGAATGCTTCTCCAACGAAGAACTCCGAAATTCTCCAACATCTTTGACTTCTTCCTCGGGACATCCTCTAATGTGGGACGTCTTAAATCAATGACCTTCCTTCTCTCCTCATCGATGTCAAAAAACAAACAAGGTAGGGATCTATTTTAAATTGATTAATGTTAATTTTTCCCCTCACATTGAATCATAACCCTTGAGCCACTAGAAACCTCTCTAATCCGGAGGGTGAAGGCCAAACAAACATGGCTCGACCCCACCGTTGTTCTTCATGAATGGTGTGTTCTTTGTGATGGAAGAAGGTGGATTTGTGCCATGGTGAAGAAAGAAGAGAGTCTGACTGAACCGTCTACCGGCTAAGGCGCGGAACACGACCGCACCGCACAGAGAGGATGGCTGGCCGTCTGTCCAGCCATGGTGGACCGCCGTACCGCGGCCACCTCGCCGCACCGTGACCACCCCACCGCACCATGGATGCCCTGCAAGACCGCAACCTCCATGCCGCACCACGACCCCATGGACCCACACCACCAGCGACCTCCTCTGATCCGCAGCCCCTGTGGCCCCTACAACTACACATCCCCCGCGGCCTCCACTACCCCGCGGCCCCACACCACCGGTGGCCTCCGTGACCACCTCGCTGCCCCACGGGCCACTGCCCAGGCCGGGCGACCCAGCTAGCCGGACCGCCCAGCGCGTGTCGGGCCAGACCCAGCGGGTCGGGCTGGGTCAACCCAAACCAGGTCGACCTAGGCCGGGTCGGGCCGGGTTGGTCCGACCGGGTCGGACCAGACCCGGACCAGTTTCAACCCTATACTCTCTTTTGGCCATAACTTTGCCACCGAGCGTTCATTTGACGAACTGTCAGTTGTTCTGGGAACCATAAAGTGAGACATCACCTTTGGTATACCCCACATGAGATTTGGATAAATTTGGGATACATTTGGGTTGGATCGAGCATGAATCCAACCAGGCCCTCAGGACTAAAAGACCAATAACTTACAGACTGAGGGTCCGATTGGCGCACCATCTATTTTGTTGAGGCCCCTATGTCATGGCGTACCTTTGGGATAATTCTTCATGGGACTTTGTGGAAATTTGAGTATTGACTAGTGGCTTGTAAAGAGGACACTCCTGGAGACAAGCAAGCTTAGTGCAGGAACCCTGTAGCTGGCTGTGATGATGTACTAGGATCATGTGTGGGTCTGACGATGTATTGGAGATGTACTAGGGTCCTGTGTGGGTCTGGAGACGTAATAAAGATATACTAGGATCCTGTGTGGGTCTGACAACGTACATGATGTGTACAAGGATTCTGTGTGGGTCTGATGACGTACTAGAGATGTACCAGGATCCTATGTTGGTCTGACGATGTACTGGAGATGTACTAGGATTTTGTGTGGGTCTGACGACGTACCAGAGATGTACTAGGATCCTGTGTGGGTCTGACAATGTACTTGAGATTTACTACGATCCTATGTGGGTTTGATGATGTACCAGAGATTTAATAGGATCTTGAGTGGGTCTGACGACATAAATGAGATGTACTAGGATCTTGTGTGGGTCTGACGATGTACCCGAGATGTACTAGGATCCTGTGTGGGTCTGACGACATACTAGAGTTGTACTAGGATCTTGTGTGGGTCTGATGATGTACTGACGATGTACTAGGATCCTGTGTGGGTATAACGATGTACTACGATCCTTCGTGGGTCTGCCTCTTAATAGAGTAAGATGAATTATTAGTTTTATCTAATCATCTCTAGTACTGTACTTAAGTTATACCTGGTGTGATCTGAGTCTGTAACTAGTGGTACTTTCCATTGTGGTAATAACTTTGTGGTATTCTTCTATGTGGCGTACCTGTGTGGTACTTACCTTGGTGGTATTCCTTCCTTTCTGAAATAGTTGATCTTTGGGCTTTGATTTGGAATTTTTGTTTTTCTCATGATTGAGATGGGTATTCTTGATAACTTAGGTATATATATGGGAATATACCTAAGTAGGGTTGTCGGTTGATTTTCATGATATGTGTTTTATCCTTTGTGAATTTTGTGATACCTTAAGGGTCTCGGGGTCCCTACTGAGTATTCTTATACTCACCCCTACATGGGATATGCCTGCACCTTTTTGTGTTTGGTGTAGACGACGGACAAAACTGACCGAGGATGAGGGTACCGGGATAGGAAGGTTCCCGGAGGTGGACCATACGGTGTGTCGACATGCAGAAGAGATGGGCAGATGTGGAGTACTGAGGAGGAGATCTCTACCTACCCTTTAGGTAGGAACCTCAGAGGATGACCTAGTAGTTGTCTTTCTCTTTCTTTACTAGTATTGTATTCCAGTTGTACTTGTAACTTTACTCTTGGGCTTGTATTCCGACCCCTATTACTTTCAGAACTCTTTTTTTCTATACATTTTACTTGTGTTTGTATCTTTTTGTGTGCTTGGATGAGTGTGTTTGCAGGTTATAAAGGCAATTCCTTCCCAGTTTTAGGGAATACACCTTTTGGTGCTAGTCTCTAGCCCCTGACCTATGGAAGGCGGGCTTGGGGTTGTCATAGTACGGGTCCCGGGGGACGGGTCATGACAAATTGGTATCATAGGAGTTGGTTCTACCGTAAAACATTGGACTCTAATATTTCTAATGGTAATAGTGTTAAGTGTAGTGAGTGTGGTTATCAGTTTAAAGAATCTAGTGTTGGTGTGGCGTTTCACATATCCGTACACCAGGACCCTGACTTCTGATTTTTGACTTAGTGCACGAAAAAACTGATTGCATGTGTGTTTTCAAGAGTTTTATTTGTGTTCTCTTTGAGTCAACTCAACTGGTATAACTTATTGACCATGTCGCACCAGTTTCTTTTTAGGATGCCTCCACGCAGACACCTGGCTAGGGTTCCGAGTATAGTATGCACTGATAGCCCACTAAGAGATGAGGCCTCGGTGCCGGGCCCTCTTTCAGCAGAGGCACCAGTGGTACCATTACCCATTGAGCCACCAATGCCACCAGCCCCAGTAGTAGAGGTTGCATGTCGCTTGAGTGAGTTGCACGAGTTCTAGTGCTAGATGCCACCTAGGTTCATGGGAGAGACGGACCCACAGACTGCTGAGGATTGGTTGTATGCTGTCGTGAGAGTCTTATGACTATTATGGGCACCAGCTGATCTCAGGGTGATCCTTGCCGCCATCCTTCTACAGGAAGTATCAAGTAGATGGTGTAGATTGATTCTCTAGCTTCATGAAAAGGTGACACTTCTTTGGGAAGACTTCAAGATCTTGTTTCGGGAAGAGTTTGTTCCAGCGACTCTTCCTGCAGTGCGCATACATAAACTTCTCCATCTACAGCATGGCAGCATGACTATGGCTCAGTACTTAGTGAGGTTCACTGACCTCTCATACTACTCCACCGATATGGTGCGGGACCCATTCTTTAGGGCCTAGACCTTTGAGAAGGGACTCAGGCAGGAGATCAGGGCTTCACTGATTTCTCTCAGCATCCCGACGCAGGCAGGGGTGTTAGAGCGATACCTCTTAGTGGAGAGTTTTTTGGCTGAACAGTCACCAGTAGCGAGACCCACCACCAGACTTCAGGTAACAGAGTCTTCTGCAGCTGGTAGTAGACAAATGTCATAGAGGTCCAAGAGGATCAGACCTACAGGTGGATGACCGCATGATTTAGGGTCGGCTGTGCAAGGCACCTGATACAGAGCTAGTCATGTGAAGAGAGAATAGTGTTACGCATGCGGCGGGTAGGGTCACATTGCTCGTGACTATCCAACCCGTCATACAGATGATCAGCAGTTGGTCGAGGGACCGCCCAGGCAGAGATAGAGGTTTCACTAAGGAGGTCCGTAGGGAGCAGGCATACGTGGCAGAGGAGCTGGCCGTGCAGCTGGCGGTGGGTGACAATTCGAGATGTTACTACCACCACCACCAGGTGGTCCACCCTGACCGCAGCGAACAAGAGGACAGAGGCGATATCAGCTCTAGATAGCTAAGGCCTATGATCACGGCGCTCTGGAGATGATACGAGGTACGATCTATGCCTACTCCACCTTAGCTGCAGTACTTATAGACATAGGTGCCAGTCATTCTTTTATTGCCACATCCCTCGTTCAGAGCTCAGAGATTCCAATGGAGCCTTTGGCTCAATCCTTACTACTAGAGACTTTTACAGGAGATGATTCTATGATGACACACTGGTTCCAGTAGTGTGAGCTTACTATAGGAGGCGAGGGATTCAGCTAGGCTCTCCTAGTAGCGGCGTCGAGGCCTTACAACTTCATCTTTGGAATGGACTGGTTATCTATAGTCCATGCTCATATTGACTGTATTAGGCGCAAAGTGCGGTGTATCTGCAAAGATGGGACCAGGTTTACCTTCAGCGGTGAGAAGGGAGCCTTTGCAGCACAGGATGGACTTACCAGGAGGAGATTGCAGCTGATAACTCATCAGTTAGCTAGCCTTAGACTCAGAGTGGTTGATGTGGGGAGTCTAAGCTATCCTGTAGTGGTAGACCAGTATGCGGATGTCTTCCTTGATAATGTTTCAGGTATACCTCCTCATAGAGAGGTGGACTTTTACATTGACCTGTACCCCGAGACGACATCAATATCTACACCAGTATATCGAATGGCTCCCGTAGAGCTTTCTGAGTTGTGGGTACAACTGGAGGACTTACATGGGAAGGGGTTCATTCGACCTAGTGTTTATTTTTTGGCAGCCCCGATTTTGTTCACCAAGAAGGTAGATGGGAGCTTGAGACTTTGTGTTGACTATCAGCACCTAAACCAGGTGACTGTGAAGAACAAGTACCCACTTCCAAGGATTGAAAACCCATTTGATCAGTTTAAGGGATGATGGTGGTTCTCAAAGGTTGACATTAGATCAGGCTATCACCAGCTCAGATTGCGAGACAAGGATGTGCAGAAGATGACTTTTATATGTTGGTACAACCGTTACGGGTTCTTGGTTATTCCATTAGGCATAACCAATTCTTCATAAGTGTTCATGGGACTCATGAATAGGATATTTCAGCCATACCTTGATCACTTTGTGGTGGTCTTCATTGATGACATTCTTATCTACTTGGCTACCAAGGAGGAGCATGCCTATCATTTTCAGGTAGTTCTGGACACACTCTGAGAGCACCGGCTTTATGGTAAGCTCTCGATGTTCCAGTTCCGTATCTAAGAGGTTCACTTTCTGGGACATTTCATCTTGGAGGCTGGAGTTTCATTGGATACAACGATGATTGAGGCGATACTTTCTTGGGATCCACACAGTAGTGTGACGGAGGTACAAAGTTTCTTAGGTTTGGCTGGAATCTACTGATGATTTGTGCCAGATTTCTATATAGTTGTATCACCACTATCAGCGTTGAAAAAGAAGGGTCAACCCTTCGTGTGGTTGGATAGGTGCTGGTGGAGTTTTCAGGAGCTGAGGTAGAGGCTGACTAGTGCCCCCTTCCTGAGGCTTTCGGAGGAGGGTGTAGGGTATGTAGTCTACTAAGACACATCAGGGAATAGGCTCAGATGTTTCCTGATGCAAGAGATAGAAGTGATCTCATATGGTTCTCGACAGTTGAGACTGCATGAGTAGAACTACGCTACCCATGACCTGGAGTTAGTAGCAGTGGTCTTTGCCTTGAAGATGTGGCGATATTTCTTGAGGGGAAAAAATTTTACAGTGTACTCTGACATCAAGAGTATTAGGTATATCTTCTCTCAGAAGGACCAGAACCTAAGAAAACAACGTTGTCTTGAGTTCCTCTAGGAATATGACTTCTAGATAGTCTACCCTCCTAGGAAGGGGAATGTTGTAGCCGATTCACTCATAAGAAGATCTGGTATACAACTGCTAGGTGAGGCGATAGAGAAGCTGGCCGCTTTGCAGATATCCTTTGTGGATCGAGATGGAGAAACTTTTCTTTAGTATCTTACAGTCACTCCCTGCTTCTTTAGTGAGTCAGGTAGGCACCATGTGAGAAAATTGACTGCGTGGATCGATGTGCTCAGATATCCATAGGACAGGCACCTGATATATTTTATAAAGTTGGGGAGAACATCATCCTCTTCAAAGGAAGTACCATAGAACCAGTATCACTTTAGAATGAAGTTTTGAGGGAGTTCCACAAATCCCTTATAGCGGTATATCCAGGAGTTCTGAAGATGTTCCAGGATCTCTGATGACAACACGGGTGGTCAGGAATGAAGAAAGCAGTAGCATAGTTTGTCTCTCAGTGCCTCATTTGTCAGCAAGTGAATGCGAAGCATCAGGTATCAGACAGCTTGGTTTAGCCTTTGGAGGTCCTAGAGTGGAAGTGGGATATGATATCCATGGAAATCGTGATAGGACTTCCACGTACATCTAGAGGTCATCACTCTATCTGGGTGATCATCAACTGACTCACCAAGTCGGCCCACTTCCTACCGATCAGAGAGCAGGGTTCAGTAGAGATCTTGGGATGACTCTATCTGCATGAGATTGTGCATCTACATGGAGTAAACTTGATGATTTTCTCCGATCGTGATACACATTTCAATTCCTGGCTATAGAAGGGGTTGCAGGAGTCTTTCAGGATGTAGATTTTTCTGAGCACCGCCTTCTATCCTCAGTCAGATGGCCAGACTGAGCGGACCATTCAGACTCTCAAGGACATGATGCGTGCTTGTGTCCTTGACTTCGGTTGTAGCTGGGAGTATCACTTGCCTTTTGTGGAGTTTACATACAACAACAAATATCAGTCAACCATTTGGATGACACCTTTTTAGGCGTTGTATGAGAGACCTTGTAGATCACCTTTGTGCTGGACAAACCTAGGGGAGTCAGCACAAGTGGGATTAGAGATGGTATGGGCTAGAAAAAAGAAGGTACAGATCATCCAAGAGTGGATGAAGACTACAAAGAGAAGGAAAAAGTCTCATGCTGACAAGATATGGAGACCTCTAGAGTTCGAGGATGGTGACCATGTCTTTCTACGGGTCTCACCTCGACAAGGTTTGTGGAGATTTGGCCGAGGAAGCAAGTTATCTCTGAGGTTCATTGGACCCTTCTAGGTCTTTAATAGAGTTGGTGAGGTGGATTACCACCTATCACTTCCCCCTCAGTTTCACTGGGTGCACAACATCTTCCATGTATCCCAGCTGAGGAGATACATGTACGACTCTTCTCACATCATCGACCATGGAGAGCTGGATGTCGATGATGGGGTGAAGTTTATGGAGGTTCCAGTAGAGATTGAGGATCTACAGGAGCGAGTCCTTCGTGGGTGGTCGATACCTCTAGTGCAAATTTGATGGAAGTATGGGAACCTCCAAAAGAGCACATGGGATTGGGAGGATCAGATACTTGCTCAGTAACCCCACTTGTTTTCTTAAGTTTGTGATATGGCTTTCAGGGATGCAAAGCCCTAAGGTGGGGAGAATGTAAAGACCCGTAAATTCCATGTATTTTTTTAATATGTAGGAATTTTACGAGTCCGTGAAAATTGATGGCACATGATTCCAAGGCCCGGTGTGCCCAGAATGAATTTCTGAACTTTTTTTCAGGTACATTCAGTAAACTTATGAGTGGGATTTTCTAACTTTGAACCGGTGCTCAGAATTGAAATCTAAGGGCACCGTTGAAATCGCAGCGCCAATTTTCACTTAAATATACCTTCACCTCGATGACAATAGGTCGAGGGTGAAAGTTAGTTTATCACTTTTTGTGGGAAAATAAAAATAAAATTATTTTAACAATTTATTTTTATTCTTGAAACCCCTCACCTTGGGTTATAAAGGTGAGGACCACTGAGCCCAAAACCTTTAAATTTGAATTTAATGGTGGGGACCACCCGAATTCCCTAAAATCCTTGTTAAATATGGAGATAACTCTTGAACTCCCCTTTAATGGGAGATAACCTTTGGTATCCTCCCACTTTAATGTTGCCAACCACATCGTAATTAATGACGTCAATTGAATTTTGTTCCAACAATTAATTTGACGAAACACAAAAAATTGGCTACATTTCTTTTTGGGTGGAATGGCGAGAAAGGATAGGAAGAGGAGAATTCCTCCAAGATTCTCAAAGAGGAGGGAAGGACATTCCTCGGGGGAATTCTTCGAAGAATTCCTCTGATGGAATGGGGAGGAATTGACAAATCTTCCATCTTCCATCAGAGGAATTCTTATAAGAGGAGGGAAGGACGTTCTCCAACGTCTTCAAATTCTTCCTCGAGGCATCCTCGAATGTAGGACATCTTCAATCGATGACCTTAATTCCCTCCTCATCAACGCCTAAAAAAAATGAGGTAGGGGTGTGTTTTAAATTTATCAATGTTAATTTTACCCTCACATTGAATCATGCCCCTTTAGCCGCTTGCTACAGCACTAACACAGAGCGTGCGGGCCAAAAAAACATGGCCCGACCCCTCCACCGTTATTCATGAATGGTGTGTTCTTCATGATGGAAGAAGGCAGATTTGTGCCATGACAACGAACAAAAGAGTGGTCGGCCGAACTGGCCACTGGCGAAGGCGCGACGCGCGACCGCGCTACGTAGAGAGGATGGCTGGCCATCCAGCCAGCCACGACAGACCATCACACTGCGGCCGCCCCGCCGAACCATGGCCACCCCACCGCACAACGGCTACCTCGCCAGACTGCCGCCTCCATGCCACCCCGCACCAGCCCGTGCTGCCCATGGCCTCCACTGCTCCACAGGCCCTGTGGTCTCCACCGCTCCGCGACCTCCATGGTCTACACCGCTTCGCGACCCCCACGGCCTCTACCGCTCTGCAGCTCCCGTGGTCTCTGCGGCCCCGCGCCACCCGCAGCATCCGCAGCCGCCCCACCTCCCCGTGGGCCATTGCCCAGGCCGAGCCGGGTTTACCTGAAACGGTTCGACCTCGGCTGGGTCGGGCGGACCGGGTCGGACCGGACCCGGACCAGTTTCAACCCAATAAACTCTTTTGGCTATAACTTTGGCACCGAGCATCCGTTTGAAGAACTGTTAGCAGAATTTGAATCCTTGGAGTGGGACGGTCCCTTTGGAATTCCCCACTTGATATTTGGATAATGTTGGGGTATGGTTGGGTTGTATCGAGCACAAATCTAACTGGGCCCTTGGAACTAAAAGGCTAATAACTTATAGACCATACGTTTGATTAACGCACTGTCTGTTGCATTGAGACCCCTATGTCATGGTATAACTTTGGGATACTTCATCATGTGACTTTTTGGTATTTGGAGTATCGAATAGTGGCTTGAGGAGGGGACCCTCCCTGAGACATGTAAGCTTAGTGAGGGAACCCTGTAGCTGGCTATGACAATGTACTAGGATCCTGTGTGAGTCTGATGATGTAATGGATATGTACTAGGATCTTGTGTGGGTCTGAAGACATACTGGAGATGTACTAGGATACTATGTGGGTCTGAAGATGTACTATAGATGTACTAGGATCCTATGTGGTCGGATGATGTACTGGAGATGTACTAGGATCACGTGTGGGTCTGACGACGTACTGGAGATGTACTAGGATCTTATGTGGGTTTGACAATGTACTGGAGATGTATTAGGATTCTGTGTGGGTCTCACGACATACCAAAGATGTACCAGGATCCTGTGTGAGTCTGAAAATGTACTGAAGATATACTAGGATCCTGTGTGGGTATGACAGTGTACCGGAGATGTACTAGGATCTTGTGTGGGTCTGATGACGTACTGGAGATGTACTAGGATACTGTGTGGGTCTGACGATGTACCAGAGATGTACTAGGATCTTGTGTGTGTCTGAAGACGTACTGAAGATGTACTAGGATTTTGTATGGGTCTGATGGCGTACTGACGATATACTAGGATCCTGTTTGGGTCTGACGACATACTACGATCCTTCATGGGTCTTCCTCTTAACAGAGTAAGACGAATTAGTAGTTTCATCTAATCTTCTCTACTACTGTACTTAGTTTATACCTGGTGTGAGCTGAGTCTATACCTTATGGTACATTCTTTCATGGTAATACCTTGGTGGTATTATTCTTTGTGGTGTACCTGTGTGGTACTTAGCTTCATGGTATTCCTTCCTTTGTGGAACAGTTGAGCTTTGGGCTTTGAGTTGGACTCTATTTTTTCTTCATGATTGATATGGGTATACTTGATAACTTAGGTATATGTATGGGTATATATCTAAGTAGGGTTGTCAGTTGATTTTCATGATATGTGGGTTATCCTTTGTGGATTTGGTGAGACCTTGAGGGTCTCGGGGTCCCTACTGAGTATCGTTATACTGACCCTTTCACGGGCTATGCCCGCACCTTGTTGTGTTTGGGGGAGACGACGGAAAATGCTGACTGAGGATGAGGTTACCAGGACTGGACGATATCCGGAGGTGGACCATAAGAAATGTCGGTACAGAGAGGAGATGGGCGGACATGGAGTGTCGAGGAGGTGATTTGTACCTACCCTTTAGGTTGGAACCTCAGAGGATGACCCATTAGCTGTCTTTATCTTTCTTCAGTTGTATTTTATTTCAGTTATACTTGTACCTTTATTGTTGGGCTTGTATTCCGGCTCCTCTTACTTTAAGCACTCTTTTTTACTATATAGTTTACTTGTGTTCGTATCTTGTTATGTGCTTGGTTGAGTGTGTTTATAGGTTATAAAGTCAATGCCTTCCCAACTTTAGGGAATATGCCTTTCGGTGCTAGTCACCAGCCCCCGGCCTACGGAATTCAGGCATGGGGTTGTCACAGCATGGGCCCCAGGGGATGAGTCATGACAATATCCCTCTGAGGCTTGAATCAAACTAAACGTGATCTCAAGCTTGTCCATCCTGCTCTCTATCATGATATCTAAAACAATACCCTCATATTTCCCCAATCCTATCACTAAAAAACACACAATGGCCACTACCAAGACACATCCTCATATTCCAGATCAACCCTATGATGATGAACCAGATAAAATGGATGAACCTCAACTACTAGAGCCACATAAAGACAATGAAGAAGATCCATAAATGAAAAGAAAATAATAATTTCTTAATTTTGGTAGTATATAATATCATTTTAATTCACTTTATTCATTTTAAACTTCCCAAAGAAACCCAATTCAAACAAGGACACAACTCATCATGATTCAGGTACATCTCCTAGGTCACTACAGTACAAATAGTTCGACATCTCTTGGCTGTTCAATAAGCACAGAGTCTGTGCATTGGATCATAATGGGGCCTAAAATCTGTTGTCATAGTCAGTCTTCTTGACCTATTTCATGCACCAAGGTCAATTGGTCCTATTTCCATACCAACCCATGTAATACTCTCTATACCTAACACCAAAATCCATCATATCTCGCAACCCTAACATCAAAGACCACTATGTCATGACCCATACCTATAAAGATGCCACAGTGATGGGAGAGAGATAATGACCCCTGGGTCCAACCTTTAGTAAGCCTCGAGTTGGTGATTAGTACAGAGGGTATAAAAATATCATGAAATGGGAGGAATTTACCTATATAATAATATATGATCAATAGATTAGATGAATCATCAAAAAAAAAATCCATATCATAATAAAAAAACTATCTGATGAATGAATTTATAAATAAAACTGATATAGATAAAATTCTGCAATGTAAATACACAAAATTAATGATAACATAGTGACATAGAATCTATCTAAAGGTCTGGTCTAGTAAATACTATCATGACCCACATAGTCCTCCTATAAACCTAAAAATAAGTTTATGTACATAGGGAGAGAACAAAAGTATACTCATTAAGAAAACCAAAGTCTCTCATGTACATGTGAAATAAGCTTACTAATGAACTCATGATTAAATAGTCAAACTAATGTAACCTAAACAGACCAACTATCAATCCCAACCTCACCAAGCCACACTCACCAAATAATGCAAGACAAGTAATATAATATAACATGAGTCACATCGTTAAAGGGTACCCCACACTACTTTATAGCTGGTATGATGCTCTCACACCCCAACAACATACATGTTGGCACTTTCATATCTTCTATATACCAAACCACCCCAAAATCATAGTCACAATACACCTCAACCAAATACACCTCATCTCACCCCCCCCACAATCCTGGCCACATAAAATCTCTCCCAAATACTCTTGGGAAACAAAAAATACACAACCACAACTAGATCCATAATAGTAGGCTATCATGAACATGAAGGACATCAACCTCATTCCCTGCTCCTACAATGAACAACTTCCACTATAAGCCACCTGATCTTATCTAATACCACTCACAGACACCTGTTCTATGTCATATATTTCTAAAAGACACCTAAGATTGCCGCCCCACAAGCACATCCACATCACATCTCACCCATAGACACCTGGGCTATCATAACCACTATCCATTTCACTATTATACCTCCAACCATCACATCCTGTGAAACACCTACCTAACCCAGAAGAGAGTAAGGGAAAGAGAGGTCACCCATCCATCCATCATTCTCACCAAATGTCAGGAACAAATCCCCCCATGTAAAAATATTGGTGTCAACACATAGTAATCAACACAGGTGGGGTGTGTATATAAATCAAAAGTAATATACAAGTATATACATATAGCCACACACACAATCCCAACCTATGGGTTCACATCAATACACTAACCAACTCACAAAATCACCACTTTAATTGCCACCTATAGATGAATAACTATATAAAATCCCCAATCCCCAATCCAAATTCCACATTTACAATCAAACCCATTTTCCAACCAATTCATTTCATTTTTAAGAATCAATCACATTTAATCACACATACCATTATTTATTTATTCATTATCCATTTACATCCCATTAACCAAACCAAACCCCAACAATTTCAATCATTATTAAATAATTATTTCTTCACTACCTAGGTATCTAGAATAAAGAAACTACACATCACAAGAAGCTCATGGCCTCTATCACACCACCAGCTCACCACCCCATAATCATGGCCAAACAACCACCACCATTCCGCCCCAAAATCACAGTAAAACAACCACCATCTCACCACCACAAAACAGTATAAAAACAACCACCTCTCTAATCCAAAAGCACAATCATATGTCACCTATCATCACCACAACACATTACAAACACACTTCGCCAACCCACAACATGCGCACACATCACAATACATTAATGAACTTTTTATAGATTTAAAAAGGGGGGTTTTATCACATTTCAATTTATTTTTGATCCATTATATTACAAGACACAACCCCAAGGAAATGATTTCAATAGTTAAATATAAGTGGTTAGACAATATCCATTTTAGGGTGATATTATAATAATCATAATAGAAATAATAAGCACAACACATATCATTATGGAAAAACAAATCCCCAAATGACCCCAATTTTCATAGAGTCATCAAGACCATATAATCACAATATCATAGTCATATCAAAGTTATAAAATAATGGGAATCATTCCCATTTTCTCATTCAATTTAAATTATCAAATTAATTATCGTTGATTAAGACAACAAAACTATAACCCATAGATGAAAAAGAGTGAACCCCTCCCACATGATACAAAATAAAGAAAAACAAGGGATTACCTACCCCCAAGAAGATTTTACAAATCATTATTCAATGTAGAGAGAATAATAACTCCTAAAAACTACAACTGCATGAAACCCCCATAGGTTAACTTACACCACACCCAAAGATCATCAAAATGCTTCCAAACTCATAACCCGATCCAAAACCACACCACTGATATGGATTACGAAAAAAATAATAGAATAAAACTACTAATAAGGGATAAGAACTTAACTCCAATCACCAATAATAATGAACCAAAATCTAATAAATTCAAAAATGGAGACGAGGGCTTAAAGGTATCCATAGAGAACCTAGGGTTCATCTAAAACAAGGGTAAATTTGGTATGAATGAAAAAATAAAATCAGTCGAGGAAAAAGTACTTAAATCATGGAATCCCACTAGTTTCACATCATGTAATATTTACATGGCTTTTAAACCATGATATTTTTTTTGAAAATTAACACTTTCACAAAGAAATGTGTCACCTTAGTATTTACTTTATACATGTCATGAATTCCACTTATATGATGTGTAATACATTCCATGGGTTCCCCCTTAGCCACATACAATATTTGAACTAGTTTTCTACACAAGACATGAACGACCTTTACACATCATGAATTCCACTTTAATGGCGTGAACATCCTACAATAGCTCTTTTTCAACTCCATCCTCCACTTATATAATCCATGGATTATGTTATTAACCTAAATTAAAATATAAATATAGTCACATGTATCCGAATTCATCATGTAACACCCAAACCCAAACCATTGGCTTGGGAAGGACCTGAGTGCCACTAACCTTTGGTGACAACCCCCTAGACACTAAAGTATAACAATAAATGACAAAGTTATAGTAATCAGTAGGGTATGATTTACCTTAAAATAATATAAACTATAATAGAAAAACTCAATAGAATAAATGAACATGATAAATGATTATAAAACAAAAAGATATCCATTTAAAATAAAACTAGAATAATAATCACATTCATAGTATAAAAATAGAAACTAATAAGTACACATCAACAAAAGAACCAAAGAAACAAATAGAAACCAAGATACCAATGTGGAATCATACCTAACACCACTACAGGACATCTGGAAGATCTAATTCCCAAAAGAAAATATAGAAATTTCAAGATGCTCCACTAGTAATGTATGAGACCTTCCCCTTAGTTGTATCATGGTAAAAAATGTTTGAATATTCACCAAATTGCGTATACATGGAGTGAGTATATCAACTCAATAAGAAATTAACTAGATACTTCCCACACACAACACTAAGATAAGAACAAGTCATATTATAACAAATAATTTTTTTTAAAAACAGAATAGGATAATATGAATAAAAATATATATATGAAACAATATTAGAAATACTCACACCATGAAGGTACCCCATTTCATGAACACACACCCATGCCATTCAAACACTCAATTCATTTTTTTTCAATGAAAGCATACCAAATAGCCTATACTCACCAGTGGAACTAGTCCCTTTGGGCCCACAAATTTACATTGAAATAAAACCCTTTAAGACAAAAATAATCCCTATAAATATCCAAGACCAATGAGTCCCTTTCCATATAAAACCATGAAGACATTCAACCCAAACCAATGTTTGTATACACCTTTAATATCATTAATATTATAATTCAATATTCTCAATGTATCTTCTAAAAATTTTCTTTTGAAAATATAGAATGAATAATAAGTGACCGAGGAGGTTTAATTAGAAAAATTCAATCAACAATAAAAATTATAACTTTTTTAAAATGAAATAATTTTAGTTCTGTGTAAACTTAAAGTGATATAGAAGTTTCCTATCTCTAATACAATCACACCACAAAGTCCAAGAGAAAGTGGTAAGGGGGAATCACCTGACATATCCTCATATAATTCCTAGATGAATATACAACATGAAGAGAGGGATAATGATCACTATTCATTGTAGAAGTATGTTGAAAATACAATTTAGTATCCCTAAAAATATCAACCCCAATTTCTATCTTGAATGTAGTTCCACCCACAAAGACTGGCGATCATTTCAGCCTCTATAAAAATTTATGATGATCTTTACCACACCCTAGACCATGATTAAATTAATTCACCCAATCCATTTTGTGTGTCCTTTTTAAGATAAAATTCATCTAGCACTACTTATTTTACCATGGGATGGTGTATTTTACCTATCTGTTTTGGATGGATTCCATGTGAGACTAACCAAACACAACCCCATGCCCACCCTTTGAACATTTTGGTTTAACTATTTCCCACATGTGATACTACTTTCCCCCATGTCCACCAAAATAGTTGGTTTTAGTTGATGGGGATGTCCCTACAGACTAGATAAATTCCAAACCTAGACAAAAAAATACTTAGGAACATGACCAATCACATAATGTGATGAATCCAAAAAAGCCCAAACAAAACTTCTATCAACCCACCATTCCTACAAATATTCCTTAACCCAAAACAAACCATCATATAAAATAATAATAATCAATAATAATCACATACCTCAAACTGAGAGAGTTACATCCTCCCAACCATTGAGATTTCTATCCCAAGAAAGTTAGAGGTTGGTGGGGTCTTAGAAAATATCGAACCATTATTATAGCATATACTTATCCCATTACCATGTATATTAATATATTCTACCATATTTACCCAACATCTATATTAGTGATATATATCTACCATGAAATTTATTACCTCACCAATCCATAATATCAACCAGTGTGTGAACAAATGTTGTATCAAGCTCCAGTGTAACATGTTCCCAACTAACGATATGAGTAGGTTCAAAATGATACTTGTTTAATTTAGATACATGTAACACATTATTAACTTTTATTATCATTTTATATAAATAAAACTAATAAGAAACATCACCAATGAATTCAAGAATCTAAAATGGTCTTACATATTGGGGATATAACTTTCCTTAGCCTTAAAAAATGATGATGCCCCAATCTTAGTGATAATTTCATGAAAACATGATTAACCACTTTATAAGATAAGGGTTGATGGAAATAATATGTGTAAGATTTATGGTAGATTTTATACATTTCAATTATCTTCCTGATTTTTTTGTAACTTATATGTAGTCACATGCATGGGTATTAGTATATTTAGTGTTGTTTCTCCAGTCTCCATTCAACAATGTGTAGAGTGAAATATATGTCTATACAATTCCTCATTTGGGGCCACGTACATAATTTCATGATAATTATTGTTTTATTAAAACTCCCCTAAATAAAAATGGGATTCCAATGAACCGAAACATTCCATCACACAAGCTCTAACCATATCCTCTAAAATATGAATCATGCACTTCAAATAGACATCCGTTTGAGTATGATATACAATGATGGATCAATTTTCTTCCATGGTCCTACGGAAAGGATAGAAAAATTCATTAGGTAAACATAGGGTCCTAGTCAATGTTCATATAAACTATTACCATATGAAATTTAGATACTCCCCAAAGATATAGATTTACTATCTTTTATATTGTATTTATCTACAAAATCAGAATGAAGTGTGCTGACTTCATTAGTCGGTCCATAATCTCTCAAATGGCATAATTCTTTCGATGTGTTCTTATTAGGCTAGTTAAAAAGTCTATGAAAATCTATTCCTATTTCCATAGAGGAATGATTAATGACTATAACATGATGGCTAGCTGATGATGTTAAACTTTTACCTATTAAAAGGTGAGACATTGCACAACATACTCAACCATATTCTTCTTAATACAAAACCATAGGAAATGGTCATTCATTTCCCTATGAAAACTTTGAATTCCTAAGTGGATATGCCACTTATAATGGTGATAAACAAAAGTCATTTGGTCTTTGAAGGATGGAAGAACTACAATATGATCTTGAAAACACTACCCAAAATTTTAAACTTCTTTCCATCCAATAATAGTCTTTCTACCATTGATGTTTGAACTCACTGTATGAAAATTAGGGTTTGACTATTAAGACTCATTGACTTACTCAAACAAGTCTGGAACAAGAGTAACAAGAAATAAAACTACATAATCATGTTGCTTTGCACATTCCAAGTTCATATTAGAAACCACTGCTATTAATTTTGATTGGTCCCAGGATTTTATAACCACTTGGTTATATTATTTCTAACTCAATTTATTAACCATTTAATTTCCTTTCCATAATGTATAAATAATGTCAAAGTTGAGCATATAGAGATATTTCATCCAACATTAATAATTTATATTCATGTCCCATTGTGAAAGATGTGTTTTAAGGATTTATTTGTTAGGACCAAATGATGTGGAAAGATTTATGGTGGGGGGGGGTCAGTAGTCTTTAAAAAAATTAAATAATAAAAATATAATTATCATAATGTATTATTAAAATATATCAAACATTAAAACATGCAACAATTTAAATTTAAATAAATTAAAATAAAAAATTATTAATAAAAAATTAAAATAATATTAAAAATTAAATGAATTTCAAATAAAGTTTTCTAAATGAGTGTATTTCAATTTACTATACAATAAAAAATAAAAACATGAACTCTTAACACAATAAATATCCCCCTTTTTGTAAATTTAAAAACAAAAAAAACATTTATTTTAAAAAATCTCCCAAAATTTATCCCCCTTTTTAAAATTTATCAAAAATAAAATAAAAATAAAAAATAAAAATATTATAAATAAAAATATTATTAAAATAATAACATGCAAGAAAAAACTCCCCCTGAATTCTTGTTTTTATAACACACATATAAGAATAATAAAATAAATATTAGAATTATATCAAAATCAAAATCACCATTATCCCTAGTTCAAAAATTAATTTATTAAGCTTCATAGTTACCAATGATTTAGTAAAGATATCTAAAATTTGATTTTTTCTTAGAATATATTCGATAATGATATCCCATTATTATCATGATCTCTTAAAAATAAAATCTAACATCAATATGTTTATACTATAATGATATAACGTTTTTCTAGATATTTAAATAGAAGATGTATTGTCACAAAATCTTGGAATTTTATCTATATAAACATTAAAATTAGATTGAGTTTTTTACTTAAACACTTTGAGAATAATAATTTATAATAGAAACATACTCATCCATATCTATGGAAAATACAATTGATAATTTATTTTTAAAACTCCATGATATTAAACATTTACTGAGTAACTGAAACATACCGGATGTGCTTCACCTGTCAAATCCACAACCTCCAAAATTAGAGTCATAACATGATAAAAATTACAACAATTCTAATTGGGGTAAAATAAAACAATTTTAACAGTTCCTTTAACATATTTTATTATGATTTTGAAATCCTTAAAATGGATTTATTTCGGATTAGAATGATATCTATCACACATAAAATGGAAAAAATAATATCAGATCTCGATGCTATCAAATAAATTAGGCTTCCAAACATTCCTCTATACATATTATCATTCACAATTTTTTAGATTCATCCACATATAGTTTATAATTTTTACTCATTTGGGTTATCATAGTTTTTCATGAATCAATATTGATTTTTTAACCAAATATTAATCATATTTTCTTTGATTTATAAAAATACCATTTTTGATTTATAAAATTTGAAGACTGAGAAAAAATTTTAATTCATCCTTTAAGATCATATCAATTTCATTTCTCATTAATTTTTAAAATTCATTACTAAGACATTATCACCAATATATATTTATATGATTAAAATAACATTATAAATTTTGTTTTCAAATAATGCTACAAAACCTTTCCTTTGTTAAAATTATTTTACATTAAAAATATTGTGGGTCTATTATACTGAACTCTAGGATATTTTTTAGACCATATGATTTTTATATAGTTTGAAAACATTATTTATAAATTCATAATTTTTTAAACTAGGTTCTTGATTAACATAGACATCTTTTGAAATTAAATAATTTATAAATAATTTTCTCACATCCATTTGAAATAATTTGTAATTTTAATTACATGAAAAGATTAAATAATATGAATATATTCTATTCTATAAACTGTTAAAAATTAATCCTTAAAATCAATACTTTTTTTTATGGTAAATAACGTTAGGTAACTAATCTATCTTTATTTCTTACTATATTACAAGAGTCATCAATTTTACTTCAAAAAATAAATTTGGTTCCAATGGACTATTTATATTTAGGTAACTCAACCAGATTAGAGAATTTGTTTCTATCAAACAAATTAATTTCATCATGAATATAATTTATTTATTTTTAATCTTTGAAAGCTTATTTAAAATTGGTAGGCACAAAATCAGAAAAAATGAAGAATTAAAACAAAAAATCAAAACCATATTTCAAGTTCTTATTCTAGATTCAACATTTCCAACTACAATTTCTACAGAATGATCTATATGTTTTTTCCAATTGATTAGATCAGATTAAGAAAAAAATTTCTCCCCATTAATTTTTGAAATATCATTTTCAGGTTTATCTTCATCAAAACTAAACTCCTTAAATTATTCATCAGGATTATCAGAATCTAAAATCCCCTTTTCATTATTTTCATTAAACATTACATGAAATGACTTCTCTATTTAAATGTTTGTCTTTCTATATAATCTATGAGATTTACTATTTTTTTATATCATAGAAAAATTCCTTCATTACTTTTAGCATCAAACTTATGAATATTATATTTAGTATTTAAAATATAAACTCTATGACTCAATACCTTAATGTAAAAAAATATTAAGTGTATTTTATTTAAATATTTAATAAAGGGGTTTATTTAATACATGTCTAATGTAAAATCTATTTAAGATATAAAAAGTAGTATTAACCAATTCATCCCAAAAATATTTTGGTAAGTTGAATTTATTTAACATAGGCCTTTCTATTTGTGAATAGTTCTATTTTATCCTCTCTACTACACCATTTTGTTATAGTTTTCTAGGGGAATAATTGTTTTTGAAATATCCATTATCTTAAATAAAATTATAAAAATTAAATTTTACAATTGTTTTGTTGTTATCACTTTTAATTTATTTTATTAGATAACCTTTTTTATTTAGAATCTAGTTACAAAAAGAAATAAACGTGTTCAACGTCTCAATTATATGAGATAGAAAATGATTCAATGTGATTCCACTAAAATCATCTACTATTAAAAATAAATATATCTTACAACCTAAACTAGTAGTTCTTATGGGTCCAAATAAATCAAGATGAATTAGTTATAAATATCTAGCAGTATTAACATTATTAACAGATCTAGAACCATATTTGTGCTTCTCAACCTTTAGAAAATAATCATACAAAAATACTTGTTTTAAATTTTGGAAGTTCTATAACCTATCCATGTTTTTCAAACTTATACAATTATTGAAGATGAAAATATACCAATATTCTATTCCAAATAATATAGTCTCTTTCTACAACATTTTAACACTTTACATTTTGCTGGGTAAGTTATGAAAAATCTATAGAGTAGATATTTTATTTTCTATTAGAGAAAATAAAATAATATTATTTTTATAAATAATAAATTTATTATTTCAAACATCACACTCAGTACATCATTAAAAATCTACGAGATAATAATTAAATTTTATAATACTTATACATGTAGTATTTTAGAAATTATAAAATATTTGAATATTCCCACTTCCCCAAAACATATAACCTTCTCTTTTGAGTTATCACCAAAAGTGATAGTGCCTCCATCACATGAATTAAAAAATAACAGGTTATAAATATCCCCAGTCATATGAATATAACAACCATTGTCCATATACCATGTAAATTTTAAACTCTTTAGGAATGTTATATATAAAATAGATTCATAAGATAATTTTTTTGGTACCCAATCTATTTTGTGTCTAATTAGATAAGTGATTAAACTTTAAGGTATCCATACCGATTCAATAAATTTATTATAGGGTAATCTATAATATATATTCATAGAAATAAAACTCTTATTGTGGTCTGGTGACTAATTATATCTTAAATAAAATTAATATTGATAATTCCATTTTAGATTACATAAAAATCACGTAACAGTTGATAAATTCCATTTACTTCCTTTAACAAAAATAATTCTGAACATATTATGAATCTTACTATTATAACAAAATAATTTTTATCATTCTTGGGTTTATTCATAGAGATCATTTTGTAAAAATTTTATTGTCCTTGAACAAAAATATATAAAGTTAATTTTAATCCATTAATTTACATTTTAATATTTTTATTTTCTTTTTTATTAACTTCCTGGTCATCACAAATGTTCACATTTGATCATGATTCTATATCTCTCAATTTTTTATTTTCTTATTTTATCTTATTATGTTCCTTTTCAATTTTATCTAAATCATAAAAAATTAACATAAATAGTCTATCTGGATATTAATTAGTTTTTGAAAAGAAATATTTCACTATTACATCCTCATATTTTATATTTTTCAGTTCATAATTTGTTACCCTTTTCTGTACAACATTTCTTAAAGATGAAACGTTATGTTTTTAATTTTATTATTTCACATTATTATCCTCTATTTTAAATTTTATATATACTTCAACCATTATCAAAATATTCTTTGTAAACATTTCATTTTGTTCAATTGATTCTTTAGATTTAGTTTCAATATCAAAATCATAACCTAAAATGAAATCAGAATTAATGCTTAAATCATTTATTTTTGTTACCATCAAGCATATATTAAATTATTTTTTTACTCTCAGAATCATCACTGCTCGATTTTTAATCCTCTGTGTAGCTCCATCTAGACCGATATTATTTTTCTTATTATTTAAATTTTGGATTGTCTAATTTGATATGTCATGTTTTCTTCCAATCATAGCATATTAATTTTTTAAAAATTGACTTTACAACAATTACGTTTCTTACTTAACTTTCTATCATCCTTTTCATGATCTCCCATGGGACACTTTTGAAAGCATCTCCTTTCATTTACTTATATAATTCTTTAATAAAATTTAGTATGTCATGTTTCTCACATTACCACAACTTAGAATTATAATAATTATACAAAAAAATATACTATATTTGAATTATATACTATTACATTTGTCATGATCTTCACCATTATCACTCTTTATCTATTGATTGTATTGAAGAAGTGATCCTACGAGTTCATAAATTGAATAATTATTTATATAATCAATTTATTTAATCACATCCCTATTTGATTGCCACTTTTTCTGTTGGTCCTGAAGTTTTCTTTCAATAAGAACATCATACTCTATAGTCTCTTGAAGAGCAACCATTTTTTTACAATTTTAGTGAATCTGTTTTATATATCATTTATAATATCTTGATTATTTTTTATAAATTCTGAAAACTCAACTATGTGAATGACTATCTTGGTTCCATATAAATTATTAGTTCCTTGATGAGTTAATTTTATAGTTGACTAGATGTAAAAATTAGTTTTACATGAAGAAATGTTGCTATAAATATTTATATTTAAATAAAAATACAAGCAATTCAAAATTTTTTACATTATAACACATTGTACAACATCATTTTTTTGGAGTCTCTAAATCTACCTAAAAAAAATTATAAGGACTTGGCATGATATCCCAAAATTCAATACCTTAATTTTATAGAAATACATTCATCTGATACTTCTAGAAAATATAGTCACTTCTATTGAAATGGGGTGGTCTGATGGGATTCAACAGCTCAAATTCTTGACATACCATAACTAATTAGTGTATCCTTCCATAGTGTGTTAGGTCTAGGATAATGGTTAGTACATAAATATAATGAACCAATAATAACCAACTACCTAAAAGGAATCACCCACTGATACCAATTATTAGTTCCCGGTGATACATAAACATTGACTATAGGGGGGGGGGGGTGAATAGGGATTATAAGAAATTAATAAATCAAAATATAATTATTAGATAGTATTATTAAAATATTTTAGACATTAACGCATGTAAAAATTTAAATTTAAATAAATTAAAATAAAAAATTAATGAATAAAAAATAAAATCATTATTAAAAATTAAATGATTTTAAATAAATATTTTTAGATGATGTCCTTTAAATTTAACTTAATAATAAAACAAATAAAAATAGTAACTCATGGTATAAAAATTATGATTTGTAAACATTGTGAAATTTTCTCCAAAGAGATAATGGAACCATTTTTCTATGGAATGGACAACTATAACTATTTCTAGGTCATGGGTCAGATAACTGTTTTCATGTTTCCTCAAATATTGTAATACTTAAGCTATAAAATGATCTCATTTCTTTATAAAACAACCTAACACATATCAAGACTCATCACAAAAGACCCCACATCACTCTCCTAGTTCTAGAAAGAGAAGGATAAGTTCCTAAGTGAACCGAATATTAAGTTCCTCAAAATATTTCTGATAATCATTTCTCTAGTAAAATGAAATAGCATTCCTCTTCTATATTTTCATAAGAGAGGTGTTAGATGAGAAATCATGGACACAAAGATGATAATATCCTACCAATCCTAGAAAATTTTAGATATCGAATAAATTCATGGGTTGTTTTCAGGAAATTACAACCATAATTTTATTAAGATCGACCAGTATTACTTTTTTATAAGATGAAGATACCAAGTAAATGAACTTATTATATCCAGAAGTCACACTTTTAGAATTTGGTATAATAGAGGAGGGGCCACAATGTACTGAATGTAGTCTCAAAGTGCCTCTCGTGATTATATTTTGTGTAAGAATGGACCAATATGTCATCAATTAATACCAAAATGAAATAATATAGGTATCTATGAAATATTCAATTCATCAGTTCCATGAATACCACTAGTGGATTAGTGAGACCAAAGGGATTGACTATGAATTCAAAGAGGTTATAAATTTTATAAAAATAATCTGGGGGATATCCTATTTTCTAAATCAGTGTTTATAGTACCCCAATAAAAGATCAATTTTGGAAAAATATTTGTATCTATTCATTTGAAAAAATATATCATTAATTCAAGTATGTGAGTATTAATTATTAACCATATCTTGATTCATATTACGATAATCAATGAAAAATTAGAGTGTTCCATCCATTTTCTTAACAAATAGAACTAAATTGACGCAATGCAACATATATGGTATTATGAAACCCTTTATTCCAAATTATTTCAATTTAAATTTTATCTCTCACAACTTTTTTTGTGTTATTATATATAATGGAAGTGAAATAAGATTCATTTCCTGGAATAGTTCAATATAAAATCACACTTCCCTTTCCAGCGTCAGACTAATGAAGTTATCTAAAAATATGTCACAGTATTGATCAACTATGTAAGGATAAATATCCATGTTTAGATACATCAGTAGAACCCAAGATGATTGTTTCAATTGATACAAGATGGTACCCACCACTTTCACTGAAGTTTTTTCTCTACATCTATTCACATTCTATTCCCCTTTTAATAACTAAACAACTCCTTTGAAAGATGTAAAATTTAATCATTAGGAACAAAATCCAATGTGATCCTTGAATATTACTATCCAATCTATTCCCAGGATGATATAAATGATATATATTTCTAAGTTAGTGAACTTCTATAAAAAATAGATTGATTCAACGGTGATAGAAAATGCTAAACATTTAAATCCCATCTATTTCAGTTTATTGAGAGGTGTCTTGATTCTCGTAATGTGAGGCATCATTTCCATTAGTAAGACAATTTTTTTATCTAATTAGAATAAATAAAATAATGGGAAGAACCAATGTTAACAAGAATAGGAATCAATATAAAGTTAAATAAAATATTACCTCACACTATCGAGGTATCGATATCTTCATTTTTCATATTGTAATCATCTCCAAAGAGTTGTCGATACAATATCCTTAACTAATTTTTGATACCTTATTAAGGAAGTGCCTAATTAGGTTCTAGGGTGTATCAAGAATCACCTTAAGTACCTCGATTATGAGGTTTATAACTACTCTGATTAGAGTATCTTGGTTGTGCATTAGAAACCTTTAACATAGTAGGGCCATCACCACAAATTGAATTAGGTTTGAATAATAACACTTGACATGGACCTTCCAACCATAGTTTTGTTAGTTATAAGGTTGTTCTATGAATTCTATCTCTATACGATCTAACAAACCATATTATAAATAACCAGGTTTATTATTGGATGTTAGTGGAAAATAAAATAATACACTGGATTAGTTTTATAGTGCTTTTCTACCTTGGGAATAGTGATCCCTTTTCCATTTATTCCCCTAATGGACATCCTATCCATGTTTGGGGTGAAAATGGTGTTCTCCCCACCGAGGTTCCCTATGATGTCTTTTTCCACTACCATATCATTTCTTACCATGTCTATGTAATTCTCGATATAGAACATCACTACTCTAGAATGAATGTCCAACCACATACCCTCTAATAAAATTAAAGCCTTGAGTGATTCATTGGATTCCACTTATAGAAAAAAATGATAAAGGTATGTAAAAGAGTGTCATTATTCCATCATCAAGGGGTTTTATTTATTCAGTTGGAATAAATATATTATTTGTGATACTTAGAATTTATTCAGGTATATTTTTTTGAAAAAAATTTTTCAAGCCCATCCTAAGTAAGACCTTGATCATCATTTCCCTAGATAAATGAGTCCCACCATTTCTATTCTAGATCCTTGAGAATATACACAATGAACTTAAATTTCATTTCATTTGGGGTTTCATGGAAAGAAAATATCTTGTTCATCCTTCCAATATATGATTCCGCTTGGATGATTCTTGAGTATCCTTGAAAGATCAGAGGGTAATTCATTTGGAATTATAGTTATAAATACATATGAGATAGTTCCCTATGTTGATTTACCTTATTAACAACCTAAAAATATTAAATGATGTTGTAGAGAATATTTTGATTATCCTTTGGTTCAGTGAGAACCATATTTTAGGAAACATTATCTTGATGGTTTGTATGTCTCCAGACTAGAGGAATTTTACTATTATCTTAGAATGACCATTATCTAACCCCAACTGAATACATCATTTACATAAAATCATCCACAAACCAAAACAAAAAAGAAGGATTATAAAATATCATATGAACGTTGCTGTCCTAGTGAGAAGTCAATTTACTAATTCATGATACATAACTCTCATTAGTTAAACCCATGATGACGAGTTAACGAAAATCCTAAACATTTTTAACAATACTTTTCATACTAAGATTACCCTAGTAACATGAAGTTAAGTATAATGAGGTTGAATATTACTTTAAAAATTAAATTTCATATATTTACACATCCTATATACATGAATTCCATCCCAACTAATTAACCATACCAAACCGATACGATTTGTAACACCCTGACCCAAACCATTGACTTAGGATGGACCAAAGTTACACTAACCATAGGTGACACCCCCACACAAAAATTTGGAAATAAATTCCAAGGGTTTATTTAATCATTGATGGATTATTTTTCCTAAAACACAACATCCTATAACAGAGAAACTCAATATAATAAACAAACATAATTCATGATATAAAAACCAATAAAAAAATAATGATATAATAAACTGGAATCTTGATTAGATTCACTATAGTAAAAAAACACAAATAATTCAACATCAACACAAGAATTAAAGAAACCAAGAGAAAATAAGGCACTGTTGTTGCACCATGAAAAACTTTACTACAATACATCTCTAAGATTTACCTCCCAAATGACAAGACCACAATATCAAGGTGATCCACTAGTAACACAAGAGACCTTCCCCTTACATGTATTAGGGAATTAAATATCTATATACACACTAAATTATATATGAAGGGGGTGATTATATTAACTTAGAAAGAAATAAACCATAGACTTCCCACACAATCTACTAATACAAGAATAAGTCATCTCATAATAAGGATATATATATATATATATCAAAACAAAAAGAGGATATTATGGATATAGAAGATACAGATACAACATTAGTGAAAATACTCAAACCATGAAGGTATCCCATGTCATAAAAAAAGACCCATGGAACCCACACACACAATGAATCTTTTTTCAATGACAGACCATTGAATAGCCTATACTCATGAGTGGTACCCATCCCTCTAGACCCATGATGGTGATTGGTTGTAAAATCCCTTGAGCCCAAAATTAACCCCATGACCAAGTCTAAACTGATGAGGCCCATCCTATAAGAAACCATGAACATATTCAATCCACACCAATGTCCATATCCGCATTTAAAATCATTTATCTTGAAATTACAGATTCACTATGCTTTTCTATAAATTCATCTTTCCTTTTGAAGACAAACCATCCATCATAAGTGATATACGAGGTTTAATTAAAGAAATTAAATCAACAATCACAACTATAAGTTTTTAAAAATTATATATTTCAAGTTCTATATAAAACTAAAGTGATGGATAATATTATTACCACTAACACAATCATAAAAAAATTATAAGAGGAAGTTATTTGAATACAAGGGTGGATCACATGAAATCCCCTAAAAGAATGCTTAGATTAAGAGACAACATGATGATATGGTGAAAGATAATTATTGAGTTGTCAAATTGGTTGAAAATAGATTTAATGTCCCCAATAAACTCATCCCTAATTTCCCTATTGAATGCAGTTTCCCCCTAAATAACGGAAGACATTTCAGCTGATTAAAAAACTACAATAACCAACACCATGCATTGGACCATGATTTGGTCCATTCATGAAATCCATTTTGAATAGTCTACATAAGAAAAATTTTATCTAGAATCACAACTTATACTATTATATGGTGGATTTTCTTATGACTTTCTGGATTAATGACACATGAGACCAACCACACATAACCACCACACCCATCCCTGAGGTGTTTTGGTCACCTGTTTTCCACACATGATCCTCTTAGGTATCATTCCCACCAAAATTAAAGGAGCTAAGTCAAGGTGATTTCCCCATGTCCTCGACAACTCCGATCCATAGAGTTCCAAAAAACCAAGGACTACTCCCTTCATCATGTATGGTCCCACGCATGGTGAAGTCCAGGATGTCTAAACACCATCTATATCAACCCAACATCTCTCTAATGCTCCCCAAACCCAAAAGGGACTAGCATAACACCTAAACAATTCAATGAAATACATATTACTCAAATTGGTGGTGTTAGAAATCCCATGTATAAGGTACATAGACCATTTCATGTTAAGGATTATAATAATATAAAATCAATAATCCCCATAAGAGTGAACTTGAATCAATAGACATCAAACTCTGACATTTTTGGACAAGAAATAAGACTCTAGGATAGTGAGCAGTCTCACCAAAATTCCCACAATCCAAGGTTACATTAATAAATTGAGAATTTAATTCCATCATAATTCTAAAACCTAATATATATAATCTACAATAAAATTTTAAATACAATCTCATAACCCAATATAAATAAAATTAAAGGTAGAATAAAACTAAATTGATAATTACACCCAGAATGAAACTCATCCAATGAATTTATGATAATTTTAGTTTATTTGTTTAATAATTCAAACAAAATCATACCTCTAATCATAATGTAATAGTTATATATGTGAGAGAAGAAGAGAATAAACTAAATAAATGAAAAATTAATATATTTAAACATAAGATAAACATTTATGAATTATTCATTCATTTAGTTTATTACTTGACTTATTTACAGATATAATTTTTATATTATGAGTGGATGAATCATTTTTTTTAATGTATTAAAATAATTTTTATGATACGTATGATAGTAGATTTATTTTTCTTCCACCTTGACCTTAGATTATATTGGGTTGTGAGATTTAATTTAAAAATTTATTGTAGTGTATACATATTAGGTGTCAAAATTATGATGAAATTGAAGTATGTATTGAGTATAGTAACATCAGTTTGAGGGAATATGGGTTTCAATACTCATTGGATTGATGGATTATTCTTTTTCTATAAAAATAAGGTTTGGTCATCTATCTCTGCAAGATTAAACTTTTAGGGATTATTTATTTCAAATGATTATAATTATTTATATGAATGGATTTGATATACCATATGCATTGAATAAATTTAGATATGTTTAAATATAGTTGGATTTAAATTTAGTTTAATAAAATAATCTATGATTTGTGTAAAGAGTTTCAATGTGGTTTGAAAAAATTTATTTTTTGGAAGGAACATGGATTCCAAACTAAATCATTAGTAACATGCATATATTTAAAGGGGGGAAGACATGAGATAATATAGTAATATTAAATACCCTTTAAAAATATAAAGTGTTTTATTCCTTCCAGGGCTATACTTGTCAAGGCCTTGATCATCCAACTGGGTTGTCCATACCAAATCTAGATCCCCCTAGGTTATGTTTTGTAAAGAAAAAAAGTTATAAGGTGACCCTAACCATTATGTGCCTCATTTGTAGGTATGATTTGGGTTACACATATCTTATAAACCCCAACCATTAGAATACTATATGATTAGAGTTTTGATAATCCATATGATATACTGAAAAAATGAGTTTTCCACTTAACCATCCAAGAGTCATAAGTGATATGATTGACATGATTATACACTAGATATAGTAAAGTATTATTTAAATGATTTATTAGTATAAGTAAGGTTGAAATATAGATACTGGTCCACTAATAGATATTATCGAATCATAAAATGAGTCATTAATTTAATTGGATTATATTTAATTAAATTCTTATTAAATGAACATAATTCAAGCTACTTGTATGATAAAATATTCTGTTATAAATAAATGACATAATCATCATCAAACATAACATTGAGATAAATCTTAGATAAAGGAGTATCTTAATGTAAGAATTTTCCTATCATGTTAAAAATGATAAGAAATGTTCTTATGTAATAAAATATTCATGTGTTAAAATAATCCCTTCATAATAAATCCACTATTGAAATTGTTTAAAAAGTGGATCTATGTGCTTATAAAAAGCATAAATTGATTCATGTAAGGATTCAATGAAACTAGATGAAAGATGTTAGATGGAAATTCTATCTCCACTCATATAATCAATATGATTTTGTTTAATGCCATAATGAGACTCATGTTTTATTTAAGGAATGATCTAGCTCTTGAATTGATTTTGTAATCAGCATTGTAAAATTTTCAAAAATTTGAATGAATTTAATAAATGTTAACCCTATTTTCTCAACATGTTTAGGATAGATGAATATGAAAAATTATGGTTAATATTTAATAGTATTTGGATAGTATACAGTTGTAAAGGATTGAGATGAATAATAAATATTGGACCTTTCCAATATCTATTCTCAGTTATTAAAACATAGAGAAGGTTATAGAAAGGAGGATTAATATTTCTATATAAGGTGTAATTTTTCTAGATACTCGAATTGGTTTTTGGAAAATATATAAATGTTCACATTAGGTATAAATGTTATAGATATTAATTATCTGACATTAAAGGGTATATTATAAAAAATTTATACATTTTTTTGTAAATATATAAGAGTTTAATATCAAGGTAGGGATTAATAGAGTTTGTAGATTGTATTCAAATTATTAATCCAAAGAGTTATTGGATCATAGAGTTGAATGTAACAGAACATAAATTTAAAGCTCAGATATATCAAAATAAAGGAGGTGTATTTTCAATAAATCTATCTTAAATGATAAGTTTTTTTTCTTGTAAACAAATATTTGTTATGAATAATGTGAGGTGAAGTTTTTAAATCACATGTTATAAGATTAGTTATATTTTATAATATTTTTAAAAGGATATATGAATAAAATTGTTTTATCATGGTTAAAAATGTTTAGTTCAATATATTTATTAAAATATGATTGAAAGAGTTCCCACCACTCAATAATGGGATATTTTAAAGTATAAAGTATTCTTTTCAAAATAATTCTACAAACACATAGAATATCATATAATTTGGATAGAGAAATTATGTGTTAAATATTCTTTGTAAAAAGTAATAAGTGTTATTTATTAAAAAAAATGAGTTTATGTAAATGAGAATGATATTTTAGTGAATAATATAGTTTTTAAGAGGATATATAGTGTTTTTAGGACTTGGAGAAGTTAAAAAGAATAAAAAAATAAAACATTAAACCATTCATTTATAAAGTTGATGACGGTTAATATTCTAAAGAGTTTAGAGTATATTTCTAAAGATAAATTTAAAATTTTAAATTTAGTTATGATATTGATGTTAGAATAACTTTATCTATAAAAGGATTTTATAACTTGTTAGTAAATAAAAATTTACGTTTTATATTTTGTTCCCAAAATGATCTCAAAGAAATGTTTTGATGGAAATGTTCTTATAGTGATGATGATGAAATTTAAAATTGTTCTATATATAAAACATATGTTATTAATATCATAGAATTGGAATTTGTCATGTAAAAGAGTTTAAATACTATGTTATATGTTTTCAACATTATGGACATGATTCCTAAGTCTCCCCATTATTCAAACACAATTTATTCATAGATGCTACTCACTAAAGATTTTAGTGGGATGGATTTTTTATATTATCACATGATATATGGTGGGAGTTATGTTGAGATGTAATGAGTTTAACAAAGCATTAAAATTATAGTAAACAAAAGGCATATCTAGTGGTGCATCATCTGTGATATTATAATATGAGTGCTTATAAATGTTTTTTTGGTATTCTTAAATTATTTTAAGAATAGAAAATGTACATTTTCATATATAATGAAATATATACATTATCATTATTTCATGTTGTTTATATAAATTATGTGAATAGGAATGATAAATAACATCTTAATATACAACTTTGAGTTTTCTCTATTAGATTTTTTTCTTGAAGTATTATAAGTTGTGATGACATTTTAAGGTTAACATGGGTATACTTATTTTTACAGAGATGTAGAATATGATCATGAGGCACAAAACACATTTTTTGTACCAGATAATCCATCAAGTATACTAAATAGAGTGTGATATACTATGTATTTGGTATACTAGTGGTGCATGTTTCATATTTAATCACCATACTAAATTTTTTAAAGACTCATAGATTGATAAACATTATAGCTTTTAACCTTTATTTCAAAATCCACGAGGCTTAACTAATCTGGGTTGGTTGTATATGTTACTGATTATGAAATTGGATGATTCGTAACCATGATGATATTTTTCATCTTGTACGAAGAGTAAGACTTTAGGGAACTTGATTGAGATAGGCTGAGTAAGTGTATGTCCATAAATATTTAAAGTATATGTGATGTTCTTATCTATATAGATGAATAGAATGTGATATTCCCATCCACTTAAGATAAATGAAATGTGTTATATTCATCAACCTAGTCATTCCATACACGAATAATAAAAAATTAATGAGTTGGATATATAGGATTGACGTAATCTATGTCTTACGGTTACTATATGTATTAGTCAAAGAGTTTATATAACAAAACTGGTGGATACAGGTATAGAGATACATATTTTTGAAACATATTTTTCCTGAAACCTTTGTAACTTGAGTATAACTAATTATTTTCTAGAGGATTCTCTTGGATTATATTTAGGAATTTATGAATTTTCATTTATTTTCTATGCTATAAAAGAACATCACTACACCAATATAAGATTTTAACAATAGTTATTTTGAAACAGTTTGACAAACCACTGCTAAATAAAATTAAAATATTTTAGTGATAATTTTTTAAAAATGGCCACTAAATATTTATTGAAATTTAAGAAAACTAATCCTTCTCCCCTACCTTTAATTCCTTTCCCCCAATCTGAAAACTCTACCCCCTTTCACCCACCCCAAGTCATGTCTTGAAATCATCGCCCCCAAGTCCTCATCACCGTTTCTCTTACCCTCTCGATCAACCTCATAGTTACCCTCACTCCCATTTCCCCTCCAAAGCCCTCTTCTCCTACCATCACCCCACTCCATCGTCCACCTTTCCCCCCGTATTCATGATGGTCACCCATCTTTCCCATGACTTTGGATCCTCTCATTCACCTTTATCCATATGGATCCCTTATCCCCTACCATTATGCCGATCCTTCACCCTCCTTTCTCATTTCCATCGATGAGCATCCTACACCATCAGTGTAATATGGTACTTCTCCCTCCCATAATAAATCACATATAAATTAAAATTATGCATTATATATTTTAAAACAAAACATTTTGACTAATTTTTTTTAGTGTTTTGAGGTGTATTATTAAAATTTAATCTATTAATTTATCATATATGATATGTGTTATACATAGTTTATAATCAATGTGATTGTAATGTTGATTCTAAACCTCACTTATTTGTTCAATTAAAATATATCATATTATTTTTTGTATAGATATATTTGATTAATTTTATTTTTCATATTGAGTTGAAATTTGAAAAAATATTGAATTTAGTAATCATATACTATAATCAGTTTTCAAGTATTATCTGAATATTATTTTTACACAATATGCACTTTTTATATCAATTAAAAATTTATTCTTGTGTTATATATTAGTATAAAAATGTTATTGTTCTGAATGAATTTTATTTTATGTTGGTTATCCAAAGAAAAACCTTATGAAATTTAAATCATTTTTCAATATATATATCTTTATTAACATTTTAAAGTTTTCATAAGATGATATGGAATTATCATTAATGAAATATGAAGGAATGAATTGATAATGAATTCTAAATAGAAATAATTTATGTTTTAACAAATCTTACTTTATGTAACATGTTAGATAAAACATCCCATAATTTTTTCTTGATCCTGACATCATAGGATAGGATAGATGTGTCAATTAACATTTATTTCGCACAAAAAGGTATTACCTAAATATTTTTAAAGGTGTACTATTTAGATAAATAATAGAATTATTTCCATCTTTAGGTAGTTTTAGGTGACCCATGGTCTCTATGTTCATTAATTCCTTGGAGGAAAAAAATAAAGGTGATTCTCACATGGTATGAGCATCCAATGCTTCAAGGTCTATATCATTGATCGAAATTTGAGATGGAATTCCTATTAACACATTTTGTTGACGAAACTCAAATGAAAATAACACTAAACACATTATAATATCCTTACATTTTGAAAACTCATATATAAATTATTAAATATTAAACAACCCTTGCTTTATTATTCCTTACCAATGGAAATGTATAGAGACCATGTGTATATTCAACAGTATATCAAACACTCATCTTAATGAATAAAATTAATTATTATGATGATATTATTTCAGATTATATAGATAAGATAAAAATATATTTTGTCACCAATTTGGTTCAAAAAAAATCGGTTTGTGATAAAATATCTTTTAATGGTGTTATCCTGTTGAGTACCCATATAATTCAATACTTATTTATATTTACGTCATGAGTTTAAAATTATTTCTAAAAAAATTTATATTATAATTTTTTTTATACATGTGAAAAATGTTTCTAATTTATATGCGTTATAATTTATTTTTATCATTAAAACTAAAATGACAATAATTTTTTATATTATTGATTTATAACAAAAATAGTAATTATTGTTTAAATGAAATAATATTTACTATTCCTTTTAATTTTATTTAATACATTATAGGAACTTTGTGATGTATGTTTAAAATCTGTATCACATTTTTGAGAAACACACATCATTAAGTAAGGGTTCAGAGAATTTTTTAGATTTTTGAAATTTCCAATCAACTCATTGATGGGAAAATAATATGTCTTTGCCCAAAATGTAAATTTAGATAATGTTTGAAGAGAATTGAAGTTTTTATGAAATATATATTGATAAAATTTCACGCTTAATATGTGCTTTTGGATTTGGCATAGACAATTAAATGTTACAAAAAATATGGGCACTGATGTTAGTTAAAAGAATGAGCTGCCAACTTCATAAAATATGGAAAATGAAATTCCGAACCTCATAAATGATGCTTTTAGAATTACAGGGAAACATCATGAGTGAAAAATCATATCAGTACAACCAGTTGAGGGTTATATAAATATTAACTTGAAAAATAATATTTTTTGGACCGAAAGGGATCTAGATCAAGATTATAACTTATTAGTGGACCCACATCCTAATTCTGTTGAGGATAATGTAAGAGAGAACTTTATTAAGAAAAAAACACATTTGACGATTTAGATGATGATGGAAATCAAGAGTTATGTAGAGGATTTCTAAAATATTCCAAAAAATTATTTTCTATTGAAGTTTTAACATATCAAATTCCAATATAGAATTAAAAATAAGGTGATTCACATGATATTTGAGTTATTGTGTGACACATTTTCTAAAGTTAATATCCATGAATAAATTTGTGAAATAATTGTTTTTTACAAGCTTGGTATGAATTATACAAATATACATGTGTTTCCCAATAAATGTATGCTTTATTGGGGAGAGAATTCATGTATATAGGATTTTTTTTCATATAGATGGAATTTAATGGAAAATTTTAGAATTATTAATCAATATTTTTCAATTAAGATGTAGAAAACGAACACACCTAATTTTTTTTGTGTTACTTCCATTTAAAACCTTAATTAAAAGATTATTCATGTCATAGAAAAGCTCTAAGAACATGAAGTGGATTGTTATAGATAATTAAAAATGATGGTTTAACAAAAAATCAAATGGATTAAAAATTGTAGAATATATTTGATTCATTACATTCATACTTCTCATACAATCCCAGTAATGTGTGATTGAGATTGGTTGATGATGGATTCAACCCATTTAGGACATTGTGTACCAATTATATCATTTTGATGATTATTATGATCAATTATAATATACCTAAATGGGTGTGAATGAAAAAACATATATCTTTTATCATTTCGATGATTATTCTATAAAAAAACATTTGGAAATGATTACGATGTATACTTACAGATTCTAATTAATGCATTGTATAAGTTATGGAGAAACAATGTTGATACATATGATGGAACTTCTAGAACAATGTTCAAAATGAACATTGTTCTAATGTGGGCCATTAGTGACTTTTCTAAACTTAGGAAACTATCTAGTTGAAAAAAATACATGATTTTAGCTTATCGTGTTTTTACATTTGATTTAGAGCCTAGATGACTGTCTGAAAATAAAAAATGGCACTTCTTGTGTCATCAAAAAATTTTCAATATATAATATAGATTTTGATCAACAAGTAAAAATTCAATGGTTCTACTGATTGTAGACCACCGTTGAATTGTTAAAAGGTTATAAAATATGGACATAACTAGTAAATGCTGATGTATAATTTGGTAAGTTGAATAATTTAAATGATAGAGGGAATCGAGTTCAAAGTGCTTCATCAATTGAAATCAGAACATATAAATTGAAGAGAAAAACATATTTTTCAAAATTTCATATTGGGAATTAAATTTTTTTCCTGATAATCTTGATGTTATGCATATTGAGAATAATATTTGTTAAAATTTGATCTTCACATTTATTAACGATCATAGAAATTTGAAGGACCATATCAATACTCCGAAGAACATACAAAAAATTTATATAAAACATGATCTATGGATAGAAGGTAATGGATAGTATGATCAAACAATTTTTAGAATAAAAATTAGGGAGAAATATATATTCCATTGAATTTTAAAACATGTAATAGTATCTTTTGTGTATTCAAGTGACATATCAAGGTATGTCAACTTAATTAATCATTGGTTACATGGATTGAAAATGAATGATTCATATATATTGTTACATCAATTTCCACCATAGGTATTTTTTATATGGTTTCCTAAAAAGGATAATGTAGTTTTACTCCAATTTGATACAATATTTAATATGTGATAAAACTACACAACTAGATAATATTGACTAGTTCCATGATAGATTCAGACCGACACTTTGTGAAATGAATATGATCATCCCCCCTTTATTTTTACTATTATAATGAATTTAACTATGAATTTTGTTAAAGAAACTAAATTAGGAGGTCCTATACATTATCAATGGATGTATCCAGTTGGGAGTTAATTAATTTATATGTTTTTTCAACTTAAGTAAACCATTATTGAAAATTCATTAAATACATAACTATGTTTTATTCATTTAATTTTACAGATACCTTGGTTATTTGAAATTATATGTGAAAAATGAAGATCAACCTAAAGGCTCTCTTTTGGAAGGTTACTTGGTAGAGTAGTGTCTTAACTTTTGTTTTAAATACTTGGATGATATTGAGATAAGATTTCATCAAGTTGGACTTGTTGATGGAATATTAGCTTAATCTCAACTACATATGAAATCAAGAATATTTTTTATTATTATATATCTAGTTGGTAGGATATGAAATATTAAACTGAAAGAAATGGAATTATTACAAAAAAATAGAGATGTGTTACTGAATTGTTAAATTTCAGATTTACTTATATTAGATTTCATGATAAAAAAAGAGATGCATGAGAAGTCAAACAATAAATGAGAAAGATATACAATAATCTATTAATAAATAACTTATATAATGGTTTTCAAGTTGTGTAAGTTCATAAATACAATAATCAACATAGATATTAGGTTGATATATATATTTTTAAAATCTAATAATGTAATTCACTTTTTTTATCATGAATACCAACACTCGAGTAGAGTTGTTAGAAGATTTGAAGTTTCTAGCTTCGAGTCCTCTAAAGTAGGCTAGAATGTTCGAAACTTACAATCTGAATGGATTTAAATTTCATAAAGTTGGTCAAGAAGAGGGTTTAAATACATATAATAGTGTTATAATTATAGTTTCTAAATTGGGATACTATGGAAAGTTGAAAAATATTATCGATTTAAACCTACAAAATCATTATTCTGCTATTTTATTCAAATTAAAGTGGGTCAATATTACTAGGGGTTTTAAAATAGATTCCTTAAAATTTACATCTACGCACTTCTATAATTTGATAGATATCAATGTCTGTGAAGTACACGATCTGTATATCTTCACATGACAATTGTAAATGGTATATTATGTGGAACAAGACATGGATGAAGGGTGGAGTGTAGTTGTTCATATAAAACAAAGAGACTTGTATGATATGGGTGATAAAGTGGAATATTTTTCAATTGACATTAAATCCCCTAAAAAATAAGAAATTGAATTATTTTTTCATCATGATATTGAAAGAATTATTCTTTCAAGGGTAGAAGAAGTTGAATAAGTAATGATGGACAAGGATAACAACACGATTAAAAGAAAAATGATTATATGTGAAGTATTCCATTAACTTATCAACTACCCATGTTATATGTTATTAATTTCTAGTACCATGGATATTTTATCATATTTATAATGATTTTTAAGCATGAGTTGATTAATTTTTAAAAAGTAAATTTTATATTTTTTTGTGTGTGTGTGTATCCATTCATTAACATACTTATGTATGTTATGTTTTTTAGTATTATGCATATGTTATCATTTCAATTTCTTTTCATGAATATTTCAAAATATATGTTACGAATTTTCCTTTTTTATTTAAATGATAGAAACTTCAAATAATTTGTGATTCATTGATTTTAGTTGACAACCAATTGATGTTACCCTATCCATGAAAATGTCAATTGTTTTTCCTGAGGATCCTTTGGGCTCCCACCATATAACATCTAGGATGCACTCTATATACCTCCCATCGACATCTTTGATGCCCTTTATCTCCCTCCCAGTAACATTTGGCACACTAACTCTTGATTTAGCAGGTTCAAAACATGATATACCTATAGTGAGGTAACAAGCGGTCACTCCTCTTCCATCATGAGGTTATTGGAGGGTCACACTTATAGGTATAAGTTTTAATGAGAATAAAGTTATTTCCATTTTCATAATAAAATTGATTTTTTTCTTAAAATATAGAAGCAATGATACTATTGTGACAAACATTTATAGTTCATATGTAAGGAATTTTAATGGATTAAAGATATTTTTCCCATTTGATTGTTCTAGGTTTCCCTTAGATGATGCTCTGGGAATATTTGGAAAGATTCAATGCTAGTTGGAGGAAAAAATAGTATCCCTTATGATTATATATTTTCATTGGGGTAATATGCCTCAATATTGGAAAAGAGAGGTATTTTATTAGAAAATAAAGGGAATTTGAATCATTATGTCTTAGTTTAGTTCCATTATTTAATGAAATTCCAATATTTTAAAAATCCATTTTTTTGTTCATATGTTCTTCCAATTTATAATCAATGTTATTATCACATGAAAGTGGATGTAAAAAATTTTGGGTAATAAATGGAATGATTTTTAATAAATATTGTGGAATAAATTCAATGCAAAATAATTGAACATTCAGCAGATGTATGATTAGGTACCAAGATGGGTACCTCGAGAGTAGTGGAAAGTGTTTGTTGATATCCAACACTATAAGAATCGCATGGTATTGAAGAATATATTATTCTATTAATATCATTTTAAAATTATAATTTCATATGTCAGGAATATTACATTGTGAAATTACTATTAAATTAACTATTATTTATTTCAAGAAGTTTTAAGAAGAAATTTATCAAGCCGAGTACAAAAAATTACCCCCACACTTCAGGTTCGACGAGTTTTTCCTGAAACATATCCACTATTTAATATTTTCACCAGTTCAAATATTTATATGATAATATTATCTATTGAGTATATAGAAATGTTGATTTATATCTATTTAATATAGATAAAGAATTTAGGGAACCAGGTATCCCTTATAGAACTTTGGTTTGATGTTTATATAAAACCTGATGGGAGTGATGTGAATGATCCTAGAAAATACATTGGTGTATGAATTTATTTTTCACTATAATTGTTCACAAAAACATATTTAATATTTTAAAAACTTATGGAACCAAATATATTACTGAAAAGTTTCATTTCTGATCATTAAAAAATATTTAATAACAAATATGTGTTATATTTTATAAAAAACATTAATTATTAAAAAGTTTGATATCAATGATGAACGTAAACTTAGTTTAATAACTAATATTGTTGGTAATATATTCTATCTCACTTAAGCTAAAAATTTATTTTAATTATTAACATTTTTAATATGTATTACATTAAATTTTATGTATATTTTATTTATAGGTAAAAATAAAAGAACTATGGGATGAAAACCTCGTATGATCCTTCTAGGTATACCAAGATGATCCATTTGTCAGGTCCTTGGGAAGACGAATCATGGCCATGTGAATGGGATGTGTTCTATACCATTACCATATGAGGTATTTGGAAGGTCGTTGAGGATTACAACTACATCTTCTTTAGGTTTTAGTTACTTCCTCCCTATATATGTTCATTGGTAGTTTATAATGATGAAAACATTTAGAAATATAGTAACACAATCTAGAAACAGGGGGATCATTTACAGCTATAGGATGAAAAGAGTTTTGATCTATACAATTTATTGGTTGAATTATTCAAAATATGACTAAATATGCCTATGGTGATATTTCATGGTGTATAGTTCGAGTAAATAATAAAATCACACAATTTTATAATCATTAAGTATAATATTTTTATGGTGTTAAGTTGAAATTTAAATATATATCTTTATTTAATTTTCAAGAAAATTTTTTATACATGTTTCGATAGAGATGGAGGTCAAAACAGAGATGATCTTAGTTCTTCAGGTATCAATGAGGCTTGAATTTTGTTTCATTAGTAATTGAGTATATATAAACTCTTTATCTATAACTTATTATATTTAATTAAATATGTATGTTTTTTACTTGAAATATATGTTGTTTCAATATTTATTTATTCATTATTATCTATTTGTATTTCAGTTTATATATATGTTTGTTTCTTTATTTGGGTTTTTAAGGAAAAATTATTTTTGGATTTTTTACTTTTTTTTGAGTATATATATATAGCGATGGTTTAAATTACCACTATATATGGTAAATTATTTTTTTGGTAGTTTAAACCACTAATATATAATATAATATATATAAAAATAGTTTAAACTATTGCCATATTTTTTTTTATTATATTGACAGTTTAAGGCATAAATATATTTTAAAAATATTTAGTATCCTAAAACTGCCGCAAAAAACTATAATAATTTCTGATAAAAATGGTTTCACGATAGTTTCTAGAAACCACCTCTAAATGGGATAAAATGATTTTATTTTATTATCAATTCCAACTTTAGAGGTGGTTTAAAGCACTATCAAATTAAAAAAATCTACAGTTAGACTCATGATTTTTTAGTGCATGAGATCATACTTTGTGGTTTACTAAATAGGGATTTCATTTTAAAAAACTCATATAGATTCACTAGAATCATTTTAAAATTTATCCAAAATGTGTTTCGGATGGATAACACAAGTTATTGTATATGATGCGACACATGGTGAAATTGATGATAGTTTTTCTAAAGTATTTTGGAAGATATAAAAAATAAAATTTGGGTATTACTTAACTAGTTGTTTTATATGACACCATATGAGGTGAAATGATAGAAATCATATGAGTATTTAGTAGAATATGGGGATTGATTGATATATTACCTATATTTGAATATATATATATATGTGAAATATTTTATCCTATATAATATTGTATGAAATAATAATTTTTTATTATGTAACATCATTTTTTTAATAATATTGTGATTTCATTTATGGGAATATCACGTCATATGATATGGTGATATCATAAAACACTCATACCCAAGCCAATTTCAGTGAATGATTGGATTATATCATATGGTAGAGTTATTAAAGAATCATATGGTATGATTTACACTAACACTCTAAGATTCATATGGGTATTCATATGTTTAGTGTTAATGTTTAGATTTATATTTCACATAATAATATCATTAATTAGACATTTTAAAAGACGAAATATTAAGATAATGTGATGGCTGGGGGTTAGTAGGTTTTGTAACCATATTTAAACATATATTTCATAATGTATGGTTAAATTCATGTATACTTGGTGAGTATTATAGAGGGATGTTTAAGTAAGCCATGCCATTGATATTGGTGATTTCTCTAGATCCTTTCCCTAGATATATATTTATTATCCTAATGAATTTTCCTCCTCCATCCTTTTTTACTTGAGGTATTACCATGCCATGATTTTGAGGAGATTATCTCCTAATGTATAAGTGATTTAGATCAAGCTGTGGATACATGTTGGAGGGAACATTTCATACGATATTTTTAGTCGTATTCATCAAGCATTGATTGAATACAATGGTAACTAACATCTTCAGTGCATGGTACACATTCTTTATTTATTTCATATATGGTTTTAGTTTTAGTGCATTATGATATTGGAATTGTTTTTTATAAAATTTTTCATTACTTAGAAATTTTTTTGTTTAATCCTTAGGGAACCATCACCTATATCCATGAATAAACACTACTTTTATCTAGAAGATATGGGATAGAGAAACTCTTTAGTTACAAGTGATTACAATTCACCACTCTGAAAGTAAAAACATGGTTGATTCTTATCAATCATACCTATAGGAACTATCTCTTTATATGAAAATATTAGACCCTCTATAAAACCACTATTCATAATTTGGATTGAATATTATCCCAATATTCCTTCATTAATAGCTACTAATTTACCAGGATGCATTGATTTTCAGTTCACATAGTGGTGATATAAATTCCACTTCCAAACTGCTCACAATAATTGATAAAATATTACACTTACACCCCAACACACACCACCACTGATCTTTTAGTGTGAATAATTCACTATCTTTGACTACTCAACTAATACACTAGCCAAACTTCTGATGCCCTATGAATAGTGATTGAGTCAAGAAACTAGCTTCACACCTAAACAATCTCTAACTTGAAAATTATTTCCAAGTATCTAATTTATCCAAATTTTTAATATATCATCTTCTAATATTCAATTTAAATAATTTTCTTTTTATCTTCATCTCATCGAAGTCCCACTGAGGTATAAAATGACAACTTAATTTCGTAGATATATGATCATAATGAACATTTTTTCTAGATTCTCACTCCTACACTACATGAATAGTTCCAATAATCCATCTTATAGAATAATTATAATGATGTGATACATCATCTAAATTTATTTCATCATAGTAAAAAATGTTATATTTTTAGTAAGATTGATTACACTTTGAATATCACATAATAAAATTTTATACCCTTAATTCCTTCCAATTTCCTCAAATTTAATCTTCAGACATATCAACTTCTTTTCAACCTCTGTATTCATTACATATACTAATTATTTTGTTGATGGTGTAACTACTAGTTATAATTAGGGAATTCGACTCATATTTATTCCTCTATGTGTTAACACATAGCCCATGGCACTTCTTTGACTATCCACATTTCTTCAAAAGTATATATTAACATATTCTTGTATTGGATTATCCATTAAAAAACATTGGGATAATTCCATGATCCCATTGGGATACTAAGGTATCCAATTCACAACTTCCAAGTTCTCATTTTTAGGATTTTACATATACTTGATAATAAATTCCACTATTAATTCAAGTTAAGATTAATGAAAACCATGGAATACATTAGTATTTTGACCACCAATTCATATAAAACCCTTTCTATATACTTCTACTCATAATATATTCTAGATGTATTATATTTTGTTACTTTAAAGTGGCCATCCAATGGGGTTGAAACATGTTTTGATTTGGATATTCTATACCTTTCTAAAAACTCTTAGATATATTTGAGATAAGACAACAACACAGTTCTTGTTTTCTATTATATACCAATCAGAATTCAGAAAGTACTTTTTATTGATCTAAAATATTTCATCTTAGAAAATTTGACCAAATTTCACTTCATCACTACTATATATTCCATAATTGAACCTGATGAGATATTTTCATCAATATAAAAGGGATGTATGATAAAAATCACATAATCAAATAACATGAAATAATAGAAATAATCTGCATTACCCTGGATAAATTATATATATTTTATGAAAACATATAACCTTTTGTCCTATTATATGGTTTCTTGTTTCATCCCATAAAAACTCTATTTTAGATGAAACATTTTATCCTAAATTTTGGTTTCATGGAAACTAATCATCTTCTCCATAAAAATTTCATCCTCTAAATTACCATGTAGGAATGCCATCTTAAAAACTAACTACTCAAGATGGATATATATTTTTTTCAACCATTCTGAGTATATTGTATATTGTTTCACAATTCACCACAATAGAGGATATTTCAATAAAATCAACACCTTAATTTTTTTGAAATACTTTCACAACCATTCATTACCTAGTACCATTTTGTACCACCTTCTTCTTAATTCAATCAATAGACCCATTAGTTTAATATTGATTTCTTTTATAAGATATATATAAAATACCATGTTCTACACGCATAAATGGAATCCAAAACTTATTTTATTTCCAATTCTCACTATTCTATGTGAATCATACATACCACCTATTTTGGATCTGGAGTTCTACACTACAAGATAGAAATAAGTAGTGATATTTTGATTCAAACCTCTACATTGGTCTTCTAACATTGGTATATCTCCTCAACTGAACTTGAGGCTTAACTAAAACTTCCAGAACTATCATCCATGATTTTTTAGTTCTTGAACATTTTAGTACATCTATACTTACTAGTTCTTCTAAAAAGTAACCATCTACCAATGTTCTTAAAATTTACAATGCCTTTGGGAACTCATTACTCTCTAAATAAACTGAAGCTCTTGGAATTCAATTCAAATCAATGTGTAAATGTTCTATTTATTATTTATTGCAAAAATATTTTTAAAAATGTTTATAATCTTTTTATAATATCCCTTTATTGAATAAGACATCCAGACTTATAATGAACATATGTTTTTTATTATCTCAAATATAAAATCTGAACACCCCATAACCATGCCCCACAAACAAATATGTCTTGGACTTAAAATCCATATTGTCCCTCTTACAAGATTGATAATGACATAAGTGATACTACTTAAGAATTTAAGGTGTGAGGAATCCATAAAATCATCATTCCAAATTTCATTAGTAATATCATTTTCTATTGGTATAAATGGTCTTCTATTGATTATATATTATACAACACTCACTACTTATACCCAAAATTCCCCTGGAAAACCAAAATGTAGCCACATGATCATGGATCTATCATTTAGTTTCATATTATTATACTTCACCACACCATTTTTCTATAGTTTCCATGGTATTATATTCTAAAACAAATTCATTTATTTAAATATAATTTATTAAATTACTTTTTTACTCACCACCATAATAAAATATCAATAATTTAAACTTTAATTCGATCTCATTTTACACTACACCTCTATATTTGATGATGGTTATGAAGAATTACAATTTGCGCATCAAAAATCACACATTCAATTTTTGTGTAGCATCATTGATTAATGTAATATAGTATAATGAATCACCATGAGAACATAATAGATCCAGTCTACATCCATATGTATATGTTCCAAATTTTGATACTTGGGTGTCTATCCATGCATAATAAAAGTCACACTTTTCCATTTTCCAAGGATACACTCTTTATATGTTCCATACTCCATGGGATTGAGTTTTAGTACTTCTTTAGAATCCAAGACTCTCACGCCCTTCCCACTCAGGTAAAAAATATCGTAATGCTACAATGTGACATATTTGGATGGGGATGTACTAAAAAAAATTATCCTATCTCATCACACTTTAATATATAATATTCCATCTTTAACATATTTCTCTACCACTATGGAAACCCATGTACATATACCCACATCATCTAAATAACCTTAAAAAATAATAAATTTCCTAAATCTTGGTATATTTTTTACAACATATAATCACAATAAGCATATATTCACTTTTTAAACATTTATGTTACCCTTTTCTACAATCTCAATAGCATCCTCATCAGTAAGATGAACCTTATTTAAATTTATGGAAGCATAATTTTCCATGTATCCCCTCTCTGACATAGAGTGAAGTGATCCTCTAGAGTCAATGATCCATGGATCCAATAAACTATTGAAAATCCACAGAAAACTACTATAACAATCCTAAAATGTGGTATTTATAGGTGAAACACATTAATTCACCCTCAATTCTTTGCAATCATTCTTTAAATGTAACTTCTTAACACACTACCGCAATACCAAAACTAAACCCATCAATTTATCTAAGATCTGTTCTCTTGATCCCCTTATCTCTTTATAATTTTATTATTGAGTTGGTCACCCTCTTTCCTCTACAATATTTTTTATTTTGATAGATTTTTTGAATTCATTATCTTAAGTAACATTATTTAGAATCAGATTCTATATATCCCTAAACACTAGGTCAATATTTCCTCTTGAACTGCTCAAAAAAATGATCATTATATCCTATGATTTATACAATTATAATAATATTATAAATTCACAAAATTCATCTCCAGACTAAAGAATACCCTTATTAGAATCAATTTTTTTATTATGGTAAGATTCTCATACATGTTTTTGAGTGCAAGCCTCAACTCAATAGTGGTCCTTTTCTTTGTGATTTGGAAAAAATCATACTAATGTGATTCATAAAAATACAATTTATTTCCAATCAATAATTTCCCATTCACTTTAATCAATCATACTTGGCTTGATATTAGTTAATAATAGAAAAACATCCCTTTAAAATCGATAGTAATTTAAATACATCTTATAGTTACCAAAAAAACCCATCGAACCTATCAATCCTATCCTTAACCAATTATAATACCATAACCTATGACAATATTAAACTAAATATATATTCAGATATAAAATATAAAATAGAAAAAAATTCAATGTTTTCTACTTTAGGAACTGAAAGAGATCTTATACCACTTGTTATACGAAAAATATGAATCCCACCATCAAGAATTTATGTATAAAAAACAAGAATATCTAATGACAATCAACAATGGTGTATCAGAGAAAGACATCACATGATGTATGAAAAAAACTCTAGAAATAAATTAATGAATTATTAATGAATCCAAACATACATAAGAAATTTACATATTCTGGGAGATTCCCCAAATCAAAGAGAAACACCACCTTCCACCGTAATGGTGAGACGAGTGTAACTCTAGAGTTGCGAATGATTACTAATCACTATGAATAATTTTTTTTAATGTTTTATCCATATCAATCATCCACATATAAACTACCTGTTTATTAGAAAATCACCAAACCTCATACCAATTTTTGTTTAGTACATGGAACAAATATTCTCTAGGTATTCTTTTATCATTGGGAACTAATTTAGCCCTTTGAAATAATATTCATTTGACACTATAGAAACCAAAATTACACTTCAAAAATATTTCCATTCATTGATTAGATCTTTTACCCCCACCAAAAAACACACCACTATTGTTCTTCTAATATAAATAGGTCAAAATCCATGATTTCCCTATTATAACTCCAACAAACATACTGATTTCGTCTAAAAAATGCTGAAGAAGAGAAAATGGATTCACATACCAATAAAAACTTATAGGTTATACTCCATATAATGAAACTATATGTTATTGTATTTTTTTTGAGAAACACAATAAACAAAAAAAAATTTTGTCAGGTATTTGAAAAATGTATGTTAGGTTTCATTGTAATTATAACATAAAAGTATATTTTTTTAGGAATTTAACATCATTAATTATGATATGAGATTAAAAAATAATTTTTTTTTTCTAAATAAAAATTCACTTCTAAAATAAAACCACTTATATATGTTATTTAAAAATATAGTTAAATAAGTGATACAAATTGTTTCAATATCTAATTTGAAAATATCTATTTATAAAATAATTTAAAATTTTTATATCATGTCATTTTTTCTTGGTTAAATGATCCATTATTATAATAAATAACCAAAAAAATAACCAAAAAATCAAACAAACTACATATCATCAAAGTGATTACCAAAATATAGTGCATTTTCATTATAGTAAATATTGAAAGAAGGATCTTAGTTCTCATGAAAATTTTTCAGTTTAGAATTTCATTACATAAATTTCGGAATATTACAATTTAGTATTTCTCAACTTTACTAAATTTCTGAATATAACAAACAGTGAAAATCAATGAATTATTACAACCGTTGACAATACATTTAAGTAATGTTTTCAACTGAAAATTCCATAATCCCATGAACAATCCAAAAAAATTACAATTATATTTTAATTTTATAATAATTGATCCATTAAATAAGGTTCTATAATAACTGATCTTGGTTGTGTGAAAAAAAATTCTAATAAAAATTAAAAACAATAATTTAATTTTAATATTATATTTCTCCCATTTTACTCTAAATCTTAAATTTAAAAAATTTAGAAAAATCAAAAAATTTCTCCTTTATCCCCTCCATAAACCAAAAAATTATACTTTCTTACTTTTTCAATACATTAAAACCAAAAATACTATAAAAATGTTGTATTTTCTACTCTTTTTATATTTTAATATTATTTTTATTTTAAAATTGGTTTATTTATGAAAATTAAATTATTAATTAATTAAAAAATCCAAATGTTAACAAATAAATTATACAATAAATTAATTGATGTAATATAGAAAATAATTTTATATTCATATCCCCTGAGTTGATATTTTTTTACTCTAATTCAAATTCTTATTTATATTTTTGGTTTAGTTTTATACCACAAATCATAAATTGATTAAGGAATCCTATATAATTAATATGAAGATAAAAATATGTAATATCTATCTATAAAAACATTTTTACATTATAATTTTCATAGACCCATAAATTATTTTCAAAAAGATCAATAAAGTTAAATAATAATAATAATAAATAATCCTCATTTTAAAATTTATATTCTTATGCTTTCAAGTTGATTATTTTTTTAATAATATTATCATTTTGGTATATTTAGAAGAACATAATTTTATTTCATTCATTAAATACTTCATTTTAAATCACCAATGGTGGAATATTTTCATTATATAGAGTATGATGTTTAAGAGTTTACTAATCAACACAGTCTTCCTTATATAAATTTAACAAACATGTACTCATTTTTTTAAAATTATTGAAAATGAATCAAATATAAACCACATCTAATTTTCTAAAAATATTCTCCAAGTTTATTAAAACCATTTAAATTAAATTACGTTCTTAAATAAAGGACATGCATATAGTTTGTCTCATGAGACCTACCGATGCATCGAGGGGCTATAGCAGCTTCCACCCGTCACTTAATAAGTCCAATGCATTCCTCATATGAAAATTTTGAAACATAACATAAACATTCGTATTAAAACTAGCATATGAAATGTCAATACTTTTACCACAAACCATGAATGTACAAAAATAGCACATCCATATTCAAACATAACTCATTCGATATAATATGGAAGATTGTATTATATCATATTAATGTCAATCGTGAATAATGAAGGATATAGATTAAAATAATCATCAAACTATTCAGAGAAATATCCCCCTTTTTCTTGAAAACATTTAAAAGTCACACTATTTATCAAGAAGCCATTTAAAATATACTTTTGAATCAAAGTGTACCATACCACTTTGAATCTTTTAAAAGGAATTTTGATTTGAAAACTTTTATGTCCATATAAATAAATCCTTAAAACTATTTGTAAAACATGGACATTAATGAGAACGATTTGGAATAATAAATCTTTAAAACATTTAAAACGATATTTTAGTTAGAGTTCCTAAACAAAAGAGGGACACTTGAATAAAAATAATTGAGGTAATAAAAAAATTGTAATATCATGAGAATAAAGGTATTCATGATATACTATGTAAAAGTACAATATATACACCATATAAAAGTGAATTGGCGTATAACAATAAAGAAGTCTTAATGGAATGTAAATTGAGATGAAATCTCTTATAAAGACCATATTCTTAGGTTAAGGATAAATCAAAGACATAATTATAAATGACAAATATAAATACACTAAATATTATTGTATATTCAGTGTAATTCAATCAGAGGACATTCACACATATTCTTGTAAAAAAACAACACCAATGAATTGGATATTTAACTCAACAAATAGAGATTGAGTTAAAAATTACTCTTATCAAGTTCATACCGATCACTTGAGAATTTATCAATGGAGTGATTATGTGTATCAAAATTATATCCACAAAAAGGGGAGTGGAAATTATGACATAAGCAAATTAATAGTGATTCCACACATAATCTTGGAGTAAAATAATCAATGAAGTATGCGTAAAGCAGAATGAGTGGAAATTGAAATTTCAAATTCCCTTATCGATTTGTTATATTAAGAAACATACAACCATTAAAGAAGGATCATACAATGATGATGTAAATATCCATAAATTAATGTATATTACACAATGAATACAATCATGGGAAGTACACACACCACATGCAATAAATAAGTGGGGAACAATGGAAATCTCACGGAATTAAAAGTGAGATAAGAAACCCATTAATTTGTACTTTTTCCATGGTCACCGGTAGGTTAACCTCCTATATAATGGTGAAATAATTGGTATTTAATTAGATAAAAAAATCATTTACATTAATATGATATCATATATGATCTTTTAACATTGATTTTTTATTAATATCTTAGTATTATCGCCGTTTCGGGTGTTAACAAATACATTTTCCTTTATATTATTTGTTATGCGAGCTATATTTGTTATTGATAGGATGTATCTTATTCATATACATAATGATAAAATGTATCTAAAAATTATTTTTATTCATAAAATGAAATTTATTCTTGAATGGATATGATGGGGAATAAATCTCATCGCGTTCGTGGAGACGGTAATCCGTACGTACGCACGAGCGAAAATATCATCATTTTGATATTAAAATAATTTATAATTGGATGGTATATCATATATACAAAATCATTATCATGTTATGTTTATTATTTATATTTATTAAACATCATTATTATACCCATCCAAATAATAATATATTGAATAACAATTACACCACGACGTGGAGACAGTAGGCCGTATGTACGCACGTATGATGACATGTCATTCAAAGGATGGATAGAATACTGAATATGGTTGTACCATATTTATAATAACATCATAGTATATAGAATAAAATGGAGTTATTATTTTAGAATAGAAATAACAAAGAAAAAAGAAGTGGAAGAAGAAAGTAACTTGAAGGAGGGTGGTGAAAACATTACCTCTTCTTCGGGTTCTTCCTTTGGATTTGATCAAAAGGGCTCTTTAGGTTGGCTTTATGATCAAACTAAGGCTTCTAGGTTTAAGTGAGGGAAGTTTGGAGTATATTTGGGAAGAGGTTGGCTGATCCCAAAGGCTTTGAAGGTGTGAATAATTGGTTAGAAGTTGTGTCCTTTTATAAGGGGAGGATGGACTATTTAGGAAAAAACTTAAAGTATTATTTTATAATAAATTAATATTCGGTTTCTAAAAGCTCAAAAGTGGATTATTCAAAGACTAAGGTGGGTATGAGTCGAAATCATTTCAACCAATATATTTTAGACAGGTTTGGGTCATTATATTAACCTTATCTTTTAGTTTCAACTCTTTGTTAATAAGTTTGACACTTACCATGTCACTTTGTATTTTTATATTATATAGTTAATAAACATACTATATACCTCCAAGAGACTCTCAAGTGGTCCGTTAATGATACAAATATCATGATATAAGTCTCTTGGCCGAACCGTATATTTTTAGGAATTGAATATCAATTAAGAATATAATATTTGTTATAAAAACTCTTTTATGTCAATTTTGACACTATTGGGTATTTTATTTTTGATAAATTCATAACAACATTATTAATTCAAAAACAATTTATATAAAAAATCCTAATATGTCATATTACCCTCTAAAATTCGTGTAATTCATTAAAAGTCTCAAATTTTATTTATTTGGGTATTCAATTATTTTAATATTTCACTAATAAGGTAATTACTGCATCATCATTGTGTCATAAATAAATTTACTTATTTAATGTCTAAAAATTATAAATAAAATACCATTATGTAGGAAATATTTTTATCTTTCTGATCAATATTTATAGTCTAAAATATAACTTATATAACCCATTGGAAAAATTGTTTTTCTAAAAGATATATGCTTGTGTTATTTTTGTATTTACTTTAACTTAATTAATATAATGTGTCATCATCACTTACAAGTGGATCCATGGGGTCCCAAAATCGACCCAAAGATACCCATTGTCGGAAATGTATCAACCAATAGGGTTATGACACGTTTTAAAGTAAATTAATATTATTATAATATTATTTTTTACCCTTATTTACCAGATTTACCCTTTAACCATGGTAAATAAAATATTTACCGAAGTAATTATTCAAAATGTCTAAAAATAAGAGTTACCTATTTACACAATTTGGACATCATGATTCAAAATATGGAGTCCATTTTTTCAAATTCAAAACACAGAAGTGGCAGAAATTAATTAAAAATTAATTCACACTGTCAAAACAAATAGCGTGTTTTTAAGAGATAATAACTATCAAAAGATTGACACTTGTTTATGTCCGGTAAAAATGTGAAATCTTGTCCAATGACCAAAATTGTATTAAATGGTAAAAATATATTCTAAATATAATTTAAAACCACTCAAATTTATAATTTATCAATATTAATTATTTCGATTAAAAAAATTTGTTTTTAATAAAAAATTTAGTAATTTTCACTATTCATCAAAATATGAAAGTTATCCGAAAAGTACCAAAATTTCACCCTAGGATAATTTCAATATTCCGAATCCAAAAATGAAGTCCATTTTGAATGATAAAATGTATAAAATTTTAAAAATTGGGTATTACTATTCTTAACGGTTAGTTTTATTAGTTGTTGTGTGTGTTAGAACTTGAAGTTGCGTACAACACACACTACTGTATTATTCAGCGAGAAGCATACTGTGGAAGCTTGGGGTGTTACATTCTCCCCTCCTTCCATAAATTGCATCCTCACAATTTTTAAAATTTGTCTTGGGAATATAATGTAAAGTCCCACATCGGAAAAAGAGTCAATAAAACTATCACTTTAAAAGAAAGAAAGAGAAGTACAAAGGTCACCCAAGATAAACTATATTTGGATTCCATGTAGAAAAACATGGATATGGATTATAAACTAAGTGTAAAGTTCTGATGGAGAGGGATAGAAAACATGATCAGGAGAAATTTAACAACCAGAAAACCACAAACTTGTGATGGGACAAACGGTCATTAGTTCTCTAGTAGGAAAAGTAAACAAACAACATTTTTATTTATTCATTTATTTTTATTTTTTTAAGTTACATTACATAAATATGAGGAATTAATTTCTATGATTGACTAAGAACATAAAGAGATATACTTAATTTTTAAGTAAAGTTTCATTCTTTAAAAAATTTCTACTACTAACTCATTTTTAAATGATGAGTATTATTGAAGACATGGTCACACTAGAAGAGCTACAATAAAATTCTTATATAATCACATGATCTACGAAGAATAAACTATATATTTACCTTTTCTTTAGAGATTAATCAAAACCAAAACGGTTAGTATAAGATCTGATGATCCTCCAAAAGGTTATTTCATTATAGAAAGATACACTAATCTTAATTTCTAAAATTATACAAACAATACCCCAAAGTTGAATAAATAGCATTCAATAAATAATTCTCCTTAAAATCTTTTAATAAAATACAAAATAACATTGAAACTCAAAACTTAGAAGAATTTTATTATGTAGTCTTCCACGTTAAATGGTATCTCCAAATGACATCAATTAATCTTAATGTCACATACTTAAAAGAAATTAACCTAATCACATATTCCCTGTTATAGGTTAATCATTTCAATAAATAACCCAAATCACTATAAATCTACAATAAAAACAAATATAAAAATCCACCATTACTCCTAAAATAAAATCTCATACTATTCTGTTTTCCTTGGGCATATAGTGTTCCCAACAAAGTGAACATCTTACATAATAACATTTATCACTTAATCACCAAATCATTTTCCTATACTAAGGGTATTCATTTGATAAGACATAGGATACAAAATCAAATCATTATTGATCAGTAAAATCATTTAACTAAAAAATAATAGTCACACTAACCAGGGACTTCACGTATTCCAGTGGTATGCGATAAATCCCAATCGCACTTTGGTTGTGGGTTCGATTCCCACAACTTTGTCCGACGTGACGGGTTGTCACACGGTCTTCTTGTTGTCCTTTTTCAAAAACTATATTTTATGAAATTAAAAAAATGAGATAAATTCCTCAAAATAACCATAACATAATTTAACCACAAATGTTATCTCATACCTTTCATTTTCATCCCAAATTATAATAACTTGTATTGGCCTCAAACCCAATGATCATATAAAACCAAATGGTTATTTATAACTATATCCACAAGAGAAAAGATAATTCTTCCTCAAATATCATTCTCACATGGAAAACTATAGGGTTACAAATACAAGAGAATATTATTCCAAAGTAAACCCATCAACAAGGAGCACCAATACTTTTTAAACATTTCTCCAACCATTTATTTCCACATAGCTTCTTCTTTGACCAAGAAAATATCCTATAGAATAGGGCATTCACTCGGGTAATGGCCAGGTCCCCCACATTTATGGAAAATGACTGTAAATGGATTCTTGTGACCATTTTTATCTTCTTCCATAGTACTCTTCATTTTTCATCGACAATTTTTCACTTTATGTCCTTCCTTCCCGCACGTAAAGCATTTCTTTGTCCAATTGAGACACTTTCCTGGGTGTCTCCTTCCATATTTCCAGCATGATAGAAATTGAGGATTCCTTTCTCCATGGTCTCCACTACTGGAGCTCTTATCATTCATCAAATTTCTCTTCTTTGCTGAGTATGGGAATTGGTTAATATATATATTATTGATCATATTTTTGGAAAATTTATTTGGAATGAAGACGATATCTTTTACACCTATCAATATTCCATTTTGTTTCTCATTTCCACCATCGTTCCAACCTTGTACATCATTCTCAAAGTCACTATGACTTCCTTAGAATCCATACATTGACTAAAACCAGAAAGCATTGTGTGAGTAACAGTAGTCATAAAATCATTTAGAGAATATCATGTCACCATATTCTCAATTTGAAACACATTAGGATTAAACAAGGTCATTTACTATCATCTTATATATAATACGTCAAATCGGTTTGTAAAGAAAATGTAAATTATCCTAAGCATATTCCCTGGGAGTGTCGTAACCAAGAGTGCAGCAAGGCCCGTTGTCATGCACCAGTTCCCGTTTGAGTCTAGCTCAATGCAGTGTTTTCAGGTTTTACCCTTAGGTAAATCTGAGCTAGAGCCTTCTCTACCTGCTCGTATCAAGACATGGATGTATTACTCGGAAAACTCACAAAATCTCTACAATACCAAAATTCTAGGAAGTTCTTCTATACTAATCATCAAAGTCTATCTTCAGGATATGTGCTCTAATCAGAGTTTATCTAAATCTAGCTCCCATGGTTTGTACTAAACTTCATCTAATACCAACTATAACACCCCGACCCCAATTACCCAGAGTCGGTGAATTATTACATAACATTGGAAAGATCACAAAGGATCAAGTCTCGAAAGAGCAATTAGTTTAGTAGTCTTGGAAACACTAGATATATTCATAAGTCTTACATTACATCATAAGGTAAAAAAAACTACAACAACATCTTGTCTTCATATCCCCTCATACTACCTCTTCTGGTCATTTATAAATTACTTCTTCACATCCTGGGAAAAATAAGACATTGAAAGGGGTGAGCTCAGATGATCAGTAAGGATAACAATATAGCAGAAGCTTTTATATATAAGCATAAACACTTAAGGCAATGTATAAATAAAACAAAACCATTTTAAACTTGAACTTCAGCATAATATAGAAAAGATAAAATGGAATAATTCCATTTACTTATTCACATGGATATTCTACTAGTTGAATAATCACTTTCAATATCAATAACCACTTTCATAATGATGGAATTCATAATGCCAGACTATCATAACCACATAGCCAATGCCTCATGCCGAGACTACAAATAAGATTTTGTCAAGGCCTCGTGCCAGGACACTAGTTTGTCTCATGAGACCTACCGATGCATCGAGGAGCTATAGCGGGCTCCACCCGTCACTTACTAAGTCTAATGCATTTTTCATATGAAAATTTTGAAACATAACAGAAACATTCATATTAAAACTAGCATACGAAATGTCAATACTTTAACCACAAACCATGAATGTTATAAAAATAGCACATCCATAGTCAAACATAACTCATTCAATACAATATAGAAGATTGTATTATATCATATTAAACTCAATCAAGAATAATGAAGGATATAGATTAAAATAATCATTGAACTATTGAGAGAAATATCCCCCTTTTTCTTGAAAAAATTTAAAAGTCACACTATTTGTCAAGAAGCCATTTAAAATAGACTTTTTAATCAAAGTTTCCCATACCACTTTGAAATTTTTAAAAGTAATTTTGATTTGAAAACTTTAAGGTCCATATAAATAGATCCTTAAAACTATTTTTAAAACATGGACATTAATGAGAAAGTTTTGGAATAATAAATCTTTAAAACATTTAAAATGATATTTTAGTTAGAGTTCCTAACCAAAAGAGAGACACTTGAATAAAAATAATTGAGGTAATAAAAACATTGTAATATTATGATAATATAGGGATTCATGATATACTATGTCAAAGTACAATATATACACCATATAAAAGTGAATTGGCGTATAACAACAAAGAAGTCTCAATGGAATGTAAATTGAGATGAAATCTCTTATAAAGACCGTACCCTTAGGTTAAGGATTAATCAATGACATAATTATGTTTGAAAAATACAAATACACTCAATATTATTGGATATTCAGTGTAATTAAATAAGAGTACATTCACACATATTCTTGTAAAAAAACAACACCAATGAATTGGATATTTAACTCAACAAATAGAGATTGAGTTAAAAATTACTCTTATCAAGTTCATACCGATCGCTTGAGAATTTATCAATGGAGTAATTATGTGTATCAAAAGTATATCCACAAAAAGGGGAGTGGAAATTCTGATGTAAGAAAATGAATAGTGATTCCACACATAATCTTGGGGTAAAATAATCAATGAAGTATGCGTAAAGCCGAATGAGTGGAAATTGAAATTTCAAATTCCCTTATCAATTTAGTAACTTAAGAAACATACACCCATGAAAGAAGGATCATACAATGATGATTTAAATATCCATAAATTAAATTATATTACACAATGAATACAATCATAGGAAGTACACACACCACATGCAATAAATAAGTGGTGAACACTGGAAATCTCACAGAATTAAAAGTGAGATAAGAAACCCCTTAATTTGTACTTTATCCTTGGTAAAAGGTAGGTTAAACTCCTGTATAATGGTGAAATAGTTGTTATTGAATTATATAAAAAAATAATTTACATTAATATGATATCATATATGATCTTTTAACATTGATTTGTTAATAATATCTTAGTATTATCGTCGTTTCGGGTGTTAACGGATTCATTTTCCTTTAAATTATTTTTTATGCGAGCCATATTTGTTATGGATGGGATGTATCTTATTAATATAAATAATGATATCATATCTCTAAAAATAATTTTTATTCATCAAATGAAATTTAGTCTTGAATGGATATGATGGGGAATGAATCTCATCGCGTTCGTGGAGACAGTAATCCGTACGTACGCACGAGCAACAATATCATTATTTTGATATTAAAATAATATATAATTGGATGGTATATCATATATATAAAATCATTATCATGTTATATTTATTATTTACATTAATTAAACATCATTATTATACCCATCCAAATAATAACATATTGAATAACAATTACACCACGATGTGGAGACGGTAGGCCGTACGTACGCACGTATGGTGACATGTCATTCAAAGGATGGATAGAATAATGAATATGGTTGTACCATATTTATAATAACATCACAGTATATATAAGATACTGGAGTTATTATTTTAGAATAGAAATAACAAAGAAAGAAGAAGTGGAGGAAGAAAGGAACTTGAAAGAGGGTGGTGAAAACATTACCTCTTCTTCGGGTTCTTCCTTTTGATTTGATCAAAAGGGCTCTTTAGGTTGTATTTATGATCAAAATAAGGCATCTAGGTTGAAGTGAGGGAATTTGGGAGGATATTTGGGTAGAGTTTGGTAGATCCAAAAGGCTTTGAAGGTGTGAATAATTGGATATAAGTGGTGTCCTTTTATAAGGGGGAGGAGGGGCTCTTTAGGAAAAAACTTAAAGTATTATTTTATAATAAATTCATATTTGGTTTCTTAATGACTAAAAAGTGGGTTATTCAAATACTAAGGTAGGGATGGGTCTAAATCCTTTCAACCAATAGATTTTAGACAGGTTTGGATCATTATATTAACCTTATCTTTTAGGTTTAACTCTTGGTTAATTATTTTGACACTTACCATGTCACATTGTATTTTTATATTATATAGTTAATAAACTTACTATATACATCCAAGCGACTCCCAAGTGGTTTGTTAATGATAAAAATATTTTGATATAAGTATCTTGTCTAAATATTAGATTTTTAGGAATTGAATATCAATTAATAATATAATATGTTTTTAAAAAACTCTTTTATGTCAATTTTGACACTATTGGGTATTTTGTTTTTGATAAATTCACAACAGCATTATTACTTAGAAAAAAATTTATATAAAAAATCCTTATATGTTATATTATCCTATAAAATTCGTTTAATCCATTAAAAGTTTCAAATTATATTTTTTTGGGTATTCAATTATTTTAATATTTCACTAATAAGGTAATTATTGCATCATCATTGTGTCATAAATAAATTACATTATTTAATGTCTATAAATTATAAATAAAATACCATTATGTTGGAAATATTTTTATCTTTATAATGAATATTTATAGTCTAAAATATAACATATATTACCCATTGGAAAAATTGTTTTTCTCAAAGATATATGCTAATGTCATTTTTGTATTTACTTTAACTTAATTAATATAAAGTGTCATTATCCCTTACAAGTGGATCCATGGGGTCCCAAAAACGACCCAAAGATTCCCATGGTCAGACATGTATCATCAAATAGGGTTAGGACACGTTTTAGGGTAAATTAACATTATTATAATATTATTTTTTACCCTTATTTACCGGATTTACCCTTTAACCATGGTAAATAAAATATTTACCGAAGTAATTCAAAATGTTTAAAAATAAGAGTTAACTATTTACACAATTTTGACATCGTGATTCCAAATATGGAGTCCATTTTTCCAAATTCAAAACACAGAAGTGGCAGAAATTAATTTAAAATTAATTCCCGCTGTCAAAACAAAAAAGCGTGTTTTTAAGAGATAATAACTATCAAAAATTGACACTTGTTTATGTCCGGTTTAAATGTGAAATCATGTAAAATGAACAAAATTGTATTAAATGGTAAAAATATATTCTAAATATACTTTAAAACCACTAAAAATAATAATTTATCACTATTAATTATTTCGATTAAAAAAAGATGTTTTTAATAAAAATTTAGTAATTTTCACTATTCATCAAAATATAAAAGTTATCCGAAAAGTACCAAAATTTCATCCTAGGATAATTTTGATATTCCAAATCAAAAAATGAAGCCCATTTCGAAAGATAAAATGTATAAAATTTCAAAAGGTGGGTATTACAATTCATAACAACTAGTTTTATTAATTGTGGTGTGTGTTAGAACTTGAAGTTGCATACAACACATAATACTATATTATTTAGAGAGAAGCGTACCATGGAAGCTTGTGGTGTTAAAGATAATAAGTGTCATTTTTTGTCAAATGGAACCCAAAGCCTTTCTTTATAGCTAATTATATTCAATGAATGAAATTATTATTTATGAGATGAAATTTTCTTTAAGGATAAAAATTATAATACTGTTATCATAAATGTAATTAATTTTTGAAGAATTTAAATAATTATGTATTATAAAAATATCTAAAAATAAATTAATTAAAAAATATCCAAAATTTCTATAAGTAATAGAAAAATTATAATAAAATCAAATAAAAAAGAATGTAGATTTTTCTAATAATATACATACATTATACTTGTATTATACATGTTGATCCATAATGATCGATTTTTTAGGGGGTTAAAAAAACAAATGTATATCTCATAAAGGTCAAGGTTTCACTTACATATAAATAGTTAAATCCATACTTTTATAAAATAAGAAAATATAAACATAAGAAAAAAATAGGTTCCATACCAATTGAGAATGTTTATATTATTTAGGAAAAAAATACTTTCAATTTAATAAAAAAATAATAAATAATACCAAATATATTTTTAAAGTAAATATATTTCAATTCATGTATAAGATATTGATACAGAAATTGTGAGGGAAAAAGTTTAAAAAATATTAAATATATATAATTTTCGATAAGTTTTATAAAATAATGTTTCTTTTAAAATGTGATGGTTTCATTCATATTTTTTTAGATAAGTGGAATATTTTTTTAAAACTAAATATTATGTGATTGACTACTATGTAGATAGATTTATGGTGATAAGTGATCCAGTTTTGATAAAAAAATTCCAAAACATCGAGGAGACACCAAAAAATACAAGACTTCTTAAAATTTTCAAGTATTTGGGTGAGTGTAAACACATCCTGTCATTAAATTATTTTCATTTTTATAACCTATTATTTTCATTATTTTATAAGTTAATATCATTTAGTTCCTTTATATCAATTTTACATTAAATTCAAATTTTAAATAATTTCAATCCTTTTCAATGTTTTAACTTTTAAATTTTATTTTCTCATTCCAAAAGCTTGATTTATTTAAAATAAATTTATACAACTTCTATGATTTAAATTTTTAAAAATGGATTCCATATTTGTAATATGTAGGTCTGAATTATGTAAATATATTTCTATTATTTTTGGGCATTCTGAATAGCAACTTCGGTAATTTTTATTAATACGGTAAAAGGGTAATTTTGGTAATTAAGGGTAAAAATAATTTGATAAAATTACAAAAACACTTGTCCAAATTTCATTGGATGAGTTGGTTTCAACTAAAATCATCCTAGGATCGAAATTAATTTCCCTGTAAGCCACTCAGATTTGATTAGTACATTTAATATATTTTATTTAATGAAAAGTTATATATGTCTTACTAAAATTTTAATAATTATATCATTTATAAAATAAGGCTATATAGAATATAAATTTGGCTATAAATACTCATTTAAAATATATATTTTTTCTTTATCTTGGTAATTTATTATTAATTTTTCAGAAAAAAATAATTACTTTAAAGGTGTATATATTGATGATGTAAAAATTATTTAATTGATGAAAAATCAATATCATAATTTTTATTAAAAATAAAATAACCATTGAAAGAAGAAATCAGGACCAAATATTATTGTTTGATTATATATTGACCATGATCATACAAGGGTCTATTTATTGACCATTTGGAGCCATATTGAAAAGATTATGACACTTATAATATTTTATTTAAAGTAATGTTAAGGTTTTCACATTCTTATTTTAATACATATAGCCTTTTTAATGTAGTATTTTTCATAAAAATTATTCAACCACAAGTATTATTTTGAAATATAGAAAAATTATATTTGTTATGGTGTTATATTTTTAATTTTTACCCAGAAAATAATTATATTAAATAATTAAAAAATCCTAATATAGTAATTATTTTATTAATGAAAATAGCAATTTAATGTTATTAATAATATTAAAATAAATATAATTTTGGATAATTAACATATCCAAAGAATTTTATATATGACCTTGACCCCTTTGAGATATAATAAAATATTTTTTATAAGGATAACATCTTATATTGATATTTTTAAAAATAAATTAATTGAATAGTGTCAAAATTGACACTATTGATTGTTTATGAAAATAATGTGTTATTTATTTAAAAATCCTAAAACATTTTAAAAAATATTCACTAAATATTATATGTTGTTAAATGTGATAATGTATTAATTTGTGGTCTAATTGACATGAAATAACTAAATATTTTACCCTATTAATATTGAAATATTTTTTACCTTTGTAAAAAATTAAATAGAATAACTAAGTGTGAATTCCAAGGACAAGGTTTAAATTGAAAGAAAAACTGGTTTAAAATTTATTTTTTGAAGATATTACGACATTATTGAATCTCAGATTATAAAATAATATATTTTTAGGTTTTTCGATGTGTTTTGATTTTATTATAAATTAATATTTTTAGAGATTCCAAATATGTCCATATCCTGAATTATAAAAGGGAACATCCTCTCTCATTTCATCACATCACTTTGAGTATTCATGATTGAACGTACCCTATATATTTACCTTCTAAACTTCCCTAGTAAAATCCTAGAGGTGATAGTCTTCTCAAAAGGCAATCTCAAGTGCCTTAATATAAGATCTATAGGGTGCTTGCTGAAGAAGAGGAGGTTTGGGCACGTATGAAGGAACCCATACCTATAGTAGGGGATAATTTCAAAATATCATTATTATCCAAGAATTTTTATACATAATTACTTACAAGGGTTTTTTTTCACATCCTTGTTTTGTAAAAAATATTTCATAAAATGTTTTACTATTCTCTTATGGATGTTTAAAATCATTTTTACCCATTTTGACTTTTTATTACATGCTTTGAAAAGAATATTTATTTTTTTCTAAATGAGCAACTTTTTGACTTTTCTGAAGTTAGTATGAGAAGAATTTTTTTTAAATTATATTGAATGAATGTATTTTTATGCTTTCATAACTCATTATTTCCATGAAGCTTCCCTTAAATGTTTTCATGGTTATCTTTACAGAAATTGTTTTCTTTTAAAATTGCATGGTATTTTCCGAATAGAAAATGATTTTGAAGAAGAAAGGATATTTTTTCTCATGAATTAATTTCAAATGTTTTATAAAGATTATTTTCCATACAAGATGAAATTATTTAATAAGTGTATCTTTTATGAATATTATCCCTATTATTTCTATAGTTTATTATGTTTATGATGGAAAGATATTTATGAAATCCATTCATTTTATATGGATTATTTTATGACATAATAATGTTTCAGAATACAATTTTATTTCATGAATTATGATATAATGAATGATTTCTATTTTTATGGTACACATCTGTATGGTTTAATTATGAGATGGTTGGGTCCTATATCTACTTCCAATGCATTAGGTAATGATGGATAACCGATGAGGTATATATGTTATGCGTGAACTTGATTTCATGTTCACAATTTTATGAATAGAGATAGTTTTCATGTCTATATATTTATGAAATGCCATGATTTCGTGTGTGGACCTGGTTTTCCAGTCCATAATCTTCTGAGTGGACCAGGTTTGAATGCCTATATATTTATGCAAGGTTCTGATTTCATGTCCTTAATTTAATGAGTGATTCAGTTTCTATTTTTACATGTTTGAAATTTTAAAATCTGATTTTTATGCAATAATTTCATACCTTATATTAATTTTACAATATTATATATTATCTTATTTGATTTCCTTATGATTTACATTTACCTTTGATATGTATGACATGATTTTAAGTGTTTTTATCATGTTCTAATGCCCTTTATGCTCATGTTTTTGTTTAAATATCACCTTTGTTTACCCTTACGGAGCATCTAAGCTCACCCTTTATTATGTTTTCTTTTCCCTAAGATATAAATAATGGTTTTTAGGATGGAGTAAAAAATGGTGATGATATTTTTGGGAAACATTAATGATATTTCACTATACAAGAAGTTTATGTTCCATGTTTCATAAGGCACTAAACTAATAAGGTCTTTGGGTGTATGTTTGTTAATGTATTATGTATTCTAAATAATTAATGTAATGTCCATATACCTCAATCTTGAGTTGTTAGAGTTGATATTAGAGTGATGATTTAGTTATCCTTTGTAAACTAGGATGCGAAAGCATTAGTGATATCCCTAGATATATTTTGAAATATATGTGTTGGGATTCCATAAGGATAAGTCTAATTATCGGTTACAGTCCTTGAATTTTAGAAACAATCATGGATAACATAGGATTAAACCTAATATGTAATATATTAAATGTATTATCACTTTATTATGTGGTTTTATTCTATGAGATGTGTTACTCACCCCGTTATTTCTAGTTTTAGTTAATGGAGAAAACTATATGGAATTGGGTAAAAATTGAGTTTGATGGACAATCTAGTGATTATGATAATCAAATTGGATAATGACTAGAGATAAAGATATTTTTATTATGCCAAATCAGCTATCACAATATATGATTAATAATTTAAAAATTGGTGAAATTTCTAATACATCACATAAGAATAAAATGACCATTTATAAGTGATCCAATTTTAATAACCATATAAGAAAGAAGATTTGGATACCTACGTGTCAAGAAAAAGGGAAGAAAAACCTTGGGGAATACCTCAAATGGAGAGAAATATGTTATCTCTACAGGAAAAGGGCCAAAGAGTGACAAATTACTATGGAGTTCAACGTCTCATCTATGAAAAAAAGTGGGAATTTCCCAACTCAATTCCCAAACATAAGAATATACTTTTATACTAATGAAGGAATTTTTCCATGCAATCATTAAATTAGCAGGATTGATGTATTTATGTATTTGAATCCATAAAATATGAATGTTTAATTATATAAATAGTATTAGGTTTATGTTTTTCGCTATAGATTTTAAAGAATATGTTGAATAGTTATAATGTAAAAGAAAAAATGATTTAATGACATGGTGATATCCATAAGAAACACAAGATTAAGGAAAAGATAACCCTTAATGTGTTGCTAATTTCAAGATAATGATTTTTGGATAGGATACATGTTGGATATAAATAAGTGAATTAGATGGTATTGATTACTTTGGATATGATTATTGATTTTTTGAAAAATTGATCTATTTTATCGTGAATGAATTTTAAAACATCACAGATTTAAGGAATATATCCAGTGACCTATGGAATAAATAAGCATGCAAGTTTTACATAATTATTTATGGTAATTCAGATTATTAACATGTTTCAAGAGAATATAGGATTAAGGCATTCACATGTTTGGAATGTGATAACTTAGAACTGCCTTATGAGATATAAGAGATAAATGTTTAGAAAATTTAGTTCACATCTTTATAAAGTTTTTGATTTTCAGAATTCATAAGTATTTTATGGTTATTCATTTATGGATAATATAATTTAAACTCTAGATAAAGTTTGTTTAGATTAAATTATTATCTCACTATATGTTTACCTATTAATGCTTGATATCTTGTGATATCCTTTTTTTATGATAATGATGGATGGAATAACCTGTCAGTATCATGATATGATAATGCTTCAAGAGTAAAAAATAAAACATCATTTTTTTGTAATAAGTGATAAAGGGGAAATTCATCAAGGCACAATAAAAGGGTGAGATTTTTCTAAAATAAAGTATGTATATCTTCTCCTAGAAAAATATTCATCATTAAAAAAAGGAATAGTGGTGTCAAAGGGTGTCATATTATCACCATTTTTGATGATATCAATGTCCTCTTTCATTATTCTTTAGTTTATGGTTTTGTTATTTCTAACTTTCTTTGGATCACCCACTTTTTTGTGATCAGTGATCTTTATCAATCTATTTGATTATTTACGCTTTTCCTCAATGTCCAAATCATGAACTATGTTCTCCAACATAGAGACATAGTTATGATTTACTTTCATTAGATTTTATTTTCCAACAATTCATTTTTAAATGGATGTTTCAGACATCATTTTTATAACGTGGGTTTCAATGAATGAAAATTTCAAGTATTTATAGTTTTATACCCAAGACAAATTTTGAGGGTGAAATTAATTTTAACGGGGTAGAATATAGCACCCTGATATTTTTATGAGATAGATTTTTTAAATTTATTTAATGTATTGTGTTGTACACTACACCAAGATAATCTATTAATACACTGAACTCCATTTTAGCTTGTCGTAGGCACAACACTAGGCTTGGCTTATGTTACACACAATTTCAAGTTCTTTTGATAGAATTCATTTCATACATGACTGAGTATATGTGAAAATCTAAATATTATAATATCACCTTATAAACTAGATATTATAATGGTTTATATAAACAATATTAACTAAATTGTGAAAATATTCTTTGGTGAGAAACTAATTTCAAATGAAAATAAAACCCTTTTTAAATAAAATGAAATGTTTTTTCTAAAAAACTATTTGAATAAAATAAGTGAGTTTGTGAAATAATAAATTGATGGATTTTATTAAAGATATATATATTTAATATATTCAATCTAATGTTTAAAATTCATCTTATATGTTTGATAGACATGATAAAAGACCAAATTGAATTTTTCTGATAAAAGAAGTATTTTTAAAAAAATATTTTTTCACTACCTTTTGACATCACATCCATTTTTAATCTTTTTTTTGAAATTTTTTATATTATATTTAACAAAATAAACTTCTTATTTAAAATATTGAAATAAAAATTTACTTTGGATTAATTTTTGATATTTTTCTGATAAGTTAAATGTTTTGATGAATAGTAAAAATGAACTAAATTTTAGTTGAAAACAAATTTAAATTGAAATAACATTTAGGGTTATGTATATTAATTAATGTTTTTAAATTATAAATAGATTATATTTTTATCAGTTAATATCATTTAGGTCATTGGAAATAATTTTACATTGAATTCATATGTAAAAACATTTCAATCATTTACAATGTTTTAACTTTTAAAGCCTATTTTCTCATTCATCCAAAGAAATTTATTTGAAATTAATTATTGAAACTTCGCTGTTTTGAATTTTAAAAAATGGATTTCGTATTTGGATTCAGTAGGTCAGAATTATGTAAATATCAAACTTTCATTTTTGGGCATTTTGAATAGTAACTTTAATTTTTTTTATTAATGTAGTAAATGGGTAAATCAGGTAATTAAGTGTAAAAATAATCTGTTAAAATTACCCTAATACATATATTACTATCATTGGATGAGTTTCTTTCAACCTAAATAATACTTGGGTAAAAATGGAATTATTTTGAAGACAATTAGATTAGATTAGGACATTGAATATATTTTATTTAAAAAGGAAGTTAAATATATCTTACTCAAATGTAAATATTTATATCATTTTTAATATAAGGTTATACATGATCTAAAATATACTATAAATTAAAATTTTAAAGATATTTTTTTCTTTATAATGGTAATTTATTTGTAATTTTTATGTAATAAATAAATACTTTAATGGTTTATATACTGATGATGCATAAATTATTTAATTGGTGAAAACCAATAAAATAATTTTTATTAATATGATAATAACCATTAAAATACTAAGACACTTGAACAAAATTTATTGGTCAAGTATATATCGACCATAATAATACAAGGGTCAAGTTATTAACCACTTGAAGCCATATGGAAAATATTATGACACTTATAAAAATGAATTTTAAAGTGATGTTAAAGTTGTCACATTCAGGTTTTAATATGTATAACATTTTTAATGAAGGATATTTCAAAAATATATATTATAATATAAGTATTATTATAAAATATATAAGAATTATATTCATTATTTAATTTTAGTTTTAATTTTTACCCAACAAATAATTATATTAAATAATTACACAAAACTGATGTAATAATTATTATATTAATTTAAATATCAAATTAATGTTATTAAAAATATTAAAATAAATATAATTTTAGATAATTAACATATCCAACTAATTTTATAGATTCTCTCGACCACATAGAGATATAATTAAATTTATTTGTGAGGATAAAATCTTATCTTGATATTTTTAAAAATAAATAAATTGAATAGTGTCAAAATGGACACTATTGATTATTTATCAAGATAATGTATTATTAATTTTTTTTAAAATCGTAAAATATTTTTAAAAATATATAATAATTATTGTATTGTTCGAAATGTTCTAAATTATTAATTTATGGTCTAATTTACATCTAATAAGTAAATATTACGTACTTATAATAACGAGATATTTGTTACCTTAGTTAAAAATTAAATAGAATAAGTGAGTGTCAATTAAAAGGATAAGGTTTAAATTGATATAAAAACTTGTATAAAATTTATTGGTTGATGATATTATAATCTTATCACGTATAATATTCAAAAATAAGATATTTTGGAGTTTTTTTTGGGTTTTGATTTTATTGTAAATTAATGTTTATAGAGATTCCAAATGTGCCTCTCACCTCAAATATAAAAGGGAACATCCTCCCTCATTTCATCACTTCACTTTTAGCCTTCAGGATCAGCCATCCCCTTCCCATTTCCCTTATCAACATCCATAGTCACATTATAAAGGTGATGGTCTTCTCAAAATACCAACAGTGGTGCCTTAAGAGGATATATATATATATATGGAGCTCCCCGAAGAAGAGGAGGTTGGGACATGTATAGAGGAATCCAAACCTATGGTAAGGGATAATTCCAAAATCTAATTACTATATGAGATTGATTATACAAAACTATTTACTAGGATTTATTTATCATATCCATTTTTTGTAAAAATTATTTCATAAAATGTTTAACTATTCTTTTATGGATGTTTAAAGTCATTTTTACCTATTATTGACCTTTTACTACACAGTGTGAAAAGAATCGTTCTTTCATTTTCCAAGTGAGGTACTTTTTGAATTTTCTTGAATAGGTATGAGATGAAGGTTTTTTAATATATACATCATAAATGGATTTTTACACTTTCATAATGACTTATTTCCATGAAGCTTCCCTTGCATGTTTTCATGGTTATCTCCGATGAAATTACTTTTTTTTAAAATTGTGTGTTATTTTATGAAAAAAATTGTTTTTGAAGAATAAAGGATAATTTCATCAAGAATAAATTTCAAGTATTTTATCAAAATTATTTTCCATATAAGATGAAATTATTTAATAAGGATATTTTTCAAGTATATTATCCCAATTATTAATATGGTTGATTATATTTATCATGGAAAGTTATTTATAAAATTAATACATTTTTTGTTTTTTCTTATGATGGAAAAATGTTTAAAAAACCCATTTTATTACATAGATTCAGATATGATGGAAGATTTATATTTTGTGGAACTAATATGTTTAATATCATTTTGAGATGGGTGGGACCTATATGTCCCTCCAATGCATTAAGTATGTATGGATAACTCATGAGGTATTTATGTTATTGATGAACGAGATTTCATGTTTACAATTTTATGAGTGGGCCTAGTTTTTATGTCTATATGTTTATTCAAGGGTCTAGATTCATTAGTGGACCATGTGTTTATTCCTATTTTATTCTGATTGGACCTTATTTTCATGTCTATATGTTTATACAAGGGCCTTATTTCATTTCCTTAATTTAATGAGTGAATCTGTTAGTATTTTTACAGGTTCAAAATGTTACAAGTTGATTTTTATGCCATAATTTCACACCTTATGTCAATTTTATGATCTTATAGATTATGTTCTTTGATTTATTTATGGTTCAAGTTTACCTTTGATATACTTGGAATGATATTCTAATGCTGTGATCACATTCTAATAGCCTTTATGGTCATGTTTAGGTTTAAATATCACCCTTGTTTACTCGTACAGAGTATTAAAGCTCACTATCTCTTATGTTTTCTTTTTCCCACATTACATAGAAAGGTTTTTAGGAAGTATTAAAAAACATGGAAGATCTTTGTTGGAAACATTTAATATCTTTCACTAGACTAGATGTTTGTATTCCAGGTTTCCAAAGGAACTAAACTAATATGGTCTTTGGGTTTCTATTTGTTTAATGTATTATGTATTCCAAAAAATTAATGTAATGTCCATGTACATCGATCTTGGGTTGTTAGAGTTGGTATGAGAGTGTAGGTTTAGTTAACTTTTTGAAACTAGGATGTGAAATCTTTAGTGAGATCTCTAGAGATATTTTGAAAGATATGTCTTGGGATGTCTTAAGAGTAAGTATAATTATAGGTTAAAATCCTAGAATTTTGGTAATGATCAGGGATAACCTAGGATTAAACCTAAGATGAAATCTATAGAATTTACTTTACCTTGATTATGTGGTTTTCTCCTATGATATTTGTTTCCCACCTCATACTTTTTAGATTTAGTTAATTGATGAAAACAAAATAAATTGGGTGAACAATGAGTTTGATGGAATATATAGTGATTATGAGCATTGAAATTGGATAAAAACTGGGGATAAAGATATTATGACTATTCTGAATAAGCTATCATGATATATGATTCACAATTTGAAATTTTGATACATTCCTAACACATCACATAAGAGGAATATACAATTTTATAAATTTTTACATTTTAAGAGGCAGAGTGGAAAGAATATTTTGCTTCCTACATGTCAATAATAAGGGAATATGAACCGTTAGGATTACATCAAATGGAGGGGAAGATGTTATACATGTGGGAAAAAGGGTTATAGAGTGGAAAATTGATCTGGAGTTCAATGTCTCATCTGTGAAAAAAAAAGCTTTACCTAACTTAATTACCAATCATAGGAATCTACTTCTAAACAATGTAAGGACCTATTCTAGGCCAACCCTTAAAGTGGAATTATTTAAGTATTTATGTATTTGGATCCAATAATTATAAATGTTGAATTATATAAGGACTATTTGTTTTATGTTTTTCACTAGGGATTTTTAAGAATATGTTTAATAGTTATAATAGATTGGAAAAGTTATTTAATGAAAAGGTGATATTCATAAGAAACAAAAGATTAAGGAAAATATAACACTTAATGATCTCATAATGTTAAGATAATTAATTTCAAATAGCATACATGTTGGATATAAATAAGAGAATTGGAAAATACTTATTACCATTGATATGATTATTGCTTGGTGGAAAAAGTAGTCTATATTATCATGGATGAAGTTTAAGACTATTTCGATTCAATAAATATATCCAGTGAAATATGAAATAAGTAAGCATAAATGTTTTTTCAAAATTATTTTAAAAAATTCAGGTTATTAACATGTTTTAAGTGAATATATGATTAGGTAATTCACATGTTTGGAATGTGACAACAAAAAACTGCCTTATGAGATATGGGAGATAAATGTTATGTCAATTTAGTTCTCCTATTTAAAAAGTTTATGATTTTTAGCTTTCATAATGAATTTAAGGTTATCAATTTATGGATAATATAAGCTAATATCCAGATGAAGTCTGTTAGATTAAATTATTATCTCACTATTGGTATACCTTTTCATATTTGATAACCTGTTATAACCTGTTTTTTATTATAAAGATAGATGGAATGAACCATCATTCTCATGATATGATAATTCTTTAAGAGTTATAAATTCAATTTATTTTTTTTATAAGAGTCAGAGTGTAAATTAATTAAGGCACCACAAAAGGGTGATATTGTGCTGAAATCAAGTAAATATATCTTCTCATAAAAATTATTCAACATTAGAAACATGGATCACGGTGTAAAAGGGTTTCCTATTAGCATACATTTTGATGTTATCAATGAACTATTTAATACTTATTTAATTTATGGTTTTGAGATTCTTAACTTTCTCTAGATCACCCACTTTTTTGTGATCAATGATCTTTATCTGTCTCTTTTATTATTAATGTTTTTCCTTAAAGTCCATAACTTCCACAATGTTATTATATGTAAAGACTTAGTTATGATTTACTTTGGGTAACATTTATTTCCCAACTATTCCCTTATAAAAGTAATTTTTGGACATAATTTTTATGATATATGTTTCTTTGAAAGAAACTTTCAAGTATTAATAGTTTTATACCCTTGAATAACTTTGAGGGTGAAATTAATTTTAAGGGAGGTAGAATGTAACATCCCATGATTTTTATGAGAATAGGGTTTTTTAATTTTATTTATGTCTTGTGTTTTAAACTACACTAATATATTCTTTCACTATACACAAAACCACCTTAGCTTGCTATATACACAACACTATGCGTGGCTTGTGTTACACTCAATTTCAAGTTCTTTTGATAGGATTCATTTCACACAAGTATGTCTTTAAGAAGAAAACTAAATATTAGTGTATTAAATTATAACCTAGCCATTATAATGGTGGATATGAACAATATTAATTTAATTATGAGAATATTATTTGGTGATCAATTAATTATAAATGAAAATAAAACCCTTTTAGATAAAAGGAAATGTTATTTTGAAAAAATATTTGAATAAAAATAAGTGAGTTTATGAAATGATAAATTCACCATTTATGAATTTTATTAATTAAATATATGTTTAAGATATCCAATATAATATTTAAAAGTAATCTTATATGATTTATAGACATGATATAAGAACAAATTCACATTTTTAGATAAAAGAGGTATTTTTTCAAAAAATACAGTTTTACCACCTTTTGATGGAACACCCATTTTAAATATAGTTTTTAACACTTTTTTATATTATATTTAACAAAATCAATTACTTATTTAGAAGTAGTATATACAAATTTATTTTGGATTATTTTTTTGATATTTTTCTAATACGTTTCAAGTATTGATGCATAGTAGAAATATAATAAATTTAATTTTTAAAAAACATTTTTCATCAAAAAAATTTATATGGTAAAGTTATATTATTTAATGTTTTTAATGTATAACTTTTTTATATTTTTATTAGTTAATATCATGTAGATCATTGAAATTAAATTTTCATTGAATTCAAATGTAAAAACATTTCAATATTTTGAAATGTTTTAACATTTAAAACTGATTTTCTCATTCTAACAACGAAATTTATTTATCATTAACTCTTGTAACTTCAATGTTATGAATTTTTAAAAATGGATTCCATATTTGGAATTAGTAAGTCCAAATTATGTAAATATTTTTCTCTTATTTTTGGGCATGAATGGTATCTTCGGTAATTTTTATAAATACAATTAAAGGGTAAATCATGTAATTAAGGATAAAATAATATGATAAAATTACCCTAACACTTTTCCTAATATAATTTTATTAGTATTTCTTGAACTAAATCATCCTTGGTTTTAAATTTATTACTCTTAATATTGTGAAAAATAATTTTTTTTTCTATTAATTGAATAAATGTTGTGTTAGAGTTGCATAAGAATTTATGGTAATTAATTAAATAATAAAAATTAAAAATAATTTACAATGATAAAAAAATAATTTATATTTCAAATAAAAATTTAGAATATAACTTATTATCTTTTTATTCTTAAGTAAAATATTTTGAGATATTAAATTCAACAGGGTGACATTTTATATTTATTCTTTTCTTAAATTAATATAAAGTTCATAATCAAATAAATATGAAACCAAGTGAAAATATATCAGAAAATATTTTCTAAATGGGATAAATCCAGTCATAAAATTGGATAATGTTGAGTTTTATAGAAATTTTAAAGCCTTATCCTAAAATTTCAACCCTATTTTACCCATTTCATCCGTACTGGTGTGAAAAAATTTACAATGCTTACTATTCGTATTGATAAAAAATAAAAGGAAAATATTTATAAAATTTGATCATCCAGATTCCAAATATAGAATATCTTTTTCAAGATTCAATTTATATATGTGGAATAAATTCATTTTAAAATAAGTGGGGAAAACATGAAAAAACAGGGTTTTTAGAAATATACATTTTAAGCATAAAACTAGATATATATCCTTATCTCATGCATAGAAAAAATATGAGATGAATGTTAAATTTTTTAAATACATAATATATATATTTAATTAAAATCATTAACTACTAGTGATAAATTTAATTTATTATGATAATATATATTATGTGCAGAAAAATAGTTTTTTAGAAAAACATCGCTTTTACTTTGAAATGTTTTTTATTTTAATTTATAATCAATAGATTAAAAATTAATTCATTTTATACATGTTTAATTCATAAATATTTCTCAGTTTAGTTAGTCTTATCCATACCCTCCAATTTAATAACATGGTTGTAAGGATATACTATATTACAATTAATTTAGATTTCAGGATCTGTGTATCACAAGATATCAAAGAAATAAAATTTATTTGAATAGAAATATATCATAAAATATTAGGGTGTTATAATACATATATATAATAGGATAAAAAAGAAATTTCATGCATCGATTTACTTACCTTAAAGCCTCTCAGAAGTGATCTAATTAATCAATGATGTTGTTTCCATCACTGCATGACTATAATTCCATTAGAAGATGTAGATGAAGATGTTCTAGCCCCAATTATCCAGAATCTGGCATTAAAAAGGATATCCCTTAGGGGTATCTAACCACTACAACTGAAGATAAGTTCCATGTCCTTGTAACTGTCAACATTCTCGAAGCCCATTGGAAAATCTTGACAGTGGTTTGGTGCTAATTCTAGACCACCATTTACTAAAACCGTTATACTTAGTCCAATATATCCTTACCAAATAAATGAATAGATCCATCACCAATGCGGGTAAAAATTAACCCATATAGAGTACCTCAAAGTGTTATACCACCACATCTGACACATGATAGAATATCATCCTGAAAATAAAGGAAATATGTTTCAGTAACAACCAAATTATAGGGGATACTATAATCTATTAGGATTTGATGATTTTTACCGCCAAAACTATCTCTAGTATCATATATTAGGAAAAACATACTTAGAATCTAGATATAACTACTTTAATGAATTATGTGTTTCTTTCCATAGGTTTCACATCAAAACATATCATTTTTCCGGACCCAAAAAATGCCACAAAACAATATGCTATTGAAGAAAAAGACAAATAAGAGTAATATATAAATAATTCCACTCACATAGAGGTATATAATAAATGATTATCCACCAAATTTAAATGATGTCCTATTATTTGGGATCGCCATCCAATATTCCACTGATGGCCACTCGGTGGGCTAGTTCTAATGAAAAAGTAAAATGTCAGGCCATATCCACAAACCACCCACAACTTGAAGATGGTGAGAACATCTCAGTAGAAGAGATTATTACCCAGTTCATGTCTATAATAATGATTCTTGAGTAAATTAATACATAATTATTTAGGGGATATATGCCTATTAGGTTTTATTTTTATGTTGAATCCATACATATCCCAGATGATCCACTTTAATGATATATTAATCAACCCAAAAAGATACAATTGAGTCACATAGTAAACCTAAGATCACTAATAATTTCTTATTTGACTGTTTTATTGATTGAATATCAATATTTCCCTCCATTGGAAAAAACTGTTCTAGTATCACTATAAATTCATCAAATACTAGATCTGGTGAGTCACCAATTAGTGGTTAAAAAATTCAAAAAATAAAAGGCATAGGTAGATAACCAACTCAAGTTTCAAATCATGTGGGTTTTTCATAGAATTTACTGGATGCTCTTACAACTTGTATAGATACTATGGAAGGTCAGTGAGAACCCATACCACCTGATATAAATCAATATCTCAAATGGGTGGATTTTAATCTTCCTCCACCCAACTTTTGGAATCCCAAATTCTTGAATTTGATGAAATGGGATATCTAGAGTAGCATCTCATCGATTTTTATTCCTAGCGTAGACCAATTTTTGGAACCTCAGAAAAACAATAGGATTCCAGACTTCTATGATTCACGAAGACATTATATTCTTTAGAATTTCTTTTGTATAATAACCTAGAAGTTTCTTCTATTATAATCTAATAATATCTCTGTTAGAAATTTATTTTGACAATTTAGATCTATTCTTATGAAAACCATTACTCATAACCTCACTAATATCAAGAAGTGAGAGAATTAGAGATTCATTAATTTCAAGGCAATATGAAAGGGTTTGACATAATCATTAGAAATATAGCTTCCCTAGGAACAATTATTGGTTGTAATTATGGAGAACCTATATTATGGGTTTCGAACCACACTCATCCCCATGAAGTACCCTTTTGGGTTCTAACAGTTTTTTACTATAGAAACAAATATAGATGATATCATTTAGATAACAATGGAAAGAGACAATCAAGAACCACTTTCATCGATAAGAAAGTTATGGAAAGCATAAACAGAAATTTTCACCCTCATGTTGATATGGTTGGGGTGGTATAAATTTGAAAATAAAAAGAAAAAAACTTTTTCCTTCCCTAATGATCATGTTCAATGGAACTTAATCTCTACTTTAGAGAACAACTTGACCATATTTCTAGAAACCAAGAATCCAAATGAAGCAGGGAAGAATGATCACTAAAATTATTTCCCTTACCATCATATATTGGGTCAAAGAATATAAGAATGCTTCACCTTCAAAGATATACTGCAAATGATGGTTGATTATGGCCAAGTACCATTGAACTTCCCCAAGGTGCACATAAAATTCTTCTTAGATATTCTCCTAGAATAATAAGAATAATAAAGGAAAAAGGATCCATATAGGAACTACCAAAATCTAAGGACAAGATTATCTAAAAAGATAATAGATCATGCACATGCCATCATCAGGGGAAAACTGAATAAACCAATCATTGACTAAATTCTATATATAATCAATACCAAACCACATTATAATTCAAATACTCATAATATTTGGTACTACTAGCATAGGTGATATATATAGATAAAGGGATCCCCAAGGATTCTAAAACTAGTCCAAAATTTCATGTAATTCATGCCCCCAATGTTGGGATAATTGGAACCATCAAACTAATGAAGATACTCTTATAAATAGGATCACCAAATCACTTTAGTCAAGGTTATTTGAGTGATGAAAAATCACACCAAAATGAGACTCTATTTCCATCAGTGTTATATAGAATGGGTCTATATAATTTTCATCCAGTCTTGAAGTGTAAAATATTTTAAGAGATCATGGAACACTTGTATAATAATTTAAGTTTAAATTTGTTTTACCATTATCTACTCCTAACATTGATGAATAAGATCTTGATGATACCCCCTCTACCTATAAATAAAGAATATTCAACCCTATATATACCTCATAATGAAATGTTGATAGAATATTTTCTTGATATACAAAGAATATACTGCCATTGGTGTCCCCATCTAGACTCCCATTATTAGCCACACATCATAATACTGGGAAAGGAAAGTCGTTATCATTTCTTCTTCATATCAATCACTTGATTTTATAGGACTATTCTCTTTAAAGAATATACTTTCTTATTGTAAAATGAAAATTAAAATCCTTGGAATATAATTATAGAGTTACTCTTGGAGATAACTGTCCTTCATGATGATTTTTGGTCTAAATCTAGCAATTCACTGATTAAAACCATAGAACTTCATCCCCTTCAATTTATAAGCACACTGATTGATTTTCAGAGATATTTCCCCCATGGAAAAATTATATAATATTCCAACATTGTTTCTCCTTACTATGAAGTACCCCATCACATAGGGATAAGTGAATTTTCATTTTATTCACCCACTCATTGGGTTCATTCCTATTTTTCTAACCTTGGTGATCTCCACATATTCCCTAACATAGTTATAGTTCTCCAGTCTAGGGGTGGTACCATTGATTTTCTGGTTATCAATAGCTTCAATATCTACCTGTTAATTGATCAAGATAAAGAAACCATCACCAAAATCTCAAATTCATCTAGGAAACCATGCTGATAAAGGAATAAATAGATTGTTTTGTAAACGATGTTGTAAACCTAGAAAAGAGAGACAGTCCAAGGTATATTCTTTTTATCTAGAGCAAATTTCTTATCATTTCAACATTTCATTAGAAAATAATTTCATGGAGTTCTCATGGATCAATAGATTAAAGGAGGATAATTTGAGAGACTATTATAATTACATCCCATTCCATCAATTATTAGGTATTTAAATTGATTATTTCTTAATTGTTTAATATGAGATTTATATGCTGATAGATTATGGGATAATGGATATGGTGACACCCAAGTCTCCACTTCAACCATGGGAACACTCTGTGAAAAAACATAAAAAGTGTTTAAAATAATCAGGGTATTTTTTCTCTCAATAATAAATAAAAAAAATTCTATTACTTTATTCATGAGAAAGTTTCCACAAACTCAATTTTTAATTTAAAGCATAATTTTCTTATGCTTCTAAGAATCAAGAGGTCCAAGGCGGTAGTTGTGAAAGGCCATCCCAAACCATAAAATTTTGGTACATATGATCGAATAAATATTCAAATTTAAAGATTAGATTTAGAAAAAAATATAAACATTATTCTTAGAGTTATAGAATTCTAAGACTCATGTTACATTTATTCATGTAATTCTCATTATGAAAAAAAATAATTCCAAAAAATCCACATCATATACAAATACCTTACTGAATAACTATAAACTTCAAAACATAAGGTTCTTATCTAAATAACCTAATCTAAATTACATTAGGTATTTACCCCACAACTATAAATTATATAGTTCACAATCCAATCAATATTATCATAAACTTCTGAGAGTGGTCAGTCACTATTGACCTTAAACCACATGTCTCCCTTTACATAAGGGATCATTCTTCACAATCCTCTTATATTTTCTTTGTCAGGGTTAAAGGACTTGTTGAAATATATTTTATATATTATTAGAAAAATGGTTTACATAAATATTGACTAAGATTCATCAAATTATATATTTTGACCTCACCCCATTTGTTTGGTTGATTAATTTACCCTCCAATTTTATTAGGGTCATTTACTTTTCACCAAATATCCCAGCCAACACATGATGGTATAATAATAAATTATTACAGACCATTTTTATAATATCATATTCCAACCAACCTACTTCATAACATTAACGTTTGAATTATCATCTACTAAAAAAATCATTCAATTTGGATTCTTCTCTTGGTGAAGATCAAATCCTTAAGTAAACATTATTTTCTTGGAAACCTACAACCATGATTCGATAATCTCATCTCGGTTTCCTATCTCATATCCATTGGTAATGGATTCATTGAATCATCTAAATAAACACCCTAGAAATAAATTTTTAACAATATAGTTTCCTATGAGCTACTGAGGAACCTATAGGGTATGTTTTTGATCCCAAAAGAGAGTCACCTGAAATCCATGAGTTATTTTATAATGGTGTGGTGGTTGTTTCTCCATTACCAATGATCAAACAACTCTCACCCCTAAATATTCTATTAGCTTATATTTATAAATTTAAAGAAATTATTTACTTCATTTATATCTCCCATGTTCATAATTATTAGAAATATATCTATGTTTTAGGCCCATATGTATTATAAACACTTAAAAAAGATCTAAGTTGTATGGGCATAAACTATGTGACACTATGATAATACTTTTATGACCTTAGACTATAAGAATCACAAGTCCCTACCATAATACCATAAACTATATTATACATGATCTTTACCACATTATTATAAACTGAATGGCGCATAATCCATCTCAAATGAATTTAAACTGTTTGGAGAGGTTCATTCTATATGATCTTAAAAAACATGGTGCGACCTATTCCATGTGACCTTAGATTGAATAATAAACTCCTTATATAAGCACCCAAAATATGTAAGAGTAATCCTAACTAAAATATTTTATTGCAATAGATATATATACCTACCCTAAATTCATGGTTCACCTAAACCGTGAAGAAAATTCCACTTTCTTGGAACTAAGTGTGTCTTTATTCCTATTACAACAGATACATAGTGAAACTTGAATCCCTTATCATAATCTTATCTATAGATTCCATTTTCCTTCTCGATTATTCATTAGTGATGAGACCTTTACGAATTAATTTCGGGTTCCATCCTTTCTTTTCATACTAAGACACCCATACATTTTTAACCTTCTCTCTTATACATAAGTTTGATCTATATTGAGTATTCTTACCTAGATCTATGTATGGGTTGTTTATTTTTATCCTATGATATTTAGTAATGTATAGATATATCTTCATGGAAATAACTAGAAAAAAAATTTCTATTTAAATTTCCACTCTATCTTAATGTTTGGGTTTACCAATTCATTTTGGTGTATTGAGATCGATCCACTAATAAGTGACCTGACCCAGTGAACATGTGTCCTCAATAATGCCACCTTGTATGCCAGAGGATATTAAAAATTAGTGAGTGTCTATGATGTTATTATGGGTATATTATACAATATTTATTAGAGTGCAACACAGTGGTGAAATAATAACCAAAAGTAGAAATGATAACAAATGTAAGGAAACAAAATATAAAGCATCCAGATAATAAATAAAAAATAGAATCCATACATAATACCATGTACAAAAATAATTATATCCTAATGATTTAAAAAAAGAGTAAAAAGTTATAGGGAATCAGCTACTCAACAAAATATGCTATAGAAAAATAAAAATAAAAAATACCCAAACTATCTCTAAAAGCCTCTGAGCACTTGGATAAATCAAATGCTACCAATCCCCATCATAGAATAGAAATCAAATGTCTATATCCTACCACTTATATTTGTCCTTACCTACATCCATGAAGTCTGTTAAGGTGCTAATTAGTAGCTGAATAGGGTGTGAGTAGAACTAAGAAGGACACAACCAAAAATGTCTAATATAATTGAGCTAGTGAAAATAAAGTGAAATAGTGTGTAGGTAAAATGATAAAATAAATCTTTAAATAAACTATAACTAATTTGGCTTTGGTTCGTAGAGGATACCCATCTGACCCTACCGGCTTTAGTATAATACAGGGTTCCTCTGGACATGTGTCCACAAACAAACAAACAAACAAACAAACAAACAAACAAACAAACAAACAAACAAACAAACAAACAAACATACATACATAAATAACATGTTTCAGCCAATGATGAAAAAATACAACCATACTAGTTAAAAACACAAAATAGAAAATCCAATCCATGGAAAATTTCCTTTTCCCTATATGTGGGTAAGCTACTCCCACACACAGGATCATTACCAAATTCTGACACATACTAGCCTCCTTTCTACCAACCCAAAATAGTAACGAAGAGAAAAGAAACCTAGGATTCCACTTTTTGATGTCTTGGGCCTAGTATACTCATAAGCGGCCAAACCTTGCAGCCTATGGCCTCACCAGTTCCCCACCATTTTCCAAATGATTCATACTAGCAGTGAGGATGTATAATTGAATGGTGATGAGACTATAACTTATTTATCAAAGAACAACACAATTTGTGAAAAAACAAATAAATAATATAAATGATAAAAAATATATGGAAAAATAAAATAAATAATTATGATTAAAAATAAAAAATAGAAGCCGTACACAATATCCTATAAAAAAATAATTATTTCCTGATTATTTTTAAAAATTAGAGTTAAAGGGACAGGGAATCAGTAATACAAAAGTACATAATATAAAAAAATATCTCCAAATCATACAATTCACTTTTCTTAGCCATCTAATAAAAATCCCCATGTAAGAACAGATGTAAAATGTCCATAATTGAGCACTTCCCTTTGTCCCTACCAATATCCATGAAGTCATTCTGGGTACCAATCATCGTACCAAACGGGGTGTGAGTAAAACATAGTAGGACCCCACCAACAACATCTAATATAATCCATCCTATGAATATAAAGTTAAACTATGTGTAGGTACAATGATAGAATAAATATATAAATAAATAATAAAAAAGTCAACTTGGGTTCTTAGAGGGAACTCATCCAACCGTACGTACTTTGGTTTAAGATTGGATGTGTTTGGACAAGTGCCATTATATATAAATATATAATTAAAATTGATCAGGACCTGAGGCATATGACTAATGTGTCCATGTATAATATTATAAACGTAAAATGTATGCTGATAAAAAATACCATAAATCATGTGAGGCACCAAACATAGGAAACAAATTCAACCATTATAAGGGAAAAACCAAAACAAAAATTACCATCCCTAAAATAGGATATTTGATATAAATGGGTTAGATACCCCTAGGAACAGCCTTATTACCCAATTTAAAAAAATATTAGGATCCTTTCTAATAACCTAAAATAGTGTGGAAAAGAAAATAAATATCTGATACCACTTCAGGAGGTCCCAATCTCAGTTTACTGATATGAAACCTAACCAAGAACATGTCCTCAAGCGTGCCTCCTCATACTCTAAAGGCCCTCGACTAGCAGCTAGGGTCTATGATGGTATGGTGGTGAATCTATAACCTCTCCATCAGAATGAAATATAGTGGTTATATAATAAATAAGTAGAAAAAATGATAACAATTTTAATCTAGTAGAATATAAATCACCCAAATAAAAAATAAACAATAGAATCTAAACATAGTATTATATAAAGAAATAATGATGTCATGATGCTTTACAAAAAGCTGAGTAAAAGGGATAGGGATCCATAAAAACAACAATACATGCTATACAAAAATACAAATAAAAAAGACCTAAACTATCTCCGAAATCTTCTTGAGAACTGGGATTAATCATCCTCTATCAAACCCCATCCTAGAATAGAAGCTAAATGTATATAGCGAAGTGCTTCCCTTTTTCTCTACTTGCATCTATAAAGTTTGTTTAGTGAGTAATCCGTGACTTGAACTGGGTGTATCTAATATAATCTATCTAGTGAATATAAATTAAAATAGTGTGAAGTTATAATAATAATATAAATCTGTAAATAAACTATTACCAAGTCCACTCGAGTTCCACGAGGATACTCATCCAACCTTACATACTTTGGCTGAAGCCAAGATGTCTCTGGATATGTTCCACATATATATATAAATATACATAATAAATGATGACTTATACCTAAGGGATATGACCAGGGGATTTATTTATAATATTATAAGTGTAAAATACCTAATGACAACAAATAACATAAATCATGTGCATTACCCAACATTGAAAAAAATACAACCGTAATAGGTGTAAAACCAAAACCACAAGTCCCATCTCTAGAAACATAGATTTTCCTTGTACAAGGGTTAACTACTCCCATGAATAAACCCATTACCAAATTCAGACATATCCTATACTTCTTTATACCAACCCAAAATTGTAAGGAAAAGAAACTGAACCTCTCATACCACGTTATGACATCCTAGGCTAGGTCCATTCATAAGGGACCTGACTTGGTGGCCACATGGTCTCAAGAATTCCAACTATATGTCAGAGCCTATTGAATAGCAGTGATGGTGCATGATGGTATAGTGGGAATGAAAAATATAAATCATCTAGATACCAAATGAAAAATTGAATCCATATATATTATCATATAAAAAATATTGATACCACAATCATTTATAAAAGGGTGAGTAAAAGGGGTGGGGTACAAGACTTAGAACAATACATTCCATGTAAAAATAAAAAATGAAAGATACCCAAACTATCTCTTAAATCATTCCAAGAACATGGCTAAGTCATCTTCTACCAATCAACATAGTAAAGAATATATCAAATTTCCATGGTTGTGTTCTTTCCTTTATCACTACATTTATCCATAAAGATTTTTCAAGTAAAATTTGACAGTCTGAATAGGGTGTGAGTACAACCTTGTAGGCCACCACCAACTACGTTTAATATAATCTAACCAGTGAATATAAAGTGAAATAGTTTGAATGTATAATGATAAAATAAATCTATAAATAAACTATAACCATGCCATCTCATGTTCTAAATGGATACCATCTAACCCTACCTACATCAGATTGATATAGAATGTATCTAAAATTGTGTAATCATATATATATATATATATACACTAAATATTGACTGGGACTCAATGAATATGATCAAGGAATCCATGTATAATATCAACAGTGTAAAACTCATGACCTCATAAGGTTATACCAAGTCATAGCCATCAATGGGGATGTTTTAAATAAAGGGGTGAGTGAAATCTATGGGTGTACCCTCAACATTACACTCTTATAATAATAATAATAATAATAATAATATTGATGATCCCTAAAAATAAGACCCATGTAGCCTCAGGCTAGACATGATTAGAGTATAAGGAGATAATCCCAGGTGGAACACATCCTAAGATATCAAGATGAATCCAAAGAGATAATTCAATTTAGTCCCAATACTAAGACATTAAGATGGTCCCTATCTAACCATGCAATTTGGTTGTGTGAGGTGTGGCCTCTTAGAAATTTCCAACTGCATGATTTCTACATGGTCTGACAAACCATGTAGCCAAAAAATGTTCCCCTTTACAATATCCTCACTCCTATTAATATCTCCCATTTCTACTACATAGGATTTGAGAGATCTTCATATGAACCCTGAATCGAATGTGATAAACTATATTGAATCACCCTTAGTATGTATATGATTCCTCTTCTTTATTTTATTAGTTTCTCTTTCAATTTTTAGTTTTATTTCCATGAGATCACATTTACCCAATTTTAAGGTATTTTGTCTAGTATTTCAATTTCTGTCATTCCATCCCAAATCAAACTCTGATATTGGATGATGAGTCATCTATCGGTATAATGTATGTGGTCTATTAAATTTCCATGAATGTTTGGATGTCAATATGTGTGCCATTATTCCATGGGTTAGACCTTCGATTACTTAGTTCTAAAATGTAAAATTCCTTTAAATAAATGTTTATGGCTTAATGAGATACTAACGTAGAACCTTGATATTGTCAGAGGTTGTGACCTTGAATTAAACTACTACTTAGGTGGGTCTATTAAATGATATTGATAATTATACCATTATTTTTGTGACCAAACCACATCCTAAGGCATGTTTGAGTTTCCAATTTAATGAAATAGAAAGATTAATTAAATGAAACAAGAATGGGAAGACCATTTCCCATAACCCTTTTAGAACAATGGAGTAATACAAGGACTAAATAGGGTTAAATGAAATAAAAAATGATATAAATTTATCACATGATATTTGATAATTTATGAGTACTCCAAGATCTTATTACGACCATTAAGTATTTTTATAGGATGGTTTTCCTTTGGGAATGTTTTTGATTCCCTACATGGGTTTTCCCGGACTACCTAGAGGATGCCACCCAATTCGTGGATGTGTTTTATAAGATATAGGACCCCTATTAAAATTATTCCATATATGACATTGATGAATACTTGGATGTGTTTCCATGAACTCATCTATTACTCATTATCTGAAAAATTAGAATGCCACTTATTATCTTCTTGGATTTTAATTGATGTCTAATTAATGGTACTTCCTTGGATTATCACTATGGTCTCTAAGAAAGTATATAGTATTGATAAATAAGACCTTTCCATAGTAATTGACATTGTTATTATTATAGGACAACAATTCTAAGGCTATAACATTTGATTTCACTATTCCCCATATTTCCAACATCACTACTGATAGCAATGATTCAGTTTGATGTTCTAAGGTCATAAATTTCATAGTTATGATATTATTTATTGAAATATTGGTCATATTCTCTGGGACTTTTTCAATATTTATTATATACATATATATTATAAAAAAAGTCTAGAGACATCCTAACTTAATTTTAAGCTGGTTGGATCAAACATGTATCCTTTAGAAACCTAATTCATCCTGGATATAGTCCCTTTATAGAATTATTTTATCATTATACCTGAATACTATTTAAATTTATATTCACTGGCTAGATTATATTAAACACTATTAGTGGTGGCTAACTAATTGATACTCATGCCTTGTTTGGTCCACTAATTTCTACCAAGATAGACTTCATGGATACAGATAAGGAAAAATGGAAGCCCCCAACTATGGAAATTTGACATCTATTCTTGGATGGGGTTTGGTAGAAGATGAGTGAGTTAAATGATCAAGATGATGTTGGAGATATTTTTGGACTTTTAGTATTTTTCTTTTTGTATAATTTTTCTGTATGCCTTATTCCCCTTCCCTTTTACTTCACTTTTTGAGAATTTTCATGACCTCATTATATTTATATATAGAAATATGTATGTATTATATTGTTTATTTTTTATTTTCATGATTAATATTCTTATACCTTACATTTTTTATTGTTTCCACAAAATTTTTTATTATGTAACCATTGTGTTGTGATCTGATAAAGAGGGTATAATCTCTCCACCATAAAATAATAGACCCTCCATGCTTGTTGGAAGCATCTGGCATATAGGGAGGTGGACTTGAGGCCAAATGAAAATTGGGTTAGGTATCTTATGAGTTATATGGGCCCAGGATGTCATATTCATGTTGGGTTTCCTTTAATGTCCCTATATTGTGATAAAACCATCCTCTACCAAAAACTATATATGGATTTATTCCATTTACCTTATGATATGTTGTGATTCCTTAATTTCTTATTCTGAGACCAACCATAAATTTTATCATTATCAAACATCATATAAGAATAAGGCATCCTCATTCCTGTTAGTTATTTATATATTAGAAGTAATTATAGGATCAAATATTTTCCCTCTAGAACTATATTTGTCTTTATTCATGTTACCACATGATATATAGATACACTTATATCTTTTATCTTAGGCATAACCATAAATTTCAATCCTATTCAATAATAATTTTCACCCTACTATTTAGAACATTTAAATTCATATTGGATCTAGACTTTTATCCCCTTTCCATGGTTATCCCTTCTTACATTCTATTTTCTTCTATATATGATACCGGTATATACAAAGGGACATAAAGAACCCAACTTGTTCTAATTTTTATAACCTCAATCTATAAGCAATACCTTGGTCCAAGTAGTACATATTTAAATTTCATGTTCCATTTTTAAACTAGGGTTTCCTATGTTGGTGATAAGTTAATACTTTATGGTAGGTCAATTAGTTCCTTAATTCCATATATTAAATCGCACTATTATTTATGGCTTTAAATATTTTATATCATTTTTCTTAGTGGTATTACCTTAAACTTTATGCATATTTTCTCCTTTATAATATTTCCACATTAGTTTGGGGTCTTTCCTTCACATTGGGTTATCTATTCACCTTTATATAGGTTTCATGCCTAGTGATAGATTTTTTATTTATTTTGGCTCAATTTTTCCCTTATCACTAGATATGCCACCTTACATTTGGTTATAATTATGTGAACATAAACTTCAACCACTTATGATCAAATCTATCAAACCTTGAACTCTAGAAACACTATTATAGAATGAATTTTGGGTCTATATACATCAAATAAAATAAAAAAATATTTTAGGTAGAAAAATCATAACGGTAAAGCTTATAAGAAGTTATGTCGATTTTCTCTAAGGCTTCCCCTTTCATGGATTGGAAAAAAGTTATAGTGAAAAAAAAATCAAGAAACAAACAGACTTTCCCAGTTGAAACCCTATAAATGGAGGCCTGAGAAATATTAATGTCTTTACAATCTTACCCTTCCTCTTTCATGGATTAATGAAAAGTTTGTGTGTAAAAAACATCAAAAAATACTCAAATACTAATCGGTTTGTAAACCCATAAAGGGTGTATGATAAAAAATTTAAATCGTATCCCATTAAAATTTCCAGTTTCATTGATTAGGAAAAAATTATATAAAAAAAAGAAAAGTTAAAAAAAAATTTAGGGATGGATACATGGCTATATAACTAGTCAATTTATACTGTCTGGACCTATTGATGTTGGAAAACGTTATATAAGATCCTATTTTCACCTTGTAAGTGAGTTTAAACAAATCCATGGATATATTTTTGTTTAAAACAACACCACCTACTCACATTGAAAAGGCCTTTCAATTAAAGTGATCATATACCAAAACCATTTCTTATCATATCAACACACCAAGAGATTTTGTGTAATACATATTGGAATAACCTTTAGGGTGCTTGAACTCTCCATAAATATCATTTCTTCCTTGAATTAAATTAATATATTTGACATCCAATTCATCACCAATAAAAATGTTAACTTGGTATTCTCTTATTGGTAATGTAAAAAACCTTGAGTTTATATTCCATCATGAAAACCAAAACCCTTGAGTCAAGGTTCTCTTCTTGGAATCCCAAAATCCTTGATCATATTCTCTTAGTTCCCCCTTTAATTAAACTGGTAGTAGGTTTCTGGGATTATTTTAAAAAACACCACTTTTAATGGTGAATAACATAATTTCCTATGATCCATTTAGTAATTCATAGGATATGATTATTATCCTAGAGGAAATATTCTCTTAAACCTCATGTTCTAATTATGGATGGGGAGAGGGTGGTCCCACCATTTCCAATGGTCGACCTATTTTTACCTTTCATCATTTTATATTGGCTCATACATTCTCATGTTATGATTTACCCTTTACAAAACTCAATTATTTAAGTGGATTCAGATACCCTTAAAGGCATACATTGGTGTATCATACCCATTAAAAAATCCAGATGAATAAAACATACTCTTATAACATTTAATATTTGGGGAAATATTTTATATGAATAATAAAATCATGTGACTATACATATTCCTATTAGTAGAAAAAATTCCATGAGTTCAGATAAAATTCGTAAAAATAAAAATTCCAAGTGTTGGGATACTTCTATTGGAAATACCAAAGAATTGAGATGAGGTTATCCTCTTGGTAAACGTCGATGGGTTGCACGTCTCTCATCGCATGATCCTAAACTACACACCATAATGGCCCATCCTGCAAGAACATAAAATTGTAAAATTGGTTTATTTTTTTTACCTAATCCTCTTACACATGTGCTAAATCTGTTTTAGAGTCCCTAGTGTATGGTTTCTATAATTAATTTTAGGTATCCATGTTCTCCTCAAATATATTATCACTTGGAGTATGAATGTTTTTATCCTTTATTCATGGGACTAATTGTTGGATAAACTCTCTTTTAAGAACTATGTGTGTATTGATTCATTTTCTAACAGAATAAATAGTGACATCTGAACCAATTATCCTTAGATCAACTAAAATACCTCATTTTTACTCAATCAATAGTGTTGAGACCTACGCCAATTCACTTCATGTTTAATTCTTACCTCTTTTATTAATGTATTCATTCACTCCATTTCATTTTCTATTGAATATGGGTCAGATCAACATGAATATTCTATTAGAAAAACTTTATATGGACCGATTCCTATTCTCACTAAGATACATAGTGTCATCCAAATCACTTATTCCAGACCAAACCATAAATTTCAGCTTTATCAAATCTCTCATAGTGTATGGTCACCTCATTCACGTTAGATTTTCTACACTAACCATATATTAGGAAACCATTTATTGAATCTTTTATATCCTATACTGAGTAAAACCATGGATATTCTTGTTGTTACAATCATATATCATAATTAAATCCCATTTTGAGAACTTTTATGGGTTTATTATTATTCTCATAGGATACATAGTGGTGCATGGATTAAATGTCCCAGATCCAAACTCAAATTTCAATTTAATTTCATTCACCCTACCATCATATAATCTAAACCCACCAATTCACATTTAGTTTTCCTCCACTATCCTTATATCTTGATACATAATTTATAGAGTTGATAATTCTTCTTGGTAACTCAAAATCCTTGAGTTGAGTATTACTCTTGGAAACTCAAATGCATTGAGTCAGGTATTCCTCTTAGAAACTCAATTATCTTGAGTTGAGTTTTCCTCTTGGAAAACCAAATACCATAAGTCAATTAAAACTATTGGAAACTAATTACTTGAGTTAATATTCTCTTCGTGGAATCCCGATATCCTTGAGTTGAGATCCTCCTCTTGGAAAGAAACTTCATTGAGATTAATTCCCAAGAACTTAAATGATTTTCATGGAATGAGACAAAGTCATATCGCTTTCCTCAGAATCAGATTATTTTCATTTTTAATGAGTCCAATTATAAGGGGGGTGGGAGGGATTTATTGGCACCCAAAAATTATACACTATAAACTTTTCTAAGATGAACATAATATGAGCCTCACTCAGATGAAAGTAGTTAAGTTAAAGATGTATGAGTTTCCCACTCTATAAAGAAGACATAAATGTGATATCCTTGTAAGACATGATTTCTCACACACCAATGGGTGGGGCCCATAATCTTTTTCCCAATCAGGTGATGTGGTGGTGAGAACCTCCAAATAGAAGCAGGTCATGCATTTCAACCATTTTTGATGAACATGATTTCTATCCTCATAGATACATATATAAAGAAATTACATACCTCTATTTTCCTCATAGAAAACAAATTATAGAAAAATATTATTGTGATAAATTTAGTTCATTATGTGATATTGTTTTGATATCATGTGGATCCAAAAGAGAAGTTACAGTTAAAAAGTTATGTCTATTTGAATTGGAAGTATTTTTTTTCAAACTTTGGTTAGTTCACACCCAAAAGAGATCCTGCATGCCCTTCCTAGGCACTCAACCTCATGGCCTAACTATGTTTTCATCCTTTAAACCTATTACCCACACTGTATTACTATGTTTTTTATTCCTAGACATTGGGATGAACACCATGTTCCCAATTTCTTTGTGCCTATAGGAACTCATGTGCACTCCCAAACATAGCCACGTGCCTTTGAAATCATAAAAGGGACCTTGAAGTAGTAATGGGTGGTTATTGACCATGTTCAAGTGTCCAAGACAGGGATTATTTAAAAAAGAACCCCTAATGACCCATTTTCATTATGAGGTATCCATTATAGATATAGTATCAAATAGACCTAAGAACTAAAGCACTCGAGCACATGAAAACCTCTCTTAGGAGATTTTTGAATCAAAATATAAGGAAATGGGATATAAAATTATGTCCCCATGACTTCATAATTAGATACACAGATTAAGAATCAGACCACGTAGTCATAAAATCACATGGATTCCTAACCACCTGGGTGATGAAGCATATGGGTGCCTGACCACCTAGGCACCGAAGCACCTGGTCACCTGACCACCTAGTTGCGAAATAACCTAGACACCCAACCACATAGGCCTTGGAACACATAAGAATGTGACCACCTTGTAACTGATGAAATTATAGACTTGAGAAACTAAGTACCCATTTTTCAACCTGATTACCCACTGACCAAGGTCATTTACTTGGGGACTACTTTATCCAGGTCACCACCCTCTATACCCATTTACCTATGTTACCTACCTAGGAACTCAGACATCCATATCACGTACCTAGGGGCCCATTTTACTAGGTCACCTATAATGAACCAATACCTATACCTCTATTATTGACCCACATGAAAAAAGTGTCTCACTATGAACTTTTTAGGTCTTGTCAATCATGAATTAGTTTTTGATAATTATAACCCCAATTTTGATCCCATGAATACCTTCAGTCGAGATACTACTCTTGGTTTTCTAAAATTCATTGATTTGATATTGTAATCTTGGTCTCCTCATTTTCATTTATTCAAGATTATCAAATTGATTTACTTATACTCAATGAGTCAATTTTCTCCTATTAGTTTTCTCAAATACATGGAGTCAATATTATCCTCTTGGTTCCATAGAATCTCTTCACCAAATTCATTTTTTGGTAAAACTTAAAGGGTTTATTTAATATAAGTCCCACACAAAATCATTACTTGATAACATTCACCTATTATTCCACTTCTTATAATTGTAAAATACTCAGAATAAATATTGGATGCATGACCTCAAAAGGAAAACCTTTGGTCATAGATGCATGACCTTAAAAATTCCAAATTTAGTCTTTATCACATGAGAATAAAATGTATGGAATTCCTTATTAAAAGGAAATGAACTATATGAATTTTTATCACCTTCACATGGATATATATGAATCCAATTTCATGGGCCTATCCCAACTCTAAAAAACTTCTTGAATCCTTTTTCAAAATTCTAATACCTATTTATTAAAAAAATTATACATAAAAACATAATTTTGAAATAAGGATTCCCTTTAAACATAAAATGATAACTTAAAAAAACTATTAAAATCTAATAGAAATAAAAATTAATCTTTAAAAAAAATAATCCCATGTTGTTTTTTCATAAAAATATAATTCTTTCTAAAAAATATCCCACACTTAAATTAATAACATAAAAACTATAAATAAACGTGATATAAAAAAATTTAAAACATAGAGAGTTTCATTTGAAAATTTAAAAAGAAATTTAAATTTTAAATGATTTTTTTACTTATAAATAAGGTTTGGATATTTTAAAATATAAATTTAAATTAAAACATTTCCCTTTCATAAAAATTACTTCGTAGATATTAAAAATAAAAATTTTAAATAAAACTTCTTTATAATGATATTTTACCTAATACATAAATTGATAGTTAAAAACCATCCTTATGAAATGGCTACACATATAACCTTTAATAGCATAAAAAAGGATTTTAAAAACACTAAAAAAGTATTGTTAATCAAAACCCTGATAAAGGAAGTACATTATCCATGTTAAAAAAAATGATAAATGCCCCCATTTACCAGTGATTGAAATAAAGATGATAAATGCCTTGGTGGATGTAGTGTGTGGTTATATTAATAGCACTTCCATGAAAAACCTGTAATTTCAAACAATGCTATAAACATTTAATATTACACCGTGAATACAAAAATTTCCTCCCAAGGTATATATAAAAAAACACTACTATATATATTTCCAAAAATGTTTTATATAATTACCTTTAAAAGTTCTCCGATGAACATTTAAAAACAATTATGTTTCATCTTTTGACGCCCGTGAACCCCTCTAAAAAATTTCCACCGATGGAATCATTTTCTGAAAAAATCATCTCAACCTATGAAAAATATTCCACCTATATGAAAAAAATTATATTCGTAATACTATAAAAAAATAAATTAAACATTAATATGATAGAATACATTAATAAAATTTCAATATTTAATAAAAAAGTCACATTTTGAGTTATGATAATCACATTGTGCTTTGGATTGAGGTATGGATAAGTACTAGTCATCAAAACTAACTCATGGATCATTTTACTAAAGTATCATAATAATCTGAATGTATTTTCTTAGTTTTCATCATGTCACTTGTTCTTTTTACTAAAATTAATTTAAATTTTAAATAAGAATACACACATAGAGTCATACCTGTCTCACTGTGTGTCATATTGAGGTGTGATTGACTCTTACATGTCAAAAAATGACTCATTTATCATTGTCCTAAAGTATAAAAATAATAATAATTCATTTTATTTATTTTCAGTATGCCAATAGGGTTTTTTTACTAAACTGTCATTTAAAATTAGAATCCTACATTTTTAGTTATACCAGTCACATCGTGATTCAGTTTTACATGAAACTACTTCATACACATAAAAAAAGACCCATGAATCACCTTCCAAAAGTATCATGTTAATTGGAGAACTTTTTCATGGTTTTCACTGAGAGGAATGTTTTTAACTAAAATGTAAATTTTAAACTGGTAATGGTCACTTTTAGTCATATTGGTCACACCATGCATCATATTGAGGGGAGGTTGAGTCCTACATGTCAAAAAATGACCCATGAACAATTTTAATAAAGTATCAAAACAATATTAATGTGTTTTATGGATTTTTAGTATATCAATCATTATTTTTACTAAAAATTAATGTAAATTTTAAATTAAAAGACACACTTCGAGCCATACTGGTAATATTGTGCATTTTATTGGGGTTTGGTGGCTTCTACACATAAAAAATTACTCAAGTATATTTGTATTAATGTTTCCAAAAATACGAATGCGTTTTCTTGGGTTTCAGTATACCAGTTGGGTTTTTTTTCTAAACTATCATTTCAATCTAGAAAAATGAATTTTGAGTCATATCGGTCACATGATGCATCAATTTTCCATGATACTACTTCATACATGTCAAAAATTACTTATGAATTATATTCCTAAATTATTAAGAAATTCTGAGTGTGTTTGTATACATTTCTGTGAGTGACATGTTTTGAACAAAAATGTCAATTTTAAATAGGTAACATATACTTTTAGTCATGCCGGTCACACCTCCCATCAGATTGAGGTGGGGTTGTTTTCCACACATCAAAAATGAATCATGGATTGTTTTCCTAAAGTGTCAAAAAATCCAAATGTGTTTTCTCAGTTTTTAGTATGTCAAATGATCTTTTTACTAAAATTAATGTCAATTTTAAATATAAAAAGACACATTTGGAGTTATAAAAGTCACCCCATGCATCTTATTGTGTTATTTTTGACTTCTACAAGTCACAAATGATATATGGATCGTTTTCCTAAAGTATCAAGACAATTCGAATGCATTTTCTTAGTTTTCAATATGCCAGTTGTCATTCATTACAAAAATTAATGTTAATTTTAAATAAAATGAAGCACTTGGATTATGTAAATGAAGTGGATAATAGATAATATTATGAAGTAAAACATAGTATATTAAAAAAAATATTAACCTTCTCATTGAATTTTGAGTTGCAGCCTCAAAGTCCTATCTCTCACAAGTATGATCATCTTCAGAAAAACCACCTCGAGTCGAATAAAGGAATCCAACTGTATAAAAGAACAATTATTATGTGAGTAATACTAAAAAGAAGTTAATTAAAAATAAATATGGAATAATCTACTACTTTTATGGAAGTCACATCTTCAATATATGTTTTTACATTATTTTATCAAGAATGATACCCATTCATTTCTAAGAAAATCTATATCATCTTACAAATATGAGTCTTTTAGATAGTCATAGTATTATTAGAAAATTTTAAATACACAAAGTATTAATAAAATTTGTTAATTAAATAGTAATTATATTTGAAAATACCTCTTTGAAGATTCTAGTTTGTTGATAAAATATGGTATGTCTTATAAATTTAAAAACATAATAACCACATTATTTTCTGTTTATTTGTTTCAGACTCTATAGAAACATTGAGGAGAATAAGTATTTTTTATATGTGTTTGGATAGTGAAATATTATTTCATATACCATGATACTGGTCCAGTAATATTACTTTTCATGTTTCTCATTCTTAGACCTTGGTCGTATTCTTTATTTTCCACAAAATTTATTCACCACCCTATCATAACAGAATCCCCATTAAAACATAATCTAAACAATGTAACTTGATGTTTAGTTATAAAAAATTATATATATTGTATTAGAAATTGATAAATTCTATCATATGTGGTCGGTTTTTTGGATATCCATGCATTGATTCTTGGAAATAAATCTTTGGAGAATCCCAATTGACGGTAATGAGTATCCAATGTTTCCTAAAAACACATAGAGGAGAAAGCAATGAAAGAAATAAAAATATATTTTTATGATTAAATTTTATATTTTTACACCTTCATCATTGGTATTAAGAAGGTTCTATCATCCATAAGTATTCTTTTAAACTATTTGACTCAGAAAGAAACTATTTAGACCTATTTTTGAATATACTTTTTTTTTTGTTTTTTAGAAGATATTTGAGTACTAACAAGTCCAATTTTTTTCATGGGATGTCCCTTTAATTGTTTTTGAGAAATATAACTACCAAAATATGAAATGTATTTAGTCATAACTGGCATAGTTTATAAAATTTTTATAAAATAAAATCATGAAAACATACCTCATATATACATTTACAACCGATCCACCTATCCAATCATAGTTTAAGATTTCACTCACATTATCAAAACTAATGAATTATTGAACTTCTTATCAGTACATATTTTCAACAAAATCAAATATATGAGTACAAATTTTTTTAACATTGTATCTAAAAGATCCATTAATGATAGTAAATGAAAAATATATAAGAAGAATCGAAAATTTTCCATTGGTAGATCTTTTCGATTTGTTGGTTGATCTTTAAGATGGTTTTGATATGATATTTCATTTCACTCACTTACATTTTTCAATATAAAAAATAATTCATCATTTTAGGACATTTTTCATTAATTATTAAAGTTTTATCTTGAAAAATAAAATGGAAATGAATACATCTTTATCAACATGTTTCTTTAAAATATGCGACGACCTTGGGATGAATATTCCATCAGCCTTTTCGACCTTAGGAATATCTTCCTCATCAATTGGGATTTGCAGATCGATACTCAGTTCATGGGATATGATAATTGAAACTCTCACAAGATTTTTTTGGAAGTGGTTTATTATGTAACATGTACTTTTAGATATTGAACATCGTAGCCCTCACTACAAGGCGATGGGTGGGTCTTGATAGATATAAACCACAATCATTATCACCCTGTAGAATATTCATATAGAAAAGGTATAAGTGTCTGTCTAATTCAAATTTCACAGAAATAATTAGTAGAAATTTTATTTCCCCACCTATGATAGGTTTCTGAGATGAATGGCTTGCCTCAAAGCTAGTCGGGGTGTGGGGAAGGATCTTCAAATGATGGGTTTTCTTGAGTTTTTTCTTCTCTTTGATTTCCCTATAAAATTTTCTAGCAAAAATCTTATCCATTAGATTTATTCTTTAATGGTAGATATTCTTTCTCTCATCTTTCTCATTTCTTCACTTTGATCATCCTCTTGTTTTTTCTCAATATATACTTGGGGTTTCACCCCAAAACCTACACCTCTGATTTAACCATACTGTTCTGGACACTACAAGGTCACTAATAGTAGGTGTTCATCCAATACAGGTTTTGATGATTCCTATGACTATATTAGATAGAAAATATATTTAAATAAGTAATCATTATTATGTAATAGAGAATTAAAGAAAAACAAATGTTTATTCTATCATACTTACACATGTTTCCCACACTTTTTGTGAGTTTTCATCTATTAGTATCCCATATTTATATACATGTGCCTCCTTCAATAGCACATGGAATGAGATGGAAGTGGATTTGGATTTGGAGTAATAAATCTATATATAGATAGACAAATATAATTATGATTTTGTTCCATGTCACATAAAATTATTATGATCGATTTAAAAGAAGTAATATTTTTTTTTCAAGTGAAGCGTACCCCATACTTGTTTTACAATTGGGGTACATTGGTCTTGCTTCCCATTCCTTATTTTCAGAACTTAGTTCCTATTTCATAATGAATTTTTTTGAAATCAAAGTGATGAATCCATGTATCATTAATAAACATATAAATAGACACAATATACCTGAAAATACACATCCATGATGGCTAGTAAATTAATCTCATGCTTATTGGGTTATTAGTTGTCCATAGATAAGCAGTGGGTGTGGGTTTATTTTCCTATGAACATATTTAAGATAATATCTCATTATAATTATATAAAATACTCTATGAATCATTCCAGCAAGAATTAATACATATTTTTCATGGGATTCATATACTATAAATGCACTCCTCAAGGTATGATGAAGAGTAATCCAACGATTCATTTTATTATTTTTTTTTAAAATAAGGAAATGATATCATAATGTTACCATAATATCTTCTAACATCAATTCCTAAAGCCCATAGACAACATGGTTCCAAGAATCTACATCAATCATCATGCGATGATGATTTATGATTACAATGTAACTACTAAACATGGGTTGTTAGGGTTAACTTGATAGACCCATGCATTCCATATGACCACATATTTGATGACATTGACTTCCACCTTAATGATTTTTATAACACCGTCAATCTACGACCATCCTATTTTTTCTGTATCACTAATCCATCATTGCATACCATTTCCCTGGATTCAAAATTGTCAATATGTTTCTCAAGATAAGTAGCATCACCATGTTAATATGGTCATTATAACACTAAAATGGGAGGAGAAATTGGTTGAGAAACCTATTGTTCCTCGGGATTTGGAGCACCATCAAGTGAAAGATTCATTATCTATTAAAGTTTTTTAGAATTTAATTTAGAGTATATAAATGAATTAGTGAACATATTATAATATGAGGTAACAAAATGTATATTAAAAAAATATAACATGATTATTTAACTCTATTTTTTAATGGCTGGATGAATTTTACCCCTCTATCGACTATCCAAATACCTTTAGTATGGAATCCTATAATGTACCCAACAATGTCTACATTGGGAACACTATGATATGATTATGACATCCCAATTAAAGGGTCATTATCATTTGAATTTTCATCTGACCCTTCGGTGGATTTGGTCGATAACACAACAATTAACCACTTTTGGTTTGTAGAATCAGGAACATAAAATACATGTGCTGTCTATGATGCCATTGTAAATAGTTCATATTTTTACCAATCCTTACTAAAATCAAATTTCATAAATCCCAATTCATCTATTTTAACATCACTTTTATTATCAACCCACATGCATTGAGAAATTAGAACATGGATTTTTGTATAATCTAACCCCTATATTTGATTGATGATTCCAAAGTATGGAATATTCATATAAATTGGATTTCTTTCCTTAGCACCAGAAACATGCATCACTTCTGCCATAAGTCTAAATCCACTATTTTGCATGGTAATGTCCTAATCTTGTTAATTTTTATAGAATGTATAACCTTTAATTAAATATAAATTTTAAGATAACACATACACACTTTGTCCTCCGGCTAGCCGTCAAAGTTATTCTGAAATTAAATCAAATGTTTCATCTAACTCCATAAAAATATGGCCAAGAAACCATCAAATAAACTATTAATTATGTGTATGTTTTATCCATCATTCATCCCTTTATGGATTCAAATTCCTAATAATTTCCTTGTGGGTTTCAAAAAATGGGGAAACCTCCAAACTGTAATGAAAAAAATAATGGTGGGTATATTACCAATATATAATATTGACTATGACAACATCTCTTTAATAAATTCATCCACCCGTAATCTGTCTAGTGTGATGATATTTTGGTACAAGAATTTGTTCCAAATCAAAATGGAATTCAGGATATTATTCAGCGACTTTCTTAATAATATATCTCTTTATATTACAACCCTTTGATAGAGTTTGATTTTTGACACACCCTTTCAAAATGGTCATATAATGTTCTGTGGTGTACATCTATCTATAGTGTATAAGACCACATAGTTGAATCTATCTCACCAAGTGAACCATCAAATGAACCATCATATCAAAGAATTTTGGAAAGAAGAACATTTCCAATTCACATAATACAACAGAAATTAATCTTTCCGTAGTTAGAAATTTTTCTAGGTCTATAAGATTGCTGCATATAGCTTTGAAGAAGAAATAGAGATTAGTTATAATATGATGGAAATTCTTGAGAAAAAATGAAATGTAAATCTATAATAATTATATCTTGAATCAAAACATGGTAGTAATGTGATTTTTGACCCTTTAAACTTAATCTAATCATTTACAAAAAGGTATTAATATACTATAAATACCCTTATAGAAACATTACATCATTCATGAAGTTGAAAAACTAATTTATCTTCTGACTGGAAAGTGTGTAAGTAGATGGAGGAAGAAAATATTTTTTTCACCCATAACTGGTTCCAACTCTTCTCATATTACCATGTCATCCATGTACAACCTATCCTTAATTCCACCTTTTTTGAGGTGAATTTAGCAATGTGCCAATGAAACTAGTAGACACATTTTTTTATCATGCATAACATCAAGAAAATTTCTGACATACAAAAAATTCCAATATGGTAATTAAAAAAACCTATCTCTTTTTCCAACTGGTTTTCATATGGTTTTTTGAAAAGGGTTTACCAAAATAAGTGTCCATATCTTTTACATTCTTATATTGTTTATCAACTATTAGTGTAGTCAGTTTGGTATATTCTTATGAAATTACACCAATTATTTCTTCCAAGAATGGTACTTTTGTCATATGTGTAAAAATATGTAATTTAATAGAAACAGGGTTTTTGATGAATGTTTCAACCTAATTGACAGTGTTCCTTGTTCTTCAATAGGAGACCCTTGAGTTCCTTTAATTTTATATCCTAAAAAAATTCCATAAGTTGTAAAGTCATTTTTCATCCCATACAACGTGGATCTCAATGTGAAATCTTTATTTCTATAAGAATCAAACACTGTAGCACCTGTATCCCACAATAATTTCAAATCTTCGATCAATGGATCCAAATAAACATCAATATCATTACCCGATTGTTTTGGTCCTGATATAAGCATAGATAACATGATGCATTTTTGTTTCATTCATAACCATGGAGAAAAGTAATAATTTACCAACATAACCAACCATATACTATGAGTGTGCCTTTGAAAACAAAAAGCATTCACTACATCTATAGATAATGTGAGATGAATTTTACTCATCTCATTTAAAAATTCAGGATACTCATGATCCATTTTCTTCTACTAGGGAGAGTCTCCCATGTAACATAGTTTCCCATATTTATTTCTTGTATCTGTGTGCCGAGTCAATTTACCTAAAGTCTCCTCACTTCCATATAGGTTTCTAGACCATAGAATGATTGGAAAGTACTATAAAAAATCCATAAGACCAGATTCATCTAACTTATATCAATAAGTACCACACTTTGGGCATTCTGTAAGTGATTTTTGGTCCATGTGAAATTGTATAAAATAATTCATAAAGTCATGTATTCTTTTAGAGATCATACCCATCGATCGTAGCATTATTTTTTCATTGTAAGTTCAGCTCGAGTGCTCATTATCTTTTGGGATCATGTCATTCAAGAGAGGAAGTAGTTTCTTAAAACTAGAATCACTCCATCCAATTCCTGCATTCAAATTATACAACTTCAGTACAGATTACAATGTTGTATATTTAGTACAATTAGCTTATAATGACATCTCTTTACAACTCTTCAACTTTTCAAACAATTTTGGGCAATCACAAATTACATCTTCATCTGTACTTGTCATTTATTCAATATGATCTTATTCATCATTCACATCTGTAATCATGTCCTCAATACAGTCTTCTTCATTTTTTACACAATAAATCTTATCTGATGATCTATAAAACATAGCGTTATCCCATCTACTAGCTACATTCACTTTTTCCATGTGTTAATTCCAAAATTTATAACTTTTATCTATTTCATGAAAAATCATGTGTTCTTCTAAAACCTTTTTTCTAATTGTTTTTGAATAACAACAATGTAAATAGGTGATGTTGGATGCAAAGTAGGTTTAAGAGTTGCAATGGGGTTGAACATTAATTAAAATTTTGTGGGAGTGAGGTCATGATGGATATGAAATGGGTTGGATAGGGTTAGTGACATGCCCTTTCCATTGTGTTATTATCAAATTACTTGTCTTCCCTATATAATGTAATGGTTTTCCTAATTCTATAAAAATACAAACATAAAATATTATAGAAAAACTAAATTTCATATGTCCTTTGAGAACTATTTATTAAATCTTACATGAAATACCATTTAAAAACAAAACATTTACAAAATTTTATCTTTAAAATAAATAATTCTTTTTAAAATAAAACAATCAATTCCAATAACTCTTTCATAAAACCACAATTAATTTTTTTTAAATCATTCAAGGCAGACATCGTCATGTGATTTCTTCTAGATTGTCTATGTAAGATACTCATGAGAATCATATGATTCCCCCATTATAGGATAGAATAATCTTTAAAAACCTAACTAAATAGAAGGAATATTATAACTAATGTAGGATGATAATGACTTGAAAATTATTTTTTATTAAAGAAAACACTTTTGTGGGAAAAGTGAGAAACCATAGGGTCCAAAAAAAACACCCAAACAACCCCGAACAAAAAAAGCAGAAAGAGACATGATCTACCTCATTCAAGTAACAACAAAAACCACCATCCCTATGCGGGACACTCAGCGATCCCATGCAAGCATGGTCCCTCCTGATGTTTCCATCCCTCCAAATCATCCATATACCAAATTGATAAGAAATATTGAAAAAGTGGGATAATATGGGATTATACTCTAAATATTTGATGAGGGAACAAATGTAATTTTACCCATTAAATACCCCATTGACTATTTGGTGTATGGCCATCAATTAGTTGATGGCTACAGGTTGCTGGCTACAAATTGACCAACCAACCTAGGCTAGATCTTGTTCCCTCTCAATCCTTCTTAATATCTGATAGAATTTTTCCAGGTCTAATAATAATTTATCAAGAGTTTCCCACCTCTGGAATCATATTTTTAAGTAAAATTGGAAATTATACCATCCAATGAGATGAAAATTCAAATTTTCATTAAAATTTAAGGCTTGTACATACATAGGTTCTTAAAACCTCCCTAAAATAATAGTACTCATCCTAATGAATCCTTTATTGTCATCCGACCAAACCTTATGGCATTGGATTGATTTTAATTCTATGAAAAATTACTATGTTCCATACTTAAATGTTAGACATGATTTTAGATTGTAAATTTGAATTAAAGTTTCTTAAACATCCCAAACACAATCCATATATCAAATTTATTATCAAAACCCTAATACAGATGCCACCTACGCCAATCTATACTGAGACAACTGACAGTTTTCATCCAAGTTTTCATTTGGCCCGTGGTGATCCTCACCTTAAGTCCTAGCAAAAAGAATTGAACTTCAAGATATGGTACACTCAAATATTAGAATATCCTATCAAAACAGATTCCTAAAATTATAATGACATGCTCTGTATAGTTTTCTAGACACCACACCTCCATAAATTTGAGAACACTAGTTCTGATTCACATTTAATAGTTCCAAGACAAAAATTAATTTATACCCACCATCCAAAAAATAAACACAAATATGCTTAATTTTCTATAGAAATAATTTCATATGCACCAAAACATACACTTCATGTCCAAAAGGCATAACTGAAAAAGTTATTAACCAACCACATACAATTCCACGTGAGAGTATATGTTAAACCCCTTAAGTATGACCCCCTAAAAACACTTGGATTCCCCCAGTGATGCATTATATGAACCACTTGATTATGATTACCTTACTTTTGAGGTAAAAAAATATCATCCTGATACATCCACTAAAGATTCAGTCTAATCATCATTATAATACAATGGTTTATTCATTAATCAACCATAACTATCATCATGCTATTGCAAAAGTGTTGACGCATCACCTATCTCAACCATGCTTCAATTAACTCAATTCCCATCCTGAGAAGAAATACAACACAATTATTCAATCAAATTTCAATTTTTATTTTTATAAATTGAGGAATACTGGTTTATTCATATCTATTTTCCCATCACTATTATAATCCCATAATGATTTTACAATGGTCATTCTCACTAAACCACTACCATACTTGCATGAGATCACATCACCCACAAGTGATATAACACTTACAAATATTGGAGTGTCATTGTCATTAGTTAAACCTAATATTCGAATACAATATCCATATATTACCACCATTAATGATTAGACATGGAAAAATTACTTATACATGAGCATTAACATGAAACAAAAATCATTGCCTATCACTACTCACAGGGGAATCTTTATTTGTACTCTCAAAAATAAAATCATTATGGGTTCTATGCCCTTTAACAGTCAATGGAACACTACCCACCATATTTACTATATTAATTCACTCCATGAGTGCAACCTAAATTTGTTTCACCATTAAAAATTCATTTCACCTTATTATCCAAATTCACAGACTATCAACCTCTAACACAAAGCATTAACAGAGATAAATGTCATGACCCACACTTACGTTGACTGCCCCATGACACTCGATCCAATTATAGAATCTAATCACCAATAGTGTGAAAGTTCCCATTTTTATATATGCCTCACGTAATTATACCCACATTTATTCACTATTCTTATTGGTCCTCATGCTTCACAAAACCTCCTACCAATTTAAAACTAAATAGGACTGACAATAAACCATACACATTATCTTAGTATTGATCTACATATTGAATACACTATCATATCAATAGATCTTACATCCAGACTCATGATCCTAGGGGTCATGTAACACCCAAACTAGTATCGTATGCTAAATAAAAAAATACATTATATTTTGAGGTCTGACAATAGTAGTCGGGTCTGGTGGTGGCAGCAGTAGTAGTGGAGGCCACAAAGGAGTTCATGGTAGAGGTGAGGTTTCTAGTGGAGGTGGGTTCACTGTGGATGAGTGGTTTGCGATGGATGTGGGGTTCAGTGGTGGTGGTGGGGTTCACGGTGATGGTGGGTTCCCTAGGGAAGAGGGGTTCGTGGAAGAGGTGGGGTTCGGAGGGTGGCAGAGGTGGGGTTCATAACAGAGGTGGGGTTCATGGTAGAAGAGGGGTTCAAAATAGTAGAAGGGGGACTCATGATGGTAGATGACAGTTTGGGGCAGAAGAGGGGTTGACGACATAGGAGGGATCACTGATGAAAGAAGAAGGGTCAAGGTACATGCGGGTCGGTGGAAGAGGGGTCATCATAGGTAGAGGAGGGGTAGGTGGAAATAGAGGTCGACATCGATGAAACCTTGAGGTGTTCACAATAAGAATTTGACTTTTAGGGTTCATTTATAAAATTGGATAATGCTTTTAACAATTCCAGTTAAAAAACACTGATAAAAGGTGTATTTTATAATCCTTAAAATAGAAAGCACGGATAAAACAACCCTTTATCAGTCTTTTTAGGTGCTGATAACGATACGACTTTTTCAGTGCTAAAAAGTGCTGATAAAAGGTGTCTTTATCAACTCTATAATTAAATAATTGATAAGACACAATTTATCAGTGTTTTTTCACTAATAAAGAAATTTCTTTATCAACACTAAAAAACACTGATAAAGCTATAATGTTTTTAATTAATTAATTATTATTATATATATATTTAAAATTATATATATATATTAAATAAATATATTTATTTATAATTATAAGTATAAATAAATATTTTCACTATATATATATATAATATTTATATAAATATATATCTTTATAGTATTTTGAATACTATAAATAAATAAATATTTATTTTCAATTATAAATTTATAATAAATATTTTTATTATATTTATATTTATATATTAGAAATAAATAGATATATAATATATTTATTACATATAATTATAATTATAAATTTTTCATGCACCGACCAGTGTCAACCCTGAACAGGTCACCTGAGCTGATCTGTGGCATGGCCTAAAGGGCATTCCTGATCCTAGAGGCTGAAAACCATTGTTGGTCATCAATAGAGTACACAAAGGGAACAATTTTCAAAATAATAAATAAATAAACTGAACAAGGGAAAAAAAGAAAACAGGCCAATAAATAAACAATTCCAAATGGGACATCATTTACATATGCCTAAAAGTTACCACAACTTTATAGTAAAACCAATTGAACCAGATGAATTCATTATCTCCATGTGACCCCATAGGCTATTCTCCAACAAAGAGATCAACAATCTCCCATGGGGATCAAACTCAAGTTAAAACCTACACGAAGGCTAAAAACAAAAGTAAACTAAATGCGTGAGTATTAATACTCAGTAGGTTAGACTAGATAAATATATTTATAATGAAATTCCTTTAAAATAAAATAATCATCATGTTCAAGTTTAAAATAAAATATATAAAAGAAATATTTTCGACACATTTTACTTGAAAACCAACTAGAGTCCATTACCCTACTTTGTTTCAAAACAAAGTTCATTTTGAGTTGCGAGACATTAACATTTTCAAGGGGGGGAAGTACTGCTTTCATTTTCAAATGGTACAAGAGAATATTAAAAACTTTTACTTTAATTTTTTTCATAAACCTTTTAAGGAAAACATATCACATTCCAATAAAGGCACCACACAAAAGAGAACTATAATAATAATATAATTATGGAAATGGAAATGAACATCTTCCATTAGACATGGGTGAACCTAGGAGATCATGAATAATCCATAACATATTAATACATGAGACCCATCCCCAAAATCAAGCCTCACACGATCAAATCCAAATCTACCTAAATAATTTTGGACACCCTATCCCAGAAAAGACTGAGGGGAAAATACCATAGCAATACACCTAATATATCCACCTATATTGGGCCACCAACTAGTGCATAATCTAGTTATTGTAACAATAGTTCTATGAAAATTATCTCACTATGCTAGGTTCCCATGTCTCATGTATAAAGGGGGTGACCCAATCGATTAAAACTAGACATCCAATCACATGCATATATAATAATATGTCAACAATATGCCTCACCTCGAGCCACCCCAAGGATCGCTTTGATGCCATATAACCAATAGAACTCAAGGATACCGTACCTAAGAAATCTTATTATCATAATGGATCACAAGGATTTCCCAGTGAGGACATACAATCCATTAAACGTTAATAATACATTAGAATCATCCTATTGAGGTTTTCATAACAAACAGTTTTATCATTTTCACAATATCACCAAATGGGCCTTTAATAATTTTCCACAAAACTGATATTTATTGAAGATACATATCCTCATCTAATAAGGAGGTGTAAACACACCATTTTATGCTTCAAAATAATTTACAAAACTCCTTTAAAACAATCAAATCAAACATTAATTCCAAATCCATTTGTATGAAAAATTCAAACAGGCCCTAGCCCATCGTCACATGCCAAGCCCCTTTCAAATCCAAACACAGACTACTTTAAAACACAACAACAATTGAAACTATTTCAAGTAACCCAAAGTAATCATTTCAAATGACATATATTTATCAACAAATCCAGACTATTATTTATATACCATGAAGTACTCAAAAAATCCATCCAAGCATTTCATCGAACCCTAGGTGTGCAATATTTAGAAAAACAATTCTATCTATCACATAACAAGGCATAAAATACCACTTTTCACACCCAATAAACATTTCAATGTCCTCACATCAATATATATCATATAATGGAGGTAAAAAAGTCATGAAATGAATGATTTATTAAATTAAAAAGGGAAAGTACATGGGAAACCTACCTCAATTCCATGGTGTTTCCACAACAAACACTCAGAATTACCCCATGAGGGTTCCAAAAGAGAAGATCTAATAAGGGAAACCCTAAACACAGAAAAACCCCAACAAAAATCAAGTGAAAATAATAAATTTTCTCTATATGACATAGGAAGAATAACATTCCAAGACAGAAGGGATGGAAGAGAAAAAGGGATAAGAGAGTAGGATAAATTCTTTGAGAAATATGGACCTAACTTGAAACATCAATAGATATACACCAAGGGAGGAGTAGTGGAGTCTTGGAGAGAAAGGGGAAAAGACCCTTAGGGTAACATGAACTAGGATAGGGGAGAAGGGTTCATTTTGGAATAAATAATAAAAGGGGAAAACTTGGAATTTGAAGTATTTATAGATATGGGAAACACACATGGTTTGCCAAACCATGCACCAACCATGCAGTAGCCACTGCCCAAGACAAGATTGAAAACACAACCAAAATTTATGGTTTCACCTATCATACATAGACCATGAAGTAGGTTCTACCCAAAATCACCATCTACCACATGGTTACCTGGGTTCATCTGCATGTTTTACAAAACTGTGCGCCAATCGTACAGTAGGTTATTTTCAAAGCCTACACTTGCTGCACAATTACCTAGGTTTTGCCTCATGGTTTCCTAAACCATGCATCAATTGTGTAATGGTGACTACCAAGCCAAAAATCCCATGTTTTCTCCATGGACTCTAAAAAGAACTTAGAGTTATCCACATGAAAAAATAGACTAAGAAAAACTTCAAAATGTAACCTCCGTCACACTGAGAACATGAGAGAAAGACCGAGATTACGAATAGACCAAATCATAAGTTATATATGGAAAATAGGGTGTGGCAATTCTCCCCACCATTAACACTTTCTACCTCCATAAAGCCAAAAAAATTCCCAATTAATCGATCAATGACTAAGAATTCTATAACCACACGTCCCAACCTCTTAAACCATGAACATCATATCCAATTCCAATGGAAGTAATACTGCTTTTATAAAACATAACAACAAACCACAATGATTTCTCAACAATAAATGGGAAATACCAAGCCACAACATCCAAAAATTCCAAAAATAAGACTGTCAGTCCCTCTCCCATGAATCTTAATGCTCACCCAAACCGAAGAGCACACAAAAACCAAAAACTTAAAGGGAATCTAGAATAGACTCCCACCATTAAGAAACAATAATAACCCCAAAACTTATTAAGATAAAACTCAATGTGAACCATGATGGATCTCCCTACCATTAAAATATGACCAATAATGACCAAATTAAAATTAAACATTTGCCAACATAAGGCTTTCCCACATATGACAAAAAAAAATCTTCCACATCAGCTTATCAACAATGGATAAGTAGGATATAATAATAGAACTTAAAACAAACACTCTTGAAAGGAGGTGAAAAGAACTAATCCAACACTCCCTCCACCCTTTGTGGTTTCCTAACCACACACCAGCTTCACTATAAGCCTTATGGATAAATATCTGATGTTTCAATCATCTACCTTTTCAAAGACAGGAATTGATAATTGCAACAAGAAACAAGCATTGACCTATTATACTAAATGAAAAAAAGAATTTCCAAAATTAAAACCACAATTCTATAGAAAATGAGAGTTTATTAAAAGACACACATCATTCCATTACATTTCAGACACCAAAAGACCATAGGAACAAACACCATAAAAAAAGAACCCTTAAAAATGGATGGACACTTAAATAAAATAAAATTTAAATGAGTCCCCATCAGCACATAAATTATGAGAATTGGTCCCATGATGCTTTCAAGAAACACCAAAAAAACTGCTGCAAGTAACCCAAGCATCCACAAGCATGGTAGGTCTTTTGAGTACTAGGACATGATAACTTCTTATGACCTAGATTACCACATTGATAACACACCAGGATCTTATACCTATAAAGGGATGATAAAATATCACAAGGTCTTTTGATTCCATAACAATGTCTAATATATTCAGCCTCTTTCCTACCTCTTTAGTGGAATTTCCCCCACTGCTTATCATGATTGACGGAAGGGGGAATACCTCAATAAATTCCTCTATCAAAGATTCAACATGAAAACTATTTCTCAAAAAATAGAAAAAAGAGTTTATATTGAACCCTAACACCTTAAACTATAGATCATGATGAATCCCAAACTCAAATGATCGAGACTTCATGGGATCATCCGCAAAATACTCCAGAAGTTAAGGAACTAGGTCCAAAAACTGATGGAAATAACCCAACACCTATCCATAACCATGTTACAAAATATATATTCACATCTCCTTTATCAGTCTTTCTTTCTTTGAAAAATACTGATAGATGAACCAAGCCTTGAAGAACTCCCAAGTAAGATCTTCACAAGGCTTGTTCCTAGACACTGACCTCCACTACTTCCACGGTGAACCTTCAAGCTTGAAAGTGGCAAACATAACCTTCAACAACTCAAGAAACTCAATGAGGCTAACATTTATTTAGATATTTCTCATACACTATTACATTTTGAGAGTATCCATTTGAATATAAAAGAGAGGTGGATTTAGCTTACGAAACTGAAGAATGAAATCCTTAGGTTGATCAATTAGAAATCCTACTAATGGGGAATCACCCGTAGCAGTGTCAGGATCACCCATTGAAGCTCTATAAAAGTAATTTCTGAAAAATAAGAAATTCAATAACTAAATAAAGATAAAATAATCCAAAAAAATCCTCATGCACAAACACCACATAGGTGAAAATCTTTGAACATAGTAAAAAAAATCCACCATTAACAAAAAAACATTTCATTTTGAAAACATTTTTGATTTAAAACAAAATCAGTGTGTTGAAGACTTGCCATTGGTATCCCTTATAGTCTCACTCACATGAAAATTTCCACGTATTCCAAAGCACCCATCAGCAATTCCATACTAGAAACCTATCCTCATTTCCATATACAACCATTCATGTGACCACCCATGATAACAACAACGGCCAAAACACAAAATCCTCATTTTCAAAAACAAATCATTTAACCCAATTAAAAATTTTGTGAATCCTTCCAAAGGCTCACCAACCACCAAGTAAAACCACTTTTTCCTTTTTCATGTTTCAATGCATTTATACTTGAACAATAACAAAATCCCATGAATTTCTATCCCAAATTTCAATTTATTTCATTCAAAACATTTTCTAGCAGCCCATCCAATCTCATTTCATCAAAAACCATTTGATTAAAAAAACCCAACCATTTTCATTTAAAATAAATTGAAAAAACATTATATTTGAAATAATAGTTTTCCATAAACCTCGCGTTTTGATTATTAAAGTCTAATTTCATTAAATCATTTATTTTTTACCATCAAGATGTCGATTTATAAAAATTCAATTTTCTAAAACCTTTCACGAGGTTAATTAAAAAAACTCTTATTTTCCACGTTCAAAAATCTAACAATTACCACTAAAACCCCGCACCTATGTTTCCAACAAAAGGAATTTTCAAAACTATTTTCAGAATTAAAGAAGTCTTAAAGAGGGTCATAAGGGGAAACTAGTGTTGATGGGTGACTTGGACATATGGTTGGAATCTATACCCCCAAAACACCACCATCCTAGAGAGACATCTAGAACCATGTCCCTAGCTCCTCATGAATTTACTTTCCCTGGGAGATCACATAGACCACTACCTCAACTTCCTTTTCATATCCCAAACACCAAACAATCCACAAGGATGAAAGAAACCATCAAAAACGGACTTCCCATGGAAACTCGTGGATCAGAACAAGTGAGGGTTCATGAAGTCCTTCCCATTCCTACATTTAAAGTAATAAAAATCATACTACATATACGTTGACATCCCAAAGAAAAAAAGGTTTCTTTTAAAAGAATGATCCTTTAAGAGATGACATCCTTTAATACCATTTTTTCCCAAACCAACCATGGTAATACCTGAACCGGTCACCCAAGATAATCTATGGCATGGCCCAAAGGGCATTACCAATCACCATGGGTGTGAAACTATTGTTAAAAATCAATAGAGTAGACAAAGGGAATGATTTCTCAAAAGAAAAAATAAATAAATTGAACTACAGAAAGGAACCAAACAGACCAATACATAAACAATACCAAAAAAACATCATTTACATAAGGAAGAAGGGTACAAAACTATACAATGAAACCAACCAAACAAGATGACTACATGATATACATGTGACCCCATAGGTCATTCTCCAACAAAAAATCATCCATCACCCACATTGATCAAAATCAAGTTGAAACCCACACCCAGTCTAAAAAAGGAAAAAATAGGTGTGAGTATTCAAACTCAGTAGGTAATCCCAAATGAATATATTCACAGTGAACATCCTTTGAAGTAAATGAGACATAAACTTCAAGTTTGAAATAAAATATATTAAATTAATATTTTCTACACTTTTTTACTTTATATAAACTATGCTCCATTTCCCTACTTCATTTCAAAACTGGGTTGGTTTCTAGTAGCGAGACATTAACATTTTTAAGGGGGAAAGCGAGGATTTCATTTTCAAATCACACAAGAGAACATAAAACACATATAATTTAAAAACATTTTTCATAAAACATTGAAATAAAACATATCACATTCCATGAAAGACACCACACATAAAAGAACTATAATAATCATATAGTGAGGGAAATGAAAATTAACATACAAAAGTAACCATGTATCTCAATCATTATTGCAAGAAAATAAGTATCCATAGACATGGGTGATCCTAGAAGATCGTGAATAATCCAGAACATACTAATAAATGAGACCCATCCCTAAAAGTATGCCTCACACAATGAAATAAAGAGAACCCAAAATAGTCCTGACCAACCCAACTTAGGATGAACTGAGTGGAAAATAAAATATAAATAAATCAATTATGTCCACATGTTATGGGCCACTAGCTAGTTCATTATCTATCTGGTGAAATAAATATTCTGAGAAAATTATATCACTATTCCAGGTTCCCAAGTATCATATATAAAATGGGTGATCCAACCAATTTTAACCAAGAATCCAATCACATGCATATATTATAATAACTCGACAACAAGTCTAATCCTAATCCACCCCCAGTACCTCTCTCATTCCATAGAAAAAAATAAAATTCAATGATTCTATAAGGAGGAACTCCAATTATCATTATTGATCACAAGGATTCCATAGCGAGGACATCAAATCCATTAAACATCAATAAGGCATTAGAATAATCCAATGGAGGACATTATAACAAACACTTTTATCACATTCACAAAATTGCGAAACAAGCCTTTAAACATTTCCCACAATACTGATATTTATCACATATCCAAACCCACCTTTAATAATGCGGTGTTAACACACCATATTCCACTTCAAAATCATTTAAAAACACTTTTCAAACTTTCAAATTAAATTTTCATGCGAAATACATTTTTATAAAAATTTCACACATTCCACAACCCATCATCACATACCAAACCACTTTCAAAACCAAACACACACTTCTTTTACACATAAAACCACTTAAAACACTTTCAAGAAACCCGAAGTAATCATTTTCAAGCCAAATATTTATTAACAAAGACAAACCTTGTTTTACATACCATAAACTACTCCCAAAGGACAACAAGGTAATTCATAAAAAACTTGGTGTGCAATATTTAGCATATAAATTCTATCTATCACATAACAAGGCCAAAAACTCCACTTTGCACACCCAAAAAACATTTTAGAGGACACACATCAATATTTATCATATAAGGGAGGTGTGAAAGTTATGAAATAAAAGCTTCATAAATTAAAAATGGAATGTGCATGGGAAACCTACCTCAAATTCAAAGCACTTAAATAACACACAACCAAAATCACCCCGAGAGGGTTCCAAAAGGAAAAATATAAGAAAAGGATCCCTAAACACAAAAAACACCCAACATAAATCAAGGGAAAAGAAAAACCTTGATCCAAATGACATTTAAAGAATAATATTCTAAGAGAAAAGGTATGTAATATAATGCTAGAGATGAGAGGAAGAGAAATACGTTGAGAAATCTAGCCCCAAATTGATGAATCCTTAGATCTACACCAAGGGAGGAGTGATGGTTTAGATATCAGAGGGAAAATCCCCTAAGGTTAACATGAACCAAGAGATGGTAGGAGGGTGCATTTTTGGGTTAAAATCTTGAAAGGGGAAAACTTGTAATTTCAAGAATTTTTAGATATAGGAAACTCACACGGTTGGCAACACAGTTTACCAAACCGTGAGCCTACTGTGTGGTAGCCACTAACCGAGAGATGATCAGCCGCATGAAAAACCTACACGGTTTCACCTATAGTGCAATAGGTTCTACCTAAAGCCACTATCTTCCACATGTTTACCTATGTTCGACAACACAATTTTTCAAACTATGCATCAACCATGTGGTAGGTTCTATCCGAAGCCTACACCTACCACACAGTTACCTAGGTTTGGTCGCACGGTTTCCCAAACATTGTACCAACCATGCACATGACACTATCAAGCCCTAAATCCCATGTTTTCTTCAAGGAATCCCAAATTAATTGAGGATCATCAATGGGAAAAAAACTGGGCAAAGAAATACTTCAAAATTTAACCCCTGTCACATTCGAAACTCGAGAGAAAGACTGAGATTCCCAAAGAACCGAAACCTAATATAGAAATGAAAAACAGAATGTGATAATATTTATTTATATTTATATCTATAAATTAATATATATCTATTTATATAATTATAAAATTATACGAAATGTATTTCTTATATTTATAATGTTTAAATTATATATAATTAAATAAAAATATTTAAAAATATATAAAAATATTTATAAATAAATAAAATTATTTATAATTATAATTCTAAATAAATATATATATATATAAAAATAATTTTAAAAATATAATAAATATATTAATTATATATATATTTATAAAATTATAAGAATTATAAATATAGTTATTATATTTAAAATATATATGAAATAACTATATTTATTTTATTTATAATGTAAAATATATATAATAATGGAATTATTTATAAAATTATAACAATAAATATTTTTATATATTTATATATATATTTATTTAATTATATATAATTTTAATATTTTAAATATAAGAAATAAAATAATTAAAATTTTATAATTATTTAATTATAGACACAAAAACATACATATATTTATATATATAATATTAAGAATATATATATTATTAAAATTTTATAATAAATATAGAAGATCTTTCTTCTCCTTCAAATATTCAGCTACAAGTGGGTGTCGCCATCCAAGAAATTTTGCACACGTTAAATCTGATCTTGATGTGATCAAATATGGGAGAGAGAAAGGTAAATTGTCAATTTTTTCTAATCTTTGGTTACTTATGAATTCTATGCCCATGAAAATTGATGGTCTAAATCTATGACTTTAAAAATTTTGCGGATTTTCCAAATGAAAAATAGTCTCCCTTGGTCACAGATTCTATCATTTTTTGTTTCCCACAGAAGAATCAAAGTCAAGGCAATGGGGTCTTGGCTCTCTGTCTCTCAACCCCGACCTTCTCCATGTTCTAGAATGGGACCATTTATTCAACCCTTTGTAGGTCTACAAATAATTTTTTCAAGTGTGGATTAATTTCACTGGATTAAACTGGATACTATGGCACCCCTATATCATTCTTGACATTGCTCTTATGATCGGATCACCCATCCAAATGGATCATGAGACAGATAATGTTAGGTTTGCACATTATGATCAACTTCTTATTGAAATTCATCTATGCATAACACCTGTGGACAAGGTAATTTTGTCAAATGAGGATAGATATTTTGAATTGTAAATTGAATTTGAGAACTTACCTTGATTATTTTAATATTTGTAAAATAATTGTGCATGAATAGATGAATTACAGGATGGTAGTTACTTGATGTTTCTATTAAGAGAAAGTCCATGATGTGAAACAAAGTATAAAAAAATTGAGGTGGTTTAAGACTTCTGATCTATACCGAGTCAATCAAGGAGGACATGATATCATGGCTGGGGATACAATAGTCTCACATGGAATTAAGTAACTGCCGCATGCACAGGTTGATGCTACTGCTCAATCCCCTTGTCAGTCTATTAGAGTGGATGATAAGGAATCCATGAATAGGGCGAATGTATTGAAATTGATGATATTATGGAAACCATGGAGACATGCTATGGAGCATATCCCACTTCTCTTCATGATGGTGGATAGGTTGTTGACATTGGCACAAACATTGGGTAGGCCAGAGTTAGACATGTTATGATAGTGCCTTCTAAATGTTTTTTTGGGATGGAAACTACAGGAAAGTGACACAATGAGAAATATTCGGTGAAAATATTTAAAGATGAAGAAAATGTTATCAAATACGGGGTTGTGGTTTAATAATTCGCTTCTAATATAAATGAGCATGTGCATGAAGATGTTAATAAAAGGGTGGTTGATCAATAATTCATTGCTGTGCAGGAGATCTCAAGTCACTACAAAGGCTAGAAAAAGGAAGTTGTTACATCTCACATAAAGTCTCAAAAAAGGAAGAAGGCTCTCATGGATTTATTGGGATTTGAAATGGTTCTTCCTAGAAAAAAATCCGATGGAGAAAATATTCCTTCTAATCATGTCCTACCAGAGGACCAAACTTTTATTCCCAAATCATTTCTTCTTCTAAAGGCACCACTAATCCTCTCGGTGAAGGATCACTAATAGACAAACTAGATGTCCCAAAAACATGGCAACAACTGAGGCATCCCAAAGTTCATGGTCCAGGGCGTGGGTGTGATGATTGTATTTAATCATGTGGGCGGCCCACAAGACATTCTTCTAGGAAAAAACATACACCATAGCAGCAAAGGCTCCATGACATGTATTTCACACTTCTAAATAAAAAAATTAGAATCAGAATGGTAGTTGTCTAATGATGATGCATCCTATGGCTATAGAATTGGTGATGATATTTATCATTCTGATATGAAGATTTTCGAAGTGGTCAAGGGTTTTTCTTGTTTGTTGACACTGTCTTTGTCATGAATTCATGTTAATTTTTTTTATTTTTAATGAATTTCTTAGCCTACGTGTCTGGTGAGCCTGACTTGATATATTTATAACATTATAAGAATTTTATTTACATATATTTTTAAAAATAAATATAAAATTATAACAACTATATTTGTTATATTTTTAATCATATAAATATATTTATAATAAAAATATTTATTATAATTTTATAATCATTTAAACATATCTATATTTATTTAGAATTATAATTATAAATACATATATTTAGTTATATATATTTATAATTTTATATGTATAATAAATATATTTATTACAATTTTATAATTATTGACCCATACATATTTATATATATTTATAATTATAACTATATTTAAATATATTTTCTAATATTTGTATATAATTTTGAATATATATATAATTATAATATTTTTCTTTATTATAATATTATAATTATTTAAATATATATATATTTAGTTATAATTATAATTATAAACAATTATATTTAATAAGTATTTATAAATAATTAAAAATTTATATTTATAAATATAATAAATATTTCTATATATAACCTAAATATTTTTTTGGTAATTTTATAAGTATTTATAAGAATAGATTCATGAGTATAACATGAATGAATCACATACTTAGTGAAGTATATAAATATCATGAAACGAGTCATCACATATAGACAACATGAATAATAATAATAAGGGTGTAATGTATAAATAAACATTAATTCCTAATGAATACATAACAGATGAACGTCAACTATACTCACACAACAATTTATTTATTGACCAAATTCATTAGAAACATATTTTTATTTAAAAATTCTTTTTTAATTCAATGTGTATAAATAAATTCCATTTTTGAATATAAATATAATATCTTTATATAACTTAATAATATTTTTTTATACGAAAATTTTATCATTGCTAATAATAGAGATGATAAATATACATTTTAGCAGTGCAAAAAAATGCAGTGATAAAGGTTATACCTTTATTAGTGTTTTCAGAACTGATAAAGGGAAGATTTATTAGTGATTTTGGTTAAGAGGTGATAAAGGATACACATTAATTAGTGTTTTTTAGAAATGATAAAGGGAATATTTATCAGTAATTTTAGTTAGTGCTGATAAAGACCCTATTTTTTTAGTGTATTTTTCTTAATGCTGATAAAGGTCGATAGTGACATTATTCTGATCAATGATAGTTAACCGAGCTTGAGATAAGAATTAATTTTTAAAATATAATTCCCTTAATATAGAGTTTTAAATTTTAGAACAACAAATTTAAAATAATTTTCCCTTAAAGAGTGTGTGTTAAAAATAAAATATTTTATATCAAAACAATTTGTTTCACTAACCCTACACTCTAGATAAACCAATAAATATAATACCAGGTTTCCAACCTCAGCCACAACCACCAACCAGATCTACCCTCAGCAGATCAAATCCTAACTTGAATTGGACGATCGTGTGGGTTTCATCTCACAATGATAGTATGCTCCTTCCACAATTGAGTTTATAAAGAATCGTTAGAGTTTATCCATGTTATTTTCATAGCCTCTCTGCTACATGGAAGCATGGGAAGAAGAAGATGATAATGTCTTATTATCATTTCTTTATATTCTAATATTTAATTTATTTAAAATAAATTTATATTTAGAAATATTTTTAAGTAACTTTTATTATATAATTTATATACCAAAATAATTAATTTATTTAAATTTAAAATTATTATTAAATATAATATAGTCCCTTACGAATATTTTATATAAATTTTAACTTGATACCGTACATTAAAAAATATTTTTATCCCCCTAAATTGTTATGTTATAACTGTTAACTTAATTCACCTATGATATTTTTGATTCCACAATAATCATTATTTCAATTTTAAATTATATAATTATCATTAAATATATTTTAAGGTAAATAAGGTAATTAAAATAAAATTAATATATGCAATTTTTAATATTCCATATATCACTACATTATACTTCTTTAAAATTCAATATATTTTCTATAACATCTTATAAAAAATTAACTCCAAAATAAATTCGTAACTTGAACATATATATATTTAAATATAATTCCAATATATATATATATATATATATATATATTAGGTCCTTGGGGGTATAGTTACCTTAAACACACACACCACACACCTAATATGGGAAGAAAATCCATAGCCCCCCAAGGGATATCCAACCCATCAAGCCATATTTATTCAGTACAAGGCCAAAACGCCCAGTGAGCATGAAGCTCAATACATGGACTAAAGACCCAAAAACTAGCACAAAGTCTTAGTGAAACATCATTCCGAGGTCACCATTTGTCCACGTTATGCCTGCCTCATGGTTGTGTCACTACCTTCCAGCAGAAATTTTCTCCCACTTGGATTTGAACCTAGGTCTAATGCAGGATTTCGAAGAACCTTTACCACTCAGGTAAGCCCCCAACCACATATACATATATGTATATATATACATATATGTATATATATACATAAATTATTTAATTATTATAATTATATTATTTTATGTTACTACAATAACAAATGTTATATTACTGCTTCACTATCATTAAAATTAATTATATCCACATATAATTCTGTTATAATTATTCATATATATAATTCTCAATAAATGTTATGTTAATAAAATTCAAACTTATTTTCCAAATTAATATGCTATAATATATATATATATATTTATATTATGATTTGATACCATTATTTATCATTTAACACTGAATAATGAATACAAATTGATTTTATTAATACACCACTCGTAAATTTCTAATTAATTACATAGTATCTAAAAAAATAAATACTGATATTATAAGAATATAAATTTTTAATAAATATTTTAGCATAATCCATGTATTAATTCATGTATAATACATTAAATAAATAAATAATAGAAAAGTTTATATATATAAATATATATATAACCCAGGTCATTACATTGTAAATTCTCATAAATGATTTCCAATATAAGATCTTTTTCATCATTTTAATTATTCGAAATTTATATTTTTTGACCGATTACTCATGACATACCTTAACTGATTCTTTGGTGTTTACAATTCTTATTTCAAAGAGGAATTATAAAACACAATGATATATTTTTCTAATATCATATTTATAATGAGAATCCGAGAGCATATAGACTAATATTAATTAAATTTTTTTATTTATTAAAACTATATAAGTTAAACCCCATTAAAATGATTCAGTTAATATTAATTTTTTTAACCCTAACACTTTAAAGGCCACTCTATAATTTATACCATTTTAAGCCTTAGTTACCAAGGACAACTTATTTGGAGAAAAAAATTATAAACCTTTATTTTTTAGTACCATATTTTCTGTATTTTTTTCACATCTAGCAATGAACCAAGCATAGGGGAAAGAGTTTCTTTCTTGTTTTGTCTTGGGAAATAAAATTTTAAAAAGGTTTAATGTACGAAGTTTTCATTTGTTTTGGGACAAAGTTTAAAAGGCATATTTCATTATACTTTTAGGGTTTCCCTCTAAAAATAGATACCTAAAAATAAAAAAAATATTGGAATCATTAATTATTACTTTTATTGTTTGAATTATAATTATATACAATGAAAAGAAGACGTAAAAAAGTTAATATGGGTGATGTATTATGAAAAATATGAATGAGAGAATTTTTTTTCATGTTTTAAATTTTAAAAAATCTATTATACCTAAAATATAATCCTCTTCCTTGTTTTTTTTTAATTTATAAAAAAATACCTACAGAACGTTAACCATAGAGATAACCCCATTGAGAAGAAATCATGATTAGTGTTGTTATTTACCATAGAAGTGGAGATTTATAATGACTATAAAGAATATTGTTAGAATTTATGTACTTATGTATTTTATATAAATATTTTTAAATAATCATTTAGTGATGAGTCAAATGATATTACAGTAAGATAGATCACATTGATCATGGATATTAATGAAAATATGAATGATGTGAGTCAAAGATAAGATAAGTTAATTAATAAGACTCATAAAGGAAGGATGGTTTAACACTCTTATTGGGATGAATTTTTTACTTCTAAAATTTTATGTTATAAAATTATATTTATTAACATGATCAATTAAAAGATTTTCTTATGAAGGTATGTTTTCTCTATGTTTAGATGTTTGGATTTTTCTTGCGAAAAAGAAAAATTTCATGTTTTGTGGAATGGATAACTTAAATTATGCATACATATATATTTAAAATTTAATCATTAAATGAACTTAAAACTTGTTAATTAATTTATATTTTAATGATTTAATCCAGAATAGGAATTTTTGAAATAATTTGATGAAGTTTAAATAATTATTGAATTTATAGGGGAAAAAATTAAAATACAATAAATTTCATTATTACATGGTTATTTTGGAATATTAAAGCTAGAATCAAAAAAAATAGTGCAATGTAAGGATAAAATATTACACCATAATTATTATATAAGAGTGAACTTTAAAGAACTAAATAAAAGACCATAATACTATAAAGGAGGACCCATTGAACTACGAATTTCCCAAATTATGGGACCAATATATTATAAGAATATTTTTAATTCCATCCTTGAGACTGAATAATGGATAGTATAAAAGTAATAAAATCACACTGTAATACCACAATCATTAATAAACACTAGTGGATGATGGATAAATCTTCAAAAGGAAGATCCATTTGCTGAGAGATAGGGGTCAATACCTATTTTTATAGAGATCTAAACTTATTATGTGTAATAACATTAATTATTACAAAATTTAAAGAGGATACCTATATTTTCTTTATGGAAGGTAAAAGAGAAGTTTGATGGAAAAAATTTGGAGGTATCAGGGAGATATTTTTATTTTGATGTAAGTATTATCATGACCCCATGATTTCTTAGTGATTATAACTTTTAGTTATTTTAAAATTAGGTAAATTTTATTTTATTCCATTACTTCTTAATGGAGATCTAGGATGTCTAGAACTTCGGTGAGGAAGACTTGGGGTGAGTTTTTATAATAAATAAAATTCTTTTATTATCTTGAGTAATTTCATTAAAGTACTATTCCCTATCATGTTTTATGATTTCTATAAGATTAATTATTCATTTATGGTTCATTATTTTGAAATAATGAGTTATTAGTCACCCTAAGGTTTAGAAAATTAACATTATAAGGAAGGATACATGATTGAAATTTTCGTTTTACTATGAATTATTAATCATGGTTTAATGTCAACTTATGATAGAATTTTCTATTTCCCATTTCCTTTGTGCTAATCGGAAGACTGATTCCATGCTACAACCGATTGTGGCACGTATTTACATCGAAATGGATCTATCCCGGCCTCCTCCCGATAGGGTTTGGATCGTGGTTGAGGGAAAATACCACTATTCTAAAAATATTCTTTATGAATCATGATCTTCATTCTATTCCTTCTGCAATAGGCAGGGTCACTATTTCAAGGAGTGTCGCAAGAGGTCAATGGCAATGGTTTCGGTGGAAATTCCAACGGCAGATTAAGGTGTTACAGTCCAGGTTGAGGGTGGGGGTGCTTTCTCTATTGAAGGCTCAGGATCTGTTATGTGCAAACAGGGGTCCTAGGAGATGTCATCTGCTCCTCCTATCCAGGATGAGGAGCCTGGTGTCGTGCAAGAGCATGAGTCTCCTATTCAACAGGGGGTGGAGATGCCTTGGCTTTATACCCCCTCTACGGAGGCCCCTTCTGCTTCGGGGAGGGGGAGTCTTTCAGGATCAGTCGTGAAGGCTACACCTAAGGTCTCTGGTCCTCAGATTGATGCAGTTTTCGATTGTCTACGGAAAGATCTGGGAGGAGTTCAGACATCCATTGGCTTGGGAACTGCTTGTAAGGGACTTGAGGATGAGGTAGTGGTGACGAACTTTCACCTTGTGGTTGATTCTGCCAGGCCGGTGGCCCTGTCCAGTGTTTCAGAAAAGGATTGGGAGGACTATAACCCTCAGCATCAATTCAGGGGTTGAGTTTTTGAGAAGTCTATGACTTTAGAGAATATGGGGCAGGCCTTGAAGGTTTTCCTATCCTATGCCGAGATGGTCAAGGCTGGCAGAATGTCTTCCCTCTCTTATAACTGTTTGGCAGTATTGAAAGATGAAGATAATCATGAGGTTGAGGTAGGGGATGAGGAGGAGGCCGATCTGGTTAGGGAGTCTAATTCAGAGTCCCTGGAGGAGCCAATTTAAGTGGAACTGGCAGAGTATTATATCAGACTATCCTCTACGAAAGGGGAAAACACCATAGTTGACTCGGAGGGGTTTATAAATCACTCTCGGAAGGCAAGGAAGAGGAAAGACTATTCCTTCTTTCCTAGACCTCCAGTCACTATATCCTCAAGAAAAAGAAAATTTCCTCAGCAATTTGGTGTCCTTGGTGGTATAGATAATTCCAAGGAGAACAATAATAAGGGGGCCTGATTGGTCATTATGGAAAATCCTCAGGGGGATGATAAGATAAGGTTTATGGCATCAATGGTGGAACATTGGGATGTTATCATTCATTCCAAGGAGGAAATGTTGGAGACAGTAGTTCCTTTTAGTGCCTCAGAAGAAGATAGTGGGAAGTTTTATGAGATAATTCTTTGGGTGGCTACTAGCGAGGTGCAAACTGCATGGATCGACAAGCAAGATCGAATCATGGAAAGATGGTTTAATGCAGGGAAGATAAACATGGAGGAGTTCTTATAGGCATGGGATATGTTTCTAAGCTGGTTTGATGATCTCATTACAGAAGATCCAGAAAAAGAGGTAACATCGCTTTTATGAAAGCTTTTGCAGATCAATACTTCTAATAGGCTTAAACTTGATTTCAATGGCTCGTATATCTCTTTTTCAGTTTGATGTTGTGTTTCCTAGTTGGTCATGGAGTCTTTTCTGTAAGGTTTCCACTCTCCCAAAAACTTGTTTTTAAAAAATAATAAAAATATAATTATGGATAACATAAAACTATTTTCATTAATCTTGGATTTTTTGTGATTAAATCCCCAAAATTAGAATCTAAAATATAATATATCATGATATTTTGATTTTGGGGTATATTAATTTTTTTTTCTAAACATTAAAACCATCTATTAGAATGGAAAATTTCTATGTGAGAGTCATGAAAATTATTCTATACTATCTGAGTGGTTAATATAAATCATGTTTAATGTGTTGAAAAATTGTTTATGATATGTATATTCTACGCGTGGAAAATTTTATATACTTCACAATAGAACTACAATATTATATTAGTATTTAGAGTTTTACCCAAAAAATAACATATTATCTATCATTAAAATATTCACTAAAACTATCATATGTTATGTGGAATATAGAATATGTTATTTGTGACTCATATAAAATATGTTATATATATAACTATCTTTCTATGAATTATTTAGGAAATAAAAATTTTATTATATATTGAAAAAATATAAAACAACAAACCACCCCTTTTTAATTTTTCAATGTGTTAAATATTATCAATTCCCAAACCCCATGTAAATTTTATCTCTTAATAGAATATAATGAGCCATTGAATATTTAGAAGAGTTAATGAACCCTCATGAATTGTCTTCGAAAAGGGGTAGATAATAATACCTCAACTAACAATTGATTCACATATTACTTATTATTATATTAATGGTTAGAGAATACTAAAATATATATTATTATGATTTTTTGTGTTTAGAGAACTATAAAATTTGGATACATTAAAGAAAAGATTATTGACAATATCATTCATGGGTTTGTTTTATGTTTTAATGTTTTATTTTCTAAAATAATTATCATATATTTATGTAAAACTCATTAGAGTTAAAAATTGGATTAATGTTTTAATTTATTTATCATTATACACAAACCTCATAATTATTCCAACCGAAATGAATTTTGGTTATTGTATAGAAATTACCAATGAATAGTTAGTGAAAAATTAATAGTACATCCAATATTAGATCATTAATGGTCTAAAATATATCCTTAATATGCTTAATTATTCAAATATTTTGTTTTTTATATTATAGTTTTGGTTTGAAATTCTTATAATTTAGATATTCATGGTTTCAAATAATTTGAAAGTGGAGTCGAAATCACTATATAGAATTAGAAAATGATCTTGGTTTACTCACAATGGAAAATTTAAAAACATTTGCATGACAACCATCATGTTTTAATAAAAAATATCAATAAACCACATCCATTTGAGAAACACTCATGGTTATGAATGTTTTGGTAGAACAAGAAGAATTTATGTCATGGGTATCAATATTAAGTTGGGTTTTAAATAATAGACATCACTAAGGGGATACAAATATAAACTAATATTTTAGAAGATTCCAAGATATCTAGCCATGGCATTCAAATCTAGACTTAACCAGTCAAACAACAATATAGCTATTCTAAAACATGTCATGAGGTTTAAGGATTATTTAAATGGAATGTTTTTAAATAAAATGAATGATGAGAAATGAGGTTATCTTCCCATATATTACAAAGATCTATCTAAAAAGGGTTTGGTTTGGTTTTTCTAGAAGAATAAAGGTGCACACTCGATCCAACATTGGGGTCAGTTGAGGAAGAAAATAGAAAAGTGATCAAACTTTTAAATATAATTTGATTTATTATATTACATTATGATAACAAACACCTTTTTGATATTATTTTCCTTTATTTTAATAATATATTAAGTATCTGGATGATTAGATCATTACAAATAATCATAAAAGATTATCCACCTGATTGAAGGAGCACATGAACCATGTAAGCCTCTTATATTATGTGTGTTCTCTGTCTGTCTTTCTAAATCATTATAATTTTCAATAATTTGTTTTTATTTTATTCCATACTCTTATTTTCATGATTATACTACTAAGATTACAAGGAATGTTTTTTGATATTAGCTTCACTAATTTAACCCCCTCTCAGTTCTTACTATACTTTCTTGGGGTAATTTCTTTATTATTAGAGAAATTATTTTTCCTAAGTATATAATTTATTTTATATGGATTATATCTTTTTTTGAGTATTCCTATGTTGAATACTAATTCTATAATAAAAAAATTTGTACCTATGTTTGATGTAAAATGAATTTATCTATAAAAATAGGGGATGATTCAATATCTTCAATCTATTGGATATGAAATTAAAAAAATCACCATGAAATCAGTTCAAATTACCAAGGATAAGAAAAATTGCACTTTTGGAAAGAAATAAAATTTGTATATAGCGATGAAGTCTCAATACATAATCACTAATTGTTCTCATACAATGAGATTGGTGTGATCTAAAACATGTGTAAACAAAATGGTTTCATTCGTTCTTCCTTTCAAAGATAGAATATATACTTCCTCGTTACCCACCCACCTAGTGTGGGAGATGTAAGGACCTAAACATTTCATAAATAAACATTACATAATTAAATGAATATTTATTTATTATAAAAATACATTTAAATGGATCATAATGGGTTATGGAATTTGGGGACTACACACAAAATATTTTAATTTATTGAAAGATCTTAAATATATCTCATAAATATCCTCAACCATTTTTTGTAACCTAGGGAAAGGAAACATAAGAAATTGTGATCTTAGGTTCCTAGTTAGGGATAAAAAGTGACATAAATAAGTATAATATGATAATAAGGGTATGATAAAATTATCATAATATTTGAAAACCAAACCCTATATATCAAAGATCATATTATTGTTTCACGGAATAAAGATTGTATGTTTATGTGAAGTGAATCATAAAAAAAATAAAATAATACGATCTATGCGTTCATTATATTTTATTAAGACATATAATTGTGGAATAAAAATAATCATTGAAATTCATTTTCATTGTATTTAAGGATCACTTACGAGGATATCATACTGTTATGTGTTCACTCCCCCAAAAATCAACGTAGTCAAGGTTCACTTCCAAGACCGTCATTGTGGAAAAAGTCCCATAATGAATTGATATCAATCCCCATTTTAGTCATATCTATATCATGAGATAGAAATCTTTTTCCAATTTATTAGAGGGAGATGTAGGTCCCACCAATCACATAATAAAAATCATATGTATGTGTTCCAAGATATTGTTAATTTTTCATATCATAACCCAAGAAATGAAATTGGTGTCATAAATATTTCATCATATCATAAATAGTAGAAAATATATAGGTTGCATAATCTCTTTATTATATCATCCTAGAATAAATCATGAAAAGGTGTGGGTTTCATAAGAATTTTATCATTGTATATCCCCAGGAAGATAAATGTATTTCATAAACATATTTTAATTATAAAAGTAAATCACATAGATAATGAGTAATAATTGTATCCTAGTATAATATCCATATTAAACAATAAGTAATTTCAAAGGATGTCATATTAGATAGAAAATGGTTTTAAAATATCATTAAAAACATTTCATGAGGAAAATAAATTTTCATCGAAAATTACTTTTTAAATAAAAATTTTATAAAAAATTTTGGAAATCATTTTCATTGAAAATAACTTTGAAAAATTATAAAAGGATTCTTTAGAAATAATTTAATTTTTTTAAGGAAAATATATTTCTTTGAAAAATAATTTTTAAAAAATAAAACATTTTGAATTTTTTTTTTCAGAATAACCTTGAAAAATTATAAATAAATCTTTAAAAAAATAAATACATTCCTTAAATAAAATAATTTCAGATTAAAAAAACACTTTTTAAAATTTATGAAATTTTGAAAATCCTTTTCCTGTAAAATGTATAAAGGAAGATTTAAAAATCATTTATTTTCATTAGATATACATAGGAGATGAAAATTAATGAATTTCATGATATATTAATCATACAATTTTATTATTTGAATCATAATCATTAAGAATCCCGATAAATGATGAAATTGTTATAAAAAAATATTACCACTTTAGTAAGATTGAATCTTAATCCCCATGAAAGAATAATAATAATTAGAAAATAGTATATCATGATAAAAAATAAATTAATGATATTAAATGTAAAATTTTTAATATATACACATCAGAAAACAAGAAATGTGCATAACGTAACAAATGTGTCTAGGAAGAAAAATTGAGACATAAATCCTTTACCAATTTGGTAACTTTTGAACTGTAAAACCCATGAAATATTAATCATAAAATGGATATGTAAATCCAAATAATATTTTAGGAGAAGAAAAATAAAATAAAATCAAGGGAATTATATAAACCACATTTAATAAGTAGGTGGTGAATATGGAATTTTCCTCATAGAAGTAAAAAGTGAGACAAAAAAATCATTTATCACTTTAGAAATGTTTTGAATCATAAGACCCAATAAAAAATAACTTAGAATTAAAATTTATACTTAATTAAAATAATGATATTCATTATATAACAAGTCAATTTATCATTCATACACCATACAAAAGAAATGAGCAGTGAATTTTCGTGTCTCTTAGAAATAAAAGAGAGACTTGAAATCTATTACCTTTCATATTAACTTCCTTCATACATGATAGAAAATCCTATGTAAAAAATATAATATTGTTATAAATATATTACAAAAAACATATTTATTTATTTATTACTATATATTATTTACTAATGACTATTTATTATCCATTTATTAAAAATTCCTTTTTAAAATCATGTTCCAGGTAATAACCACTTTGTTTTTAATGTATATTTTGATTTGTTACTTTTAGGACAATTTATTAGAACATGATTGAATCATCTAAAAAATTGTATGAATGATATATATATATATATTCATTATATATGTATATAATGTAATCCATGAAATATAGAGGTAGAAAATTAAACACACCATATATAGTGACAGTCGGATGTACGTATACGTGAACATCATTTCCGTTTTCTTGAGGGATTGAAATAGGAAATTTATATAATAAATTACCATTATAGAATAATTTATAATCCATTTATATCATATATTTTCATTAAAAATGTCCTTATAACCTTCCATGTAAAGTGTAGATGCCTCAGATCGCTTCAAGAGGTGGTAGTGAATAGTACACACGATCGATGTTATTGTATTCCCAAAAAATGAAAAGTAAGTTAGAATATTTGTAATAATAATTTCATAAATATAATAATATCAAAAATAAAATTATAAAAATTTTATACACCATTTTCTAAATCTTTGAGAGGTGGTAATAGAAAAACAAATGACATTGGCTCGTGAGGCGGTAATCTGCCACACACTAAAATGATGAATTCAAAACCATTTGGTTTGATTATGAGATAGTTGTAGGTCATTAAATTAATTTAAAACATATTAGTATATGGAATATACCAAGTTTATTATAACATCATGGTTTAATAATAATTGAAGGAGGTTGAGGAAGAAAAAAAATAAAACGCTCGGTTAGGGACATTACCTTTTCTTTGGAAAACTTCTTTTGGTTTGCACAAAAGGATTCACCGGACGGATTTTAAACAAAAATATGTCTTCTAGGATGAGAGTATGGAAGTAAGAAATTTATTTGGGTTGGGTTTCACAGAACCAATAGGTTTTGGAAGTGTGAATATGAGAGGGGAGAGGCGACCATTTATAAGTGAGGTGAGTGTCACACCTGTAATTTTATGAAAATAAAAAAGTGTACCCACATTTTTATCATTGAAAAGGCTTCAAAATGGACTTTTATTTATCTTAGAATATATAAGCTTAAAATATGGACAACCTATGGGTATTGGACATGTTCTGTTTGTCATATTTAACCCTTATCTTTTTATTTTAACCCTTATATAAAACCTTTTTCACCTTAAGATAATTTTGACATGCTGATTTGAAAAATGAACTATAATTTTTCAAATTAGGTTTTTAAAATTTCCAAAAAATAGTTTTTAAATAACTATGAAAAAGGTGAAAAACCTGTTTTTTAGAAAAATATTATTTGTAATCATAAAATTGGATTTATTCGTATCGCTTTTCAAGAAAACACTTACGATGAATATTAACTGTTTCATTGCATATATAATATATATATTTCTTTAAAATTATTCACCAAAAGTGTTTTTTTTAATTTATTTAGGTAAAATAATTTAGTTTATAAAATAGTTTTTTCAGAAAAATATTTCTTTTATTTTTAAATAGTTTTTATATTCATTTCAAATTAATAAGAAACTAATGAATTTATTTTATATAATTGTGTAAACTATATAATTTTATAATTTAGTTATTGATATTAATACCCTATATTTAAATGTATAAGTGACATATTTCATGTTAAATAATAATAATTTAGTTGTATGTCATATTTTGTTTGAAATCAGTGTTACGTGTAAAGTATTCTAAACATAAAATAAAATGTAATTCATTAAAAACATAGTATTTTAAGAAAAATATATATAAAATCAATGTTTTATTTAATACAAAATATCAAAAAGATTTAATTTATTTGAAAACAAATTCACAAAATTTTTTGGTTTTACATTCCACCCCCTTAAACAAATTAAATCCACTAAATTCGAACTTGGGCTCTGTAAGCAAGGGTATACCATTTTCAAATCCCTTTTTGGAAAAAAAAATATTATAAAAAGTGATAATAAAAAATCATATTGAAATTATAGAAAGATATTCATGAATGTAATATAAAATTACATGTAACTAGGTTTCTTTATAAGAGAACATTGGTAGGAAATGAAAACATACACAAAAAAGAAAAACTAACACTAAAATATGGATGGAGAGTGAGGGAGAACATGGTCATGAGAATGTTAACAACGAAAAATACATAAATATATTATAGGTGAAAATTTCATCCCTTCGTCAGAAATAAAGTGAAAATTTATTTGAAAATCCTTTTCTTCAAGTTGATTAATTTTCATTAGACAATATGGTCACTTGTTTTAATTTCATTTCATAAGAACTATATCATCCTTTTTTGTGATTCTATAAATTTACACTTCATATATTAATTTAATAAATGAATAAAAATTCATTTATTTCTGAAGAATTAGTGGATACTAATATCCATAAATAAATGATTGATCATTACTTTATTCTTAATTTATCATAAAAACAAAATGGGTTTCACAAGTTATGCATAATTTTTCATATTGTGAAAAAATACATTAATCTCTAAAACCTCATAAAAAAAACATACAACATTTCATAAATGGTTAACTTTATAACCCTTATAAAATTAAAAAATTATAAATAAGGTCACTTAATTTTTCAAAATCAATTTAACATTAATCCCCTAAATATCATAAAGATACCATTGATTGTCACATACCAAATTTGTGAATACGTTAGTCAAATATTTTAATGAATAATGGGAATAAAAATGATTTCCATAAAACCGTAATGAAAAAAATACATACTTCCTCATTCCTTGAATCAAATAACAAATTATTGAATACATTCCATAAATCCAATAATGATTTAAAATCCATTAACAATAATACAAACGACTTTTCCACAAATAATTAATCAGTTGTAAAGTCACCAATACTATCTGATTTACTTTATTCATATCAATGAAATATTTATCCAAACCTAAAATCATTTTCATAAAATCCGGAACATATTATGTGTTATATTACCAGAGTTAAAATATCACCTTGAAATGAAATAATTTTTCTAGGACATCTGTACCATTTAACATATTATTGAAACTCTTCAATAGAAGACTACTATGGATTAGCCCATTTTTTTCAGAATTATAATAAAAAATACCACAGATGAAAATATAATTTTTTGAATCCCAATACATTAAAAAAATCAATCATTCCACTTTATTCATACACCACTAACCATGATTCATCATCTTATTCCTTAAAACTTATTTCCTTTCATCTATCATTTTTTGTCTCTTCATCATTAGTAATATAACAATTACTCTTATAACCTTGTTTATTTTTTTCATTAGATTTTTATTTTGCAAAATCATTTTTTATAATACCCAAAATTTCCACATTTCAATCATTCAACCATCGATGGTAATATAGACATGACATTATTCTTATCCATTACATTAACCAAATTTTTCATTTTTCTTCCATAATAACTTACTCTTTTTCCATATTTTCCACACTCAAAACATCTTCTCATTCATCTAAGATATCTATTTGGGTGCTTCCTTCAACATTGACGACACATATGAAACTGACTCTTCTTAACCTCCATGGTTTCCACTACCCAAACTCTCAACAAACACTACCATTATCTCCTTTAGTGAGTTTGAGAGTGGGTTAAAGGGAATGTTTTTTATCACATATCATGATAAATTATTAATAATAATCAAAATATACATTACTTTAATTTTCATCCTATTTGGTTTCTCATCAAAACATTTTAAATCACATTAAATATTAATCTAGTTTTTTCTAGATCCTATCATTGTCTAAAACCAAAAAGTATAGTATATAGAACAATAATCATAGTGTAAAACAACATAATCATGAAAAATCAAATATAGGATATATAAATCATGAAACCATTTTTAAATCTATAACACCATAAGTTTAACCGAGGCCATTCATGTTAATTATTAAAATCTTTCTTGATGGTTTGCATAGAGTTATGAATTTACAAAGCATATCCCTTAAGTGTATCAAATGAGGTGTGCATCATCTCCCTTTTCTGTGCACTAGGTGATGATCAAGTCTAGATCTGTGAATCATTTTTAGAGTTAGTACCGCTCCGTACCTCTATTTTAGAGCCACTTTTACTTATAGTATCCAAATTTGGAATTAATTTCATGTAAAACAATTTCTCTATCCTTCAAAACAAAATTTTAAGGACATTTTTCCATACATCAACTCATCCTTAAATGCACCACTGTAAATATCTATAGAAATATCATTAGGGATCTCACTAAATTTTTATCATCATAGTTTCCAATGGTTAAATAAAACATTCTAAATATACTAACTATAAATACATACACCTATCATACATTGAAATTACATATTTTAGATGAATATTAATTACATTACATAAAGACACACTTGATAATAATAATAGATTAGTGCCTTTGGAGACTAGGGAAGAAATATTTTTTATTTCATTAAAGATCTTCGAAATCTCTCATAAAAATCTTCCCATGTAGCACTATTCTTAGAAATAACTCAGTTAAAACCATTTCTGATAACTAGGGAAATAAAATATAATAAATGGTGAGCTTATATACTCAATAATGGAAAACATGGGAGATATATAAGCATAAAATTAGAATAAGTGGTTGAGAACATGAATATAACATTTGAAAACCATACGATGAATATCATAGATCATAATATTGAGTCATGGATAAATACTGATAGTTCATAAGATATAAATCATAAGTAAATAGAATAACCGGATCCATGAGAACATAAGAAATAGAATATTGGCATACACATAAGAATAGAAAATAATTTCTATTTTATTCAAGTCTCACTACTAAGGATATCATTGTGTAATGGGTTCACTCCCAAAACCAACATAGTAGTAAAAGTTCACTCCAAAGACCACCATAATAGATACAGTCCCTTATTGAAACATGTTCACTCCCCATTACAGTTCTATATATCTCTTGAGATATAAATCATTACCCAATTCATCGGAGGGAGATATAGTTCTCACATGTAACATAATGAAAATCATATTTATGTATACAAAAATATCATAAAAATTAAATCATATCATAACCCATGAAATAAAATGGGAATCTTAAACAATTCATCATATCAAAACCTATGAAAAATGGATATCTTTCATAATCATTCCACTATTTCATCATAGCATAACTTGTGAAAAGAAGTGGGTTTCAAAGGCGTTTTATCATGGTATAACCCGTGGAAGAGAAACAAGTTTTATAAAAAATCATTTCCTCATAAAAATAGACTATAGAGAGTGAGAATAATAATTTTATCCAAGATAATATTCTCAATAATGTATAAGTAGCATAAAAGGATGTCATCTTAGATGGAAAATTATGATGAAATATTATTCAAAACATTTCTCAAGGAAAATAACAGTTCTTTGAAAAAACTTTTTTAAAACTAACATTTTATAAAATATTTTGGAAATTATCTTATTCAAAAACAACCTCAAAAACTTATAAATTAATAATTAAAAACAATTTAAAAAACTTATTATGGAAATTATCATATCCTCTTTTAAAAACACGTTTTAAAACATAAAACATTTTGAAAATAATTTTCAATAAAAATTCCCAAGAAAAAATATAACAGATGATTTAAAAATCATATAATAAATTTATAGAAGAAAATACCTTTTTACTTAAAAAAACACTTTTGAAAACATAAAACATTTCATAAATAATATTATTTTAAAATAACCATGAATATTTATAATGAAATAATTAAAAATAATTAAAATCATTTATGGTTCGAATATTTTTTTAAAAAAATATATTTTTTGAAAATATATTTCAAATAAAATAACCTTGAATTTGTTTAAATTAATATTGAAATAAAATAATGTTCATGATGTCATTATATTACATTCATTCCATATACATTAAAACAAAGATTTCTTCGACACTTTCAGTAAACTCTAGATATTCATTGTTTGTAAAATGACATGAAAATTACTTTTATAAGATTTTTTAGAAAGTAAAAAATTGGTAAAAATTTCAGTAAAGTATCATATTTAGAATTATAATATCTTTTTTAGAAAAAATGTTTTTGGAATAAAAATGGTTTTCAAATGAAGTGAGAAATAAAGATGATTTTTCTTAAAAAAATATTTTGAACTCTTGAGTACATAAATAGAGAAAAATGAAAGCGAAACCTGTATTATCATGAAAAAACCATCAAAGAATAAAATTCACACGTTTCATTAGATATTAATTATAATATTTTATCATCAAAAATAAAATCATAAAAAATCCCAATAAATGATTATATTGAAACATAAAACTCTTACCACTTCGGTAACTTTGAATTGTAACCCCCATGAATTAATAAAAATAAATGAAACTTAAAATATCATGAAATTAAATAAATTAATGATATAAATTTAAAAGTGATTTATATACACCTCATGAAAGAAGATAAGTGTATAACATACCATATATTTCAAGGAAAGAAATTTTTGACAAATATCCCTTACCGCTTTGGTAATTATTCAACAGTAAACCCTCAGAAAGATATATACTAAAATAGATATGAAAATACCAAAAACTTTTTATGATAATAATCATGAAATAAATTCATATTAATTATATACACCAAAATAAATAAATAGATGGTGAATATGGAATGTGTCTCATAGAAGTAAAAAAGTGAGATATAAATACCTTACCACTTAAATAATATTTTGAATCATAAGAACCAATAAATAATAAAATCAAATGAAACCTTAAATAACATTAAAATAGGGAGATTCATGATAAAAAATTTTAAATGTGTATAATATACACTACACTAAATAAATGATTGGTGAATTTGCATATGTGTCCAAAAAATATGAGAGACTAGAAATCTATTACCTTAAGTATCAACTTATTTTTCACAAATTCAAACCTAAAATATAATAAATATAAGATTATTATAAATCTTTTATAGAACCATAATTATTTATATCTTACTATATATTATTTACTTATGAAAATTTGTTAATTTTTTAACAAGTCATTGTTAAAGTCACATTTTATGTAATAACCACTTTGTATTTCCGATATGTCTTGAATGATAATTTTGTTCCTATTAATTTAGTCATCATTCCATAATATCAAAAATGTTATAAATGATATAAATATCATATAAATTTATTATATATGTATTTATAGTAATATATAAACGTTAGTGCTGGAAAATTAAATACACTGTTCATGGAGACAGTAATCCGTACATACGTAAGAACGTTCTTTCCATTTTATCAACAGATTGAATGAAAAAAATTTAAATAATATATTACCATCAAAGAGTAATTTTTATTTCATATATATCAAATAATTTCATTTAAAATATCCTTACCACCTTCCTTGTAAATCATGAATCAATCACAACGCTTCACGAGGTGGTAGTCTGCCGTAAAAATGAGTTATGTTATCGTATTCCCACATAATGAAAATTAAGAAGGAATATGTGATATTATAATTCCAAAAGTATAATAATTATCACAAATATTATATATAAACATTTAAAAAATCATTATATCTATATCTGAGAGGTAGTAATGGAAAAATAAATGATGTTGGTTCACAAGATGATAATTATCCATATACACAAATAATGATTTCATATCCTATTTTAGGGAATATGAATGGTTTTAGGTGATTAACATAACATAAAAACAAATTTTTTTATGAAAGATACCCAGGTTATTATATCATCATGGTCTAATAAGAATTGAAGGAGGTTGAAGAAGAAATAAAATTAAATTTTTGGTTAGGGATGTTACAACTACATTAAAAAACATCATATTTTTTACACCAAAAGGATTCATAGGTTATATTTATGACCAAAATAAGGATTTTATGATTAGAGTAAGGAGTAATGGAAGTGATTTGGGTTAGTATTGGCTGATCCAATAAGCTATGGAAGGTTGAAGATGAGAGGAGAGAGGTGCACTTTTATAAATGAGGTGTGTTGAACATCTGTAATTATTTGTAAAGAACAATGTGTACCCATATATTTCTTATCTAATAAGGCTCCAAAATGGATAATTAAATCCAATGGGTATTGAATATGTTTTTAATTATTTCTAACCCTTATCTTCTTTGTTTAACCCCCTGTGAAACCATTATAACCTAAAGATAATTTTGACATGCTAATTTCAAAAATGAACTTCTATTTTTAAAATTAATTTTCTAAAAGTCTCAAAATTTAGTTTTCAAATAAGTGTGAAAAATATTAATTTTTTTAAAAAAATTATTTTTTATAAAAATAATTTTTTTAAACATAGAATTGGATTTATTCTTATCTCCCGTTTAAAAGAAAATAAGATGAATGATAAACTTTTTATTGAATATATAATATATAAATTTCATTAAAATAATTTGAAAAAACTGGTTTTTTTAATTTTTTGATATAATTTTTTTATAAAATAGTGTATCAAAATATGATTTCCATTATTTTTAAATAGTCTTTATTATAATTTCTAATTATTTTTTCACTAAGTAATTCATTTTATATACATGTATAAAACATATATTTTTATAATTTAGTAAATCTTGTACATAAAATCCATTTAAATGGCTAGGTGATAAATTTATTATTTAATTATAATATTTTTATAGTATATCATGTTTTTTTAAACTCAGTGTTCTGTATAAAAAAGGTTAAAATAATAATTACATTTAATGAAATCAAAAATCATTATTTCGTATAATTAATGAACAACAGAGTGTTACATGAATTTTTTTTGAGAAGATTAAATTTATTTGTAAAAAATTTCACAAAATCTCTGGGTGTTACATTCTACCCCTTTAAATAAATCACATCCTTACAATTTAAACTTTTTTACATTAAATAAGGGTTTAAAATTTGAAAATCCCTTTATAGGAAACCCACATCGTAAAAAGTATTGATAAAAAATCATCTTAAAAGGAGAGGAAAGTATGTATGAATTTCATATAAAATAACACATAATGAATTTTCTCTACAGGAGAAAATTGGTGGGGAGTGAAAACATGGACATAAAAGAGATAAATAACACTCAAATTATGATGTAGAGTGAAAGAGAACATGTCCATAAGAAAGTTAATGACAAAAAAGATATAAACCTATGATAGGTAAAAATACAATTCATTTAAAAAATATAAGGTAAATTTTATTTGAAGACCTTTTTCATAAAGTTGAATAATTTTCTAGAGATAATATGCTTACTTGATTTTATTCCATTTCATAAGAACAATTTCATCCTTTGGTTGTCCTTTGGATTATTTCTAATTAATTAATTACTTTAATAAATGAAGATGAATATTTTATTCCTTAAACACTAGTGGATAATAATATCCATAAAATAATAACAATTCATTTTTATTTCCCTAGTTATTATAAGAAAATGGATAGAAAAAGATATGCATAAATATTCATATGGTGAAATAATACATTACTCTCTATAACATCATCCAAAATTCAACTTAAAACATTTTATCAATGGTTTAAATTATAACCCTTCAAAAATAAAAAATTTATAAATAAGGTCACTAATTTTCTGAAAATCAACCTATAATTATTACCCCAAATATAATAAAGTTACTCATGATTGTTACATAACAAGTATGTAAATACCTTAGTCATGTATATTCTGGATTAATTTAAATGACTGCAATTACTATAAAACATTAATGAAAATGTTCATACTTCCTCATTACTTGAATAAAACTATAGATTGTTGAATATATGACACAAATACAATAAATCTATGCACTCTATTAATGATAATATAAATCATATATTCCACAAATCATTAATAAGTTTCGGGTCACCAATACTATACAATTTACTTTATTCATATCAATGATATCTTTGTCTAAACAAAACACTATTTTTTGATCATACCGAAAAATTTAAGCATTATATTCCCTAATAAAAATATCACCATGCCATTAAATCACTTTTCTAGGCCATCAATATCATTTATCATATTATAGTAATTCCTTAATGAAAAACTAATCTAGAAAAATCCCTTGGGTTTTCATAATTCTAAGAACCAAAATTACACTCCTGAAAATATAATTCATTGAATCCCAATAACTAAACACACCAATCATTCCACTTTATCCATAAATCATTTACCATGCTACATAATCTTATCATTCAATACTTATTTCCTTTCATATATAATTTTAGTCTCTTCATAATCAGAAATATAACCATTACTCATATAGCCTAGATGATTCTCTTCATGAGATACCCCTTTTAGACATATATTTGAAAAATAAAAATACTTTACACATTAATTTTTTTTATCATTGATGATATATTAGAAATTCTTTTATTACCATCCATTATGTTTACCGAAATTTTCATATTTCACAGCAATTACTTACTTTAGGTCCTTATTTTCAACACTCAAAACATCTTCTTATTCCTATAATGTATCCACTTGGGAGATTCTTTCCACAATTTTGACACATAGGAAACTTAATATACTTTAATCCATGGGTTCTTCCACCTAAAATCTCAACAAACTATATGATTATATTCTTTGGTGAGTCTGAGAGATGGTTAAGGTGATTTTTTTTAATAATATATTTTTGTAACTTATTAGTCATAATAACAACATCTTTCACTCTAGTTGTCATACCATTTGGTTTCTTCTCAAAAAATTATCTTTCACATTCAATTTTAATCATGTTATTTCCGGTTCACTCCATTAAATAAAACCTAAAGGTATAGAATGATAAATAATAATCATAGTGAAAAAAATAATCATGAAAAATCACTTATAGGATGTCTAAATCATAACACATTATTTTATATCTATGAAACATTAGGATTAACCGAAGTCATTCATTGTCCTTATTCAAATACCTAATGACATTTATACAAATATTTAATATTTTTAAATCATATCCCCTAGGAGTATTAAACTAGGTGTGTAGAAATGCCCATTGTTGTGCACCAAGTGATAATCAATTCTAGTTCAACACATTCCTTTTGGAGTTACTACCCCTTGGTAACTTTGTTCCAAAGACACATCAAATTTTAGTATATGGATTAGGGTGAAATTTATTAGAAACCAATTTCTCATTCCATTAAAAAAATTCCAATACATTTTCCTTCAAATTGACTTATCCATAGAATTATCCTTATATTACCCCTAGACATATCCTTATAAATATCCCTAGGGATCTCATTAAATATTTCTCATCCTAGTTTCTAAAGGGTAACTAAAACTTTCTTATGATACTAACTATAATGACACGAAATTATCATACATATATACATATTAAATTTTTTAGATGAATATTCATTACATTACAAAAACACACACTTCGGGATCGTAATGGTTTAGTTACTTTGGAGGCTAGAAACAAAATAATTTTATTTTTTGAATGATCTTAAACATATCCCATAAAGCTCTTCCCAAAAAGTAATCTTCTTCAAAATACCCAATGTAAAACAATTATTCATTACATAGCAATTTAAATCAGAATAAAGGGTGATCTCAAATGCTCTATAAGGGTAATCATGCGATATATATAAGAATAACATGAGAAAAAGGGTAAGAGAACATGAGTATATCATTTTAAAACCACACCCCACCTATCAAAGATCTTAATCTTGAGTCTTGACATAAGGATTGACATATTATAAGAAATTTATCATAATGAAATAATATAACCTAATCTATAAGAGCATAACATTGGTATAAGACATAGAATTGTGGAATATATATAATAATAGAAAATAATTACCCTGTTTGTTAAGTCTCATTTCTAAGGCTATAATAGTTTAATTGGATCACTCCCCAAACCATCATAGTAGTGAAGGTTCTCTCCCAAGACCAATATATCAGACAATGTACCTTACTAAAATACACTTACTCTGAATTTCAATTTTTCTATCACATGAGATATAAATATTTTCCCAATCCATTGGAGGGAGATATAGGTCCCACCTATCACATAATGAAAGTCATATGTATGAATGCGACAATACAAAAAAATTAACCATATCATAACCCATGAAATAAAATGGGATTCATAAAATTATCATTATATCAATACATGGTGAAAAGAGATAGTTTTTTAATAATTTTAAAATTTCATTATAGCTAAACCCATGAAAAGATAAAAGTTTCATAATCATTTTATCATAGAATTACTCATGTCGGAGAAACTGGTTTCAAAAACATCATGTAATCATAAACATAAAATATATAGTGAAATAATATGAATGGTATCCATATATCATATCCCCAATAAATAATAAGTAGCATCAAAATATGTGATTTTATATAGATGATGAATTTTAATGACATTTTCAAATATTTCTTGAGTAAAATAACTTTTATTTAAATATAAATTTTTAATACATAAATTCCATAAAATATTTTGTAATTTTTTTTCTTTTAAGATAAACTTTAAAACTTTTAATGGATGTTCGAAAAAACATCTAAATAATTTCTTGTAGAAAATATCATTTCTTATTTGAAAAAAAACTTTTTAAAACATAAAACATTTTGAAAATTATTTTATTATAAATTAACCTTGAAAAACTATAATTGAATATTTAAAAATTATATAAATAATTTCATGACAAAAATATCCTTTAAATTTTGAAAAACAACTTTTTAAAAAATAAAACATTTTGAAAATACTCATCCTTGAAAATAACTTTGAAACTTATAAAGGATTATTTAAGAATAATTTAAGATTTTTCATGAGGAAAATATCCTTTATTATTTAAAAAAACTTTTTAAAACATAATGTTTTTGAAATTCCTTTCCTCAAAAAAGGAAATTTAAAATTATAGAGGATGCGTCAAAGAAAATACTTTTTTTATGATGTCATGAGATCCCTTTCATACTGTACACATTAAAACACTGATTCCTTTCATATTTTATGTTAAAAACATAAATAAAATATTGGGGAAAAGATATAAAGATTCCTTACATACAATGTTTTAAAAATTCAAACATGAAAAATTTATTTAATAAATAATTTTGAGAATGATAAAAAATTTTAGAAAACATTGTTTTGAAAGAGAATGAGTTTTTTATTGAATAGGTAAAGAAATATTATTTTCATTAAAAGCACTATTTTTAACTCTAGAGTACATAAAGGGAGTAAAATGAATGTAAAATAAGTATTCTCACGAAATAACTAAAGAAGAAGGATATTCTTGAGTTTATTGAGTGATGGATCATTATATTTTATCCTCAGAAAGATAATGATAAACAATCCCAATAAATGATGAGATTGCAACATAAAAATCTTACCACATTGATAAATTTGAATCACAATCCTCGTGGAAGAATAAATATAAATGAAATTTAAAATATCATGATAATAAATAAATTAATGGTATTAAATTTCAATGGGGCTATATTTAAACCTCATAAAATAATATTGGTGCCTAATATAACACATGTCTCAAAAAATAGAGAAAAAAATCCATTACCTCTTTGATAACCTTTGAATTGAACACCCCATGAAGGAGAGATTATAAAAAAGAATATGTATATCACAATAGTTTTCAGGATAATAATTATAAAATACATTCATGTAAATTATATACACAAAATAAAATAAATAGGCGGTGAATATGTCATGTGGCTCACAAAAGTAAAAAGTGAGACAAAAATTCATTATCGCTATAGTAATATTTTAAATTATAAACAAAAATAAAGCATAAAAAAATGAAACTTTAAATATCATAAAATAGGGTTATTTATGATATAAAATTTCAATGTGTCAGTATATACACTATATAAACAAAACGAGTCTTGAATTAGTATATGCTCTATGAAACAAATGAGTGACTAGAAATCCCTAAACATAAGCCTCGACTTCCTTTATTCAAATTAAAAATACAATATAATAAATATAATATTATTATAAATATATTATAGAAACATAATTATATATATCATACCATATATGATTTACTTAATACCATTTATCACTCCTTTAATAACAATTCTTTATTAAAATCACGAATCAATTAATGACTGCTTTGTTTTTTTCTATGTTTTGTGATTTTATTTTCTGTCCTCTTACATTGATCATGGTTCTATCATATAAAAATTATAATAATGATATAAATATCTTATTTATTCAGTATGAAATCATTTATTGTAATATATTAATGTTATATATTAAAAATTAAATACACCAATCATAAATATGGTAGGTCGTACATACATATGATCATTGTTTCCATTTTCCAAATGAATTGAAATAAATACGGTTAAATAATATATTTACACTATATAATAATTTATATTTCATATATTTCACACATTTTTATTAAAAATATCCTTATTACATTCCATGTATATTGTGAATGAATCATATCGCTTTTCGAGGTTGTAGTTCGAAATATATAAAAATGATGTTATTGTATTCCCAGCGAATGTAAAGTAAGAATGTATATGTGATATAATAATTAAATATGTATAAAAGATTATTTAATATCATAGATAAATATTTAATATTTCAATATATCTAGCTGTGGGAGGTCGTAATGGAGAAATGAGTGGCATCACTTTATGAGGCGATAGTTCGTTGTACACACAAATGATGTTTTCATATCCGATTTGGTAGAAGTGGATATGTTCATAGATCATTAAATAAACATAAAAAAATATTACTATATGTAATATAATAATTTTATTATATTACCATGTTTTAGTAATAATTTAAGGAGTTTGTTGAAGAATTAAAATAAAACGCTTGATTGGGGATGTTACAACTTCATCAAACAACTTCCTTTTAGTTTACACTAAAATGAATATTATATTGGATTTCTGACCAAATTAATACTTTTATGATTATTTTAGAGAGGTATGGAAATTATTTTTTTGGGCTTGGATAAACCAATGGGGTTTGTGTGCTTGAATAGGAGAGGAGAGGGGTGGCCTTCTATAAGTAAGGTGAGTGGAACACAAGTATTTTTCTGAAAATAAAAATTTGAACCTACGTTTTCCTCGTTCCACTAGGCTCCAAAATTGATTAATTTTAGATTTAGAATATATAGGGTAGAAATATGGATATCCAAGGGGTTTTTTACTTACTTTGGGCCATTTTTAATCCTGACCATTTTAGATTAACCCCGTGTAAACCCATTTTAGCCTTAAGAGAATTTTCATTTATATATTTCAAAATTTAAATTTCAATTTTCAAAAAAATTTTATAAATGTTCAAAAAATCAGTATTATTATAAGTTCACCAAAGGCAATAAAACTTATTTTTATAATAATATTTTTTAAGCATAATATTTGATTTATTAGTTCTCTTATATAAAAAACACATTAAATGAATGTAAAACATTTTATTTAATATATAATATATACATTTTATTAAAATAATTTATGAAAAGTGGTTTTTTAATCTATTGTGGTTAAATATTTTTATTTTCAAAAAATAATTTTTTCAAAAATGTTATATTTATTTATAAATTGTTTTTATTTTTATTTTTAATTAATTAGTCACCAAATAATTCATTTTATATACATAAGTATACCATATATTCTAATAATGTTTTAATTATTATTCATACCCACTATTACGAAAGCTAGGTGATAACATTAATATTAAATAATAATATTTTAATATTATTTCATGTTTTTTTAAAATAAGTGTTGTGTGTCATGTAAACAAAACATGAGACTTTATGTAATTGAAGCTAAAATTGGTTTTTCTTGTAACACAATAAAAAATCTGTGTTGAGTTTAATGAAAGATATCAAAATTATTAAATGTAATTGATTTTTTTCACAATACCTCATGGTGTTACTGGTGATCTTTACATGTGACATGAGTTCCTTTATAAATGCTCCGATTCAATAGTCTATAGACCAAGGTGATTATATTAGGTCAAGAAATAATTTAATAAATCAAAATACATTTTAATTGTTTCAATTTTTGAAATATTGGATGTTTTTCTAATAGTTCCATAAATAAATTATAATGACATAAATATGATTATCATGAAAAAATATATTCTTAGTGAAACATGGAGGCAAGTGTTCAATGTAGAGAAAAATTCCTCAAAGGAGATATAATGAAATTTTTTTTGAATAAAAAGAATTTAATCAAAAAGAATGACATGAAATATTGTGATAAAAAAATTAAAATATAAGAAGAGGTCTTAGAGGATAAATGTATTTAATATTTTTTAGAAAAACACAAACAGTCTAAATAATCCTCTATAAAAGAAAAATCAAGTAATGATAAATAAATAATTGATGATGAGACACTAAAATAGTTTCAAATAATGGTGTAACTCCTTTTTTTAAAATAACATATAAATATTAGACATTATCACACATCCATTAAAAAGTAAAACATATATTTTAAAATATACTTTGATGAATAAAATGTCATAGAGATTATCAAGAAGAAATTTGGATTTGTGAGAAACATTAATGATTTTAATTAATTTCAGGAAGCAAGATATATGATTCGATATATTATAAGAAAATTTTTTATTTCCATGAATGATATTCTTAAATTACATATGTAAATGTTGTTTGATGTTGAAATTTCATTCAAAAAATTTTAGTTCAAGTTTCAAAATTCTATTAAGAAGATTAGATAATATTTTAAATTATTAGATCGTGTTGTCCACATCACAAATAATCATGTTTATAGTCATATTATTCCATGATATATCATATTGGTCCCTCAATATTGAAATAAAATGACTGTAAATAATGATAAGTTGGGGAATAAGGTAGCCACTTTACCAATGAAACAATATAGAGCTAGTTTTACTACAAATTATATTGTTAAAAGATACCAAAATATTGAGATTTAGAGGAAAAAAAGTTTGTGCCTAAGACAAATAGAAAATATAATGTGAAGTAAAATATTAATAATTATGATAATGGTCATAAAATATAATAGAATTTAATTCTAAAAATAAATTTATAATAATATTTTGAGGCGGATTATTTCCAACCAAAGAGAGATTATTTTTCATTATTTTTTTCTATAGTGTGTATAGAAAATAAAAACAATTATGTATATATATTGGTATAATATTTCATTACATTAAAAAAATAGGCCATGAATTATGGGGGATACAATCTAAATACAAGAGATGATATTCTATACAATATTCAAAAGTGAAAACAAAATACATTTTTATACTCTTAAGGAATATTTTGGTTGGTGCGATCAATCCAAACACACCACTAATGATTGTATTATAATACTAGTAGATAATTTGAAGTAAAATAAAAAACACTTATCAAGAGATGAGTAATCAAGAGCATGTTATGGTTGGAGTAATCAAGAGCATGTTATTGGAGCATGAAACTTCAAAAATATTTTTGAAGACATGATATAATTATAGTGTTCTATAATCTCAATTGGTGCCGATATTAAAATTTTTTTTAAATAAAACCCAAGATATGTGGTTTAGGAAGGATCCTAACTTGTGAAGTTGGAATGTTTTCATCAACCCATGTTTCACAAATATTAATGGATGACATTTTGGGAAATTTGATGAGTAAGCTAATAGAGAGTTATTTTATGGATATACATTCGATGAAAGAAATTACTTGTGTTATAACAAGTATATAGAGAATATACATGATGTATTTTATTTATATCCATGGAGTATTATGTCAAAACATTAATTTTATTTTCTATTAATTATGATATTGAAGAATCAAGTGAATATTATTATGAATAACATTTTAAAAATTAATTTGGTACAAATAGGTGTTTTATTTATCTCAAAAAATGTATTCTTATAAGTTACTAGAGGTTTTTAATGGAATAATTGAGAGAGTATTCACTCCTATTTCAATTGAGAATTTTTTTTATTTTTCTGAAGAAATATTATTACAATCCCACTTGAATTTAAAATATATATAATAGATGTTGTGTTTTAATTAATATTTTTAATAAATTCAAATTAATCATAATTTTTTACATGTAATGGATATAAAATAGAAAATATACTATATTAAATGAATATTAAATTATGTCTTAAGATTTGATAAAGAATAATTTTCAAAAAGTTATTGATTTATCAATCTTAACTAGGTATGTGACATTGTATGTCAAATGTAAACTTAGAGATGTTTATTATAAATTATAGAAATATTCATTAACTAGAACTCTAAAAAGAAAAATTAATCCATATTAATCATCATAGGAGTTAATAATGTCTCATCATCACAAGATACTCAAATATTTTTGAAGATAAAGTCCCATATTAAAGACATGAGGTTGGATGTTTTATACCCAATGATGATTCGGTATGATAATAAAAGCTAATCTATTTGTTTTAATTTTTTTTGCACAATATTATTTTTCAAATGATATTGATATCAAATACCACTTCTTCAAGGGGAATTTCTAACATAGGGAAATTATCATGGAATATGGTTCAATTAAGTATTGAATATATTTTTGAGGCCCTTAACAAATAATTTCATCAAAAACTTTTTAATGTTATTAGGAGTACATTATCTCTATAAATTTTAGTTTTCACATTACTTATTTTATTTTTTTCTTTAATTTTTATTTTATGATAAATGGGGATAATATTTTTGGAGGTATTATAGAAAAAGGAAATAGATAATTATTATTATAGTAAAGGAGAAAGGGGGAGAATTTGTTTATTATAAGGGGGACCATAGGTGTTGGTTTTTAATTTTTTAAAAGTGAGCATACTGTTATTTATCATGTTAGTAATAAATAAAAATAGAGACACTGATGAACCATTAATGATTTTTAATAGTTAAATAATAATCATGAATTTAATTGAAAAATAGGGATTTGATAAGACCTCAATTGAGACTTGTTCAATGGATTATTAATCTTTACACCAAAGGCTATAAAACTATAAAAACATCATTCTATATTATGATGTTGTATTTAGATAACTCCCAAATTTATATATTTATATGACTAGTTTCTTGAAAATACCACTCATTAGATCATTATATGTTTTTGTGTTATATGTTTTGACACCATTTTCATGGATTGGTGGAATAATAATTAGAGATAGAAGTTAGTTAAAATGAATGAATAATTAGGAGATAAAAAACACATCATCATTCAGACCTATAAATTTCATGGATAGTATATATAAATGTAAAATAAATAGTTAATAAAAAATGTCTATGGAGATGGTTTTGATTCTATAAAAGTATGTTGTATAGACATAATAAGATAAACTATGACATTTTTATCTTCACCACATCATAATTTTGATTTTAAAAATCACAGTAAAACTATCCATGGTTCTATGTAATTTATAAGAGGAGTCAAATTCACTACGAGGAGTTGGAAATCGATCATGGTTTACTCAATATAATACAATTGAATTAAAATGGGCATAATAAGAATATGTTGTAAATAAAATTCCTTATACACTATGTCTAATAGAAAAAAAATTGTGGTTCAAACTATTTTTTATGGATTAAAAGAATTTATATAATAGTAATTAGGATTATTAAATATTGTAATTTAGTGATATGATATAGTAGATAAATATAGACATTGATATTTTTGGAATTACATTCTTATTAATCTGTGGTTTCTAGATATGGAATTGTCCATCCAAACCTTATTGTAGTCACCCAAAAACACATAATTTTTTTTCATTATAATTTAAATAGTTTTTTGGAAAATTGTGAAAATACTTAAGGGAAGTTGACTATATATTATATAAGTTATTCCATAAAATTTTTTTTGGGTTTGAGGAGATGAATGATGGTGAACACCTAATTTAACATTAGAGTAACATGAGAATGATTTTATAATATTGATCAAATTATTAATTATTTTTTATGCTTTTAGTTTTGGACCATCTTCTTTATCATTATTTAATCTTTTACTTGTTGATAATAAGACAAGGATATGGATAATGGGATCAAAAACATTAACCACTAATGATTATCCCATGCATAAAAGGAGTGGGTGAACTACAGGAGTATCTTATATTATGTGGATTATTTCTAAATATTTAACTTTCATCATCATTAATGATTTATTGTGTTTATTTATTCTATTATCCTACCAATATAAGAGTGCTATATATATTAGAAGTAATGTGTGTGTTTTTGGTCACACTGATTCACCCCACATCTCATTACTACTCACTATTATCTATATAGAAACTTAATTCTTTTGTGTAATTTAATTTTCTTGAACTACTTTTCAACGTGTCCTATATAACACATTAGAACTTAAATTTAATCTCCTCATTTATTTCAAAATTTTACATCCAAATATAGCCTCTAAATAAATTTAACTTTGAATTTATATTATTTATATAGATTTTATAAAAAATATCTAATGAAATATTGAGGCAAGGGGTTGAATTTTTTTATCAAATAAAATAAAGATATCAACCAATAATATCTAAGCCTATTTGAGTAGAATAATTATAGTAAATAATAGATATTAATTACAATCTTAATTTTTTCCATTAAAACTAAATATGATAATACCTTATGAAAATTTTTTTATTCCAAAAAAAGTAAAATTATATAAATATTGAATCAATGTTAGAGGGAATTAAGAAGATTTAATCCAATAATCAATATAGATTACTTATTCCTATAATCATGGTAAAAATCAGAAAGAGTAAATGAAAATATTTAGGGAGTATATTTTCATCAAGAATAATTCATGTCTTGAGTGAAAAACATGTTCTAGATAATTTTGAACATGTTAGGTTTGAGTACTTGAATATTGTTTTTGTAATTATAAACATGATGATAATAAGATCTATAACTGATAAAAAAACATATTTAATTTTATTAAATATGCTTTTTAGTTTTATTTATCCTTTCTTAATAATCATGACGGATCCTTGTAATATAGTGGGATGAAATTACCATTGTGTAAATGATGAAAACATTTCATGACACCCTAAAACCCATTTTATGATACAAATATATTATTTAAATGATTATGAAACCAGTCATAGTAACTGAATAGTCACATATATTTGAAGATGTCATTGGGAATATTCTATATATTATTTTTAATATTTATTTTGTTTCATTTAGGTCAGGTTGAGATATTAATAGGTAAATTGATTTAAATTTTATCTCATAGGAAAATAGATTTTAATTAAGAAGTACTATAGACATACTAGAATATTTATTCAACCCACCTCGCAGAACTTGATCCATTCATTCATGGGTAGAAGAAAGTAGTATTAGAGCAACACAATTCCATTTATTTGATATAAAAATGGCATACCTTAATTTTCTCAAGGTATTTTCCCTATTAATAATTTTTATTTCCTAGGGAAATATGGAATATATTAATTCCATGAACTGTATAATGATTCATTTATTTGGTCTAATAAGTAATCATATTTGAAAAAGTATGATGATTGACTGTATTCTTTCATTGGGGTTTGTTTTTTGGGAATAAAAAACCTTATACTTTTACCCTCATGAAAATGGAGGACTCATGGATTGTATAGTTTAAGAGAATATAGGGAAATATGAAAAAGAAAGTAATACCATTATAGTAGATTCATATTAGAATGTTATAAAAAATTAATGGTATTTAATACTACCAAATTGATACAGGATATACTAAAAAAATATATATAGTGAATAAGAATGTGAAAGAAGAAAAGAAATAAAAATGGACATTTTTATTTAAAGATTAAAAAAGGATAAAATATGATACCATGTATGATTTGTTACAAGGATAAATGAAATTTTATAAAACAACCATATATTTTGAAACAAATTTCTCTTGAATAAATTTGATGCATTTAATAATTTTTTCCACACACAACACTGAACCAAAACAAATTATGATAAATCCCTTATAATATCACCATTGAATTGGCAGGTACAAATAAATGTAACCAAATTATGAAATATATATATAAATAAAAATAAATATTATTTTTAATACTAAATCATTGATAAAATTCAATTAGAATAGATAAATAACTAATATGATCATTTTATGTATTTTTTTATAAAAACAATCTTTTTATAGCCATGTATTTTTATTTCGTGAAACTATACAAATTATGGTTAAATTGTTATAAAAAATATTTTTGATATAAATTATGTTTTAAAAATAATATAATCAGTATTTGATATGAAATATGAAAAATAAATTAACTAATAAAATGATTTCTTATACCAAAACAATTTTTTTAGATTTCTTATGTTTTAATTCAAAAGTTAATTTTTTATATTCTGAGCATAGTGGAAGAACCGAGGAGGGTTATAAAACAAGAATGTTTGTTGATTTAGTGGAACATTAATAATATTGAACATGTCATGAATGCTATCACCCATGAAATGTTTTCTCTAAATATTGTCATAGAGAAACCTAAAACCCCACAGAGGATCTATACACATTAAATTTATAATTAATTTATTTATGTTTAGGGGAAATGGTCAACCTATCATAGAAACCTTCTCCTATGATGATGTTGACTTCATAATAACCCTTCCCGAATTACCTCATTTATTTTAGGAGGATCCAAATATTGAATCCCTTTAGTGGTAATCCACATGTACTCCTTTAACTATTTTGCAATTCTAATTGATTTCTAGGTGGTAGCATAGAGAATACATTATCTTGCATTCTTCATGTTAATTTCTTATAATTCCTTTCATATTGAAGGAATATATCTGGAGCATATCATTCCTGAGAGGAATAGAGGAATAGTAATAGAAAGATAATTCCATTGTGTGAAATAATACTCAAATCCCAATTAACCAAACATAATAGACATAGTCATATATTTATAGATATTGGGTTTAGGTTAACATATTATTAAAATTCATGCCATATCTTAAATAATATATTAAACATTATTAGACCCCATGATATATAATAATAATAATAGTAGTAGTAGTGGTAGTAGTAGTAGTAGTAATAATAATATTATTTCATTTCATGTACTAACTTACAAAATGATAAATATTATTCACCATCTCGAGAATAAGTATTTATCACCATGCATGAAATTAGTACAATCCTAGTCCTAGACATTTATTTAAAAACCAACAAAATATTTAATTAAACATTTTATTCATAAATAAATAAAATATATATCAAATTCATAATACAGTTTATAAATATTCTTTTTTTGATTTTGAAGTAATCAAATAAATTATTTATAAATCAATAAATAATTATTTATTACCTAGGGGTTTATTTGCAATAAATGAAACATTAATAAAATTATTCTGAAGTCTTAAGAAGAATATTTTATTCCAATAATAAAAATAAAATATAATTTAATCAAGATCAATGGAAAACATTAGTGTATAACCCTATATAATTATTTTTCTTTGGCATTAGGCGGGCTTGCCTATATCCAAGATAACTATCTAGAAACAAGTGATGACACCCAATAGAAGTAACATAATATCACAAAATTGATAACCAAATATGAACACTCATCATTTAATATAATCCTTTTGTCATAATATCTCATCAAGAAGGTTTCACATCAGTGTCACCAACTTATATGCTCGATATGTATTTCTTTGATTATCTGAAATAAATACATCATTACACAATGAGAATAGAATTTAATAATACATTTCTATTATAATAAATGATTCGAGATATCAACCTCAATAAAGATAAAGGGTAAAAATCCATCATTTACTTATTATTTAATAACATTTCATCCATGATGCACCCAACATATCGAAATTATTCATGGACTGTATTATCAAGGTTTACAAAATAATTCTATGTGTGTGAGCTATAAATGTAATATTAATAATATTAAATTATAAGGATAATTAACCTAACTCATAAATAAGAATACGCGATGACACAAAAAAATGATTAATTTCTACAGGTGGGTCAATTAAAATAATCTTTTATCTTGGAGATTATAAATTTTAAACTTTTTGAGAAGAAGTCTCATCCACTTATGAGTATTCTCACATTACAGTTACATTTTATGTGTACCATTATGTAACTTTTTCAAACCATAGAACTATATTTAATAATATCATCAATGAATTTCAATATTCTCTTCATATTGAGGAACTACTATGACCTTGTCAATACTATATATATTCCCTGACATTAATACATTAATGTAATAAAAAATAATTAACAATAAGTAGTAATTTTTTAATAATATTTAAATTTTCTAATATACATGTAATCAAAATACAATTCATTGGTTCTAGAAAATCCAGTCTAAAAAACTCATACATAGACTAGATCCAATTTCTTATAAATTTAATTTTATAAGGCCTCACATGATAATATTATTTTTGAAAAGTCAAGGATTTAGTAAAGGGGTTCACCACATTGTCTTCCATGGAAATAATTCTCAATAAAACCTCACCTATCTATGGGAAATCCCTCAAGAGATGATACTTTAAAATTATGTGCTTAATCTGCTAATGTGACATTGGATATTTTTAGATCCATCACTGCACTGTTATAATAGCAGTTTATGATAATATTAGTAATATTATGCACTAGATCAAGACCTCATAGGAGGTTTGATATTTACAATGCTTCTTTACTTTCCTAAAATGCCTCAATATATTAAGAATCTACTATTGAATATATCACCACATCTTACATTGAGTTCTTTCAGCTCACATAACCTCTATTCGAAGTGAATATTTATCCTATTTGAGATTTTATTTTTTCATGGATCTATTTGGAAACTAGAATCTACATATCCTCTGATTAATAGTTCCTCATATCCTTTATAGACCAAGAATGTATCCTTATAGTACCTCATATACTTAAAGATAGTCTCGACTTCAATAAAATGGTGGTTACCTATTTTATCTTCCAATCTACCTACGATACTCAATTTGTACAATAAATCTACCTTAGTAAAAAACATAACATACATGAATGGCCCAATCATAGACACATATGGAGTAATTAATATATATAATATTTATTTATGTGTCTAGACAGACATTTTAATACAAATATGAAATCCATGTGACACTAGAACCAATCCCTTATTGTATTATTTAATACCAAGTCTATTTAGTATCATATAAACATATACTTATTGAATTTAGTTGAGAATCTTATTGGATCTATCATGATGGATCTTGATCCCATAAATATATCTTTCTTTTCCTAAGTCCTTGTAAGAATTATTTTTATTCAACTAGACTTTAATAGATGTAAAACTAGTATTTTTTTCAAATATGTAATATTTTACCAACACAAACTATTATGAAAATGACTACACTCCCATTAAACCATTTATAGACACAAGGGACACATTTTTTATTTATGTAACCAATTTTCATTATGGTTTCATCAAACTGAAGGTTCTGTGATTTAGATGCATGATTTATTCCATAAATGTTTTTTCACAATTTTCAAAACATATTATCATCCGTTGGAGTAAAAAACCCTTTAGGTTGTATCATATAGATATATTTCAGAAAGTTTCTTTTAATGAGGGATGTTTTGATATCCATTTTTTAAATCTCATAGTCATGGAAGGCCATAATGGAGTATAGAATTCTAATTTATTTTATCATTTGAACTAGTTAAAATGTTTCATCATAGTCAATGAATTGATTCTACATAAACCCTTTTATAACCAGCTGTGCCTTATAAGTAATGACCTTCCTTCAATGTTTGATTTATTATTGAATACCCATTTATAAAAAATGGGATTTATATCCATTAGGGATATATTAAAATCTAGATATGGTTTTGGAACACGGAATCCATTTCATAATTCACATATTCTGGCTAATTGGAAACATTTGTTCTACTTTCTACTTCCATGTAGGTTATATAATCCTTATTATCAACTACTAATGAGTCAAAATCCTCTGTAAATAAATAACTACACCATTCTAGTTCAATATTATCTCTTATAATCCTACAAAATATTTTTGTATATCAAACCAATTATTCCATGGGGATTTGTTAAATTGGTTCCTATTACAAATCTTAAGTTTTTTGATGATGGACATCATAAATGTCTATCCTGATCCCACTATTTCTTTTTAGGATATTATCTTTCTCAAGGAATATGGGATTACTTTTAGAGAAAAAATTTTTAAAGGATTTTATAAGTAGTATTATCTTTTTTTCATTTGGATATCCTATAAAGAAAAATATTATTCCTAGGTGAGATAATTTCTTAACTGGGGTGGTCTTAATAAATGCTTTACATCCCCACAGATGAAAGTATAAAAAAAATTTCTTTCAATTCCAAAATTTGTATATAATACCATCTACTACTTTAGTTAGCCTTAAATATAGTATGTGTTATTAATTTTTTAATCCATATCACCATAAGGACAGTGGAAGACTTACATGAATCATCATTTATCTCCCCATGTATAATAAGGTGTGATTTTTCCTTTTTCTTACCCCATTCTCACGAGTTGTATATGGATGAGTGAGTAACAATATGATCCCAAACTCTTGTAAGTAATAAATGAGTTCTTGATTTAGATATTCATTACCATGATCTAAGTAGTGTTTCAAAATATTCACTCAAAGATGACCCTAAAATTCATTCTTGAATTCCTTGATATTTTCAATGGAATCAAACTTATACCTTATCTAGCAGATATGTCCATATATCTAAAATAATCAATAAAAATAATGAAGTATGAGAACCCACCCCATGATTCAACAGGAAAAGATTCATACACATTGGTATGAACTAATTCAAAAATATATTTATCCCTTTAACATTTTACACTAAATGGGTATTTAATCATTTTTCATTATAAACATGAATGACATACACCAAACGGTTTTAGTTCAAATAAAACTAAATATCTAACTTGTTGTAATTTATTAAAATTTTTACATACATGACCTAGATAGTAGTGTTAAAGTTGGGTGTGGTATGATTCATGTTATGTATTTTGCTTATTGATTTCCATTAAATGGTGAATGAAATAAAACACACAAAGAGATATTTTAAATGTGCCTTACCATAAAAAAGTATATCTTTCTAAAGGAATAAAAAATTGCTATTGAACATGAAAATAAATCCATTCATATCAAGTCCAAATATAGATTTAGTGTTTTTTGGTGACATATGGAACATAATACCATCCTTTCAAAACCAAGACCATTTCCATCAGTAATGTGAGGTGGTAGTTTCCGACAACTACAAAAACAAGTTTATCATTCTATTCTACTCATAGATATTACTCCCCTAAATCAATATTTATGATTCTAATTGGATAATATATTTGAATTCATATTTGAGAACTAAAATCTATATCTAGTAACTAATTTTTAGAAAAAAATAAATTTCACTCAATAAAAAACACACTTGAAGATTCCCCTTACTTATTTGGATGAGTGCTATTATTCTTCTAGTATCCATTATTTCCACTTGTGAAACAAATTACATTATGTTACCAATAAGACCCTTGATATTTCAATTCTTATAATGTAATTTCAAATAATTTTTGGGAATAGATATCTTTTATTGGACTTTTTGTTTGTTTACCATAAGGATGGAAGGATTTTTAGACTTCATCTTCTTATCTACATGGAGAATAAGAGTAAGTATATCGGGGGGAAACTTATCAATATTTTTCATGTTAAAATTAATTAAAAATATTGAGAAACTATTCTAGAGTGATGAAATAATGATATCTACACCTATATCACTTGGGAGTTTAATCCATTGAACCTGTAGGAACTCAATGTAGCCAACTCTATTGATTACACGTGGCCCAACCAGTTTACGCCCTTTAATATTTTTTTCAAATAAATCCTTAAATATCTCAAACTATTCATTTATAGGAATTTCCAAATATATACCATAGATATGCTTGAGAAAGCTATAATCATCCATGTTTTTGTGAGACATTTGAGTACACTAGAAATTAATAATGACATTAAAAATTGAATTTTAACTGAATCCCTCAATTGTTTTTTGTAGACATTGAAAACATTATCACTCACCTCCATAATAGGTGGATCTCATAATAAGGATTATAGATTGTAAAATTCCCATTCATGGAACAACATAACCTTAAGGAATCTAAAATACTTTTAGAATTTACATCTAGTGAGGATCCAGTATTTCTCCAAAATAGATCACTTGGATTCTGTGGATGATAAACTATCCATTATTATATAATTTAAAAAATAATATTATTACTAATTTTATGGATTAAAAAATATAAGATAAATACTAATAATTTATTTATTTATTATACTATCAATATTTTATCATGTCTTTATGGACCTCAACATCAAACATGGAATGTCTAGTTTCATGATCATTATAGTGGAGAATGTAGTATATTTTTGATAAATTGTTTCAACAAAGTTTTTTTTTGTATTTTATAACAACTAACTATTTTTATATAGGAATATTTATGTTATATAGGAGAAATAAAGTTTCCATGTTAGAAAGAAGAATGTTTATCAAGATATAATTTGTTGAATAAAGGAGTAGTTTTGTTGTCGAAGAGTTTTGAAAGAGGATGTTGATGAAGATTGAGAAGTTATATGTTAAAATGTTTTTTAAACTTTCTAAAAAAATAAGATTACGATTTTCAGATAAAGATGTCCTCAAAAATCATGAAAGCATTTAGGATAATAGATTTTGAAGAAATGGTGGAGATACATTAAGAAATTAAAATCACTAAAAAGAAAAAAAACTGGATACCAATTTTTTATAGGAAAGTCAGAACCAACATTAAGAAAATATCAGAACCAACATTCTATATAAATCAAAACCATCATTCTATAAAAATAAAAACCATGTTTTCTGAGGAAAATTGAAACCACAATTTGGAGAAAATCAGAACCAGTTTTCTGGAAAAAATGAGAAACAAGATTATAAGAAAATTAGAAAAAAAATTGGGGGAAAATCAGAACTAGTTTTATGAGAAGAATCAAAACTAAGATTATGAGAAAATCACAACTTGATTTTTTGAGAAAAATCTGAATGATTCTTATAATAAAATCAGAACCAGTTTTTGAGAAAATAAGTAGTCGTTTTCTGTGAAAAAAAACCATGATTCTGATCAAATTAGAATGAGTTTTAAAAATAAATAGATCCAATATTTTATATAATTCAGAACCAATATTATACAAAAATTAGAACCAACTTTAATATAAATAGAAATAAAAATTATACAAAAATCAAAAAAAAAGTTCTATAGAAATATGAACTAACATTATAAAAAAATTAGAACCATGATCCAGCATTATAGTACCGAGAAAGACATTAATATTGGAAGATGTGAAACATGGATTTAAAAATTTCATAAATCTTAGAGAAATTTAAGGATGTTTGAATAACTCAATGATTAAAGATTAAATGTGAAATATTTTTAGAGATTTTGAGATCTGAGGAAGTAGTAATGTATTCTTGTTTCCCATTATTATTTTCTGAGATTCTTATAAATACTTTCTAAGATCACTTTTTTATTTGAAACTTTTATATATGCATAAAAGGCATAGTTCTAAAGAATTCGAAGTGAATAGTTCCCACTAGATTGCATAATATTTGTATTATGTTTTTTAAACAGAGAAAAATTGAAACCATCATTACCATACTAAGAAGATCAAAATCATCCAAATCAGAATGAGGATTCAGAATGATTATTTTGTGGTGAAAATTCAATTATTTTTTTATTCTTTTTTTAGATCAATTGTTTTATTAGAAAAAATTGTAAATTAACGGGAGTATGTATAATATTTCCAATCAGGATATAGAAGGTGTCTAATTGGACTATTAATTTTTTTTCATTTCATCACAATAGTGTATTTCCATAGACCCACAACAGTGTCTTTGTAAAGGATGTATTTTTTCAAACAGAGGCTGAATTATGTAAATATTGTTTGATTTTTCTTATTTATTACCATTGCATGCATAGGTATTTACTAATTATTGATAAGGATATAAATATTAACTGGTTTTAGGGGTTCTGTTTATAGATGTTTTTAAGCTTATAAAAAGTGAACAAATGATTCAACCCCCTTTCAGTTTTCATTCAATCCATTTAACATCAATTGGTATTAGAGAAAATGTTTCCTTATTGAATCCTTAATAAACATAATATAATTTTTTTCAATATTAGAGGAATTCATAAATTCAATGGTAAAAATTATTATGGATGGAAAAATAGGATGATACCTATCTCTTGTCTGTTGGTCAGAATGTTGTTGATGCTACTACTATTGGTTTTACAACAATTAGTAAATATTATCCTATAATGATTGATGATAATAGAAATATGATAGTTGATGGAAGGAATAGAAATGCAATGCTTAGGTCCTTATTTTAAAATTATTATATGAAGGTGATGGTTCTCAAAACATCCAAAAGTACATGGGATAATATGGAAAGTGATTTTAAAGGGAGTACTAATCTGAAGGAAGAAAAGCTACAAATATAGAATAATATTTATGAATAAATCAGAATGGGGGATGAAAAAACAATTGATGAATAATTTATCACAATAAATGAAATAGTTTGAAACATTAGAGGATTCAGTACATTCATGTAATATTTTAAAATTGTGAAGATTTTTTTGAGAAACTTTCCAGAAAAGTTCCATTCTAAAATTTCTTCTTTAGAAGATAAGGGTGATTTATCTCTTTATGAATTGCATAATTTTTTTTTCATTTGAGATGATGAAATTAATAATATTTAAAAATAAGATGAAATATGATATGTATTTTGATGCTATGAGAAAGATTAAAATCTATGATATTGAAGAAGCATATACATGTAAATCTGAAGATAAATAGGATGATAAGCTAAATGAAAAAATCATGTCTCTTATATCCAAGAACTACCGAAAGGAAAGAGGAATGCATAGAGGTAAAATTAATCTATATTTTTTTGAGTGTGGTTGAATCCAAAAATATTATATGAATTAGCCTAATAATAAATATGGAGAATATTGATATGATTCTGATGAAAAACATGATGGAATAAGTGGAACAAAAATGTTGAAGAATAAATGTCTTCCAAAGAATTCCATAAGAATTTTACTGGAAACAAAAGAAGCATGTTGTCTATGAAAGTTGAATTAGAATCAACTGACAAAAATTCATCTGATGATGAAGGTTCAAAAAAAATTCAAAACCTTTATCTCAAATGTTGAGAAAATAATAGATTCCTTAGATAGTGAATGAGGTGGTGAAGAATCTTATTGAGAGTTTCTGTGCAAAACCAAACTTGTTACATGTATTGAAGAAAACAAAACTCCGAAGAAAAAAATTAGGGAAAAAAAGAAAGATCATGAAGAAGTTTTTTATGGATGAATTTATTTCATCAAGGAGGATGATGAATAGATTAAAGAGATTCTAGGTAACAAATGTAGAATTACTAAACGATGAAAGATTATTGACGATCTTAGAAAGAGGTTAGAAGCTAAGAAAGAAGAGGTTAACATGTTGCAATCAAAACTTCTTGATTTCAAAATAACATAGAGGAAGGTGAATTAAAACTTCAACAAAGCTTCAAAAGTAAAATTTGAGACTTCTAAAGTTGCAGATAAGGATAAATACAGGAATCAAGTGAAATCATCTCTTTCTAAAAATAACGTTTCATCAGATTCCTTTAACATTTCAGGTTCCTGAAAAATATTCAGAAAGCTAAAGTAGAGGAAGGATGTGATAAACCTATTAATCCTACAAAAGTATAAAAATCACTCAAAAAAAATATAGTCCACATCATAATCACGTTAGATCTGAAAAAAGTTACCAGCCTCAACAATGTTTATATAGAGAAATATATTTCTTGAATAAAAAATCCATATTTGTTGTCTATTGTAGGTTTTTTGGAATATGTGGACATAGAAAATATAATTTTTGTCAGAACATATCATTACCCAGATGAAGTTTGGAGAAAAATGGATGAATTATTCAATGAATAATGAATAACATTCCTAACATAAATGGAGTGGAAAAGGTTAATTATCTATTTATTAGAAACATTCCAATAAAGAATCAATTTGAATGTCAGGAATAAGTTTTTAGAAGATGTGATCAGTTTGGTCATCTTGCTGAATGATATATGAAAATCCATCTAGAACAGTTTTCTTATAATATAAAATAAATAAAACAATAAAGAAGAAGGTCGAGGAAAGATATATTTTTGTTGAGGCAATGTTGAAAGAAAGTAATAGGAACAAACCATTGATACATGAGAGTGTTTGTTCTTCACATTTTACTGGTGATATAAAAATATTCTTAAATGTTGAACGTCGTGAGGTAGGAACTGTTACTTTTGGAAATTAATCTTCCTTAAAAATAAAAGAAATCAGAATGGTAGAGATTATTGTAGAGAAATTTAAATCTAATGAAGTTTAACTTTTTGATGGTTTAAATCATAACTTACTTAGAATAAGTAAACTTTGTGATTATGGAAAGGAAGTAATCCTCAAAAATGATTCTTGTTTCACCAAAAGTATGAAAGAGGGAAAAGTTATCTTCATATGAGAAATAACCAGTGGGAATATATTTCAAATAATAGATTTCAATAACTTCTGTTATTTGAGTGATGAAGAAAAAAAATAATTGTGGCTCTAGAGACATATCCAACAAGGGAAGGGAAACATAAATAATAATTCTAAAGTTGATGCAATCATGAATTTTCTAAAATTGATGAGAAGAGATGTAAATTTTTTTATTACATTCCAAAAAGTAAATAAGACTAATAAAAGTAATAAAAGTGTTGAGATTAAATATACCAAATGACTTCAACTTTTTAATTTTGATTTAAGTGGACTTATGATACACCAAGAAACACAAGGATAATTATAATTTATTAATTTTATTGATGATTTTACTTTGATAACAATGATCATGTTCATGAAGAACATGTTAGAGGCTATTGAAATGTTCCAATTCTTCAGAAAATATATTGAGAATGAATTGGGGGTTACCATAAAGAAGTTGAGAACTGATAATAGTACCGAATTTACAAAAAATGATTATAAATATTATCTAAGAAAATATGGTATCAAACATCATTATAGTTATCCTTATACTGCACAAAAAAATGGATTATAAAAATGAGAGAATAGAAACATGGTTTAAATAGTTAGAAGTTTGTTTGTAGAATACAAACATTCAAAATTATTTGGGAGATATGCTATTAGAAATGAAATACATGTTAAAAATAGATTCTTATTGAGGCCAAAAAACAACATGACCCCTTATAAAATGTGGTATAATAAAAAAACATCATTTAAATACTTCAATGTTTTTGGATGTCCATGTTTTCACATGGTAAAAAAACTATATTTGGGAAAGTTTGATGAGAAATCTATGTAAGGAACTTTCAACGGTTATTATTCAAATGGGAGAAGTTAAAAATATTGGAAAAAATGTTTAAAAATGTTAGTGGACTTATATGATATTAAGGTAATTGTAAATGAAATTTCCTTAATCAATAATGTTTAGAATGGTGAGGAGGATAAATTAGAGGTATATAAAAATAATTAAAGTAATTTAAAACATTCTTGTCAGGATTTATAAGAATCATGGTCAGAGGATATTAAAACCGGGAAAGAAAATTCGGAATTTAAAACCAAAAAAAACTTGATGAATCTGAAAACATTATTGGCAATAAGTAGGATCTAGTTTAGACCATAAGGAAGTTGAGATTAGAAAACCAGACTTCACTTATCTCAAAAGTTGAACTGGAAACAGTTTCAGAGGCTATTCAACATAAAGAATGGGTGGATTCTATAAATGAAGAGTTGAATTAGATCGAGAAGAATGAAACATGCGAAAATATTCCAAGGTCAGTAAATAAAAATATTATCAAAAGAAAGTGGGTGTATAAAAAAAAATTATTGGGCATGGATAATTATGAAGAAACAAAGAAAGGCTTTTTTTTAAATGGCACACTCATGTGGAAGGTGTGGATTTGATGAAAAAATTTCCCCCGATGTAAATATAGAAACAATTCGAATGTTTCCTGTATTATATTTTCATCAGAATTATAATGTTTATCATATGGATATAAAGTTAGATGTCATAAATAACGTGATAGTGGGAGAATTTTACATTAATAAACCTTATGTGTTTCTACTTTATGAGGATGATTTTTTTTTGTAAATTGAAGAAATCATTGTATAGCCTGAAACAAGTTCCACGCGATTGGTATTAAAATCTAGACAACTTTTTGAGAATGATGATCTTTTCCAAAGAAACACTGATATAAACTTATATATGAAATATGATGAATTTGGAACTTTAATTATAATTATATATGAGAATGATATAATTTTTTCTAGGGATGAAGAAAATTTTTACGAAGTGTATTCAAAAGAGATCATAAAGAATTTTAAAATTTCAATGTTGGGAGAATTAATGTTTTTCCTTGTCTTACAAGTTAAAAAAAAGAAAAATATATTTTCTTGTCTCAAGAAAATTATGCTATTGAATTGTTAATGAATTTTGGGATGACTAATTATAAAGAGCATTAAACTTCTATTTCAGTGAGCACAAGGTTGGGTAAAGATGAACCTATAATATGTGTGAATCAGAAAGACTTTTAGAAGCTGATATGAAGTATTCTTTACCTTACAACATCATGGTCAGATATTTTTTATGGTGTGACTTTATGTACTAGGTATAAAAGTAATCCAAAAGAATTACATAAGTTGGCCACAAAGAGGATTTTGAGATATGTCAAAGGAATAACTTCACATGAGTTGTTATACTAAAGAAATTGTGAGATAGAGTTTCTTGGTTATACTGCTATCGACTTGGTTATAGATTGTAATGATTGAAATTCAACCTTAGGAGGCATATTTTTTTGGTTGAATGTTGAGTGAGCTTTAATAGTAAGAAATAATGTTTTTAAACATTGATAACAACTGAATATGAATATGTTGTAGCCACTCAGTCTTATACTCAAATTTTGTTAATGAAAGATCTATTGGATGATTTTAATGTAAAATTTTGCAAGACACTAAAGATGCCATGTGATAATTAGAGTAAAATTGAACATTCTATGAATCCTATAAAACATTCAAGATCAAAACACATTGATATAAATTTTCACATTATATAAGAGAAAGTTGATGCTGGAGATGTTTTTTTGGAATACATAATAAGAAAGTATTATATTTATGATATCATTAAAAAATAAATTTTTAAGGGAAGGTTTGTTGAATTGAGGCTGTAACATCATGTTCACCCACCTCCCATATCTTCCTAAACCTCAAAATTAAGAAACCTCACCATGCTTTAGATTATGTTAACAAAGGGGGAGAGAAAGTAACAACATTCTACTTTGTAATATGTTTTACTTATCATCACTTATTTTTGAATATGAGGCTATGTTTATCATATAATGTGGTACAAAAAAAGAAAAGTGAGAAATGAAAAGATAAGATTGCGAGAAGAAGGAATGTAAGGGGGAGTTATCTTTACATGGACACAAAATTTTATTTCCTCTAAGGTCTGAAATTATTTAAAAAACATTACATTATCCAGTAGTATGGTGTTATGAAAATATTTATTGACAAAGTATATGTTTTGATAAAAGTTAAATAAACATGAGATGCTTTCAAAATATGAGTTATGAAAAAATAAGAGTTTAAAAAGTTGTTAACAAGGGTTGTCAACAAATACAAAGGTGGAGATTGATGTACCTTTTTGATATATTGTTTTAACAAGGTTTTTTGTAATTGATGAAAACTAATATTTTTGTATAAGAAGGTTTTTGTTATCCATGATGAATTAATTTAATGCATTAGAAATAAATAAGTTTCTCAAGATTGAAGTTGCTAATTGAAGAAGTCTTTTGGTTGCTGAAAGGTTTTTTAAGAGAATGTCGTTGATGATTGAGAAGTTAGAAGTTAAAAAGTTTTTCAAACATTCTAAACAAAATCGTAAGATTATTTAGTGATAAATATATTCTTAGATATCATGAAAAAATTAAAGATAAATTATTTTCAAGAAATTGTGGAGATGTTTTAAGAAATAAAAATCATAAAAATTAATAAAAAAATTATATCTAATTTTTTTATGAGAAAATATGATCCAAAAGTTTTCACAAATAATAACCAATATTATACAAAAATAATAACCAACATTTTTCACAAATATAAATCGTGTTTTCTTAGAAAAATCAGAACCAATATTATGAGGAAATTGAAAATAGTTTTCTAAGAAAATAAGAACCAGTATTTTGAGAAAAACAAGAACCTGTTTTTTAAGAAAAAATGAAACTGTGATTCTTTGAAAATCAGAACCAGATTTCTAAGAAGATCAAAACTATTTTTTGAGGAAAATTGCATCCAATAATATGAAAAAATCAGAACATGTTTTATGAGAAAAATCAGAACCATGATTCTAAGATAATTAGAAACATTTTTTTGAGAAAATTAGTACTAGTTTTATGAGAACAATTGTAACCAATATTCATTGAAAATTGGAATAATTTTTCTGAGAAAATAGGAACTAGTTTTCTCAGAATAATTAAAACCCAGATTTTGAGAAAATTGAAAACATTTTTTTGTGAAAAATAAGAACCAAGATTCTATAGAAATAAGAACCAATATTCTGAAAAAAGAGGAACTGAAATTGTATAGATTTTGAACAATCATTATGTAGAAATCAGAACCAATATTCTAAAAAAATCAGAACCTACATTATATGAAAATCAGAACCAAGATCTTGCAATATCATAATTAGAAATATATAAAGAGTTAAAGAAGTCAAACATTAATTTCAACTTTGTGTAAATCTCAGATAAATTTAAGGAGGTTTGAAGAAGTAAAATATTGAATATTAAATGAAAACAATTTTTTGAGATTTTAAGATTTGAGGAAGAGGGAATGTTTTCATGTTTCCCATATTTTTTTCAGTGTTACCTATAAATACTTTCTCAGATCATTTGTTCATTTATAACGTTTACTTATGTGGAAAGGAAGAGTGCTAATGAAAAAGATGAAAAAGTTCCCACTATATTGAAGAATATATTTATTGAGTTTTTTGTGCATAGAAAAATCAGAACCATCATTACTGTAATGAGAAGATCAGACTTAGCAAAATTGAACTGAGGATTCCAAATGATAATTTTATGGAGTAGATTCAACAATGTTTTTATTCTTTTTTTTGGATCAAATTTTTTATAATAATACATTTTAAACTAATGGAAGTCAGTATAATCCTTTTTATTAAGATATAGAAGTTTTCCAATGAGATTTCAAACTAGTTGTATTCACTTATTCATAATAGTGGACTTCCAAAGAGCCAAATTAGTGGCTTTGGAAAGGATATAGGTTCTAAAACTACGGCCGAACCTTATAAATATTTTGTGATTTTATTTATTTACAACTTTTACATGTTTAATTATTTACTAAAAGTTTATAAGGATATCAATTTAATGAGTTGTGGGGATTGAGTTTCTATAATTTTTGAAACTTACAAAAAGTGAACAATTTATTCAATAACCCTTCTCGGTTGTTATTCAATCATTGGAATGTCATAAAAGAATCATATATATTTTATTATAATATATATTGAGGCCTTGTAATGTACTAGATAGTATTTATGTAAGAGGTATTCTAAACTATGGGATTTTAGATCCTTGAACCATTGAGTGGACTCCCAAAACCCGAAACCCATACTTGAATTTCCTCAAAACTTCCATAGAAATTTTTATTATATAGATGGAGCCAATTAAACCCAATACATATTTGGTTATGTTGAACTAATATATTAGATAATACTTTATAATAATTAAAAGTACCCCAAACAGTGGTTGAACTGACACTTAAATATTGGGTTCATCTTAATTTAGTTGATGAATGTCTTAATGACTTAATATTTACTCGAGGGATTTTTTATGTGTAAAATTTTTCTTTATTTATCTTTGACATGTATTTTTAAAATTAAGGGTAAATTACATAAGTAATTAATATTTTTGATAAAACATTTATTCATAATCCATTTATTTATATTCCATCTATTTCAATTAATTCTTTTATTTATTTGATTGTAGTCTTTCCTCCATAAAATAAATAATTCATAAGATAGAAATAATTAAATAAATAATTGATCTGATAATGAGATTATCTAATACCTGATTCATTTATGGGAGGATAAATCAACATATGAGAATGGGGAAAACTCATTGTGCTTGTCTTAGAACAAGTGGATGTATTCCACAAATCAACCTTTGTATCACAAGGGTTAGCAATCTCTTAGTTTTGTTTGGAATCTCCTATTTAGACATTGAAGAAATCCATTAATTATATGCATATACAACTCACATGAAGGATATGGGAACATAAAAATTGGTTAAGGGGAATTACATAAAAATTTGTGGACACACAGGTCCTACAAAATAAATGAGTGAAGGATGAGTCAAATACCATCATATTAAAATTGAAAAATAATAAAAAAATGCAATAAATTTAAATTAAAAAATGATAACACATACATGTGTCCTTATCAAGATCATGATCAGTCAAAAAAACCCAATAATTTTACTTTTAAAATATCTTGATAGCATTCATTTCAATTCATTATTAGATAAGATAAAACATACACAAATTAATATAAAAAATTGTCTTATTAATAAATTAATTCATTTTATATTATTTCATATAATAATTCCTCAATTACCATCTTCTAGAACATATAATAAAAAATGTAATTTAATTTTATTAAGAAATTAATAAAATAGTAAAGATATTTGTACATGTATGAAACCCGATTGTTACCTTTCTGAACTACTCACTAGGGTATAAATTTAAAACAATTCAATCATAAAACAAGTTGTGCACACAAAATGTATCATAATTTAAAAACAGGACCAAACCATTTAATTCCACATTGAACACATAAAAATTATGTATAATGTTTAATTTAATGTGCTAAATCTTTAGTACAAAACATCTATACATGATTCAAGACATCGAATATTTTGTAGAATTAATTATGCATTTAATAAAATATAAATCCAAATGACCAGTGTGTAATATTATCACATTAAACAATATAGAACCTAGGTTGATGAAGTTTAATGGAGTAATTTATTTAAATTAATATTTCTGTGTAAACATGTCAACTACACGACATGTGAAAGGTAGCTATACAACATGTACTTATCTTCACCGGATCTAAAATGTACATTTTTTAGGGACTTGGTTTTTAATTCCAAGGAATATTTATTAAGTAAAGAATATGTATAGACGATAGATGATGTCTACTTCTAGTTACATGGATTCTAGTCTTTATGCATTGTGTATAGATTAAATTCATTGCGTTAATTACATGATTCCATTTTACACTATTTTTGGTCTTGAAAGTAGGTAGACTACACGGCCTGTAGTCCAACTACATGATGTGTACTCAAGAAAAGTCATGTGCCACCCTGGTTGGTCTACACACATGGAATTTATTTTATGTGACATGTATTAATTTCATGATGACCTGGAATCCACATAGGCATAATTTTGTAACGAAATAGGATACATGACATATAACAAATGAGTAAACACCATGTAGTATTTTATTATCCAAATAGGATCCTTGAAAATTCTGGATGGGGTATTCATTTGTAAAAATAATTAATAATTAACCAATCTTAGAAATATTTGAGTGAAATGATGAATATAGAGAAGATATCTTGATGATAGATCAATAATGAATTAAAACCTAAAATAATATTTTACTTTTTAAATATTCAATGATCAACAATCAAATAAATAATTTTAAATTTTAAGGGGAATTCCTAGATACCACTTAAAGGTTATGAGTAATAAGGATGAAATGTGGTGTGTGATAAACCAAGATGGTTTGTTAATTTAGTAGATCATTCAAAATATTTTACATGACTTGAATTTCATGACCAATAAAACTTTATTACTGAATATTAACATAGAGAAACATGGAACATTGGAGAAGATACTTTCAAATTAAATTTATAATTAATTTCTTTTAGATTAGGAAAAAATATTTCCTTATTTTAGGAACTTTTTTTTGATGAGGATGTTGATATTTTTTAAAAAAACTTCTCAGATTAACATCATTGCATGAGGAGGATCCAAGTGTACAATCCATTTAGCAGTGATCCACATGAGCTCCTTTGATCTTTGAGAGACACCAATTGTTTTTATGGTGCTAGTATGGTGAATCCGTTATATTGATTATTCTTGTTGATTTCTTGTAGTTCCTTCAAACATAAATGAATGTCTCTAGAGCTTCTTTTTCATTAAAGAAATAGATGAATAGGAATGGAGAGAGAATTCTATTATTCATAAAGATTCTAAAATCTTGATTAACCCTATACAATAGACATAACCATGAATTTATTGATCTAGACATTAAGTTAATATATTATTTAATTATATTCCATCTCTTAAATAATAAAATAATCATTATTAAACCCCATGTTATATAATAATAATAATAATTAAATTATTATTATTATTATTTTATGGTGTGAACTAACTCATTAAAGGATAAATATTATTCACCAACTTGCTATGAAATATTTATCACTAGAAATGATCCTGGTATGCTCCAACTCATTAACATTTATTGAATACACTAATAATTATTTAATTCATCAAGAAATAAAATATGTATCTTATTCACTATACACTAAATAAATATCTATTAAATATTAACATAATCAAATAAATTATTTATTAAATAATAAATAATTTTTTAGTACCACATGAATATTAGATATCAATAAAACATAAATAAAATTTGTCTTCTATATTGAGAATAATATTTTATTACAATAATTATATTCAAATAAAATTAAATCAAGATCAACAAATACACTTAGTGTGTGACCCTATAGGATTTTTTATGGGAATTAGGTGGGCTTGCCTAAAGTCTAAGATAGATGTCTAGAAAAGGGTTAAGGCACCCAAGGGAGTAATATTAATGTTATAACGTCAAAAACCATATTTGATGAAACACTTTGTATTATAATCCCTTTTTCATAATATCTCATCAAGAAGGTTTCAAATCCATGTAGTCAACCTATATTATTGATACACATTTGTGAGAATATCAAATATAAACATGTAGTTACACCATGGCCCTGGAATTTAATTTGATGTTTCTATTCTAATCAAAGGGATGGGATATCAACTTCTATAAAGATGTAAGGGGAAACAAATACTTTCTAGAATTATTCATTAATGAGATGTCACTCATGACCTATCCAACATATCAAAATCATCTAAGAAGTTTATCATCAATTTTTATGAAATTAATCTATGTGAGTGGGTTGTAACATTCATTAATAATAATCTTAACATCTAAGGACCATTACACACACTCAGAGATAAGAATATCCAATGATACCAAAATATATAGAATTCATAATGGTAGTTCTATTATCATAATATCTGATCATGGAGATTACAAATTGATAAATTCATGAGAATAATTCTCATCTATTTAGGATAACTCATACTTGATAGTCACGTTTTATGTGTCCTATCATATATCATTATCCGACCATAGAACTCTATTTAAAAATATCATCATTCAATTTCAAGGTTATCATTTTAATAGAGAGATTTTATGATATTATCAATAGAATAAATACTCTAAGACTATATTACATTAATTTTATACATAAAAATTAACAATAATTAATTATATATTTTATTAATATTCAAATGGTTGAATATACATGTAATTAGAGTAAAATTATTTGGTTGTAGAACAACAAATATAATATTTTTCCCATATTTAGAAATTGAATTGGATTAAATAGATAAAATAATAATAATAATAACATCAAAATTCTATAATAGTGGTCATATTATATTTTTAGTAAAATAAATAAATTCCTTGGTAAAAATTTAGTCAAGGTTATTAATGTTAAAAATGGGAAACATAAGTGGCTAAAATATTATTAAATTTACAAGAAAGTTAGTCCTTAAATAATATCTATTATAGGTTGGAAGGACATAGCCACATGTATCCCTATCCTTTCCTCACCTAACCCACATATCTCTCATGATTTTATATTCTTACACCTCACTCACTATTCACTTTCATGGAAAAGTCTCTCTTTCTGAACTATAAATGGAGCTCACATATACTCCCTTCAAGACACAACATGATTCAAAATTTCCATGAAAATCTTCCCATTTTACCACTCCTAGAGTCATATTCCAAGTTTTCACCCACTTTCATCAATATGAATATCTACCTCTTCCATTTATAATGCATCATTCTATAGACAATCCAAACAATCAATGTGAGTATTACACACTCTCTAACTTTATTTTCTATATATTTCTCACCAACCATCCTATAAAAAATATAAAAAACATATTAATATAATGAAACTAGTATCATTACTTCAATAAATGATATTATATTTATGGTGAAATCGTTATATACCTTTCTATATTCTTTCTATAAGAATAAAAACGCCATCATTGCATATGTGAATACTACTACCTCCAGGAATAACATGTTTTATTTTCTAAACCAAAATACGTGGCTAGTTTAAAATGGTTATTCAGTGAATAAATATGATATTTATAACATTATTATTATTATAAAAATATAATCCAATATATAAAATTATTTTATTCTATGGAAAATTCAAACGTCCCCCATGCGTATGTTCACACAACAACCTCCATAGAGAGACACGTTCCGTTTCTCAAAACCACCTTACATGGCTGGTTCAAAACCATATTTTATGAATATATTTGATAATAATTAGTCTTATATTTTATGAATATTGTTCCTAAAGGTTGAATAAAATATGTATTATTAAAAAATAATTCCTAAATATCAGTAAATTACCAGAAACATGTTCATCATGTATCCCATTTTTTCAAACCATGCCCATAGTTTACATATAATTAACATAGGGATGATTAATTATATGAAAAAAGATGATTTAAATTTATATAATAATAATTTAATTATTAAATTAGTATAAAATAATGGTGTTCATCATCACAATTACAAAACATGTGCGAAACAGTCAAAATTACTAATATTTGATGATGGAAATGAACATTAACTAACTAATACAAGGGTAGTGAAATATTATAATTAAAGAATATAAATGTAAATATATATAATATAGTTCCAAAATAAGTTTTTAGTATGGTTTTGTTTATTATATAGTACGTTAAAGAGCTATTGTGCCTCAACATTCTTCCTTTGATAAATTTTCCATATTAACCATTTGATTGTTTTTTGTATAATGTATATACTACCCTATAAATTAATTCTATTATTCCATTCACTAATTTGAAGATATTTAAAAAGTAATATTAATTTCCCCATTTAATATATTTAAATTAAAGTTTTATTAAATCTATAAGGGATTTTTTTGAATCACATTTTCAAATTGAGATTATTATGAATGAATTTCCATTTGGGAAAAAATTATGTGAAATTTATTTCAAAAACCCCCACCATTTTTTTATACAATGATTATTATTGGTTTTTTACACATAATCATTCAATTTAAATTCCCATGATAAATAATTAACCCAATGTGTTGGTTTTTAGTGAAACTGACCCCACCATTTCTTTTCAGTCTAGAATCTTCCCCCTTAATATACATTTTTAATGTATAAATTTTCTTATCACAGATTAAATAATTAAATATGGTGTTTTTATAATATTTTAATGTTCATTAAAAAAAATTAAATGATTTTGTTAACATTTTATATATGTTTTTTTATAAAAATAACCATTTTAACGTCTTCTCTGTAAAAATTATTCTTCTAGTATGATCATTATTCTTTAAAAAGCCTCCATTTCATGTTTTAGAATTGTTCTTAAAATGATTTTAATTATGATCAGTTTTAAAATAATAGGAAAATTTATTCGTTTTTTAAATTATTTATGCAATAATATTTAAATGGTTTTTTCATTTATGTTAATATAAATTGATTTTACTTATAAGATATGTTCTTATGGCACCATCCAACTTCTTCCTATGGATGGTTTATGACATTTTCTCTAGAAATTTATTGAAAATCAATCTCTTTTAAATGTATTAATTATGTGGTGTTGAAATATGAATGTCTTTATATTATTTTGGGACAAATGTATATGGTTTTAAGTATGTTACAGGTGTCATAATAAATATATAACCCTCCAATTCATTGGGTGACACTTGATTTTTCATAATATATTATGATCAAGAAGGGGGAGTGAACGCAATCCTCTATCAGACTCCTTACACTATGTTTATAGGAATGTGGATTAATCACAATCCACTATGGGACTCTATCCTCAATGTTAGGATGGTCTAAATAGTTATCCTTGACTAATGAAGAGATTTTATAATCTTATGTGTATGAAATAAATATATGTATTTTTCTTATGATAAAATCTCATGGTTCTTGACTGATCTATGATGATTACACACTCTTATGAATCAAGTAATTTGTTTTAAAAATGTATTATACCATGTCTTATTATTTATGGTTTATGATTTTTTGGGTATGTAGTCATAAGTATTAATAATTTTATCCAAACCTTATCATTATCTTATACTCAGTTATGATCGTTGGTTGATATATACCATGTTAAACAATATATGGTATCTGATCTCACCATTTCTTATTTTTATATTTCTTAGGTTATGAAGGAAGGTATTAAGTTGGATATGTATAAAAATCGTAACATGTGAATACTTATTGGAGATATTGAAAATTATTCTTAAATTATTTGATTATGGGGTGTGTATTTGTGACCAACTGTCATGAATCGACCTACAATATCACCCAAAATGCCCCCACCATAAGGCCTAAACCATGTTCCGAATTGCCACATCCTAGAGAAAAGCAGTAGAGAATCACAAATAAATACTTGGGAATGGTTTTGACTATGAAAAACATGTATGACCCATCCAGAAATTGTGTTTCCACTCCATAAAATAAAAAAATTAAAAGAGAAATATTTACAAACAAAGCATACAAAATAATGACAAAAAATAGATATCATAATCATCATCACCTTACAATTTATAAAAAAATTAATATACATGATATATATTGTTAAATATAAAAAAATATAAAAATGGTTACAAGGAAGAAGAGGCCAAAACATAATATACTAAATGATTAACAATCAAAAAATTGTCCACATGAGCTAAAATACATGAGACCATCATCTTCGCTATCTCTATCCAACCGCAAATTACTATAATAAAAAAGATCCATAAAACAACATGATTCCATTACCAATACGTACATCCGAAAATACCCTATTTTCATATAACCAAATTCATATTTGGACTATGAGTCAAAATCTTGGTAAGATAACACCATGAGTCTATATAAGTCATTTCTCCATGAAAAATAATAACTCTAGTTGTAAAACAATATTTTGAATGATTTCAATTTGAAAAAAATTCTTAAAAAATTTCGTTGGTTTTGTAAAAAATCCATGTTTCAAAAAACAGAAGTTAATAAGGAGCAAAAAAAGGAACTGAACACATCCATCATAAATATAATCAACTCATAGAATCATGGAATAAATATAATCATAAACATAAGAATAAGTGATATCATATATTCAACAAAGTATTTTAGTCATAAATTTATGGTAATCTAAATCAAACAAGGAATAAGATATATGCATCACAGGATCAAACCAATGGAGTCTTTTATGAATTGGACTAAGACACTATTCCAGGGCCAATTATGTTAGTTCAATATATTTCGATCCTCCCTTGGTCTTCCCACACCCTACATTTCTTCCATGGGAAATCTTGGCCCATAGTGGAAACAATCTTTTCATAGGTTCTCTCAGAACTCATGGGAAAGATTCTTCTAGGGGATCCCTTCATCCCTTAGTTAACACTCTATAGCTAGTCTATGATATAGGATAAGGCTTCAATTTCCTATGTCACTCACACACCCAAGGTCTCCAATGTTTCATAAAGGAGATAACCATATTAAACATCATAAATTCCAATCACATAAAGTATTATAAATTCAAAATGTGTAAACCACATATTCCTATAATAATAAAACACCAATTCGAGGTAAATCATTTTCAAAAACCCCTATATAAATCCATTTTAATCCAAAAATCCTCTTTTATTATTTTATTTCAAATACATTATAATAATTTAAACCACTTTCTTTGGAAAATATATTTTAAACCATAAATTTACAAAAGATTTAAAGAATCCAAAAAATTATTAAAAATACTATAACATTAAACACAATTTTATTGCAATCTATTGAAATAAAACTAAAGGAAATAAATAATTGATTGTAAACCATGGAAAAAATACACCCGGTATAGACACCTATATTGAAGAAAAATTAAAACTCACCACCTTTGTTAAAAAATACAAGAATTGAGTAAGAATATTCCTCACAAACCTAAACAACTAAAAAGAAACATAAATCCACCATCCACAACATAGGTTCAATGACATGGTATTCTAGGGTTTCAAATCTCCATAAAAATGGAATAATAAGGGATGAAAAAGTGTCAAGGATTGATTATTCAAGTAGAAACATGACTATGTCAATAAACATCACCAAGACCCAAATATATTCACCACAAACCCAAGGGGAAAGAATATATAAGAAAAGTGGAAAGGGAAAAACATAACTGGGGATTAAGAGGGGAGAATTTGGGGAAAATACCATAATGAAAATTTTGTAAAAATATAAAATTTTATTGATTTGGATAGTTTTAATTGATTGGATTCAAGATTTGGAAAATAATGAAGCAACTATGGAGGAGTCACTCTATCCCCAAAATAAGGCAATACAATCTTCTGCATAGTTACACCTAACTCTGGGAAAACCATATACCAAAACATTTTGCCTAAAAACACAACTTCTTGACCTATAAATCCTAGAAAATCCATGTAAAAATAAACGAATAAATAAAACTCAAAATAATATGTACCAGTGACCCAAAAATGTCAAAATTCTCCCAACCATGTAACTTTTCCCCCTAAAAAATCCTTTAAGGTTCTAAATTTAAAAACATACTAGGCCATTGATTCCTCATAGGTTATCCCAACTCCGATGTCTCATGGTTATGTTTTCTAGACTACTAAAGAACATAAATTGATTGGATTTATTTACTAGGGATTACCTTGTTATGATAATCGAATATACCGAGAAGATGATATACAATAGTGGTTTTACGATCCAACTCAAATTCCTTTCACTCTATTACATGATATGGTTTCATATGACACTTTTTCAACTAGGATACATGTAAAACATTATGAATCACGTTTAGTTATAGTGGTAATTCCAACTGATATGATACCTTCCCAAGAATCTCCATAATATGACAAACTAATATAATGAGGATCTAACATCCCCAAATTTCATGGAAACGAAGAAATAATTGAATTTATACTTAGATATATACCAAATCAGAAACTAATAATTTTAATGATCGATGAAAATGACCTGGATAATATTTCTAGAAACTCTAATCCATTTATAACCTCTCCTAAATAAAAATCAATTTCTTCATAATCTCTTTGATGTGACTTAGTCCCAATAATGAATTCCCACCCAACTCATCCCAACATGATAGAGGACTAACACAATCATCCATACGACATCTCAAAAGGATTCATTTTATCGAGTGATTTTAACTATTATTATGTAAAATCTCAACCAATGACAGTTTCCTCTCCAATGAACCCCCAAAGTTAAGAATTCAAGATAAAATTACATCTTAAAGAATTTGGATTCCCCAATTAGTCCAAACATCCATGTGCAGGTGATATGATGTGATCAGATTTAGGTGGGTTCTAATGGATTCCTATAAACCCTTCCAAAAATGAGAAGTAAAATGGGTTTGTCAATCTAAAATTATAGATTAGGGAACCCCATGAAGCCTAATGATCTCCCAGTCAAACATGTTACCAAGGTTCTATCCCTTCATCTACATTCAACGAGGAATATAATAGGCTATTTTAGTCTTGTAATCCATGATTACCTAAATATATTCCTTCAAATTACGATTTTATGGATGTATAATATATAATTCCATAGAGATATCATCCCAGTTCCACACTATAATCGGAAGTGGTTGAAGAAACATTGATGGTCTATGATGCTCAGATTTGGTTATCTGAAAGTTAAAAAATCATTATAAAAAATAAAAAACTAATCTACTCACCCTAGGACCCAAATACATGAAATATAAACTTATAAAACATCTTGGTAGACCCAGGGTGAATGAACCATATATAACAATACCAAAATGCATTACCTTATGCATCAAGGTAAAAGAAGCCACCAACCCCTTCTCAATGAAAAAGGTACCATCAGAAGACCAAGACTAATCATCTGAGGACTCCTTAACATTAAAAAGTATCCTAATCTAATGGAATTAATAGTTGTATTCCTACTCACACTGAACCTGATCAACAAGAGTGTGTGTGACCTAAACTCTCATAAAAGCACCTAATATCTATCCTCCCTCACTTCCAAACCTTGATAAGGTAACAAAATAATTATACTGTACATCTACATATGATTTTTAAATATCTAGATATGTAACTTCAATATCAATGATTTTTTTTTGAATACATTAAGCTTATTGAGGTTATATGTTATTTCAATATTTAAGGGCTAAAGAAATTCTACCCAATGTCTCTCTCAAAGGTTCATGCCCTTATGGGTGAAAATGTAATTCATGCTCTTATTATAATGACCTGGACGTAAAACATTTCATAATATTTAATTAATTGAATAATCCACATTGAGGATTTTTATGGTTTAGTGTTTTAGAGAATTGGACCATAAATATTACATCTCAAAAATTACAAAGTAGAGACTTCTACTGTTTTTCAATTTTTTCATAAAATTAAAACTATGAAAAAAAGAGTCATGTCTAGTTCTATGTTTTGGACAACATGACTTTTCCTTAATCTCATCCTTGACCCTATTCATCATTAATACTGTGAAAAACATTTCAAAAACTTGGCATGAGCATAAAAATCTCAGTAACGGTTTTAATATTAAGAAATTAATCATTAGTCCATCACTAGATAAAAAACATTAGATCTTTTACATACTTCCTGAAATCATAAAATTTATGAATTAAACACAGAAATCGTAAATCCAAAAGGTAACTTGTGGCATCCATATCAAACATACATTTTAGAATTCAATGCTATGTAGGGGTTACATTTGGAATACCCATCTAAGTATATTCCCTAAATCTTATAGGAGAAAAATTAATGTTTACCTACGTCATGTTACTCTATGTATTAGAGAGTTATATTGGGATCACCCACCCTAGGTTTATAACAGAACAACCCATATTCATAAATAATTTCCATTAACCATAACATATTCATAACACATAAAACAAGCAAAAAGAAAAGATAAAATTTCCACATTTCAATAAAAATATATCATTTCAAGATATTGACATAATCAATGCTTTATCAAACCATTATCAAAATCATTAAAAACATTTAATAAATATATTTTTAAATCAAAGTTACCCACAAAAATTTGAATATTTTGAAAAAAAAATTATTTTAGAAACATTCATTTCTATATAAATAAATCCTTAATACCATTTTTAAAACACGGACATTATGAGAAAAATTTAGATGAATAAATCTTTAAAACATTTAAAACGATATTTTAGTTAAAGAGTTCTTAACCAAATGAGAGACAATTGAATACAAATTATTGAGGAATAACATTAATCAAATCTTATAATATCATGAGAATAATGAGTTTCGTGATATAATATTTCAAAGGGAAGTATATACACCATATTAATGTGAATTGGTGTATAAAAAAAGGTCTTAATGGAATGTATATTGAGACAAATTCTATTTCAAAGATCATATTCTTAGATTAAAGAAAAATAAATGACATAATTTTGTGTGAAAAATAATAATACACCCAATATAAGTGGATATTAAGTGTAAAATAATCATAGGTCATTCACACATATTCCTTTAATGACATAATCAAGAAGTATAAGTATAACCCAAAGAACTGAAATTGGGTTAAGTTGTTCCCTTACAAAAATTCGGCAGCCTAAGGTCGTCACTTAAAAATTCCGAAAATGTGTTGTTGGGAGAGAAAAAGGGTTTGTCATCACATAGAAATAAAATGTAGAGAAATTATAATATATAAGAACATATCCCAAAATTTTAAAATTCAAATTTGAAGACATAACATAAAAGAATCCTTTGACAAAAAGGGGACGGTGAAAGGTTCTCTTACCGATTTGGTAACTTACGAAACATACACCACATGAAAGAAGGATCATAAAATGAAGATGCAAATACCCATAAATTAAATTATACTATACAAGGATTAAAATATTGAGAGTACATACACCACAAAAAAGGAAATAGTTTCAAATATTTCATTAATCTCACGAGAATAAAAATTGAGATGAAAACCCCTTACCTCATGTCTGACTGGACCAGTTCGTTCTTTAATATCATGAATAATAAACTATAGTTAATTTACACTTTCTTAAAAAACTTTTTCAGGTTTATTATTCCTTTTATATCACTTATTAAAACATTATAAACATTATATAATCATTTAAATTAATTAAGATCGTTTGACGATATTTGGTAGTTTAGTCAAAAATGAACATCTTATAATTTATGTTGTCCATGTGGTCAAAATTACATTATCAACAGAATGATATTCATGATTTAGATATCGTATATATCATATATATCAAATATATATATATTTATTTATAATTAAATATAACATTTGGAGTTAAGAAATGAAATTTACCGTTCAGGAAGACGGTAAGCCGTACGTACGCATGAAAGCTACATTTATTTCTGTTTCGTATTTAATGGAATGAAAACATTATTATACAAAGGTATATTATAATTAAGGTATAATATCATATATATAATATATGTAACTCCATATTTTATACTTTCCACATATGGCATGAACGAGTCATATCACTTTGAGTGGGCGGTAGTCCGTATTTCCTCAAATGAAATTATCGTGTTCACCCATTATGAAAACCATAAAGGTATGATATAAATGAAATATAAATAAGTATAGAGAAAAAAGAAACATAATATATGTCATATATAAATACAGTTCCATCCTAATGGACACCATTATAGGCAGTAGGAGATATTTGAACAATCATCATTTTGTGAGGAAGTAGTTCCTCGTTCACAAAAACAGAATGTTCATATCCATTAGATGGAGGTGTGGGTAAGTGTAGATCAAATAATTATCAAAAAAACAACCTAGTATATTGATTATATGGGTGTTTTAATACAATCAACACATAAAAATAGCATAGGGAATAGAGAAGTAAAATAAAATAATAGAATTTGAGGGAAGACAATACCTTTAAATCGGGTAACTCCCTTTGGTATGAACCAAAAGGTTGAATTAAATTTCCTTATGCCTAAAGAAAAGATTATATGAGGAATATAGGGTTTTAAGAAGATTAATTGGGTAGATTATAGGTGATCCAAGGGGCTTGAGAGGTGTGAGGAATGGGTTATAGGTGGTGTCCTTTTATAAGGGGAAGGAGGGGCTCTTTAGGAATGTTTGATAATATTATTTTATTATAAAGTGATTTTTGATTTAAAAAGTTTCAAAACTAATTACAATTTAAGATAATATGTCTATTGATAGAAATAAAATCATCCAATAAAAATTGTACAGGTTTATGATAGTTTTTTAAACTTTATAATATCATTTATTTAAATCATTTATTAATAAGGTTATAAATGCATCATCATTATGTCATAAATAATTCTATTTATATTATATATAAAAATTATAAATAAAATACCATGATGTAGGAAATTTTTTTAGATTTCAATTGAATATTTATAGTCGAAGAGGTAACTTATATTACCCCATGTAAAAACATAATTACTAAAAGATTTATGTTTATGTAATTTTTTTCTTTACTTTAAATTAATTAATATAAATTGTCATTATCACTCCTAAGTGGTTCCATGGGTTCCCAAAATCAACCCAGGGATGCCCATGGTAGGAAATGTATCATTAAATAGGATTTGGACATGTGTTAGGGTAATTTAATATTATTATAATATTATTTTTTACACTTATTTATGAGATTTACATTTTAACCAAGGTAAATAAAATATTTTCTGAAGCTAATATTCAAAATGTATGAAAATAAAAGCTACCTCCTCAAAAAATTTGGATCACCTAATTCCAAATATAGAATCTGTTTTTCCAAATTCAAAAATACAGAAGTGGAATAAATTAATTTAAAATTAATCCCCGTTGTAAAAAAATCTTGTTTTAGGAAATAATAACTATCAAAAGATTTACCTTTGTTTATGTCTACATTAAGAGTGAAATTACTTACAATGAATAAAATTATATCAAATAGTAAAAATATAATCCAATTACACTTAAAAACCAATTAAAATAAAATTCTAACTATATAAATAAACTATACTAAAAGGGAGTTTTGAATTAAAATACATTATTTTCACTATTCATTAAAAAATGATCATTATCAGAATAATACCAAAATTTCATCCAAATTAAATTTTGATGCCCTAATTATAAAGAAGAATATAATTTTGTAAAATAGAACCTATAAAAGTTACAAAAACAATATTTAAAATGGGGTCACCCTCTGAAGGAGGTAAATCAACGTTTTAAAATATATTAGAGTGTTTATAATTAAAATTGGATTCGTTCACATTTTAAACTTCTAACTTTTATTGGATAAATGTAAAATAATTTTAACAAACACGTATAATCATATTTTAGTTAGTCCGATTCATTCCCTCCAATACAATATCTATGCGTTAACAACCACTTAAAATAAAAATATTATTATATTATTTTTCGGTATAACATAACATTGTGTGTAACGTATGATTTCAAAGAAATACGTTGTTGCGTATTTGGTACGCCATCAAACATGGAATCTCATTTAAAGTAAAATTAATATTTAATTCAATAATATTTATGACTATGTAAATGTCATATACTTTATTTATCAGGGATGCTACATCCTTACCCCCTTTGGGAAATTGCATCCTCGCAATTTTATTCACTTATCAAATAATTGGGGGTATTTATCCCTCAAAGAATTTTAAGATTCCAACGTTGCCTTTTCTACCATATGATTCTTATACAAAAGTTTTACCTAATGGATTACATTATTCTGAAACACATTCCCTCTTTGGTCAAGAATCTATATTGGTTGTTCCTCATATGAAAGATTCTCTTCCAACTAATCTACCTCTAGACTAAAACACGATACGAATCCAGCATATACTTTCTCAACATTGAAACATGAAAAACATTGTGTACCTGGGATACACTTGGAGGTAAAGACACTATGTCGGAAAGAATTCCATCTTTCTCCCGGATTTCATAGGTCCAATAAACATCAGACTCAAATTTCCCTTCTTACCAAAATGCAGCACACTCTTCCATGGAGAAACTTGGAGGAAGGCATGATCACATTCTTCAAATGAATGATCTTTTCGCCAGTTATTTTTATAAATTTTCTACCAACTCTGAGCTGTTCTTATGTTCTTATGAATCAATTGAACATTTTCTGCCACTTCTTTTACAATTTTTGGTCCCATCAACTTCCTTTCACCTAATTCATCCAAAAAATCTAGAGTTCAAAACCACTTTCCATATAATTCCTCAAATGGAGCCATATGTATACTAGTATGAAAACTGATATTATATGAAAAATCAACCAAAGAAAGATGTTGGTCCCAACTTCCCTGCTAATCCATTGAGCAGGAACATAACATATCCCTTAAGGTATGAATTTTTCGTTTTGACTGCCCATCTGATTAAGGATGAAAAGCTATACTAAAATTTAATTCAGTACCCAGTGACTTATGAAGACAATTTCAGAAGCTAGAAGTAAACCGGGGATATCTATTAGATACAATAGAGAGGGGAAATCCATCCAACCTGACTATCTCTTTAACATACAACATAGAAATTCTATCGAGATAAAAAGTATCTATAATAGTAATGAAATGATCACATTTAGCCAATCGATCAACAATAAACCAGATTGCATTATTACTTTGAGATGTCTTCTGCAATCCCACAACGAAGTCCATGGATATATTTTCCCTTTTCCACTCTGGCACCGGTAATGGTTTAAGAGTACCTGTTGGTATCCTCCACTCTTCTTTAACCTACTAACAAGTCAAACACTTCACAGTAAAGTCACCAATATGAGTTTTCATTCTATCCCACCAGAAATACTCCTGAAGATCTCTGTACAACTTAGTACTACCAGGATGAACTGAAAATGTAGAACTATGAGCTTCACTTAACAACTAATTCTTAAACTTTGAATCACAATGCACACATAATCTCTTACCAAATATCAAAATAAAATCATTATCAATTTTAAAATCAGGATACTTATCCTTATGAACCAAATATACCTTTTTTTGCAACTCACTTTCTTCCTTCTATGCTTTCTTAATTCTGTCTGATATAGATGATTTCACTGTCACCTAAAACAAAATAGTGGAATTTCCTGCACCAAAAACTTTGATGAAAAAGTTCATCAAATCGTTAATCAATGTATCTTGTTGCAAATGTAACATGGTTAATGTAGCATTACTTTTTAGGCTCAAAGAATCAGCCACTTTATTTTCTTTTCCTGGATGGTAAAGAATCAGGTAATAATAATCCTTGATTAATTCTAGCCATCTCCTCTGTCCCATGTGGAATTATTTATGAGAGAATATATACTTGAAACTTTTGTGATCATTATATATTTCACATTCTACTCCATATAAATGATGCCTCTATTTTTTTAAAGCTAAAAAAAGTATCAAATTACAACTCATGTGAAATATAATTTAACTCACGAGATTTCAACTGACATAAATCATAATAAATTACCCGATCATTCTGCATTAGGACACAACCAATTGTTTTCAATGAAGCATCACTGTAGATAAAAATTTCATCATTTCTAGAAGGTAGTTCCAAAACTATATCATTCACTAATTATCGTTTCAATTCCTAAAAACAATTTTCACATTCTTCTTTCCAAATGGAAATAACACCTTTTAGAGTTAACTTAGACATTGTTCTAGATAACCTTGAAATTTTTTCAAAAAAACTCTGGTAATAACCTTCCAAACCAATAAAACTATGGATCTCAGTAATATTTGTCAGTTTTGGCCATTCTTCAATAACATTTTTTTGAAGGATCAACTGTTATGCCAATTTTTTTGAAACAATGTGACCAAAAAAAGAAATTTTTCTTAACCAAAGAACACACATTCTAAATTTCCCATACAATTTATTTTATTTTAAGGTTTACAAGAAAACCATTAAATGACTTCCATGTTCCTCTTTACTTTTTGAACCAAATTATCATAAATGAAGATGACCAAAAACTTATCTAGAAACTCACATAAAATTCTATTCATAAAATCCCTAAATACAATTGGTGAATTGGTTATCCCAAAAGGCATAACTAAAAATTCATAATAGAAATATATGGTATTAAACACAGTCTTCGGAATGTCTTCTTCTTTTACATTCAATTGATGGTATCCCGACCACAATTCAATCTTCAAAAAATATTGAGCTCCCTGGAGGTGATCAAAAAAATCATCGATATGAGGAAAATGATACTTTTTCTTAAAATTGATGTTATTCAATGCTGTAAAATCAATGCAAAGACTCATCGAACCATCATTATTTTTAACAAGCATGTCATGAGAACCATATGGAGATGTGATAGGTCGAATGAAACCTTTATCTAATAACTCCTGCAATTTCTTCATTAACTCTAAAAGTTCAATTTGAGCTATTCGATATGGGGGTTTTGAAATTGGATTAGCATCATGAACTAAGTCAATAGTATATTTAACATCCCAATAAAGTATTATACCAGGAAACTCATTAGAAAAAACATCAATATATTCATTTACCACTAAAACATAATTAATCTGAACAGTTTTTTTCAACAATATGTGCAAGGTAACATTCATTTCAATCTTTTACTAGTTTATATGCTTCTTGATATGTTATCAAAAGTAAGGGTTAATTATTGTACACAAATTGATATTAATTCCGAAAAGAAACCACTTTATCACTACAGTCATTCTTAGCATGATAAATAGAAATCCAATCCATACCTAAAATAAAAAAAAACTCTACTAGAGGAAAAACAATGAGGTTTTCAGGTAGATTCTTTCCACAACCAAGTACATGAAGGTTCTTATAATTTCTTTTTTTCACAAAATTTCTTCCCAGTGTTTTTACCATAAGTCCAGGATTCATATCTTGATATGGAATTTCCAATTTACTAGAAAACTTATCAGAAATGAAAGAATGTGTAGAACCTAAATCAAACAATACATTAACATAATCTAAATAAAAACAATGTACCTGACACTACTTCATTTGACGGCTCAACAAATTCTGAAGTAGTTTCAAAATATTTCACCACCACATTCTTCTTGTAGTCCGGATGCTTTACCTCAGTTTAGTTTTTTTTGTTGGACACTCATTTTCATAATGATCCATTTCATTACACTTAAATCATTCTACTGATTGTAAATTAGATTTTGTCTTACCATTAACCTGATCTATTTTAGTGAAATTACAAGCCTTATGACACATTTTTTCACATCAGTATCACTTACCAGAATTCAAAATACATTCCCAGCGTTCTTTTTACCACAATTTTCACAAACTATAATCTTAAGTTTCTTACCAACAGACTTTTTTGAAGAGTTATTCCCTTTAATATTCCTCCTTGATATCTTATTATGTTGTTTTTTAAAGAACACCAAATCATCAAAAAAAACCCCATTTCCACCTTCTCCATAAATCAAACAAGTTTTTCCTATCTTTTGAACTCACGAGAAGATAAATACCTTGGATAGTTTGGATTTAATTCTAAGTAAAAATGATTGATTTTACTATCAATATCTAATATGAATTTTGGAGCATACTTTTCCAATCGAGTGAATTTTTCTTCCTAAGAAGCCACTAAGCCATCCTCCTTCCTGAACTACAGGAATTGTTTTTCCATCCTAAGACGAAACCACATTAGGAAAATATTTCTCAAGAAACCTACCATTTAATTCATCATAATCAAGAGCATCAATCTTATCACTATCCCTGATATTTTTCAACATCGATGACCACTGATCGGATTCACCTTCAAAATGGTATACATAAAGACTAACCTTTTGATGTTCAGAACACCCCATGACATCAAAATCTTTTCTAGTTCTTTAATCCACCCTTCTGTTAGCACAATCTTAGATGGTCCTCCGAATGATGGGGGATGTTGCCTCATGAAGCGCTCCACTACTGAAATGTTCCTCTGTGGTTGATCTAGCTGATCTCATGCATGGATACAAAAACCTTTTATATCCTCAGTCAACTATACCATCACTATAATAAAATGTTCAGTTCCGATTCTGACCATCTCAGGTTACTAATTTGGAAGGTTGTCTTCCTCATGATGTCGTCCCATTATAGCTGCCCTGTTTTCTCTACAGAAAACCACTATGAACACCAAAATATCATAGGCAAAGCAACATAGTAATTTTTGGATTCTATATCATTTAAATTTGACCATAAATTATTTTATGGAATTTAATTTAACAATATTCTAACACCTAAAGTTGTCTAAACCAACCTATGATACAAACTATAAGGACCCAACCTTAATACATTACATAATATTGAATTAAATGAATAATTTACATTGATCATATTTTCAGGTTTAGAGTTTTTGATAATTAGTCCATGAATATTTCATCTCAAAAATTTCAAAGTAGGTACTTCCCCTCAATTTCCATTATTTTCATAAAAGAAAACCGCTTCAAAAAAAGAACAATGTCTAGTTCCATGTTTTAGACAACATGACTTTTCTTTGATGCCATCCTTGACCCTATTCATCTTTAAGTCCTATGAAAAAAATTTCAAAAACATGGGATGAGCATAAAAATCTCACTAAGGGTTATAAAATAAAGAAATAAATCATTAGTTCATCAATACAGAAAAAATAAGCTCTTTTACTTACCTCATGAAATTATATGATTTATTAATAACACATAGAAATAATAAATCATAGTGGTAACTTGTGGAATCCATATAAAACATACATTGTATCTTTCACAGCTACATAGGGAGTTATGTTTGGAATACCCATCACACCATATTCCCTAAACCTCTTAGGAGAAACGTTAATTTTTACCTCTATCATGTTACCCAATGCATTTGAGAGCTATCTCAGGATCACCCACCCTAGGTTTATCACGGAACCACCCGTATTTGTAAAAAAATTTCAATAACCATAACATATACATAACAAATAAAACAAACATAAAGGAAAGATAATCATTCCACATTGTGATCAAATTATATCATTTCAAGATACTAAAAAAATCAATGCTTTATGAAATTTTTTCCAAATCATTTAAAACATTTAATAAAGATATTTTTAAATAAAAGTTTCCCATATCACATTGAATATTTTAAAATAAATTTTAATTTAAAAACCTTAATTTACATACAAATAAATCCTTAAATCCATTTTTAAAACTTGTACATTATGTAAAATATTTAGATGAATAAATCATTATAACATTTAAAATGATATTTTAATTAAATATTACCTAACCAAATGAGATACACTTGAATACAAATAATTGAGGAAGAACATTAATCAAAGCTTATAATATCATTATAATAAGGAGATTTATGATATAATATGTCAAAGGGATGTATATAAACCATATAAAGGTGAATTGGTATATATCCAAAAAGTCTTAATGGAATGTAAATTTAGACAAAGTCCCCTACAAATATCATATCCTATGATTAAGGAAAATTAATGACATAATTAGGTGTGAAAAATAATAATACACCCAATATAAGTGAATATTAAGTGAAACAAATCATAGTTCATTCACACATATTCATAGAATGACATAATCAAGAACTATATGTTTAACACAAAGAATTGAGATCAGGTTAAGACTTTCTCTTACAAAAATTCGACAGCCAAACGACGTCACATAAAAATTCATAATTTTTTTTGATGATAGTGAAAAAGGGTATCTCATAACATGGACATAAAATATAGAGAAATTAGGATATATTAGATCATATCCCAACATTTTTTAATTTAACATTTAAGACATAACATAAAATAAGTATTTGAAAAAAAGAGGATGGTGAAAGGTTCTCTTACTGATTTGGTAACATACGAAACATAAAACACATTAAATAAGGATCATAAAATGAAGATGTAAATACCCATAAATTATATTATATTATACAAAGAATACAATCATGGGCAGTACATACACTATAAAAAAGGAAATAGTTTCAAATATTGCATGAATCTCACTAGAATAAAAAGTGAGATGAAAACCCCTTACCTCATGTCTGACTTGACCAGTTCGTTCTTTAATATCTAGAATTATAAACTAATGTTAATTTATACTTGATTGAGAAATTTTTTCAGGGTTATTATTCCTTTTATACCACTTATTACCACGTTATAAACATTATGTAATCATTTATGTTAATAATGGTCGTTTTGTCGATATTTGGTACTTTAGTCAAAAATGAAATTGTTATAATTTAAGTTGCCTAAGTGGTAAAAATTAAATTATCTCCATAATGAAATTCCTGATTTAAATATCATATATATCATATATATCCTTTATATATATGTATTTATAAAAGTAAACTAAATTTAGAGATAAGAAATGAAATTCACTGTTAATGGGGACGATAAGCTATACGTACGCATGAACACTACTTTCATTTATATTTAGAATTTAATAGAATAAAAACATAATTATAAATAGGTATATTATAATTCCAGTATAATATAATATATATAATTTCAGTAACTTCAGTCTTTATACATTTCACGTATGGCATGAACGAGTCATATCACTTTCTGGGGGCGGTAGTCCACACTTCCTCAAATGAAATTATCACGTTTATCCATTATAGAAACCACAAAGGTAAGGAATAAATGAAAAATACATAATTATAGAGAAAAATTAATTAAAATATATATCATATATAAATATAGTTCCGTCACAATGGCCACCATGAGAGGTGGTAAGAGATATTTGAACAATCATCATTTCGTGAGGCAGTAGTTCGCTGTCCAGAGAAACATTATGTTCGTATCCATTAGATGGATATGTGTGTAAGTGTAGTTATAATCATTCTCATAAAAACCACCTTGTAAATTTATGATAATGGGATTTTATGAAGTCAAAAAACAATAAGATCATAGGGAGTTTAAAAGTAATATAAAAGAATAGAACTTGAGAGAATACATTACCTTTAAATCGGGTAACTCCCATTGGTTTGAACAAAACGATTTAATTAAATTTCCTTATGCTTAAGGGAAGGATTATAGTTGAAAGAGTGGGATTTATGGAGATTAATTTGGAAGAGGTTTAATGAACCAAGGGGCAAGAGAGGTGTGAGTAATGGGTTAGAGGTGGTGTCTATTTATAATGGGGAGGAGGGGCTCTTTTGGAACATTTGAAAAAATTATTTCATTATAAACTTATTTTCGGTTTAAATAGGATAAAAACTCATTAAATTTGAAGATAATATAACTATTTTAGAAATAAAATCATTCAGTAATAATTGGAAAGGTTTTGGATAGTTATGTTAATTTTATAATCTCATTTATTTAAATCATTTATTAATATGGTAATCACTACATCATAATTGTGTAGAAAATAATTTAATTTATTTGATGTGTAAAAATTATAAATAAAATAACATGATATATTAAATATTTTCATATTTTAAATTAATATTTATATTCAAATAGATAACTTATATAACCCCATGTAAAAATTGATTTACTAAAAGATATATGTTTTGTAATTTTCATCTTTACTTTAAATTAATTAATATAACACGTCATTATCGCTCATAAGTGGCTCCATGGGGACCCAAAATCTACCCAAGGAAGCCCATCGTCAGACATGTATCATCCAATAAGATTATGATGCATGTTTCGGTAATTTAATATTATTATAATTTTTTTAACCCTTATTTACCAGATTTACTTTTTAACTATGGTAAATACAATATTTACAGAAGTTAGTATTCATAATGTATAAAAATAAAAGTTATCTATTCACATAATTTAGACCTCCTAATTCCATATATGGATTAAATTTTTTAAAATTCAAAACACACAAGTAGAAGAAATTAATTTAAAATTAATTCTCATTGTTAAAACAAAAAGCGCGTTTTTAAGAAATAATAACTATCAAAATATTTACCTTTGTTTATATCCAATATAAGAGTGAAATTACATAAAATGACCACAATTGGATTAAATGGAAAATATATAATCCAATTAAAATTTAAAAATAATTAAAATAATATTCTAACTATATAAATAAATTAGATTAAAAGGTAGTTTGGAATTAAAATGCAGTATTTTTCACTATTCAGTAAAAAATGAACATTAACAGGAAAATACCATAATTTAATCAAAAGTAAATTTTTTTTGTCTCTATTATAAATAAGAATATTATTTTTCCAAATATAACTTATTAATGTGACAAAAAACTAGATTTAAAAAGGGTTCTCCATCCAAAGGTAGTAAATCGACCATTTAAAGAATATTAGAGTGTTTATGCTTGAAATTGGATTCATTCATATTTTAAGCTTGTAAATTTTATTGGATAAATGTAAATTTTTTTAACAAACATATATAATCATATTGTAGTTAGTCATGTTTATTCCCACCAATACAATGACTATACATTAACTACCATTTAAAATAATAATAATAATAATATATTATTTTTCGATATAACTTAATGTAGCGTGTTACATAAGATTTCAAAGAAACCCATAATTTTGTATCAGATACGCCATCAAACATGGCATCCCCTTTAATGTAAATTAAATATTTAATTGAAAAAATTTAATTAATATGAAAATTTAATATTCTTTATTTACCTGGGATGTTACACTTATGATCCAAATTAGTATATTAATCCTCAAAGAGGTAATGATGTCATTCCCTTAAAATATGCATCATATTTGATAAATCTAGGTTATTTGTGGGGTAATTAATCTTTTTTGGGAATATTTTACAAAATAATCGTCCCACCATAAGATCATCCTACATTGAGAAACACACAAACCCTACACATTAAGAATCATAAAACACTCTATAAACCATCCTAGTATTAGGTAGGATAAAAAATGGAGCTCTTTTAAAGAAAAACTATAAATCTTGAAAATACCAAAGTAACATCACAATTCCCTCAAACTTTACCCCTTTTTATGTTAATTTGGTCAAGTGAAAATATATTCAGGAGAATCCTTGAAAAAATTTCATGTAATCACTAGATAAACCAAAAAATCTCTTGATCCCAAAAAACATTCGTAGGCCGCACCCAATAAATCACTACTTGGATCTTCTTGGTGTCTATTGACATCCCTTTATCAAAAATCACACTACTTAAAATATTTAATTTATGGTTCCAGAATATGAATTTGGACTAAATAGCATAAAGGTGGTGTTCTCTCAAGGTTCCCTACAAACCATAGAGATGGTCTCCATGGTCCTCCTTTGTCTTGGATATAGAGACCCATACTTTAAATAAATGGTTAATACTTAAAAATTGAAGCATACTTATTAGAAAATATAACAAAACCATGAAAGGACCGTATAGGTATAGTGTCTTTAGAAACTGGGAAACATAAACAACTGGTTCATAAAGCATCTACACTATCTCCCATTTATTTCATCAAATCTATAGTCCCTTTTTGGAATATTTTACTTAATAACCTTCTTCCTGACCTGGGGAAAGAAAAAATACAAAAGGGTGAGCTCAAATGCTCAGAAAGGGTAAACAAAATAAATATCAATCACATCATATTTATAAGAACATTACATTTTGGAAATTTTACCCTGCAAAAGAGATCATAATTTCATAACATGGGATAAATCATGGTAGTGAAATGTAATACCAATAATCATAACATAAAACATGAAACTTTGTGGAATACACACATAATCATAGTGAATCATTTCTTATTAGTCAAGACTCATAGCCAAGACTATGTTAGTGGACAAAGTCCATTTCTGAACCGAGTTCACTCCTCGTTTCAGTCCTATTTCACTGAACCGGTTTAACCTGCCGTTCCAGCCATTTCTATCTCATGAGATATAAAATATTTACCCATTGCATTGGAGTGAGATACAGGTCCCACCCATCTTATAATGATACCATTCTTATGTGTGCCACAAAATCCTAAACCATACATCATAACATAACCCATGTAATAAAAATGGGAATCTTAAACATCATGACATCATAAAACAATTCATATAAGATAAAGGAATTCATAAAAATATTTCCATCACAACATAATCAAATGAATGTAATAATTGGGACAGAAACAAAACCCTATATTATCTTACATGGAAAAGAATTTTGATAAAACACTTGAACTCCATTCCTGAGGAAAATATCCTTTCTACTTCAAAAACATTTTTCCTTTCTTAACATGTCATAAAATTTTAAACTAAAAGAAGTTGATTAAAAATAAACTTGAAAACTTGTAAAGGATGATTCTTGGAAATAATGTTTTAAAAATCCATTCATGCCGTATAATTTAAACAAAACATTATTCTCGTAGTTTTGTCGGAAAAGTCAAAAAGTACCTCATACGGAAAACGACAAAATATTCCTTTAATATCTTTTACTAAAAACTCACCAAAGGGTAAAATTGGATTTAAAAAATTGTAGGTGGATGGAAATAATATTACATATTGAGGAAACATGTATGTGGATGATAAAATACATCCCAGTAAATACCAAAGTATAAACAATCTCGGATAAAAATGAGATTGTGTTATTTTCCCTTACCATAGGTCCGATATGCTTTGTACGTGTCCAAACCTCTTGTATAATGATTTAAATAATGTTATTGTCTTATTAAAGAATCATACTTATTGTTATGATATCATATATGGTCATATTCTTAGATTCTTATTTGTAATATTTCATTACTACTTGTTATTTGGGTGTTTATTACTTTTTTGTTCTTATGCGTGTCTTGTGGAATAAATTCTTATTCCTCTTTATAGGATATAGATACATAATTTAAATAATGGTATTAGTGTAATATCTATCATATTAATTAATTCAATTCATTTATATAATCCTTATTCAATGAAGATCATATAGAACGAGTCGCATCACATCTTAGAGACGGTAGGCCGTACGTACGCACAAGCGATGATATCGTTCCCATGATCATGGAATTGTATGGAAGTGTATGTATACTATTTCAGAATAAATATCACTTTACAATAATCATATATAGTTATTTATTTGCACCATTATACCCATCCAAGTAAGGCAGTGGAGGAAAACAGATTACACCACGGCGTGGAGACTGTATTCCGTACGTACGCACGCGTGGTGATTTTGTTTTCCGTAGGAAGGATAAGAGGTGAAATAGGGTTGTTTTATATTTATAATAACATATCAGTATATGAGGGATACTGATGTTATTACCTCATTATGAAACAACTAAAAAAGAGGGAGTAGAAGAAGAATGGAACTTGAAGAAAACGGAAGAAGGTATTACCTTTTTCTCGAAGTGCCTCCTTTAAACATTCTCTTAAGGCACTAGAGTTGGTCTTTTGAGAAGACCAGTACCTCTAGTATGTTTCTAAGGAAGTGGGGATGTGAAATGGGCAGGGGTTGGCCGAGCATGAAGGCTCATATTGGTGTGAGGAAGAGAGGGAGGAGGAGCCCTTTTATAAGGGAGGAGAGGGGGACCTTTGGAAAGTGTGGAAATATTATTTTATTATAAACTTATCTTCGGTTTCAAAAAGTCCAAAAATCATTAAAGATGAAGATAAGATGACTCATGGTAGAAATAAAATCATTCAATCAGAATTGGACATGTTTTTGAAAATATTTTAATCATTATAATCTTATTTATTTAAATCATTTATTAATGAGGTAAATACTTCATCATTATTGTGTCATAAATAATTTTTTTTATTTGGTGTCTAAAAATTATAAAAAAATATAATTATATAGGAAATCTTTTTATATTTCCAATTTATATTTATAGTCTAAAATATAATTTATATAACCCCTTATAAAAATTAATTACTAAAAGATTTTTGTTAATGTCAATTTTGTCATTACATTAAATTAATTAATCCAAATTGTCAATGTCACTACCAAGTGGATCAATGGGGTCCCCAAATCGACCCAAGAATGCCCATGGTCTGCCAATACTCATACAATAAGGTTATGACAAGTGTCAAGGTAATTTTGAATTATTATAATATTCTTTTAACCTTGAATTACCCTATTTTCCTTTAACCGTAGTAAATAATAAAAATTACCGTAGTTACTATTCATAATATCAAAAAAATAAAAGTAACCTATTAACATAATTTGGACCCACTGATTCCAAATATGGAATCCATTTTTGCAAAATTCAAAACACAAAAGTTGCAGTAATTAATTGAAAATTAATCCTGTTGTTAAGCAAACGAGTTTTAAAAGATAAAACATTGCCAAAGATTGAAATGTTTTTACCTATAAATTCAATGTAAAATTAATGACAATTGCATAAATTATATTAAATGGTAAAAATATATTCTATTTTTACTTTAAAAACATTAAATTTTATAATTTAACCATACAATGTATTGCGATGAAAAAAGTTGTTTTTAATTAAAATATAGCGTGTTTTTACTATTCATTAAAATATGAAAGTTATCAGAATAATATGAAAAATTTATCCAAAGTAAATTTTTATATACTGATTCTAAAGAAGAATTTTATTTTGTCAAATTTAACTTATAAAATTGTCAAAAACTATATTTAATGTCGGTGCGCCATCAAAAGGTGGTAAAACTGCATTTTTTGAAAAATACTTCTTTTATCCAAAAAACTGATTTTGTTTTCATACCTCATTCTAGAAAATGTATAAGATGAATTAAAATGTTATAAAATTCAAAATTCATTTAATACTATTCATAACGGCTAATATTATAATATATCGTTGTTTAGTGAAACTCGGTATTGCGTATGACGCAAGCTATCGAGGAAGGCCGCAGTTGTGTGTAATGCAAGCCAAGCTAGTGTTGTGTGTAGTGAAAGATTCCTTTGATGATTTATATAACATAAAAGCAAAATATTTCTCATAAAAGTCTCAGGTGTTACATTCTACCCCCTTTAAAATGAATTTCGCCCTCGAAATTCGTCACTTCGTAACAAACAGATGAGGATACCTCTCCCTCATCATATCCTAAAGTTCCCATGTAGCTTCTTCTAATTGGTGGTTCCTCCATAAAACTTTCACCAAGCGAGTGGTCTTGTTCCGTAGGACTTTTTCGCTACGATCCAGAATCTCTATCGGCTGTTCTTCATAAGAAAGATCTTGTTCCAGTGATATAACTTCTGAGCTGAGTACATGTGAAGGATCAAGTATGTACTTTCTTAGGAGAGATACATGGAACACATTGTGAACTTGAGAGAGATTCAGTGGAAGCGCCAATCAGTAAGATACCTTCCCAACACGATCCATAATTTCAAAATGACCAATATATCTAGGGCTCAACACTCCCTTCCTTCCAAATCCCATTACTCTTTTACAAGGAGATATTCGTAAGAACACTTTATCACCCACTTCAAACTCTAGGTCTTTTTTTCGGTTGTCGGCATAACTTTTTTGTCGACTCTGAGCTGCTCTTATGTGTTGTTGAATAGATCTGACCTTTTCTGCCATCTCATCAACAAGATCAGGTCCTAATAGCTTTCTTTCCCCAAATTCATCCCAGCAAGTTGGATTCCTGAATTTCTTTCCATAGAGAGCTTCATAAGGAGCCATATGAATACTAGAGTGAAAGATATTATTATAAGAAAAGTACACCAAAGGTAGGTGTTGACGCCAACCACCTTTGAAATCCATAGAGAAAGCTCTCAACATATCTTCTAGAGTTTGAATTGTCCTCTCAGACTGACCGTCTGTCTGAGGATGATAAGCAGTGCTGAAACTCAACTCTGTATCCAGAGTATGCTAAAGACTTCGCCAGAACATTGAGGTAAACTTCATATGCCAATCAGATATAATGGAAAGTGGTACGCTATGCAATCTTACCACTTCCTTTACATATATCCTGGCAATCTTATCAAGAGAAAAATCTTCTCTAATAGTAATGAAGTGTGCCGACTTCATAAGATGATCAACTATAAACCAGATAGCATTATTGACTTTGGATGTTTTAGGAAGTCCAGTGACAAAGTCCATAGTGATGTTTTCCCATTTCCATTCAGGTATGGGTAATGGTTGTAACATCCCCTTAGACTTCATTCTCTCAGCTTTAACTTGCTGACAAACCAAGCATCGAGAGATATAATCAGCAACATCTCTTTTCATTCCATCCCACCAGAAATCCTCTTTCAGGTCTCTATACATCTTTGTGCTTCCAGGATGAATAGAGAATGAAGAACTATGAGCCTCATCCAGCAGCTCCTTGTTTAATTCTGGGATGGGAGGAACACAAACCCAATTCCGGAACTTTATTATCCCATCACAATCAAGGTTGAATTCAGGAACATTTCTCACCTTCTTTTGTAACTCGACATCTTCTTTCTGCGCCTCTTTAATCTTTACATGTATAGATGGTTGAACATTCATTTGAGAAAGATACAAATTTTCCCCTTCCATTATAATTCCAAGATCCATCCTTTGTAAATCCATAAATATTGGATATTTTGTGATCCTCATCATGGATAAGCTAGTATGGTCTTGTCGACTTAATGCATCTACCACCTTGTTTTCCTTCCCAGGGTGGTAATGAATTGAGCAGTCGTAATCCTTAATCAACTCAAATCATCTTCTTTGGCGCATATTCAGCTCCTTTTGTGTGAAAATATACTTTAAAATTTTATGATCAGTATAAATGTCACACCTTTCTCCATAAAGATAATGCCTCCAAATCTTTAATTCAATGATTACCGTAGCTAACTCCAAATCATGAGTTGGGTAATTTTGCTCATGGATTTCCAACTGTCGTGAGGCATAAGCTATCACCATATCGTTTTGCATAAGAACACACCCCAATCCCTTCTTGGACGCATCACTGTAGATCACAAAACTTTCTCCACTACAAGGCAGTGTGAGCATAGGTGCACTGGATAACCTTCTTTTCAACTCCTTGAAATTCTCTTCACATTCCTCTGTCCAAACAAACTTAACTCCATTCCGAGTCAACTTGGTGAGTGGATTAGATTATCGTGAAAAATCTTTCACAAAACATCGATAATATCCAGCCAAACCAAGAAAACTTCAGATCTTAGTTACTGTTGTTGGTCTCGACCATCTTTCGATAACCTCTGTTTTTGCTGGATCCAAAGATATCCCCTCTATTGAGATTATGTGACCAAAAAATGCAACTTTTTGAAGCCAAAATTCACACTTGGTAAATTTGGATTAAATATTCTCCTTTCTTAGGGTCTTTAATACAATTCTCAAGTGATCTTCATGTTCTTCCTTGCTCTTTGAATAAAAAAGAATATCATCTATAAAGACTACCAAAAACTGATCAAGATAGTCTCTAAAGACTCTATTCATCAGATCCATGAAGATTGTAGGGGCATTAGTAAGACCAAATGGCATCACTATAAATTCATAGTGTCCATACCTTGTACGGAAAGCCGTCTTTGGTATATCCTCCCTGTTAACCCTTAATTGATGATACCCAGAATGAAGATCAATATTGGAAAAGTATTGAGCTCTGCGTAGTTGGTCAAATAGGTCATCAATGCGTGGTAGAGGATATTTGTTCTTTACAGTGATCTTGTTAAGTTCTCGATAATCAATGCAGAGTCTCATTGATCCATCTTTCTTCTTAACAAACAGAATAGGTGCTCCCCAAGGTGACACATTAGGGACTATGAATATTTTATCAAGATTCTCTTGGTGTTGCTTCTTCAATTCCTGTAACTCAATTGGGGCCATTCTATAAGGAGTCATTGAAATAGGCAAAGCACCCGGTACGAGTTCTATTGAAAACTCAACTTCACAATTTGGTGGAAGACCTGGAAATTTCTCCGGAAAGACATCATCAAATTCCCATACAATGGGAGTATTATTAATCGTGAGTTTCTCTACAACCATTTGAGATAAATAACCTTTATTTAGTGGAATCAAGACCCATAAGATAGAAGAAATTTCCACTGGAAGGTTATGTTCATCCTTGCATCGATAGACGATCATAGATTGCTCTGGAATATGAAATGTGACTTCCCTTATTTGGAAATTTATATGAGCTCAATATAAAGAAAGCCAATCCATTCCAAGAATCACATCAAATCTTACTATAGGAAGGATCACAAGATTTGTAGGAAGCACTTTTCCACAAACTTCAATCGGAGAAGAATTGTAAACTTTTGATGCAACTATTGTGCCAATAAGAGTTTTCACAACCAACTAAACATCTAATTGTTGAGGTAATATGGTGATACACTTATAAAATTATTCAGAAATAAAAGAGTGGGTGGATCCAGAATCAAATAAAACATTTTCTATTTTAGTGTGGATGGTAAGTGTACCTCTCACCACTTCATTGTCGTACTCCACATCGCCGATAGTAATTGCATGTGACTTTCCTTTGTCTTTGTACTTAAGAGTTTGTTGATGTCGATCATCATCATCAACCCTTGGATTTGGTCATTGATTGGAATAATGCCACATATCCTTGTACTTGAAACATTAAAGTGTAATAGGTTCATTCTGTGTATCCCTTCCTTTGTTTGCATCATTAGACATCTTCTTCCCATTATTTCAACATTAAATTTCCCGATAACCTTATTTTCCACACTTATAACATTTTCTTGTCCCCTTAAGACAATTTCCTCCATGTTTCTTTCCACACTTTGAGAATAAGGGAAAACTCATCTTCTTTTTAGTGTGTTCTTTAGATTTTCCTTGAATTCCATTTTGCTCTTCTTATCAAACCCATGTGAATGATGGGTTATACAATATCCATCTCAACCTTGAGAGAACATCGAATAATTTCCTCGTATCTATTGAAGTACCTTATGGCTAACTCCCTTCGATGACTTGGTTTTAATCCACTAAAGAATAGATCGATCTTACTCTCAGGTTGGATAATAATTCCGGAAGCATACCTTGCAAGTCTTGTAAAATTTGCTTCGTAGGTTCCAATGGATTCATCATCCTTTTTCTTCAGTTCAAGAAACTCCTTCTCCATCTTTGTTTGAAGAATACGAGGGGAATACTTATTGAAAAATAATTTCTTGAACTCATCCCATTCCATGGACTCAATTTCATCCCTTTGCCTCATATTCTTAATAAGATTCCACCATTGATCAGCATCACCTTCCAAATGATACACTGCTAAGATGACTTTATCATGTTCAGAACATTGAAGAACTAAAAATATATTTTCAGTGGTACTGATCCATTGTTCAGCCAGTAATGGATCAGAAGACCCGCTGAATGAAGGTGGACGCTACCTCATGAAGGATTCAACAGAATTTTGCTCCTTGATTTGCTCATTTAGAAGTCCTGCATGATTCATTGCTTGAGAAAGTTGTGTGAGCATGGCTACAAGATTTTTCATTCCAGCTCCCATATCATTTGGTTTCTCAGGGGGGCAATCATTGCATTTCCCATTGCATTCCACATTAACATGGTTCCTTTAGGTTAAAGCCATTGACTAAAACCAAGAAGAATAGTGTGAGCGACACTAATTATAAAAAGAAAACCACATAATCAAGAACAAAATTTTACACTTAAGGTCTTATCATAGGTTGTTCATGGAAATTTCTAAAACACTAATATTGTGTTCTATGCTTAGACATATCCTTAGGTTTCTTACTAAGGCTTTCACATCCTAGTTTCCAAAGGTTGACTATACCTTTCCTCTAATACCAACTATAGCGACCCATACTTTACATACATGGTTAATACTTCTAAATTGAATCATACTTATTACAACATATTAAAAAACCATGAAAGGACCGTATAGGTATAGTGTCTTTAGAAACTAGGAAACATAAACAACTGGTTCATAAAAAATTTACACTGTCTCCCATTTATTTCATCAAATCTATAGTTCCTTTTTGGCATATCATACTTAATAACCTTCTTCCTGACCCGGGGTAAGAAAACATACAAAAGGGTGAGCTCAAATGCTCAGTAAGGGTAAACAAAAGTAATATCAATCACATCAAATTTATAAGAACATAACATTTTGGAAATCTTACCCTGCAAAAGAGATCATAATTTCATAACATGGGATAAAATATGGTAGTGAAATGTAATCCTAAAAATCATAACTTAAAACATGAATCTTTGTGGAATACACACATAATCATAGAGAATAATTTCTTATTAGTCAAGACTCATATCCAAGACTATCTTAGTGGACAAAGTCCATTTCTGAACCGAGTTCACTCCTCATTTCAGTCCTGTTTCATTGAACCGGTTTAACCTGCCATTCTAGCCATGTCTATATCATGAGATATAAAATCTTTACCCAATGAATTGGAGGGAGATATAGGTCCCACCCATCTTATAATGATACCATTCCTATGTGTGCCACAAAATCATAAAGCATACATCATAGCATAGCCCATGTAATAAAAATGAGAATCTTAAACATCATGACATCATAAAACAATTCATATAAGATAAAGGAATTCATAAAAATATTTCCATCACAACATAATCAAATCAATATAATAATAGGGATAGAAACAGAACCCTATATTATCTTAGATGGAAAATAATTTTGATAAAACACTTGAACTCCATTCTTGAGGAAAATATCCTTTCTACTTCAAAAACATTTTTCCTTTCTTAACATGTCGTACAATTTTAAACTAAAAGAAGTTGATTAAAAATAAACATGAAAACTTGTAAAGGAATATACTTGGAAATAATTTTTTAAAAAACCATTCATGCTGTATAAGTTAAAAAAAACATTCTTGTCGTACTTTTGTCAGAGAAGTCAAAAAGTACCTCGTACGAAAATCGACAAAATATTTCTTTCATATCTTTTACTAAAAACTCATAGAAGGGTAAAATTGGATTTAAACAATTGTAGGTGGATGGAAATATTATTAAATATTGAGGAAACATGTATGTTGATAAAATACACTTCAATAAATACCAAAGTATAAACAATCTCAGTTAAAAATGAGATTGTAATATTTTCCCTTACCTTAGGTCCGATATGCTTTGTACGTGTCTGAACCTCCTATATAATGATTTAAATAATGTTATTGACTTATTCCAGAATCATAATTATTGTTATGATATCATATATGGTCATATTCATAGATTCTTATTAGTAATATTTCATTACTACTTGTTATTCGGGTGTTTATTACTTTTTTGTTCTTATGCGTGTTTTGTCGAATAAATTCTTATTCCTCTTTATAGGATATAGATAAATCATTTAAAGAATGGTATTAGTGTAATATATACCATATTAATTCATTCAATTCATTTATATAATCATTATTCAATGAAGATCATTGAGAACGAGTCGCATCACATCGTGGAGAAGGTAGGCCGTACGTACGCACAAGTGATGATATCGTTCCCATGATCATGGAATTGTATGGAAGTGTATGTATACTATTTAAGAATCAATATCACTTTACAATAATAATATATAGTTATTTATTTGCACCATTATACCCATCCAATTATGGTGGTGGAGGAAAATAGATTACACCATGGCGTGGAGACGGTATTCCGTACGTACGCACGCGCGGTGATTTCGTTTTCCGTAGAATGGATCAGAGGTGAAATATGGTTGTTTCATATTTATAATAACATATCAGAATATTAGGGATACTGATGTTATTACCACATAATGAAACAACTAAAGAAGAGGGAGTAGAAGAAGAATGGAACTTGAAGAAAACGGTAGAAGGTATTACCTCTTTCTCGAAGTGCCTCCTTTAAACTTTCTCTTAAGGCACTAGAGTTGGTATTCTGAGAAAACCAGTACCTTAGTAGGTTTAAAAGGAAGTGGGGAAGTTAAATGGGCAGGGGTTGGCCGAGCTTGAAGGCTCAAATTGGTGTGAGGAAGAGAGGGAGGAGGTGCCCTTTTATAATGGAGGAGAAGGGCACCTTTGGAAATTGTGGAAATATTATTTTATTATAAACTTATATTCGGTTTCAAAAGGTCCAAAAATCATTAAAGATGAAGATAAGAAGACTCATGGTCGAAATAAAATCATCCAATCAGAATTGGATATGTTTTGGAAAATATTTTAATCATTATAATCTTATTTATTTAAATCATTTATTAATGAGGTAAATACTTCATCATTATTGTGTCATAAATAATTTAATTTATTTGGGGTTTAAAAATTATAAAAAAAATATAATTTTGTAGGAAATATTTTTATATTTATAATTAATATTTATAGTCGAAAATATAATTTATATAACCCCTTATAAAAATTAATTACTAAAAGATTTTTGTTAATGTCAATTTTGTCTTTACATTAAATTAATTAATCCAAATTGTCATTGTCACTACCAAGTGGCTCAATGGAGTCCCAAAATCGACCCAAGGATGCCCATGGTCGTCCAATACTCATCCAATAAGGTTAGGACAAGTGTCAAGGTAATTTTGAATTATTATAATATTATTTTAACCTTGAATTACCCTATTTACCTTTAACCATAGTAAATAAAAAAAATTACCGTAGTTACTATTCATAATATCAAAAAAATAAATGTAACATATTAACATAATTTGGACCCACTGATTCCAAATATGGAATCAATTTTTCAAAATTCAAAACACAGAAGTTGCAGTAATTAATTTAAAATTAATCCCGTTGTTAAGAAAACGGGTTTTAAAAGTTAAAACATTGCCAAAGATTGAAATGTTTTTACCGATGAATTCAATGTAAAATTAATGCTAATGACATACATTATATTAAAGGGTAAAAATATATTTTATTTATACTTTAAAAATATTCAATATTATAATTTAACCATATAAAGTATTGCGATGAAAAAAGTTGTTTTTAATTAAAATATCGCGTGTTTTTACTATTCATTAAAATATGAAAGTTATCAGAATAATATGAAAAATTTATCCAATGTAAATTTTTATATCCTCATTCTAGAGAAAAATTTTATTTTTTCAAATTGAACTTATAAACTTTTCAAAAACTAGATTTAATGTGGGTGCGCCATCAAAAGGCGGTAAAACTGCATTTTTAAAAAAATACTTCTTTTATCCAAAAATTGATTTTGTTTTCATACCTCATTCTAGAAAATGTATAAGATGAATTAAAATGTTAAAAAATTAAAAATTCAGTTAATAATATTCATAACGGCTAATATTATAATATATTGTTGTTTAGTGAAAGTCAGTATTGCGTATGACGCAAGCTATCGAGGAAGGCCACAGTTGCGTGTAAACCAAGCCAAGCTAGTGTTGTGTGTAGTGAAAGATTACTTTGATGATTTATATAACATAAAAAAAAATATTTCTCATAAAATTATCGGGTGTTACATTGGAATACACAAAGATATCATAAAATAAGACAACTACAAAAAAGTAAAAACGATAGGAATGATCTAGTTCATTAAATCCAAAAATACTGTAGAAGTATTCTTAATGAAAAATAGAATAATTGGATACTCAAAACTACCATAAGAGCTCTTAAAGGTAGCATTTGGAATATCCTCATCCGGGACCCTCAACTAGTGATATTATATAATAGGTTGATTTTCAAAAACCACCAGGCTCTCTTGAGCTAGTCAATATGATCATCGATTTTAGGTAACAAATATTTTTTATTAGTCTTCACCTAATTAATCTTGCTGTAATCTTGGAAAATTGAAAGACACCTATAATACTTCTTTTAAAAAATTATGGGCCACACCCATGGTGACTTGAATCGAAAATCAAACCTCACACTTTCAATATCCCATAGAAAAGACATGAACACTTTTAATATTCCATACTTTATCCATTATGATGGTAATAAAATTGGGATCATACCTAGGAGCAGGTCGATAGTGAACTCGAACACTCATTAGGGTGAAAAACTAGAAAAACTATCTATAAAATCCCCATGGTTTTGATCCAATAACACTAGATTATAGAATTCATTACTATACTCCAAAACTTCAATGAAAAACCATGATAATTAACATGAAATTAGTCCCACATCTAGAACAATTGGACCCTCCCTTCCTGACCACAGGATCCACTCACCTTCGGAAATTTGAGTGTTCCTACCCGGAGAAATAAGTTAGACCCTATAATGATAACATTAAACATGATATTTAAAACGTATCATCCAATTCATACCATTAATTAGATAAAAAAAATCTAATTCCAATTATAAGAAGTCCCACATGACATCCACATCTACAACTAAATCATGACACTCTTGGAACTCAAATCCTTTCTTTTTATTCCTTCCTAATGGGGTAGATAGATCCATCATAAATGATATCCACATAACCCATATACCCAAATCATAGAGAAACAATAATGACATAAAGTAATAGAAATAACCGTTATCAAACATTGATAAATCCATAAAATAATAAATAAACAATATACTGCTCACTATGGCTAGATTAGATTTACATATCCTCAAGTTTCATACCTATTTCATAAATTTATATTTATTAAGAAATTTTTTGGGACTTTTTAGATGTAAAATATTACTATTTATACTAAGGGTGAGATCCCACATGCATGGAAGCATCGTATCACAACCATGAATCCTCAAAAAATTAAGAACCAACTCAACTTCTCTATGAGGGAATCTTGTATAAGCAGTGAATATGACCAAAATACCGCACCGGTGTAACATACATAGGGAATTAAGAATTTTATGTCTTCTATGGATATAATTCCCACATTTATATTATGTCATGACTATACACCCTAAATTAATCAATAGAGTTGGACTTAATGATTAGTTAACAACTCTACCACCACTCTGATGAGGTTCATAATACTTCCTTCTCTGTCTATAAGAATTTATCTATATACAAATTAATACTGAATAAACCCTATTGAGTTATGTATTTCTAGATAATTTACCATATTAAATTACTTCTTTATCAACCACCTCAATATAAGTTGGTAGGAAAAGGACAATAAGCATCGATCTGATCTCATCCTTGAGATCTATTTCAAATTGGAAAGCCCTAAGGTAGTCATTTTTGTTGAGTTTAGGAGAAAAATGAAATAAATAAATAAACCAGTTTATGTAATCCATGACATAATATTAAATTTTAATATATTCACGAATTCATGAGCCTTCTCCACCCTAAATATCATAGAATAAAATTACTAATTAAAAGGATTCAAAAAAGTAGTTCAAGAAAGATCATCCTGAAACTTCTCATAGAGTATATATTGACCACTATCTACCCCATCCTTCCAATATATAAGTTTATAAATGAACATTATAGGTCTCAAGGTTCTTGAAAAAGTGAAATATACACTCTATATATTCAATCCATTCCATGGGATACATGGTCCCTTCGTCACCATGGAAATCAAGTGGGTTCTTCTTAGTGGACTCCGGAGCATGGTCCACCAATTTTTCCAGAACTATTCTACCCTCTTGGACCGAGGAATAAATAGTTTGGATCACACAGTATACTAAATTATGATCAACCATATGGTTTAATTAAAAAAATTCTCTACAACTCACTCCATTCTCTTACAGGAGACAATTCTTGGAGGAATTATCTACAAAAAACAAACAAAAAATCATTCAATACACAATTGGATCTCTATCAACAATAATTAAACCATAAACTCTTATAATAATCCTAAAAAAAATAAAATTAACATAAAAAACATTAATAATAAAGTTGGGGTGAAAAAAATAAAAAACTAATCATTTCTACACTACACGGTTTTCCTGCATGGTTTTAAAAAAATATACGCTAACTTTTCAAAACAACACTAGAAATACTATAGACCTAGATACAAAGGTTCCATGCTATTTCTACTAACAATTTTTCTCTTATTTCCTAACCTGCTTCACCCTAAAACTCAAAATTTTACAAAACCACTCATGTCCTCTTCACGAAACTGATGATCAATGGTAAAAGGAATAACATCTGTAAAAAAGAAAAACTTTAGATCAAATTTGAAACAAAAATTCTAAAAATACATGAAATAATTAGGTTTAGATGATGAATAGATGTTTATAAACTATTATACACACACATCTCAAAACCTAATGGTTCTATATTTTATCTAATAGTGACCCCCAAATAAAAATTGGGCAATGATACTATTTTGTAAAGAACCAATCCATTTAGTAATATTATTATATATTGATGTAACGAATAATAATCTCAATTGATGTTATATGAATGTATTTTATGAATGGGTCACATCATATTTAATACCATTAAAGTATATAGAAAAAAATCTAAAGTAATTAAATATGCTGAAGAATATGTCAATATTGTTTCATAATAAGTTTGATGATAATATCTTAACACATAAAAAGAGAAATAATTATTATTTTACTCTTAATTATATTTAAATTTTCTCATTTATTATGAAATAAAAAATTATCCTCCATTTAAAAATATTACCAGTGAAAATAATGAGATTTAATTTAATACTATAATGAATTTTAATGTGATGAAAAATAGGAAAAGTATTTTTTTAATATTATAATGATAATAATAATTAAAATATTCATCAAATCATATCTCCGATTTCTAAAAATATTAGGAGAGTAAAATGTTAGTGAAAATGAAAATTTAACTTATAACTATTTGTATATAATAATTGATTAAATTATAATTAAATATATAAAAAATAATGATGCTGATTTTGAATAAAATGATGGTTATGAGACAATTCAAAAATAATTACATATACAGTGAAACATAAAATAAGAAAAATAGGTTATTCAAAAATAAGAATAAAACTTTCCTCAAAAAATATAATTAAGACTATTTTAGTGAAATATATGAGTCTAAGGGTAAAAGTAAAAATATAGAAACTATGTTGAAGAAGGTGAAGAAACATTAATTGGAGAGGAATATGAAAAATCATTAAGTGATTAAAATATAGGTAAAAACATATATATGAATCATAACTTGAAATATAAGTTAGAAGTATGCATATATTAAAAATAATTCTTCCAAAGGAGAATAATTTTTTAAGAATAAAGCTAATAAAAATAAATAAGTTGATTAATATTTTCATGAAAAAATATGAATATTTTGATGTAATCAAGACTATCAAAATTAACATTGTAGGGTATGAAAAAATTACGTAATAATTTTAATATAAGGTTTTTTTATTGGATAAATATTTTTTAGAAGTTAAGAATATGTTTTAATTCTAAAAATACTTGTTAAAGAACATAAACTATTTTGATCATGAAATTATTGCCAATGTAGAATAATTAAAAGTCACATAAGAGAGAGTATCTACTACAAGGAATAATAAATAGTGCTTTATAATTCAAATAACCAATTCTATTGAAACATAAACAAAATATTTTCTAAATATACATCTGGAATTAGAAAAGATAAAAAGGAGGTAAAATTCATTTTAAACTTTTCACAAAATTGTAAATCTATTTTAGATAATATTGCATGATATAAATAAGAAAATGATGATGATTATAATTTTCAAAACGTATTGAACAATATTTATAAATAAAATCTATATAAAAATATTATTGTTTTTGGAAACAAAAAAAGAAGAAGAAATTAACGAGAATAAAATTTACATGAAGATGTTAATTCTATGAAAATCATGATAAATTTTGTATGTTTAGGAAAAAACCTAACTATTGCTCACCTTGAGAAATCATTAAGAGCGGGTATGACCTCCCATGTTTTCTCTAATATGTAATTAGATGAATAATACCATTGAGGGTATAAATATCATAAATGGATGACATTATCCTCTATTTATTTTAAATATCAATAAACAAAAATAATAATGTATTGAGTAAAAAAATATATCAATATGAATGAAAATTCAAAAATCACAAAGATATGTCAATAAAAAGTAGTGTGGATAACATAGAAAATCACAATTTTATATGTAAAAATAAATATAATACCATAACTATAATCCTCTTATTGACCTTAAATTCCAAGTCTTCAATGACAAATTCCTTCACTAACAGACACATGTAACTAATAATAATAGTGTATGTTTTACTATGGAAATAATAAATAGAATATGTCAATTTCTCTTCTAAACTAACACATTAACATGTTCATTGATCATAGCAATACAACAAATTAAATGAATAGGTAAAAAAGCGATAAAAAATTTCTCTATATACACCCATATCTCACCACAAAGAACATTATTAAAAATTTATATAAGAATAAGAATATGTATGTGTGTGTGTACGCGTATTTTATAACTCACAAAATAAATAATCCCAATCAATATAAATCTAAGTCCACCTATATACCATCTCTCATAGGATACCTCACTTTTACTCCCAATGTCAAATATATTATCTACGTTGACTGAATTTAGTCACGAGTGAGGGGAAAATAGACTAGACTAGCTATCCATCTAGTTTTACCATCCCCCACAGGATATTGGGTCACACCTAGCATTAAATCTGAAGTGGAAGGTATATATAATTTTTACCATACATCAACAAAATTAACATTTGACTGTTAACATAATACTAGTCCCAATACATCTATTAAGATCAAATATTAGAATAAAAATTCATTTTGAAATTTATATCATCAAAATTATCATTGTTGATAATACTAATATTTTTATTATATCCTAGATTATGATTCTAATTATTTGTCTCATAATTTAACCCCAACATGTATCTTCATCTGTACCCATATACACAATCACAACCTTATCCATTTCAATTTATCACTTATCACACTGATCCTTAACACTTCTCTCTGAGAACCATTTCTAATTCAAATTTTGTATGAATTAAATTGAGGTATAATGTCATGGATAATTATAACCCTATTATAAATAGAAAAAACATATTTGGAAAAATTAGTATCTGCATCATCCTGGTAATAATTCGTAATTACAGTTTTATCCTATAACATTTTTCCAAAAATCATACTAGTTTAAAATAATTGTATATGTAATCTAAAATTTAGGCTTCAAATTTTATATGCTAATATAAAATAATTAATTTAAAGATGGAAAAAATCCAAAAGATAATTGGCCATATAATGAACCCTTTGTGGATTTTTCGTGGTCCCATGCCAGTATGGTGGAATGTAATATTGATTTTATACTACCCCTATATATGTATCTAGATCAAAGGTATCTATATCTAGTATATTTAATGATTCATAAGACAAATCATATTACCCCTCGTAACATTATACCTCAATCTAATTGAACTTTTTGTCAAATAGTTATTCTTCTTGTGTGTTTTATATCCCACTTTAATATTGAATGACCCCATAAAAAAAGGATAAATAATATATCAATGCCTCATAAAAGAATTTATTAAAAAATTACAATTTTATCATAATGTAAAACCACCATATAATAATTTCACATAAAATTTTATAATAATTCATATATCAATAAAGTATAAAATATAATTAAATTATGTAATTTAAAATCCACATTTAATCCTTGTTTTCTTAATTTTTTATTTAATGCATAAATAATAAATGAACCATATTTTAATCAAGGTGTTAATTATGTACCCCAAATAGAAATTCTATTTTATATATATTAATAATTCTATCTCAATAATTATAAATAAATTACGTATTCATTATCTATAGAGAATAAAATAATAGTTAAGATCTATCATCACCTACCTCAAACATTCACCATCAATTATTATATATTAATGACCCTCATTACTTCATTATTAATTATCAATCTACTACACAAATGTTGAAACTAAAAGGAATTAATTTTAGATGATTTAAGAGAGGATACCTAAATGAGTTAAATGTTTTATGTATAATCCCTTTATTATAGATTAAAATCCCACCTTCAAAATTAATTTTACTATAAACATTGTAAATATACCATAATAAATTCCAAATTATAATTTTTTACTTCACCCATTGAATATCAAAATTTAATTCTCTATTTGTACATTTAACTCACCTGTCGAACCTTATTATTAGATCCCATGCCCTAAGTTTACCAATGAAAAACTATCTTACCATAAATCCCACATTTCGTGAAAATAGAATAAGAAAAGATACATATTAATTTATCAAAAATACCATAAAATAATGCATTTACATATTTAAATAATCCTCTATTATCTATAAAAAATATTTTTTTCTTTTATTCTTACTAAAATCACTACCTAGGTTAAAAATATTACTCTAATTTCATTGTCATACTAAAAAATGTATCCAAATGCCTCTAAAATTATTATCTTACATATTAGTAAAAAAACGATCAAATTTCATACAAAAAATTAGAAATCCAAAATATATTGTTACACATGATTTTTTAATGATATATTGGTATTGAAGAACATATAAGAAGTCGAGTTTCATTTTTGTTTGACTATTGAGGTATTAATTTATGAGTTTTTATAGTTTCCCTGATGCTTTTCATTTATGGGCTATTTAATTTTTAACATTTTCATGCATATTGTTATAAATATTATAATAATTTATTATGATAATTATTTATTAATAGTTTTATTTTTCATTTTTAGAGGGTAATGCCTCTTATTTGTGAGATATATACCATAAATTCTAGCTTCCTACACATTTTCTATCATAAGATGGAATGGGGATCGTACTCACTCTCATTTCCAATTTATATTGAGTTTTAGTGGGGTCAATTCATGAAACAATAATACAAGAGTGAGAGTTTTATGAGTTTTTTAGTAGTAAATGTTAATTTTTCATTAGGATTTTAATATAATGATACATCAAAACATAAAATATAAGATATAACATATAAACTAATAATGGTTATGGTTTATAATACATTCATAAGAAAGGGCATTGATCATATACTATAAATGCCTAAGGTATGGTTCTCTATATATAGGTTACTATAATGGGTTTGTAAATATGTCTTATAGTTTTGTTATCATGATGATTATGTATATTGTGGATAAGAGAACGGTATACATGGGGATGACCCTGATATTTTTTATATTTTATTTTATATCCATATCCCTGAGGTAATATTAATGTAATAATTTTCTATTATTGATGTACTCATAAGATATCATTATTTTAATGATTCAAAGGAATTACATTAAAACTACCTATATGAAAACATGATAAAAAGTCTGAAGACCAAATTTTGCTACAATTCCAAAAGTAAAGGTTATAAAAGTTTGAAATAGAAACTTATGATGCCCATATCGAGTAGTGCCTTGAAGCGATGGGGCTAGAACATTATCTTTTATATCCTTGAGATTATCATTTTTATTTATATAGTACTGATATTTTTACCAAATTCTACTATACAGTTTTGGTGGATCTATTCCAATGATATAGATGATTATTTTATTTCATGGGGTTAAATACAATGTAGTTTAATGAGAGAATTTTTATTTATGACTCCCAAGGCCAATCAAGAGTAAGAGGCATTATCTACTCAATATGGGAGTTAATTTATGATAGTGTTCACTATATGGATCCTAAATTTTATATATACTTCAATTGATATGATTTTATATGAAGAGTTTTGACCTTGACATTTAAAATCATCTTTATGACATGATATTCAATATCAAATAAATTCTAATAAAATGAGGATGTATTCAGAAGATGTATATACTCTAGATGTGGATGGATAAAATTTAGTACAACATATAATGATTAAATAATATAAAATACATTATATTATTAGATACTAAGATAAGATAGTTTCACATGCTAGATCATTTAGATTGTAAAGAACCATAAGACAACTACTAAAATGATCAAGAGCATCAATTATAATTGTTATCAAAAACTATATGTCTCTACGGTCCATCCTACTATTTCTAAGACAAGAGGGGCCATATCCAAGCTATATTACCCTCAGTTAAGTTACATTCACATAGTATGGTGGTGGTATTACCACACAAAAATTTATATAGATCGCCTAAGTAAGATTTAAATTAGAGAAATTTTCAGCAGTATGATGATTCACAACCATATAAAAAAACCAAGCTTGTCTGCACTATTGGAGGTTAGATAATTAATATTTAATGAATTAATGTAAAGCCTTCTGGTTATCTATGAGAATAAATAGTATAATAAGTTCATTGAGAAAAAAGATATAGTTTAAAAACATCATGGATTTGGGGTTGATGGGATGAAGGGACCAAAGGTAGCTTGAGTTAATTTTCATCCATTATACACTTACATATAAATTTTTGATACTTATCCTTTGAATTATTTTTATTACTACACCCTAATAAAATGGGTAGATCTTATAGTAGAAATTATTCATTTAATATTTGAATTAACTAATGCAATCGAGGGTGAATCATGATTATTGGTGGTATATCATAAGTTTAATATAGTTTTCCAGAATGACTATTTTCATGGGATCTAGTTTTTCTATAGAATGAATCATGTAATGTAATCATTTTTATGGTTTTGGAATGTTACATAAAGTATTATTTGGAGTTTTATTTAAAATAAATCATTTTATATAACCTTAAAGTGGACTATATAAATTTTATTGGAGGGAGAGATATTCATTTGGGGAATCATTGTATTGATCCATGAAGTTTTACATCTCAGTGAGTGAAAAGAATGTTTGTGACATTAAGGTGAATGATGACGAGTTTCCCAGAGTGATACAAGAATTTTTTTATGTTTATCAATATAAATTGATGATTTTACCTTAACCAAATAATATTGATTCTGGAAAATGATTATAACTAGGCATTTTACCCATTATTATGATTACTTATCATATAAAACCTATAATGTTGTAGGGGATTGGGGATTAAAATTGATGACTTATTATTGAAATGTTTCATATATCCTTGTGCCTATACATGGGAATATCTAGTGATATTATCTAAAATTAATATGGTATATGGGAATTATGACTAGACTATTGATGATTGAACTATTTAAGAGTAAATATTTTTAATCTTATTACTCAGATTGATGATATCTTTGATCAGTTGAAGGGTACTGGTTAGTTATCAAAAATTGGTTTATGATTTGGATAAAATCATATTAGGTTTAAGGATATGGACATTAAAAATATTACATTTTCACGTCTATATAGACCTTTTGAATATACTATATTACTATTTGGATGTATGCTTTTTTTGTATTTATATGTTGTGTGAATTGGATGTTTCAACATTATCTATATTGGTTGTTTATGGTGTTCATATATGAAATTAGTTTTCTTTTTAATACGGTTTAGTATAATGATGAATATCTCATGGTTGTTCCTACATTGTAAATGAATCACCATTGATATCGAAAATAATCTAAATATCACTTTTAGACATAAAATTTGTAAGATTCCATTTCTTCTTTGAGGTTTAGATGCTTTACATTTAATAAACTTTTACATTAAATGTTCAAATATGGTATAATATGAATGATCATTGAGGATATAGAGTAATCATGGGTCTCTTAGGCTAGTTTGGAGCCCAGAACCCAAATCCGAGTGTAGAAAATGCATGGTTCATGGTTAGTTTAGGCTGTGCGGGGCATGTCGCATGGTTAGAAAAACTGTGTGAGGCATGGGAAGATAGTGGGAGGAGGCTACACAGTTAGACTAAATACTATGATTTGGACCAAACAACCATGTGACCTAATATATAATTTTTATATTGGGGTAGGCATGATTTTCATATGGTTAGTCAAACCATGTGGGTAAACCATGTGCTATGCCCCTTTCTATAAATACCCATGCATGGTTGGTGCATGGTTTGGCCAAACCATGTAGCCAAAACATGTGATTTTTTATATTGATTGAAACTCCAATTTTACCTATAAATATTTCAAAACCTAACCCTTATTTCATTCATCTCCCTTACATCAGTGTCTACCCATTTTTTAAACCTTTGGTGATTACTTCGAGAATCAAGAGAACTCCTTCATCTGATCTTGGAATCAAGATTTGTCAGAAGCATTAGATCTGACTCGGTGAGTTATCCATTGTTTATTATTTTTTTCATTATTATTAGTATCAATTACACTACTTTTGTGGAAGATAATTTTCAATATTATTAGGTTCTTCATATATTTTTAGTTGTCTCATGATTTGAACTGAATCAGGAGTTTATACAAGATGGGATATCAACTAAATAACTAATGTTGGTGGTCTTGTACCCTCTATTAAAGTTGAGTTTTTAATATATTTCATTGTGAAAAATTTCCAGTTTCATGGTTTATCCTTGAAATTAAATTAGATAATTGAATTTATAGGAATGACCTATGTAATTTAAGAGGATTGATGATGTTTGTTATAGGTTCAATACCTTAGAAAAAGAACCACCCCTTTAGTTGTGTTGACTATTTGAAATGGACCACCATGGTGGTTATTGTAATTGGATCCCTTAGGGTGGAAATCCTAACCCCATTTCCTGGGATTTTGAGTATTAAATTGATAAATGTGACTAACATTGATGAATTGGTTTATGAATTTTTATGTGAAAAGAATTTTAAAATCATTTTTAATGAATTTTTTAATGGGAAGGGATGGATGACCATGACCCTTAGCCCATGCTATGTAAAACCTTGAGTTTGAATGAATTTATCTTTCTATTGACATGCCTATGTGAGTTAAATGGAATTTATTCCATGAATTGGTTAATAAGCATGTAATACTTGTTATAATTATTTTTACCATGTGATTATTTTTAGGGCAAGTCATCCAAGCTTGTAATTTATTTAGGGAACCTCTTGAGGTGATTTTTAAATTTATTGTTCTAGGTATTGGCTTTGAAATTCTTAAATTTAATTTTATCAGTTGAATTGATTTGGTTAAATTATTATTAGACATGGATGAGACATGGATTCACATGAGAATTCGATGGATGAACTCATGTAGAAATTGACCTTTATTCCATAATGATACTTAGTTTCAAAGGATGGAACCATAAGAGAATTGACTGTTATATGTCGATTGATACATGGATTCATATTATAATGTAATGGATGGACTCAATGGGAATTTTATCATATTTTTAGGGGTGAAACATGGGCTCCCATAGTGGTCCATAAAGGATGAAATTGATTATATTTGACTTTATACCACACCTAGAGTGATACATGGGTTCTTCGGCGGATTTCCATGGACAAAATCATAGGGTGTTAGTTCATATTAAACCTAGAGAGAGACTTGGGTTATAGATTTGGAATTACAGGGACAATCCCATGTTCTAAATTTAATTAACAATGAATTCTATTATATGATGTTTCTTCCAAGCCCAAAAACAAGATTGGATTCTGTCATGACATAAAACTTTTAATTAGATAGTACAATATTCTATTTTATTTATGATTATATAGGGGATTTAAGGCTTTTGACAGGTCTTGAGACTTATAAATTAAATTATATTAAATTTTAAAATAAAAAAAAATTAAAGTAAATCATTATAAATGAGAACAAGGACTTATAGGATGTTTATGTTGGAGTACATCCTTTAACTATTATATATATGTTCCTGCACGATCTTTTATCTATATTCAATGACTGAATGTCACATACCATGGGTGGGTTCCTACTGGGAATATATCTCACTGCCTATTTGGGACAACTTTGGGTACCAAAAAATACTATAAGATTATAGTAGTTCATAAGGGTAAGCTCCCTACTCCGAGTACTTGACTGTTTCATATGAGTAGAGGAGCATTTGACTAATCTTAGACTTATGATGCTAGGTTGACATGTTTGATATATTTTTACTTTGGATACACGTATTTGGTATATTATTTGTATACATGTTTTGGTATCTTTATTAGTGATATGTGACAAGTATCATCATTTTGTATATGTGATGACTTCTTGAATTGTTTATTTATCAGTCTTATACTATATACATTTTTCTGGATTTTATAATTCTTTTGATACTTTTATGAAATTAATTTTGCTATGTTATATTTTGGTTTTGAAGAAATAGTCTCCCAATAGACATTCCTAGGCCCTCACTAGGAGTCGGTAGACACTAGCATTTGGGGAGATGTGTTTGTGTCCATGCGGCCAATAAGGATTAAGGAAATGTTGAGTAGAATCCAGGTCTTGGATGTTACAAAGTTTTATATGAGGGAGGATTTTTATGGATTTCATTATTTCTCCGAATCAATATAAATGGATTAGAAGAAATTGGGATTTGATAATGATATGTTCTCAAGTGCAGATTACCCACGTATAAGAAAAATCCAAATTTCAATGAATTAAATTATTGTTTTTTGGATTTTTATTATTACAGTTGATTTAATTCTACTATTGGATAATGCTCTGGATTTTCATTGTTATTAATAATATTATTGTAGTTCTAATTTTTTTCAATCTAATGAGATGAGGGTGCTCCATGTTATGTATCATATTATGAACATGCTTTAAATCACATGCTATTCATTTTTTCAAGAAATTCAGGGTGCATTACTTATTGTATACTATTGTGATAGGTGTCTTGATAGTTATTCATGATGTTATGATAGGTATACAGATATTTGTTATGGTATGGATTACATGGGCACCATATTTTGGTTCCTGAGGTATAATTGGCCCCCATGGATCATAATTTAGTGTACCATTAGTTCAACCTTTTAAATTTAAAGGTGATTTAAATGGTAAATTAGAATGAATTAAAATGAAAAATGAAAATGAATATGTGAATTCAAGTGAAATTTAAATTGAAACTATGCTTATCAATGTAAACATCTTAATCCCATCCCAGACATAGTAGGGTCTAGTAGGTAGTGTTTCTAGATTTTATGTACGATCTACAGGTCCCCCAGACCTAAATCATGGAGTTGGAAGAGGTGTATGTTCTTATAGAGGAATTATTTCACCTATCATGTTTAAATATCTAATATTTTCAGGTGTGAACATTGATAATGATATTGAACTGAGGCATGTGTTTGTAATTTAGAGGTTTGCCACCATGAAGACCTCCAATGGTATTCTTGGAGGGTGGCAATGGTTATACTCTAGAGGTGGTAGACCATGGGCTACCAGTGGTTGTTCCAATTGTGCCATCTACATAACCAATAGTCTTACCAGCCATACGTTTTGAGGAATAGTTCTATGATCGGTTCTTGTGATTCATGTAGAAAATTCAGGGAGAACCGCGACCTACCCCAACCATGGCAGAGATGACACATGATTTTCAATAGCAAAATCCACTCATGTTTTCATGGGATGATGGAACTCATGATGTGGAGTCATGGATATAGGAAATTGTATATTTCATCATGCATATAGAGATTCTTCTTGAGAGGATGGTAGATATCTCTAAATATATGATACATGATTCCGCCAAGAGATGAGGGGTGTTATAACTCAAATGGATCTTCATTAGGAAATGTCATCAAGGGATTTTAATATAGACTTCAATGATTATTTCTATTATGAGATGTTGAGGGATGATAGAGCCTGAGAGTTATTTCATCTGGAGGATGGATAATTATCAGTTATGGAATATTTTTCCCATTTTACTGAGCTCCATCACATCACATCTGTTCTGCTGGGTGATAAGATATCTAAATCTTGGCGATTCGAGGATGGTATTAGATATGAACTATGATTGCAGGTGAATATTTTTCAGTTGAATACCGTTTCTAGAATATATAATCATACAATTATCACAAAGCATAACATAATTGAGGATGTGGGTGAGAGCTTATAAATATTGGAATATTGATATGTAAATGCATTGATCGATAGTAGAAAGAGTCATATGGATATTCTACATCTTTATATTAGCAGTCAAAAATCATACTCAGGTATCCTGGTGAGGTGCAACCATAATAGTAGGCTGGGATATACATGACCACAATGTATGAGGGATGCAGTCGAGTGAAGATCATGTGGAAATAGGGTTCATTTATAGTGCTTCGTCACAATCATTCCACCATCAGACATTAGTAGAGGGTATGCAGTGAATCCATGTTCAAGATCAGGGTCAAAAGCTTTTTATCAGGAAGAGAGTCGAAGTACAACTGGATGATCAATCCAAGGTGGTGATCATGCTTGTAGTAGTCATACCCTGGTTATACAATGAAAATATGGTGGACCTTCTAAGGGTATCCAAACTATATCAAAAGGTTGCAGTTCATGAAATTTATGCTTAGTGCAATAGACCCTTGAGAAGCAGTATCCCAGACCTTCTACTCTCACAGGTGTTATTCTATTAGCCTCTACTTTATATTCTTTACTTTTTGATACAGGGTATTCTTATTTCTTTATATTTCTTCCCATTTTGGAGAGACTTGGGCTCAGTGTTTATACATATAATGGATTTATGAAGATTGAAACTCTATTGGGGATTAGAACAAAGGGTGGATTCCAGTGCAATGAGTACACCCTTGAGATTGGTGGGTTTTTCGTCGCACGGGACCTCTTTGTCCTTAAGATGAATATTTTTGATTTCATTCTTAGAATGGAAAGGTTGGTTACCTTTTAAGATTTTTTATTACTGTAACTTTAGGGAGACCATTACAACACCAGAGGGAGGAAAGTTCATTCAAAAGGGTGAAGATGATCTTCATGTGAGTCGAGATGGACCCGAGCATTGTGGGATAGGTGGGATGATAGCCGAGATTGTGAGTTTATATCTAAAGGACCAGGGAACACCTCAGATGGTTTACCTATAGTGATTGATCATTTTTTATACATTTTACCTGAGGAATTTTCACTATTAACTTCATTGATAGAGCTGGATTTCTATATCGATCTAGTGCCAGGAGCTTCACTGATATCCATTCCACCTCACATGATATCTATGATAGAGTTTCAAGGGATCAAGAGGGAGTTAGAGGATTTAGAGGAAATGGGTGTCATCTAACATAGTACATATCTGTGGTTTTCACCAATCCTTATTGTAAAAAAGTCGATTGTACCATCAGGATTTTCATGAATTACCAGAAATTGAACTAGCTGATGGTTAAGAGCCAGTATCCTCTATTACAGATAAATGGTCTTTTTGAAAAACTCCAAAGATCTTGAGTTTTCTCAAGGATTGATTTGGGATCCGATTATCATCAGGTGTGTTTTAGACCAACATCGATACCCCACACAAGAATTCATAGTTGGTGTGGTCCTTATGAGTATTTGGCTATTCAAATTGGTCTCCCAAATGTGCCTATAGTCTTTATGGAACTGATGAACTGAGTGTTCCATCCTTACCTTGATTCTTTTATGATGGTTTTCATGGTAGATATCATGGTTTATTATGATAATTGACTTGATGGTGGAAAACATATTGAGTTATTTTTGAATACACAGAGAGAGCATCAGTTATATACTAATCTCACAAAGTGCCATTTCTGGATGGATCTGATTCACTTATTGGGTCATATTATCTTAGATACATGAGAAAAATTTGACACCATTATGGTTTGATCTATAGTTTCTTGGGAGCATCCCAAAAATGTATTTTAGGTACAATGTTTCTTACGGATGGTTGGTTTCTATAGTAATTTCATACTAGACTTCCCACTCTTAGAAACAGAATTGAAACACCGGACTAAGAAGGGTTTTAAGTATGTGTGGACATATTCCTATGAGATGAATTTTTAGAAGTGTAAGGGGATATTTAATTTAGCACCGATACTGATTTTTCTAGATCCATACATGGGTTAAACTATTTACTATGATACATCAGGTATCAAGCTTGGAGCAATCCTTATGATATGTGATAGATTCGTGGTGTACGGGTCTCAACTATTGAGGCCACACAAGATGAATTACCTGACACATAATATCGATTTGGCTGAAGTTTTTCATAGGTTGTGATATTTAAGACAATACATACAAGTAGAGAGGTTTTATTGTGTAAAGAGACCACAAAATCATTTAGTAATTATTTACATAGCATGATCTGAATCTAAGGTAGAGAAGGTGAGTTGAATACCAATAGTATTTTGATTTCTAACTTTTCTACATGTGTGGTAAAGGCAATACAGTGGATGATGAACTAACCATGAGGACTCAGATATAGGTATTTTGGGATGGTATTAGTGAGGGAAAGCTTATGAACTTGTTCTTAGAGATGCACTTATAAGTGCACGACAGTCAAAATTGGCATTTTATGTCATCATTAACTATTATCTCTACCCTTAAGGATAATGTTAGGATGAGGAATCTATTAGAACAAGAAGGTGTAGTCCTACGAGAGAGTGTGGTAGGTGAGAACCCTCCTACTGGTTAGATTGTAGGAAAAGATGAAATCATGTATGTACATCGTCTCATATGGGTATCTTTAGACATGCGTGAGAATATGATGTGAGAATTTAATGATTCATCTTGTTAGGTAAATATTTAAATCAACAAGTTGTTTATTGGTATTTACATCGATAGTACTGGTGGCCTGGTATGAAAATAGATGCATATGGATTTTTTGTAGATGTTCCGCAAGTCAGTAGGTGATGTGGGAACACCAGTGACCAACCAGAAATTTACAGTAGTTACCCATCCCCGAGTTGAAGTGGGTTGACATTATGATAGATTTTATGATAGGTTTATAGAGGTCACCTCGAGGTAATGACTTTATATTGGTTGTTGTTGATAGTCTCACAATGTATTCACATTTCTTTTTTATTAAGGAAACCTTCAATGTTGATGAGCATGGGAGATTGTACATACATGAGATATATTAACATCATGAGGTCTTCCCACTATTGTTTTAAATAGGGATGCTCGATATACTTCACAGTTCATATAATGGATATAGAGGTAATTGGGTACAAGGGTTCTTTTGAGCACAACATACCACCCTCGGACAGATGGCCAACCAGATCACATGATTGAGGTTCCTGAGGACATTCTGTGAGCATGCATCCTATATTTCGGTGGCTCGTAGGAGAGTCATGTACATTTGGTAGAGTTTTCATACAAAAATATCTTTTAGGATACTATTCATATGGATCCATATGATGATTTGTAAGTTAGGTCATGTCGATCACCATTTTATTGGTTAGAGGTAGGAGATCCAGTTATGCTTAGACCGCGTCTTGTTTATGAGACCACCAAGCAGGTGCAGTTGATTCATAAGTGGATGGCTACTACGCAGTCTCATCATAATTCATACACCAATCACTACGTAAAACCTATGGAGTTGAGGTTTGGGATTGGGTATACAGACACGTTTCACTAAGGCTTGTACATAAGAGAATTAAGATACAGGGTAGTCTTTCACCATGGTACATCGAGCCGTTCGAGATTCTGAAGAGAGATAGGCCAGTAGCCTGTTGGTTGCATTTACTTCCAAGGTACTGATCCCTACACAATTTCTTCCTTGTTCTTATTAGCTTCTATTATATATTTTACACCCATCTCATTCTCTTATTCCATAGAGGATGAGCTGTCGGTTGACACATCAATTGTGGATCATCTTATTTGTATTATGGATCGAAGCACAAAGGTTCTTAGAGGTCAGTTAGTTCCTTTAGTATAGGTTCTGTGGAATAACATATGAATAAAGGAAGATACTTGAGTGTGGGGGTCAATGTACAAGCATAATGGTTAGAGATATTCATATATTATTCCTCACCACACTTGGGAAGGAAATTCAGGGAAAAATTTCTTTAAGGGGGGATGTTTGTAAGAACCCATCTCTTTTTCAAGGTATGAATAATTTACATTCTGTCAATTCTCATTTAAATGTTTAAATATGGTCTAATGTGAATTCCTATGGAGGATATAGAGTTATAAGGGGGATGTTTTGGATCCCTGAACCCAATTCTATGGGTGAAAAATGCCTAGCACATGGTTAGTTCAAACAACGTGGGGAATGTAGTACAGTTTGAAAACCTATGCGAGGATTTGGAAGAGAGTATTAAGAGGCTGCATGGTTAGAATATACTAATTTTTTTTGGATACATGGAAATATTACCACCTCTAAAATTTTGACATTGGGGTTTGGCATGGATTGCACATAGTTTGTCAAAATGTCTGGGTAAACTGTGATCTATGACCCTTCTTATAGATATCTATGCATGGTTGGCATATGTTTTTTCCAAATCATGCATCCAAACCATGTGATTTTTTATTTTGAGGGAAATTACATTTTTAAATTTTATTTATTTATAACATAAACCTTATTTCATTCCTAAAACCTACAAAAAACTCTCCCTAATTTGAACCCTTTGGGTACTATTTCAAGAATCATGATAACTCCTTCATTCGAGCTCAGAATTAAGACCCATCAGAAGTATCAGATCCATCTAGGCGAGTTCTCCCTTCCATTTGCATATTTTTTATATTATTATTGATATCTATTGTGCTATTTATATTCAAGATAATTTTACCTATTATTATGTTCTTTGTCCATTCTTCAATTTTCTATAGATCTGAGCTGAATCCAAAACTGATACTTGACAAGCTATTCACTATAGAACTATATTTGGTGGTATCATAACTTTTTATTAAAGTCAAGTTATTTATATATTCCATCGTGTCATGATCAAACTTTCAAAGTGTTTCCTTGAAATAAAATTGGATTCTTATGGTTCTAGGTGTGACCTACGTAATTAGATAGGCTGGTTGATGTTTTTATAGGTTGAGTACCTTAGAAACAGAACCAACCCTTTTTGTATTTTGAAAATTTTAAATGTAACACATTAGTGGATACTGTAATTGGATACCTTAGGGTTCACCCACTTACCAAATTTCATAGGATGTTAGTATTAAATTGATAAATGTGAATAAAATTTATGAATTGATTTATAAGTCAAAATGTGAATTGAATTGTAAAGTCATTTATAAATGAATTAATTAATGTGAATGAATGTATAACTATGTACCTTAAACCATAATTTGTAAATGATTTAATAAGAATGAATTTCCCTTTTTATTGAAATGAAAATGTGAGTTAAATCGTTTTTATTCTGTGTATTAGATGTTAATCATGTAGTGCTTGTTATAATGATTTTCCCATGTTATTATTTAAAGGAATTCCATCTAATCTCAGCTTCTTATTTGTGACACATCTCGAGGTGATTTTGAACTGAGTTATTCATGGTATTGACCTTGGAATGCTTCAATGGAATTTGATCAATTGTATTTAATAGTTTAAATGATTATTATCCTTGGGCGACACATTGATTCACATGCGAATGGCATGGATAGACTCATATGAATGTTGACCTTTATGCCTGAGTGATACTTTGTTCCCAAGGGTAGACTTATAACTACTTTTACTATTATATGTTGAGTGATTCATGGATTCATATTAGAATTCAAGGGATAGACTCATGGAGAATATGATCATATTTATATGGGTAATACTTGGGCTCCCTTAGTGAACTACCAAGGATGGAATCAATTTGTGTTGACTTTATAGCACCCATAGAGTGATACCTAGGTTCTTGATAGGTTCTCCATGAATGGGATCCTAGGGTGTTGGTTAATATTAAAACTGGAGTGAAACCTATATTCCAACATAGTAATTCTAGAGAGGGTCTCATTTTCCAAATTGAATAATGAATGAATTGAATTATATGAATCATCTTCCAATACAAATAACAATATTTGATTCGGTCTTGACTTAAACAATTTAATTAGAATATTTTGGAAAATCTATGTTTATGATTATATGAGGGAAATCAGGCTAACATTTATTCTCAAGACATGTAAATTAACTGAGATTGAATTTTTAAATGAACCAGATTAAAGTAATGGATTGTAAATATGAACCCAAAGTTATAAGATGTTTATTTTTAATTATTTCCATTACTTTTTATATACATCTTCTTACACACTCTATATATATTTACTAATAGAATGAAATACACCTTGAGGTGTTTCCAACTTTGATTATATCTCACACCCTATTTGGGCCACCATTGGGTACCCAAATAGACTATGATTGCAGATGTTGATAAGGGAAAGGGCCCTACTACAGGTACTTTATTTTTATATAGGAGAATGAGATAATGGGAACACGATGAAGTTTACGATTCTAGTTAGACACATTTGGACATTTTTCTACTTTTTTTTACAAGTATTGTATATCTAATTTCAATATATGTTTCAGATAAATTATTAGATACATTGACATGTATCATCAATTTATATGTGTGATGGCTTCTGGAGTTGTTTATTAATCTGCATTCTACTATTTAATTTATTCTAGATATTATATTTAGTTTTCTACTTTTATGTTATTGATTCCACTATGTTACACTCTGGTTTTGATGGAATGGTCTCCCAAATGACACACTTAGGACCTCAGTGCTAGTTGGCAGCCTCTATCATTTGGGGGGATGTGCTTGAGGACACATGGCCAATTGGGCTTATGGAATTGTTGAGTGGTATCTGGGTCTGGGGCATTACTCAAATTTCTCATATTAGGACATTTTATTTTATAAAATGGTTTTTAGTTAGACCAATTATAGATTATAGTTATTATTTCATAGATACCATAACATAATATTTATGAATCACAAATATTATTATACTCTGGTTAATGTTATAGGAGTTTTGTGGCCAAATATCCTTCGATAATAACTCCTTTATCCTCTTTTACTAAGAATTGATAATATTCTTGTTGATCTAATGAATGCTAAATATATTTTAAAATTATGAAGGATAAGTATATGAATACTCTATTTGTTCAATTATTTGATAAGGGAATCCCATATAATGTATGATATATTTCATTCCATAATGGTTTGGGATATTATTTTATGCAAGATAGATTAGTTATTGCATATGTGTATAAAAAGTTATATTCACATGAACTCAACTATGTTAAACATGATTTATAAATTCTTGTTTTGGTTTTTACACTTAAGATGTGAATATATCACCTACTTGTAGAATATTTAATGTTTCATATAGAGAATAAATGTTTTAAGTACATCCTCTCTAATTAAGATTTAACCATGATACAAATGAGATGGGTGGAGTTCCTTTATTATTATATATATGAGATAATATATATTTTATGAAATGAGAATGTGTTTATAATTGATTTGACTAGGATATCACATAGTTATGTGGATTAATAAGTTAGTGAGGAATAAAATATAATGGAATAGTTCATGGTTATGAATATTTAAATTTAAAAAGTAGGTGGGTAAGCCTATTTAAATAAAATGAAATTAATTCTTAATTTATGAAAAAAGTGATGGATCCTCAGCTTGGATATCCTAATATAGTGTTTTAATAAGATTTTATTATTTATGGGGATTCTCTTGATGGTTGGACAAAATCATATGGAGTATTAGATAATGTTTTGAGAGATCTTATTGGTCCCTCACAGTATTCTTGAAGGGGTCTTACATGAGTTTCATAGATCTTCTATAGCAAAGAATTCTAGTATTTGTATGATATATTATTATTTGAGGAGGAATAATTTTTATATTGTAATAAGGGAACATTAGTCTAGTTTTTGGTGAGATGTCTTACCGATCATTTGATTAATGTTGAGCATTGGGTACTAGTTGGTTAGTTTCAACTAATAAGTATTCTATAGAGGAAATGAGAAGACATTTCCATGAATTTTAAGACTACATTACCTCATAAACATAAGTATTTGATAAAATTTTGATCTGTGTGGATTTATTGAATAAGTCAACTCATTTATAAAATATTAAATACAATATTTTAGAAAACTTTATGTCATGAATGTATGTAGCTAAAGTGGTGAAATTTCATTGTGTTCTATGGATGATCATATTTGACCCAATTCTCAATTCACATCTCAAATGTGGTGTGGATACATGATTTTGGCACCTAGTTGTTTCTTAAAACATAATTTCATTCTTAAATGAATGGTTGGACTGAGATAATGGTTTATAAAACATAGGATATATTGAGTTCATTTGATATATAATTTGGTGGATTTTAGGTGGATCATTTTCTTTTGATAGTGTTTTTTATACAAGAAAACTTAGCTTTTATCTATTACTATGAAACCAGATGTAGAATTATTTGTTTTAAATTTTTTATCTTCTTTTGTGTTGGGTTTATAATGGAGATTTAACCATTATTAAATAAAAATTGGAATAAAATATGATAGATCAAGTTTATAATATCTATGATCATATAAAAACTACTCTAGTTGTACAAAGGTCATATAAAGATCAATGTGGAAGACCATTTTTTTACTATTTATAACATTTTATTTGAAGATTATCTTCTCATCATATGTAGAGCATGTTTGGAAAATGTAATAAACATTCACCATGTTATATCAGAACTTTTTTATGAATGGATTATATTCGATAATTTTCAAATCAATTAGTGATTCCATTCTGAGTTGATTTAAATTCATGGAGTATTAAACATGCCTCAATTTAAAAATTATATTCATGATCAATTTCATGTTATTTTTTAAGTATATATTGACTTAAAGAAATATAAAACATATGTGTGACATCTTATAGAGATCCTCGATAAGAAGGATAAATTTTTACATGATCAATTTATTCCTTTAGTGTATGTTTTATAGAAGAATGGTAGAATAGAAACAAGTACATAGATGTGGAAATATAAAATTAGGGTTCATTAACTTCAAATGTTTAATTTTTTTCTCTCATAGGTAATGGAAGTTGGTTTTAAATATTGGAATGATATGAAAATTTTATTGAATTTTTTTTTATATTGTTTTTTTAATATTTTTGAGATATTTTTTTGAAGGTGTGGAGAATGTGGAAAGGAATATATTTTTTAGTGTTTAGATATTTTCATTCAATGAATTTCCATCATTTTTTAAAATAATGGAAAAATGGTTATTTTAAAGTTATAAAAATTTAATTTTGTATACTGTACTGGATTAAAATTATGGAATATTACATTGGGTGTCATTTTTGTAAGAAAAATATATAAGTAAATATATTAGAAATGATGCAGCATTATTTTTTTATTTAAATGAATTATTTTATGAAATTAGTTAATATGTTAAAATATATCTTATAATATTTTTTTGGTTTAATTTTGGATGGTAAAGTGTGTATGTTTATTTATAGTAATCTTATGACTTGTGATACAATCATATAGTTTGGTTGGTGAGTTGAACATATAATTGGTTAATTAAATTTGGATGGTTAGTGGTGGTAGGAAAAAGTTAAATGTGGAAAATATTGTTGTTAATTTTCCATGGTGGTTGGTGAATTATTGTAAAATTTGGGAATTTTATATATAAATAGTGGTCATGACCATTGAAATTTTCACGACTTCAAGAAATATTCTCTACTCTCCTTATCCAATAATTCCTTTGAGTGTCTTGATGGAATGATGAATTTATAATGAAAAATAATTAGATACGATTGATAAAATGGAACTAATAATGAATAATACTTATGGTATATGTTTTATTGGTTGAAAGAAATATCAAAATCTCCTCCAAATCATATAAAATTTCAATTACACTTAATAATAAAACATAGTGGCTAACCTCAAGGTCATATATCAACTATGTTAGTGATCACAAAGTGATCCTCAATTTTACTTTATTTTATTTTTGTTATTTTTGTTTAATAATAGAATTAAATTAGGGAGGGCAATATTTGTTTGAGAAGAATAAAAAAATGAATATAGATGAAAATGGAAATGAAATTAGATAGAATATATTTATCAGTCTTGGATTTAATAGTTTTATTCTATAATATTTCTCAATTTAATTCCCTAAATATATTTCATCTTATTTTAATCCTTATTACATTATCTACCACTAATATTATTTTGTAAATATCAGTGCATCTCTTTTTCAAGAACATTTATCCCACTTCCAATGAGGTCTCGTCTACAATATTAGAGAGTGTATAATGGTACCCTGATGTTAATAACTAAAGACATACATTTTCATAGTATATATCCATCAAGAAACTAATACCAGATAGTGCACCCCAACTCACATATCCAATATCAAGGAATCATCTCCATATAACCAACCAGTTCCCAAATTATAAAATGGATAACTAAACTATCATGACCCCATCACACTACTCCTTAAAATATATATGTAATAAAATAAATGATAATATATATATATATAATCAAACACAATAACTAACCTACATTTTCCCTCATAATAAATAATTGTATTTATCCATACATAAAATTTGATTCTAAAAATGAGGGAGATAAAACTAGTACTATGAAAGGAAATAAAAACCCAAGAAGAAAATAAATCCTAAACTATATAACGTTTGGATAGAATATAGAATTCTTTTACTTGAGGGTTATTTTTTGTTAAATAGGTATCAATAATCTATATATCACAATATTATTTTTAATCTTGTAATGGTTGGCTTGGTTTTTCATTTTACGTGGGTGTTGGAAGCTTTGGGAAAGTAAGGAATTTTTTTCCAAGATCCACTATGCTATTACTCTACTTTCCAAGATCAGCCTCAGTGTGGATTTCTTTTTGTTTCCAACTAACACGATTTAGTTAAAAGAAATATTATAAAGCATCTTTCTACCCACCAAGAGCTTGTGAATGTGTACCATGTGTCATATTACTTGCATCAATGACCATAACATATTTCTTTCTTCTATGTTTGACCTTATAAGTGGTGTTTTAAATGAAATCCAGTTAAAAATGTTATCATAATAAATATAGAATATGGTATATTCCAAATTATACCTATTTGAGGTTTATAGAATGAAAAATTTCCCAATAATTGTTAAAACTGATTATTTAGGCTATGATATGGGTGTTAAAACAAGGATTGACATGACTATTTACCTATTAATACAAAAGAGAATTGTGATGAAAATTCCTATCCCATTTCACAATTTTTTGTGAATCAATACATATAACGTCATGATTTTTTCTATCCTGATGTTCATTATAAGTCATGAAATATGAGTTTATGTACTGTAAATATGGATGTATAATCCATTAGATAGTTACCCATTCTTTCATTGGATGAATGGGTAGAGTTTCTATGTTTTCACAATCATGTCAGGTTGCATGAACAATAATATACTTTTGAAATTTACTTTTTTTATGATGCATGAAATGGTCTGGTATTGTAACTATATACATTAGTCTCATTTCTTCATACTTTCTTATTTCTTCAGTGATGGATAAATCTTCTACATACCTATTCATCCAAGAAATATCCCATAAACTGTTTTTTATAAAAATTATATTAAAATGGAGGAAATATCCAAGAAAATCATAATTTATGTTGAGATTAATTAGGTAATAAAAGTACTATAAATATAGAAATAAGTATTTAACATTAAACTTTTATAACATTGAGGATATTAACCTTAATATTTTCATGAAATATGGGTAAATGTTTTAAACAATTACTTCTCCCACACTTAACTATACCACTCATAGTTGAAAATTTTAACGAATTTAAGTAAATAGATATACCAATGTTATGTTTAACAAAAAATGTTAAGAGAAAAAACCCTATTTATGTCTAATATTCACACACATTTCTTTCTATTTTTTATGATCAAAATTACATAGTTTTAATTATTTTTTCTTTAAGTTTTTTTTATCTTCTTATTTCGACACATGAACTCTCAAACCTACCTTCCTAGAATTGTTTTACCTCATCACTCATAATAGGATTCTTGAAATGTTATTATCATTCTCAAACTCACACATACCACACTGTATGCATAATTTCCCTATTTTTTATCTTCAACTGAATCAACAATCTATGGAAAAATCATGGTAATTTCAATGTTATTCAGTTGTAGAAGGTTTCTGGTTTAGTTGTGAAAAACAACGATTAAATAAGGTGGCAGGACTATAAAAATCACAATTAAAGATCTATAAGAAAGTCACTCAAAGTTAACACCTGGATCATTCTATTTAATAAAGATTCACAAATATTAACACTTTCCTTTTTTCATGAAATTTCAAAACAAAATGGTAGTATTAAATGAAAACTCTTCATTGTCTATAATTTTTTTTTATTTTTATACAACCAGTTTCTATTCTTTTTCTTAAGTTAGGGGATATTTAAATTAAAATGAATAGTGTAAGTTATCATAAATATTAAATTATATCAAAGCTATAATATATTTCCAATAAGGTAACTTTATACCCTTAAATTCCATGAAACATCCATCCCCACACTTTTTTTCAATAATATCCATGAAAAATGATTAAGATCAGGGTAGGGGATGATATAAGGCATTTAATGTGGAAAACTACCAGTAAACCCAAATAATTTAAATTGATTAAAATAATGGTAATATGAAATAGTTGGTGTAAAACTAATTAAAATAAAGGGCTTTCAAAAGTTATTTATCAATAATTTTTTCAAAATAATCTAAAATTATAAAAACTTTCTAATGAAAATATATTTTGGTATAGATAACATGACATGGATTATGATATATCAATTAAAAGATAATTGTATAATATTTAAAATGGTCTCAGAACCCTTGAAGACGATAATATTTCATCAAACATTTCTCATGGCTTGTATTTCATCATTCAATGGAATTTACATGAATGAATAAAAATTAAAATTAGGTAAGGAGAAAAAATATATAAATTCCACTAATGGATTTATTTTTAAAACAATTTTTTTCATGACTTACAAAAGGAATCATATAAACATTGGTATTCCATTAGAATGAATAATGTTTTTCAATTTTTTTTTGAAAAACTCCCAAAATATAAAAAAATGAAAATAAACTAATCATAATTGTAAGTTAATATCCCATACCCATTATTATATTTTACTCCCTCACAGAATTTCATGAAGGGTCATGGTTATTATATATATAATTAATATAGTTATGTAAATAAGAAGTTTATATGATGGATACAACCTAGTTATTATATAATAGAAGAATAAAATGACCTTATACACTATTACTTATATTAATCTATTAATAACAAAACATAATAAGAAATTGAAATATTTTTGATGATTTAAAAGGGATAGTTAATATGATTTAATTCCCAAGAGGTGTTATAGTTTTACAATTTATTGCTATACGGTAGTAGTTTTCATCCCTATTCTGATGGGGAATTATATTTTAGTAATAGGAAATAATACATATTATTTGATCTATAATTCATTATTAAAATTGTAATTTGGATATTAACTTATGTTATAAAATATGTTTCAACCCCATGTCTAGTGAAAAATAATAATTGTTAGGGTGGAAGAAGGTAATGTGTCTCCTATTCAATAAAACAAGGAGAAATGATATCCACTACTTGTTTCTTATAACTTATAGGGAGTTGATCCACTTCCTTACCATGAGAGCTGATTTATTATTGGATGTCTATATCTATACCATATACATTTTCAACAATATTTTCTTTTCCAAAGTGTCTCTTAAATTCACTATTTACATCTAGACACCCCATTGAGAATTCTCTGTTTAACAATATCTAGGGGAACCATCCAAGGTTAGACATCTATAATATTATTACAAGGATGATTATTATGTAGTTTGGTTTCAAAAAAATAGAAATAAATGAATTTATAATAGATAAATCCCCTAATTCGATTCAACTTGTAGTTCCACTTACTTTTATAGCGCCTTTATGAAATAATTAATTATTGAATTACGCTGTGTAAAGTACTCCTCATTATTACTATTAATCTTTCCATATACATAATCAAAATTGGCATGGGAAATTTCAAACATTTTATGATTGAGGTTATTAGGTTATTATAGATTCCAATGGTCTTCTTATTCTAGTTTTTAATTTGTCATATCTTTTCCTTTACCCATTTATTTATGCTTCTTTACAAACAAATTAGTATCATTGTTGATCAAAGAAGGATTTTATTATTCTTTGTAATATTTTTCCTTACATTATTCTTTGAATCTACTATTCCAAGGATAGTTTTCATAAAATATATTAAAAACATAAAAACCCATAGAAAATACACACACATTTGATTTTATATGTTAATATTTGGTGGTGGAAAAAGAAAAAAACATGGAAAAAAACATGGAGGACTATGGGACTTGGTTTTATTTCCAAAAGAATGACATGCAAAGTAATTATTGATAATAGTTATTAAAGGCTCATCACTACTACTTAATATTTATATTATTTATTGGAATACAAGATAGTGGATGAAAACATAACAACGAACCTCCATGTCACTTTATTATATTTTTATTATTTATATTTAATTAAAAACTGAAATAAGGGTTTATGCTTTGTTCATGAACAAAATAAAAAAATTCATGAAAATAGAAATATAAATGATTTTACAGATAATAAAAGGATTAATAATTAGAACATACTAATTTAACTCTATACCAATTCTCAGTTAATCTCCATAAATTTATTTATCTTCAATTAAATCCTTATTACAAGAGGCATACACAGTAATCATTTATTATTATTTTCATATATTTTACTAATACACAATTACCACGATCTAGTGTAGATCAGTATATAGACTTAGAGAGTGTATAGTGGTACCCTAACATTAATCACTCAAAACTTCTCAAGACACCCCAATTTTAAATTCTGAATATAGATTATTATGATACTATTTTTAGATAATATAGTTTATTTTTAATTCTTTTATGTAATTTATAGAAGATTTTTGGCTTCGGCCCATTTTAGTAAACTGTTCATAGTAACTATGTACTATATAAACATTGATATGTGAGTGATGCATGATTAGTGAATGTTTCGGGAAACTGTACATGATCATCATGCATTCTTGAGAGTTAACCCAAGATCCATTTTTTAGAACCATAAATTTCAATACTCTTTACAATGAATTTATGGAATGTTATAATATTTTTATTTAATATTTATTATGGATATTTAATTTATGAAATTTATTTCCAATATTTTGTTTTATTTTTTAATAAAAATATATATGAAAATGTTTTGTTATGTATTTTTTCAATTTATTACAATGTGTTATTATTATTTCATAACAAAATAATTCGGTGATGGTATTATTATAAACCATTGATAATGTATAAATCTATAAGTTGTGTTTTGTTATTATAATGGGAAATTTCTAGGCCGGGATCTTATCTTTTATTATTAATATATTGATAGTATGATAATTTTTTTAATATGAAAAAATAAAAAACTTTTAACTTTTAACCTCATATTTTTCCAGTCCACACAAAATAATGGGGGATAATCTCTATTATTAAATAATCTCAATTACCAATGTTCTTAAAATTAATGTTCTCATATAGAGATTTGATGGTGTATTTCAATCCAATATTTTATTTTCAATCTATTTTCCTTCATAAAAATCATCTTATCACTCTCATATCTCTTATAGTTTATGAAAAAATTTAAGGTTTTACATGATAAGGAAAGAACAATGAAATTCAAGGGAATTTTGAAGTTAGGTGGATGAGAAGTATATCAATAACCTTACTCCATATTCACTTTAGGGACACATCCATGTTTCTTTAACATCAAGTAGGTGATGATATCCCTCTTAATGGAATTGATAGATTAATATATTATTGAATGTGGAAAAGATAATTTTCACTAATTATATGTGTATATAAATTATATATGATGGATTTAAGAGCTATTTTAATGATTTACTTATCAATTTTATTAGATAGAAAATTGGAATTCATAGAATAGGCATATAAAACCCGGTACATATTTTTTTATCTTCCGTTCTATTTTTTATTGTATTTTTGGAATGACCAATTTTATAGTGATATGTGGTAACCCTAAAAGTTGACACATGGAATCTAATCTGACAAAAAAATAAATTAAAAGTTATTAACCAAATTCAAAATGAAAACTATGAGCATGTGTGGACATTTCAAAGAATCAAGACAAACACCACATCGTTATCCTAATATTTCTAATGAAGAAGGATAAATCACTACACCTATGTCATGAACTACTCCAATTATAGGAAATTATGTCATCATACATCATCATAAACACCTACCGCCAACAACCAACAACCAGAAAATCAATCTCTTCTATTATTAAATTTATTGATTCTGCGTCGACCAAAACAATACCCACCATATTTACTACTCTTCATTTGTATCATCTCATCTTATCAATGTTAACTCTATCATATATAGATTAATAGTCACGAAAATACTAAAACATATATGAAACAATAGAAATAACACCAAAGAAATCAGAGAATAAAGATAGATGCAATTGATGGTTAATGTAAATCCTATAATTAAATTACAGAAAGTGGACATTTAATTCCAATGACACTATAATACAATTTACGTTTTAATATTTCATTGGAAATACTCTATAACCTGATATGACGTGTATCACTTTTGATATTAATATATCTAAATAATCCTAGAATGAATTTTTGAAATTTTATATTATAAATGAATTTTACTGAATAATTGGTAATGTAGTATTTTCCCAATTTATTTTGAGTTATAATAATTTTTTAGAAAATAAATCATTAATTATACATTTATTATATATTTTTTTATAAATAATTATAAAATATTTTGTAGTAAAAAGAGTTATTTTTTTCCAAAAAAGATTTATTTAAGTGGGCTATGTATTTATAAATTAAAAGAATATCTATTGACAACCAATTTTAATGAAAAATTAAGATTATATAATCAGTGATCATAATTTTATTCTTAAAATGGTGTTTACTAGGAAAATATTTTGAATAAATTTATCTTATTCTTAAAAATCTCATTTTCCTAGAAATTGTTTTCATCATGTTTAATGGAATTATTTTTAAATTTATTTATACTAATTATAGGTATTGAATCTTTATAAAATGGTTCAAAATTTTAAATCATCACATCCAAATTTTATAAATATTTTTGTTTCATTTTTTCTTATAGATAATAGTAATCGAGGTAAAAATATTTCATGACAGTAAATATTAAAATGGGTTTAAAGGGGGGTTAAACTAAAAAAAAGGTTTAAAATGACTTAAAAATGTATAAATTAATTTTATTGATTAAATTTTGATATTATCTATATAATTTCTGAAATTTTGAAAATTTTAATCCACTTTAATTGAGTAATATATATAATATATAATAATATTTCTAGTATTTACATTATTTTCACCCACCAATCATATAAAAGGGAACACCCACCTCCTGTCAAATTCAAAAAAAATTGAGCCACTTATCTAGAAAAATAAAAAAAATTAAATTTCTATATTTCATTCCAATGTCATAGAGCTTATATTCTTCACCTAATACTATCGAAAGAAGACTTATTGTGTGATCCAAAGGAGGCCCTTATATAAGAGGTAACCGTCTTAACCAACTCTATCCAAATTTATTTCTTTTTTATGCCTCCAAAATTTCTATTTTTTCTATATTAATATAATTAATTCAGTATCCTTAATATATGTAAATGTTATAAATAATATGCAACTACGATTATCCACATATAATCTATCAAATAGAAGATGAATGTATCACCCGTGTGTACATGATGAATACTGCTCTACAATGCAATGATATTTATTTTTCATCAACACCTATAATGAATGATTATAATTATATATATAATTTATATATATTATATAATTTTATTCTTTAATAATAATATACTATTTACTTTCATACTCTTCCAACCAAATAAAAATGAAAGCGTCATATGTGCATATGTACGGACTTCCATATCCACATAGTGATGTGGTTCATTTTCCATAACTACCTCTGATGGATAGATATAATGACAAATTTAATGATTATAAATTATAATTATGAGATAAATATGATTTTTTAATGATATAATATTTTTAAGCTTATTTTATTCTTTTTATCCAAAAATGGAAACCTCATTTATGTATATGTACAAACTACCATATTAATGAATGGTTTATTTTATTTTACTATTACCATCTTCCAGGGATTATTATAAAACAATATATAATGAATTCATATGATATGTATATAATTATTAATATTTTTTAAACAATGAAACCATTACCATGATGTCAGAACCGAGACTTCTGAACTAAAACATACATGGAAAATAAAGTAGTTAACACCCAGAATAATAATGTTAACGACACATTTTTAATTAAAAGGTAATGAGATATTATAAGATAATAATATATAATAATATTATCTTGAATATGGTTTTCGTTTTATGCATTAAGAATCATTAAATATTTATAAAAGAGGATCTCGCATCTATGATTATGAGGTGGGCCAAAGTACGTGATTTATTTTACATTCCTATTTTATTTGAGGGCCTTTTGTATGGCGATTTACTATGGGAAAATTATATGATAAAAATATATTAAACAGAATATATTTTCTTATGATATTGTTATATTTGGGATTTACATGTTTATTTTCCATTTATTATCTTTTTATATCATGAATCAAAAAGTATTTTTCTTGTAAGGGATATCGAATTTATCTCTTCTTTTTGGCCTAAAATATTTTCCCTCCCTTTATAGGATATTCATATTATTTCAAGGATGTTATAAATTAAAAAATTATTTAAATTAAATTTCAAAAACCATTTAATTTACTATTAAATATTCAATAAGGATTCTTCTATTGATTTTTTCAAAAAGGGTATTTTGTACTTTCATTATAGAAGCATGAAATAAATGTTTTTTAATATATATGGTGTGAATGAATTTTCCTACCTCTATGATCATTAATTTGAATTTATTTTATACTAAAATTTTCATTGTTTCTTAAATTAAGAGGGTATTATTTATTTATTGTGAAATTAGTTTGGATAATAATTTATAACTTCATTCTTACACACAGTTTCATAGATGTAATTTTAATTTTTTTATACTATTTTATTTTATTTTCCCCAAAGGCATGTTTTTTTTACAAAAAAATATTTTCTAATTAATAGATTATTTCTATTAATATTTTACAAATTCATGGTATTATGGTGATTAAATTTTATTATCCAATATTCCTTATAACACTCCATCATTTAATTGGTCATTATTTTCCCAAGTATGTACATATTTTAAATATCACAGATTTACACAGTATCATTTCCAATAATAATATTTTTTTTCTTAACCATATACATTTTTATATATGATATCAATTAAAAGAATATAATTTTTGGAAATTTCATTCATTTATTGAAGAAATATTCTATATGTTTTGTTTTATACAGATATTTTTGATTTATAGTGATTTTTGAGAATTAATGGAATTGATCATTCAATAAATGAGAAATCCATTAGGTGTACAAGTAATGAGTGGGGACCAATTATATATAACCACTTGATGAATTGATATGTCTCATGAAGCAAAAGAACACGCATGGAATATTAGATGAATATTTATTTTTTATCTATCTATTTATTAAGAATGTCTTAGTTGAGGCATTAGCAGTAAGATTCATGATATATTGGATAAGGCCTTGATAATTAAATCAAGAATATAGAAAATTATTCATTTACTCTACTGACAATTCAATTTCCATTTTCCTTGTGATTGATATGTATATATTATTCATATAACGACCCATACTTTACATACATTGTTAATACTTCAAAATTGAAGCATACTTATTACAAAATATAACAAAACCACGAAGGGACAATATAGGTATAGTGTCTTTAGAAACTGGGAAACATAAACAACTAGTTCATAAAGCGTCTACACTGTCTCCCATTTATTTCATCATATCTATAGTCCCTTTTGGCATATCTTACTTAATAACCTTCTTCCTGACCTGGGGAAAGAAAACATATAAAAGGGTGAGATCAAATGCTCAGTAAGGGTAAACAAAAGAAATATCAGTCACATCATATTCATAAGAACATAACTTTTTGAAATCATAACCTGCAAAAGAGAGAATAATTTCATAACATGGGATAAATCATAGTAGTGAAATGGAATCCCAATAATCATAACCTAAAACATGAAAATTTGTGGCATACACACATAATCATAGAGAATCATTTCTTATTAGTCAAGACTCATTGCCAAGACTATCTTAGTGGACAAAGTCCATTTCTGAACCGAGTTCACTCCTCGTTTCAGTCCTGTTTCACTAAACCGGTATAACCTACCATTCCAGCAATGTCTATCTCATGAGATATAAAATCTTTACACAATGAATTGGAGGGAGATATAGGTCCCACCCATCTCATAATGATACCATTCTTATATGTGCTACAGAATCATAAATCATACATCATTGCATAACCCATGTAATAAAAATGGGAATCTTAAACATCGGGACATCATAAAACAATTCATACAAGATAAAGGAATTCATAAAAATATTTCCATCACAACATAATAAAATCAATGTAATAATAGGGATAGAGAAATAACCCTTTCTTAACTTAGATGGAAAATTATTTTGATAAAACTCTTGAACTCCATTCTTGAGGAAAATATCCTTTTTACTTCAATTTTTTTTCCTTAACATGTCATGCAATTTTAAACTCAAATAAGTTGATTAAAAATAAACTTGAAAACTTATAAAGGAAGATTCTTGAAAAATAAATTTTAAAATCCATTCATGCCGTATAAGTTAAAAAAACATTCTTCTCATACTTTTTTCGGAAAAGTCAAAAAGTACCTCGTACAAAAAATGAAAAAATATTCCTTTCATATATTTTACAACAAACTCACCGAAGGGTAAAATTGGATATAAAATATTTTATAAGGATATAAATATTACATATTGAGGAGACATGTATGTGGATGATAAAATACACCCCAATAAATTCCAAAGTATAAACAATCTCGAATAAAAATGAGATTGTGATATTTCCCTTACCTTAGGTCCGATTTGCTTCGTAATTGTCCGAACCTCCTGTATAATGATTTAAATAATGTCATTGACTTATTCAATAATCATACCTATTGTTATGATATCATATATGGTCATATTCTGAGCTTCTTATTAGTAATATTTCATTACTACTAGTTATTCGGGTGTTTATTACTTTTTGTTCTTATGCGTGTTTTGTGGAATAAATTCTTATTATTATCTTTAGGTTATAGATACCTCATTTCCCTAATGGTATTAGTATAATATATATCATATTCATTCATTCAATTCATTTATATAATCATTATGAAATAAAGATCATGTAGAACGAGTCGCATCACATCGTGGAGACGGTATTCCGTACGTACGCACGAGTGATGATATCGTTCCTATGATCATGGAATTGTATTGGAGTGTATGTATAATATTTCAGAATCACTATCACTTTATAATAGTCATATATAGTCATTATTTACACCATTATACCCATCCAAGTAAGGTGGTGGTGGAAAATAGATTACACCACGGCATGGAGACGGTATTCCGTACGTACGCACCCGCGGTGATTTCTTTTTCCGTAGGATGGATAGATGGTGAAATAGGGTTGTTTCATACTTATAATAACATATCAGTATATGAGTTATACTTATGTTATTACTTAATAATGAAAAAACTAAAGAAGAGTAAGTGGAAGAAGAAATAAAGATAAAAGAATCGGTAACAGAAATTACCTCTTCTTTGAAGCGCCTCTTTGAGACCTCCTCTTAGGGCACTAAAATTGGTCTTTGAGGAATACCATAACCTCTAAGATGTTTCTATGGAAGTGGAGAAGAGAATTTGGCAGAGTTTGGCCGATCACGAAGGCTCAAAGTGGTGTGAGGAAGAGAGGGAGGGGGTGCCCTTTTATAAGGGAGGAGAGGGGCACCTTTGGAATAACTAAAAAAATTATTTTATTATAAAGCCCAATTCGGTTTTAAATAGATCCAAATTGATTTATTTAGAAGATAAGGTGGGGATGGGTCTAAATCCTCTCATCAAATAGAATTTAGACAAGTTTAGGTTCCTATTTTAACCTTATCATTTATATTTAACTTTAAGTTAGATAATTTTACTTTTACCGTGTCTTCTTGTTTTCTTACACTATATGGTTAATAAACTTTCTATATCAAGCCAAACGAACCCCAAGTTGTTTATTATTAATATATATAACCTTATATAAGTCATTTGTCCGAACCTTAGATTTTTAGAATTAAAATAACAATCAATAATATAATATTTGTTTAAAAAACTATTTTATGTCAATTTTGACACTATTTAGTAATTGATTTTTGTGAAACTCATAACAGATTGATTAGTTCTAACAAAGTTAATTAAATCAATACTAACATGTCATATTAATAAATAAAATTAGTGTAACTCATAAAAAGTCTTAAATTACATTTATTTGGGTATTTATAACATCAATTATGTCAATATTTCATTAATAAGACAATTACTGCATCATATTTGTGTCATAATAAATAATAATTATTTATCCCTAAAAATTATAAATAAATTCCTATGATGTAGATAATTGTATTATATTTCTGGATACTATTCATGTTCGAAGATTCTTGATGTTTATCACTAAATTAAAATTATTATACTTATAAGATTTAAGAAAGTGACATGTTGTCACATTTTTTGGTTTTAATAATAATTAAATTATTTTCATGGAAAAAAGTCCATTAAATGAATCTAATCCGACCCTTAGATGATATGGGTCGAATATTAGTCATCCAATAGGATTTTGACATGTGTTAGGGTAATTTTATAATATTATATTTACCCTTAATTACCCGATTTACCTTTAACTATGGTAAATAAAATTTACCGTAGTTACTATTAATAATTCCCAAAAATAAAAAGTAGATTATTAACATAATTTGGATACACTTATTCCAAATATGGAATCCATTTTTCCAAATTAAATACATAAAAGTTGCAGAAATTAAATTAAAATTAATCTCATTGTCGAAAGAAAACGGGTTTTTCTTAAGATTGAATTGATTTATCCTACGAATTCAAGGTAGAATCAATGCTAATGACATACATTATATTAAATGGTAAAAATATATTCTATTTATACTTTAAAACCATTCAATATTATAATTTAACCATATAAATTATTGCGATGAAAAAAGTTGTTTTTAATTAAAATATAGCGTGTTTTTACTATTCATCAAAATATGAAAGTTACCAGAATAATATGAAAAATTTATCCAAAGTAAATTTTTATTTCATGATTCCAAAGAAGAATTTTATTTTGTCAAATTGAACTTATAAACATTTCAAAAACTAGATTTAAAGTGGGTGCGCCATCAAAAGGCGGCAAAACTGCATTTTTTTTGAAAAATACTTATTTTACCTGAAAAATTTATTTTGTTCTTATACCATGTTTTAGAAAATGTGTAAGACGAATAATAATGTTATAAGATTAAAAATTTAGTTAATACTATTCATAAAGGCTAGTTTATAGTAATATTATAATAATATATCATTGTTTAGTAAAACCCGGTATTGCGTACCACACACGCTATCGAGGAAGGTCGCGATTGCGTGTAATGCAAGCCAAGTCAGGTTTGCGTGCTATGCAAGAATACTTTGTTGTTTCATATAACATAATACAACAATATTTCATTTATACATTGAATATATATATATATACATATATACTCAATGTTGCGTAGAATAACTATTATCAAAATTGTGTGTAACACGATCTAAGAATAGTGTTGCGTATACTGCAAGCTAATACGGTGTTGCGTATAGCGCAAGGTAATCTTGGTGTAGAATACAACACAAGAAATTAATGAAATTAAAAGAATATTTTTCATAAAATCTTGGGGTGTTACAATTCATGGATCCACTTCTAAATCAGTTTTTTAATTTATTAGAAAGCTTTATGATTATCCACTCTACAATAATTATTATAACTTATTTACTCATGATATATTTTGATGTATGTACCCATTATTATGCATATAAGTTCTCCAAATATTTTAATCCTTTACCTAGGATATATTGAAGTATTATTTGAATGATTTAATGCATTCAAAAATGTTTTAAGAAATATTTTTATATTTCCAATGTAATATGTAAATCATGTATGTATCTTGTTTTCCAAGACACATAAATTGATTGATCCTTCATATTGTGTTATTTTTAATATTATACCAACATAATAATGTAAAAAGGGACTTTGGGTTACTATAGTTTGGAACATTACAATTTTTATTAGATTATGTTTAGTAGGATCCTTGGGAAATTTATTTTAGATGACCATAACAAACATTTGAATTATGATAACCACTTACGGTGTTTGCGAAATTTTACCAGCATATATTTTTTAAATTTTATGGATCTATATTCATGATGATTGTTTGATTTCATAGCGTGTGACACTTTTTAGAGAAGGTTCATAGAGAAGGGAAGGGAATTGGTACCCATAGTCATTGTAAGGATTATCTTGCTTTGAATAGCAATACTGTTTATCTTGGATCTTAATAGAACATGGGTATATTAAGCTAGGTGAGTCCGGTTAATAAAAATAAAATTACCATTATAAAACAATATGTTGTTTCATATAACAATTATCTTATGTTGGAACACATCATGTGATGTAAGCCTACGTCTTTTAATGAAACCAGAAATCAATTGGTAGCAGAATAATGGATTATGCCCCTATAAAATCTATTTGTTTCTTGGTAAGTAGTGAAATGAGAATATTTTTTTGGTAGTGTATCATATGAATGAATATACTAATAAATGGTGGTTATTAATTTATAATACTTGGAAGTAAGAATAAATAGTACATATTGAATGGCGTAATTTTAATGTTATATTCTTTGAAAAATAATTTACTGAAGAGGAGTGATATAAAATGGAGAGTATGTTACTAAATTTAAATTATAAAAAAGAATAAATGGTTGAAGAGTATGAAGTTAACTTTTCATGATTATTCATGAATATTACATACTACATAAATAATCCAGAATGAAAGATTAAATATTTCATTGATAGAATAAATTTGAGTATCCATAGGGCACTAGTTTCTAAAAAAAATTCATCATATGATGATATAGTTTCTAAGTACATTAAATTTGAGAAAAAATTATATAGATCTTATATATTTTAGGGGAATAAGAAAACAAGTGATAAGATGAGAAATATATGAAAATAAATACATCAATTAAGAATAAAAGGAATATGGTATTTCCAACAAATGATATTTATAAAAGGAAACACCCAGACGGATGATTAATGGGAAAATGATTCTATTTCAAGTGAAGATAAAATGTTTATGAAGATAATAAATGAAATGGAAATAAGGAAACCATTTTTATCCAATGATTCAAATATAAAGATATGGGAAAATACTCATACCAATTTCATAATAATCAAGGGAACCACATGTAGAAGAGTCCAATGGTAGAAATACAAGATTTTGTTATTACTATATATATGGTTGAGGTTTCTAAAGATGTGGTAGAAAGTATGTTGGTCATAAAATCATTTTTAGTTAATTATTTATTTGATTATATATATTCATACTCTTTTATATCTTAATTGTTTCTAATAGTAGGGGATTATGATTCAAGAATTGGTTTTGGAATCCCTTGTCTTTAGATACGAAAATCTTCGTCTAACATGTTTCTCAATCCACCTCAAGTAGCTCTACATAATGAAACTATTGGATAAAATGAGTAGACATGACCTATGAATCTAAAATGTATCCTTAGAATAAAGGATGTACCTATTCTACAGGAATAGATTAATGTGTCTATGAAATGGCTACCTAGATATACACATGAGCAAGAAGTTGTTTGTTTAATTGATCTCATACTTGATGTGAAATCAATATCAAAGAGTCTATATATAATGACCATAGTGTAGTTAGTGGAACTCAAGATAAAACTTTAGGATTTTTATGATAAGGGATTTATATTTCTTTTTGTTTCACCTTAGGGAGCCCCTATTTTTTTGAGAAGAATAATGGGTCTATGAAGTTATGCATCGATTACAAGAAAATAAATTGATGATTTAGTCAATCAAAATTAAGAAGATCAATATTTTTCAAAGATCAAACTTTTTATGGGTATCATTAGTAGTTAGTAAATCTTTAAATATTCCAAACATAAAATTTCATATATGGTATGGACAATGTGAATTTATAGTAACACGACTTGGATTTACTAATGGGCCCAATTTTTTTATGGATATGCTATGAAAATTATTCAAGGATTATATTTATAATTTTATTATGGTATTTCTTAATGATATAATGGAATACTGTAAAATCAATTATGAACACAATAGTCATTTTAAAATCACTCAAAAGAGTTATTGAAAAAACAAGTTACATAGAGAATTTATTAAATGAAAATTATAGATGTAGTAAGCCTTTTTGGCCATATTGTCACTTGGGATAGATTATCAATTCATCCTCAAACCAAAACTCAGTGATTGAATTAAAAATAAAAATAAATAAAAATCATGATTACATTTTCTTTGGATTCTCATGTTATTATCAATAATACTTTGAAATGTTTTCTTGATTAGATAATCCGTTAACAAATATAACATAGAAAGAGGATAAGTTCATATGGTTAGAATAATGTAATGAAATAATTAATGATTTAAATAGATGATTGCTTAGTTTAGCACTATTTACTTTACCATTGGTAAGGGATTGATTTTTGATATATAGTGATTTATCAATGAAGGTATTTCGAAGTGCCATTATGCATAATGATAGAGTTATTACCTATGCATATAGTTAGTTAAATATATATGCAAAAAATTATCGAAATCATGATAATGAGTTGGAATCCATAATATTTTTATTAATTATAGTAGGCAATTATTTTACCCTAAAGGATATAACATATATATGGATAAAAAAATTGAAAAATATCCTCTCACGGAAAGAGGTCCAAATGAGGAAATAGTTATGGACTGAACTACTCAAATATTGTGATTAATGGGTATAATACCATTCATGGAATGAAAATAAGTTGGTTAATTCATATAGTATGAAATATCATGGTGTTTTGAATACAATGAGAGATAAAAAGATCATATATTCATGTATTTAATACAATTAGACCTGAGAATCATTAAGAATTGGGAAATTACTCATTTATTCTAAATGATTTCCAAAACACACTTACTAGAGAAAATAAATGTTCTTAGCTTGAGGATAATATTCATAAAAATTAAATAAAATTCATGAATGGTGGGAAGTTAGTATAATTTATTGATGAACATGGTATATTTAAATTTACAAAGACGTTATGTGTTCCTATTGTTCATAATCAACTGATGAGAATGTACCTGTGTGGTAGAGGATATTTCTTGGCATCCAAAGGACACATAATAAAATCCGGGGGAGGTAATTTTACAATTTACTATATAAGTAATGCAGCTGTTACTATAGTAGGTACTATTTTTTATTCTAGTAGGTGAAAGTATTTATATGATTTGGGCCTTTGCGCCACCAGTTTGGGCCTATGGGACTCAGGGCCTTCGGACCACCTATGGCCTTAGAGATATCACAACATCAGGAAAAAAAGGACCTTTGGGACATAGGAATATTGTGCTACCAATGACCTTTGGGTCACAGAGCCTTTGGACCACATAGAGCAACAACCTGCCTAGGTAGGCCACATTGTAGCGGCCCCAAAATAGGATTCATAGAATTAAGAAACCCCCAGAGAAGAGCTCACTGGATTGGAAGCATGGGGAAATTATAGCTGATCACAAATGTGAGTTAGGGATCTATGTTCTTTCAATTATGTAGATTCTAGGTATGGCCAGTTCTTGTTTAGTTTGGTTGGGCGTTCGAGTCATGTTTTGGGAATTATGCATCTTGGATTTTATGTAATGTAATGGGCCTTGTGACACAAAGACTATGGGTTATTTAAGGGTTTCCACTCAACCTAGTTAAAATGGGGATTATCCAAAATAAAATAAAAAATGAAAGACATCAGGAAATTAAAGCGTTTATGCCTCATCTAAAAATATAATTATTAGATGAACCTCATAGATCAAATTTCTCTATACACCCAAGTAGCACAAAAAAATATCAGGATTTGAAGGAAATTTTCATGAAAGATAATATGAAATGTGAAATTACATAATATATATTAATATGATTAGTTTGTTAAAAGATATATTCTAATAGAAAACATTATATAGGATTCATGTAACATCTACCTATTTCGTTGTAGAAATGGTATGATTTTACTATATAATATTTCATTTTATTACCTAATACTTCTAGAATGAATTATTCTATATTGTTTATTTTTTTCACCATGACAAATCATAACATTTACTAGAAATAAGGGAAAATTGAACTCTTCTACTCCTCACAAGACTCATTATTAATTATGTTGAGAGACTTTGTGGAGAAAATATTTTTATTTTATATGGTCATAATATAATTTTTACATCTAAATTCAACAAGTGTATTCAAAAGCATCACATCATTGAGATATATTTAAGAACCACCTATCACCCTCAAACTGATGGACAGTTGGAATATACTATTCTGAAATCAGAATTTCTTTTATTCTCACACTCACACGGATTTGAAGGTTTGAGTCATTAGTATTTACATTTGGTGGAATTTTCATATAATAATATCTTTTATTCAAGTATTCAAATGGAACAATATTGTGTAATCTTTGGAAATAGGTGTCTTACTTAAACTTTTTGGGTTGAAGTCCGTGAAATGAAGCTTGTAGGCCATGATCTCATAGAAGATACAATGGAGAATATGAATAATATTCAAAACCATATCAAGGATGGATCAATGTAAAAAATGAGATATGTAAATAAAAAGGAAATATTTATAATTTCATGTGGGAGATCATGTTTTTTTAAGGTATCTCCAAGAAAGGGTGTTATATGGTTCAGTAAGAAATTAAAATTGAGTCCTATGGATATCAGTCCTTCTGAAATTATGGAAATTAATAGAGATGTGGCTTGCATTTTGGAAATCCCACCATCCACACTAAGGTGAATGAAAATTTTCATATCTAATTGTTGAGATAAAATATTCTAGACCAAATTCATGTGCTCACCTATATATAATAAAATGGGACCCTAATTTCTCTTTTTATAAATATTCCATCTAGATTATTGAAATTAGAGAAATAGTGTTGTGGAATAAAAAAAATGTTTGTTAAACGTATTTTTGAGAAATCAAAAATTGAAGAGGCAATATGGGAACTTGAGGAAGCAATGATGAAGAACTGTCAAATTTTTTTAAGAAGTGGTATTCATAAAAATATCAAAGATATAATTATTGAAGGAGGGAATAATAGAATAACCAAACATAAATTATGGTAAGTGAATATTTCATTCGAGTAAAATATATTAAAATTCAAATCTTATATTTCATAACACACAATTTTTAATTAGATTGGATGAGTATCACTTCAAAATTTACTATCTAAAAATAAACCTAGAATGGTTTTTTTTATTTTACCTTGGGAAATATTTTAATGAATAATTAAAACGTAATAATTAAATAATTTATTTTTATTTATAACAATTTTTAGGATATATATTATAAATCATACATTTATTAACAATTTGGTAGAAATAACAATAAAATCTTTTGAATGTAAAAAGAGTTATAATTTTTATTCAAAATAATTTTTTATGTGAAAAATGTATTTATAGAGTTAAATAATCTATAATGATGATTGATTTTAATGAAATGTGTAGATTATATATTCAATGTAATAAATATATGTTTAGGTAATGGTTTTTACTAGTAAAAGACTTTGAATAAATTCTTCCCATGATTGAAAAATAGATTTTCCTAAAAATTATTTTCAACACATTTTGTGATTTTTTTTAAATTAACTTCCTCAAATTATAGGTATTTAATTTGATAAAAATGTTTCCAAATTTAAAATGAATATTTCAAAAATTATAAAATAGTCTAATTTTTATTTTTCTCCATAATGAATTAACCCCCCGGTTTTATGGAATAATAATCATTTTATAAACTATATGTCCATAATTTTACTATTTTCTGAAAGTAAATGAAATATATTAGATAATGAGTCATATAAGATAATAATTAATGTTAAAAAATTATTCATTCATAGTAAAATGATCACAAAAAATCACGTGAAACTAATTTTTACTCACCATTGTTTATTACAACCATTAAAAGTGAGTAAATTAAATGTTGAAAATAAATATATAAATATATAATCTTTATGTAATGAGATATATTGGATCATATTCACCCTTCAAGATTACCAATATCCAAATAAGACCAATAAAGAGGCATAATTTCATGAATGGATAATTTATATTGTGATACCTAAAATGAAAACTATGAAAATGATACACGCGACTTTAGAAGTGAAAATGGAATGCGTGATTCTATCTCATATATATATATAGGAATGAAGTATGGTCATTGGAAATATGGTTATTGAGAATATAGTTATTGGATACATATGTATCTAGTTTCTATACTAAAGTTTTGTTTTTGTTATTCGTAAATTTATAATAAGATAAGTCATAATGAAATAAAAATGTTAGATTAAAATATTATAATATACATATGCATTACATATTAATGATGATATTAATATTATTAAAATATGTTCTTATTTATTTTGAAAAATCAAATAAATATTTAAAATTCAATGGATTAGTAATATTAAATTTCAGGATATCAATAATTAATTTTAATGGTATTTCCTTAAATCTTATTTAGTATAAAAGTAATATTTTTTTTCAAATAACTGTTTTATTATGTGTTGTAAACTTTATCCCAATAAATTAATCTTACCAATTTTAAAATATTATTATATTTGAACTAATATATTAATATTATTTTAATTTTGAATTAAAATGAAATAATATTAAATTCACATAATGTTTAAAAATATCATTTTTCAATTAATATAGTTTTTCATTATATTTTTTAATTTTCATTAAAATATAAATTTATAATTTTATTACATGAATTTTAAAAAAATAAATTCATTTTTTGAAATTTAATAAAAATATTATATTAGGATAATTTTTTAGTTTTTTTTAAAAATTGTTGATTTATAAGGTGAAATGTAGAAAACAACTTTTTACCAAAAACTGTACTTTCTATTAAATTATCATGAAATAGGATTAACTTATAAATTTATAAAACATATAATATGTATTTAAGGGATAAAAATTATGAATTATAAAATATTATTATGAGTTTATATATCATATGATTGAAATTTGAAGGAATTAATTGTTCTATTTTAATAAACAATATTTTTGTTATTTTCTTATAGTTAAATATTATTTATATAAAATTTTGTTTTGGAATTCATTTAAAGACAACTAATTTTTATAATTTTAATAATAAACTAATTTATAGCATGAAACATAAATAAAATTATAAATTTATGCTACACATAATGTTTAATCTAAATAATACACTTTTTATGAAAAAAGGTTTTACGCATTACAAGCACTCATGAAAAAATTTATTTTCATTACATGGAGATGTTTTATATAATAAAACAGATTTACAATTTTCAAATAATTAATTATAAATTATTTAATAAGTTCAAATTTATTTTAAATTATTTAAATTAAATTACATAATTAAAATTTTATTTTTGTCGTAAAATAAATAATGGAAAAAAGTGAAACTTTAAAGTGTATTTGACTTTGAAACATGTTTTCAACATTTATGAAAAAGAAATTTTGAGGAATTATAGACAATATCTCAACCCCAATTCTATTATTATACATTTTGAGTCTTCTTGACAGGTAAACAATTTGATCTATTTATATTAAGTTTAAATATTTGGAAAAATGTCATTCTCACCGCTTATAAAAGGGGCTTCCAACCATACATTCAAGAGAACTCCCAAAATTCAGTTTCCATATCTAAGAATACTAATTACAATCACTATATTATCATATTTATTTTATTTTAGCCTCTGTTCACATTAGGTTGTCTTAATACATCCATTTACCAAGAGTCTTCCAAGGGAAAGTCTAAGCCCTCAACATGAGTAATTTTTTCCATAATTCATTTTATTTTCTTCCTTTCCTTCCAAATATAATTTTATAATTCTTATATAATTAAAATATTATTGTTTGTATGATGAAATTTACTATTATAAGTTAATAACAATGAACCTTATTTCCCCTTTTCTTCTATGAAAAATGAAATCATTATTCAAGCGTTGTGTAGACTACCACCTCCATAAAGAGGCTACATCTGTCTTCACCAATGCCTCTCTTAAATGATTATTATATTGTAATATTGGAATTAATTGACATATATAATATAATAATTATTATTAATAAAATCGAAATTGTAATCCAACTTTGTTCCCTCTCATTCATTGAAAAATAAAAACATTAAATATGTGTTGTGTAAACTACCGCCTCCACAAACTAACATATATCTTATTTCATGTAGTTCATTAAATATTAATAAAACTATATTAAAATATGATTATAAAATTTAAAATTATCAAAACAATAATAACAATAATAATATTTAATATTTATATTGTTCTAAGAATTCCACTTTCATAATCATAATCATCCACCAATAATGGTATATTCATGTTTGCGTTGGTCTAAGAACCAACTTCAGAAATTATATAAAATAATATCGTGGATGACTATAAGAAAATAATTAATGATAATATATGATACAAATAAGAAAAATTATTATTTTTCATTAATGATAACATTTATGTTAAAATAATTAAACAAGAAACAACCATTAGTTTGTTAAAAAAACACCAAAACTTTCTTTTCAACAATTTCATCTACAAGAACTATTAAAAAACAAAATTTAAATGAAATTATAACAGTATAAATAATTATAAAACATAAATTATATTACCTTTTATTATTTATTAATGATAAAATTTGTGAGAATAATTAATAACAATACAACTATTATGAAAAATGTTTGAAAAATATAAAATTACACAAACCTGATATTGAAAATAAATAATAATTAACAAATATAAATATTAAAAGTAATTATAAATTATGTTTGTAAAAGGTTCTTTAAATGAATAATGTTATAAAATTTTCGTTCAATATATTTTTCTTATAAATAATATTCACTTTTTTATGAATTAAGTAATTACAGTAATAGTTTCTTATATCAATATTTCATCCCTTAAGAGATATTTCCTATTATACATGTGTTTTATTTCGAATAGTTTATCTAAATACTAATGACTTTATTTGACCATATTAATTTAATTTATAGGGTTTAATGGTCCATATCAAGTAATATATATAAATTTATATCAATTCAAAATATACCAATGTTGAAAAAAGATTTTGATTAAAATATTTCTCAAAAAGTAAGGTTTTCAATGCCAATATTATTTTCAAATAGTGATTTTTTTGAAAGATAATCCATATAGTTAATTTTCATTATTTATAAGAAATATCATAATTTTTATTAGATATTATTGGGTTTTTACATTTCCCATTAAAATTTTATTTCCCATTGACTCATATTTTACCAAAGTGTTTCTTTTATGTGAAATAGATCCAATCTCCTTTTCTCATTTAGAAAACCACTATTTTTCATTTCTATATTCATTTATATTATTTAACAATTCCCTACATATTTTTCAATAGTTTAATAATTTAGTTTTATACTAATTTAATCTATTTAAAAATCATAAAATAAATCTTTAATGTTCCCATTATGGGTTTTTTTATCCAATTTTGAAAATAATATCCTGTTATTGATTTTCCTTTAAACACATATTTTTTCTGCCTTTTCCGTTTTATATGAAGCATTCTCTCTATGTTTTTTTGTTTCTAAATATATTTATAATTTTATATTTAAATAAAATATTTATTTAAAATTTATTCAAAGCATAAAGGATAATTTTTATTTCTAAAGCGATATCTCTAAAACTCTTAATAAAGGAATTTTCCTCAAGTTCATTGTTCCTTTGTATATCTTATACTTGATCAAGGACATTCTAAAAATGACACCATCCAAATTATTTCCCTTTATGGATTATTAAATTTACCTCTATTTTTTGGGGGAATCTTAGGTGACCCTAAAAAATATAGATAGATATTGCATCATTTTAGAAGAATATTCAATACATTTCCCATTAGTACACACCCAAGGACCACATAGGTTTAGTATATTTGTAGGCTATATACATAATCAACTTATTTCATAAAAAACTTATATATTTACCAAAAATTTATCCTCTCATAGTACCCATCATAGAATTTTCTCACTTAAAACGTTTTTTCATATCCTAGGGAAAATGGGAACATATGAAATGGTTAGGACATATACTCAATTAGGGTAATAAAGTGTTATATTAATGAAAGATTATATGGAATAATAATATACATATAAGGTTATGATATCATGATTATAATTTTCAATGTTAATGGTATTTTATTATGTCATATTTAGTTTAAAAGTAACATTTTCTGAAAGAACTATTTTATTAAGTGTTCAATACATTATAAAAATAAATTAAATTGAAAACTATTAAAATATTGTTATATATAAACTATTATATTAATATTATTTAAATTATAAATTGATATGAAATAATATTATCAATACATAATGTTTTAAAACATCATTTTTCAATAAAAATAGATTTTATTTATATTTTATTTTTTAATTCCAAAGATAAATTATAAATTTTAGAATTTTAGTTTTAATAATATCATTTATTAATATGAATAAAAATATATTTTTAGGATAAAATTTTGTGATTTTTCTCTAGTAGTTCATTTTTATGTTGAATATTAAAAAAATCTTCTTTTAAACAATAATTTTTAGAAACTTTTATAATATAATACTTACATAAAAAATTATAAAACATTTGGGAATTATTTAAGGGATTAAAATTATACATTTTAAAATATTATTCTGAGTTTAGAAATCCCATGATTAACATTTCAAGGACTTAAGTAATATTTAAAGAAATTTGGAATTTCTTTTAATTAAATATTATTTTGGTAATTATTTTGAGTATTTCTTTTAAAAATACACATATTTTATTTGTTTTAAAATAAACCATTTTATATCATAAAATTCAAAGATATTGAAAATTTTATCCTACACATTAATTTTAACCATAAAAATAATTTTTTTCTAAAAATGGGTTTTCATGAGTTATAAGCGTTAATGATAATATTTATTTTACTTAAACATATTAATATTTTCTGATAAAATGGATTTAATAATTTGGAATCAATAGGTTTGTAATGAACTGGCCTAAGTTTCCATCCAACTTGACTCCTGAATTGACCCCCTATAAGGTCTAAAAATCATTCCTTACCCCTAAATATGTTCAACCAGTTCACGGGTATCAAAAAAGGAATAATTGGGAGTGATTTAACCCTCCTATAAAAATAAAAAATAATATGAAAATAAATAAATTAAATACTAAGTGTTTGAAAAAAATTAAATAAAAAATAAAAAATAAAGTAAATAAAATATATCTATAACAAAATATGAAGGAATAATTTATAATAAAAATTGTATAAAATAAAGAAACCCTTCAGCATACCATAACACCCTCCCCTATAAATAAAATTATATCCAAAATTAGTTCCCTCTGAAAATAAAAAAAATAAATATAATGCACCACCCATCATGGGTACTCGAAACCATAATTAGAAAGCAATAAAAGTGATGGTAGAACATAATACCCAAAAAATCAATCAAAGGTCCCAAATCTGAACAATGAGAGAATATCAACGGATCCCAAATGGAACATGTAGACTATTTATATCCAAAATAATATGTTGGGTTTGAGAAAGCAATTACAAGTAAGATCCTACCAGGGAGTATACATAGACACTTAAATTTATGTTCCATTAACACTATTTTGAACATAAATATAATAAATATGGGATTTCATTGGGAATTTAATATGGGAATAAAAAACATCTCATATTTGATTCAGAACTTATTTAATTATTTTTATTAATTATTAGAAAACTCCCACTTGGAAACCATTTCAACTGGACAAAGAAACATTTTAAGACCCAAACATTCATTTTCAAACCATTAAAAAATACATTTAAGAATCTAAATTAAATTAGTTTACTGAACCCTCTTATTCAAAAGAACCCACTTTAAATCAACTTCGTTAAAGTATTTTATAACAATATTAATAGCCTTTGGAAAATCCTTTAGATGTAATATGCACATTTTTATTTTAAATATAAGCACACTCAATGAGTGCACATAAATAAAAATGAACTCTATATAGAAGTTAATTTTATAAAATTTAAAAGGAATGAAAATAATATCATAAAGAAAATCCATATAATGGCTAAGAACAAACTTAAAATAACCAAAATGTCAATACATAAATAATATAACAAGTAAGAAAATAAAATGCTCAATATAAATTATAGAAAGTAAAACATACTATATGAAGCATGAAAAAACATAATATGAAATAATGGGAAAATATTTAGACACATAAAGGAAGACCAACCACCTACATGTTAATGGTCATAGATCCCAGCAACCAAATCACTATAAACTTGTATCATCAGTGAACACCCCTATCTTGGTTTTACATCTAACTAGGGGTCACTATCTAGTTAAAAATTTGAACTAGACCATCCAATGTCCCTTGACATTCCAATCTGTATCCAATGACCCCTCATGGAAGAACTAATGGTGGTTGGCCACATTCAAGAAAACTTTCATCCCATGAAAAATAACAAATTGCAAAGGCTAACATCACAATCACATAAATCCCGCCTCTAATAATCCCTAAAAATGATCCCTATTCATTACACATCATTAATAACAATTCATTCATCTCACTATAATTATAATTAATAACACAAATCAATAGGCTCAAATAGTACATAACTACTAACCAATAAAATACCATTTTTATATATTTCAAAATGGGAATTTAGTTTACAATTAAATATAAAGACATTATAAATGTCCAATTCCAAACCCATTGCAATATAATGTAATTTCAAAAGGAACTCGTAAATCACATCAAGGAATCAGCACCGTCATGGTACCAAAATATCAAAAAGAAAATGATAAACATCCTGCACTCTTAAACAAGTAATGATAATAATAAATTCTTACGGCGCACCATCAAAATATTATTTACAAACAATACATAAAATATATTTTGGAATAAATACAATATTTTAATCCACTTTTAAATTTTATAAAAATCTCAATGGATTTTCAAAATTATGTTCATAAGGGCTAGAATAGCTAATTTAAATTCAATAACCAACCTGAAACTTGAATCTTTGTTCTTTAAAATAATTTAATGGGGAACAACCATTTACAATCAAAAAATGATGCTCACCATCACATTCAAAATTAAATAACCTCTTTTAAATCCCATACACACACACACAAACCAAAAGGATCAATTACATATTCATACAATCACATGGAATATAACTTGTTCCATTCCAAGTTATTGGAATAGTTTGGATTTTTTTTTTGATCCCATATACATAAATATTTATAGACATAAAATAAAAAAGGGATTTAAAATTATGAATAATCTTATAGAATGATAAAAATAAGTGATGGAATAGAAATACCTTCCTCGAAATAATGAAAAAAGATCTATTATCAAGTTTTCGTGATCCAAAACATGTCTCATATGAAGGTGAAGTATCCTTCATGTAAGAGACCGTCTATTTGAAACATAATCACCCATAATTAAAATTTTAAGCCCATGAAAACCCGAAATATAAACCATTATTGTGATTGGGGATGATGATTGTAATAAAATCATTGAATATTGGGTGAGAGAGTGAGGGAGAAAAAATAAGAGGAGGGAAGGATATGTTTACCACTCAAAATAAAAGGGGAAGATACCCAAAATTATAGTTGGAAATAGGGATGATGGAATCAGGTGGAATTTTGTATGGAAGAGTGTATACTAGGGGTCTAGTGTGGGTGAGAGTGGGATGAGGTGGGGGGGAGTGTTTTCTTTTAGGGATTATAATTGAAAAGAAATATGAGTATTAAAAAAATTTAAAATATTATATTCAGTGGAAGACTACGTAGTTAGGCCACATAGGTTACCTAACTATTTTCCAACCATACATGATTAACCTCACAAACTAACCTAGATTATTACCTAATATGACAACCTAGTTCGAGTTCCACTGCCCATGGTGCATTGGTTAGATGGAAGGCACCATCATCTAGGCTAAAGATGAATACAAATGGATTGTGATGTATGTGGACTATGGGTGGTGGTGGAATTATCAGAGATAATTAAAGATCAGTGATGGTGGTCATCTCAGTCTTCTTGGGTCTTGGTGATTCTCTCCAATTGGAGACCCTTACTAAGCTTTCCGGGCCCTTATTGTGCAATCGTCGGAACATTCTTATTAGAGAGATCGAGACTAACTAACTTTCTCTTTTTAATGCACTCTCAAAAAAGACTCTGGTTCCTTAGTTGATCATGTATGCTATAAGACACTGCAAGAGACTGATATATAAGAAAACGTCTATTCTTTATACTTGGTGGGAGGATAATGTTGTGGTGTATTTCATTATATCTATAGAATCTCAACATGACCAGCTTCAAATTTTTACCAACACCAGATACCTTCCCCCAGAGGGGAGTCACTTTTTTCAAGCTAACACTATCAACCTACACTACTTTAGACCCCCATAAATGTATGATCGAATGTTTTTAACTTCTGTCTTCCATATTTTCCCTATAAATAATATACAAATCTTCGGTGGTGTTGAATTACCTAATATGACTCACATCGTTAAATAAAAAATGCACATTCCATAAAAATTGACATTTCTAATCATATAACTCATTCACATGATTACTGCACAGTTACCTAATGTTGATGGCTAATCGTGTGACATAAAGAATATTCCATAAATATGAAAATTTAAATCCTAAAACTTTAAAAAATTTAAATCACCCAAAAATAATATTTAATTAAAATCATCTGTAATGCCCCGACCCCAGTTACCCAGAGTCGGTGCATTATTACATAACATTGGCATGATCACAAGAAAGATAAAATCTCGAAAGACCGATTGGTTTAGTAGCCTTGGAAACACTAGATATATTCATAAGTTTTACATTACATCATTAAACGAAAAACTACTACAACAACATATTGTCTCCATAATCCACACTCATATCCCCACATAATATCCCTGCAGGTCATTCATAACTTACTTCTTCACTTCCTGGGAAAAATAAAACAAAGAAAAGGGGTGAGCTCAAATGCCCAGTAAGGATAACAATATAGCGGAAACTTTCATAAATAAGAATAAACATTTAAGGCAATGTATAACTAAAAAAAAGCCTTTTAAACTTGAATTTCAACATGGTATGGCATAAATAAAATGAAATAATGCCATTTACTTATTCACATGGATATTCTACTAATCGAATAATCACATGCAAAAATCAATAACCACTTTCATAATGTTGGAATGCATAATGCCAGACTATCATAACCACATAGCCAAGGCCTCGTGCCAAGACTACAAATAAGATTTTGTCAAGGCCTTGTGCCAAGACACTAGTTTGTCTCATGAGACCTACCGATGCATCGAGGAGCTATAGCGGGCTCCACCCGTCACTTATTAAGTCCAATGCATTCCCATATGAAAAGGTTTAAACATAACATAAACATTCGTATTAAAACTAGCATAAGAAATGTCAATAATTTCACCATAAACTATGAATGGTATAAAAATAGCACATCCATAGTCAAACATATCACAAAACCTTCAATACAATATAGATGTTTTGTATCATAATAAATCAACTTCAAATAATCTTAAAATCTATCCAAGGATGTTGACATAAATGAAATCAAAATTCTTTTTAAAGAAATATCTCCTTTTATAAAATAAAACATTTTCTTTGAAAATATTCTTATAAGCTTGTAAGGAAAGCTTCGACGATTTTATAATGGCGGAAAATAACCGCACCCGCCGTATAAGTTAAAAAAAACATTCTTACCTCAATTCTGTCGAAAAGGTTAAAAAGGACCTTGTTTTGAAAACGACGGAAAGATTCCTTTATAAACCTCTTATAAAAAGTCAAACAAGGGTATAAATGACTTTAACTCATATTCTAGTAAATAGTAAAAATGTTTTGAAATGCATTTTTAAGAAACATGGATGTGGATGATAAAGAGATCCTAGTAGATTATTACGTATAAACAACCTTGGATAATGAAGAGGTTGTAAAGTAAACCCTTACCTTGTACTTTTCCTTGGTTGGGGTAGGTTAACCTCCTGTATAATGGTGAAATAATTGTTATTAAATTATATAAGAATCATATATATTAATATGATATCATATATGATCTTTTAACATTGATTTGTTAATAATATCTTAGAATTATAGTCGTTTCGGGTGTTAACTTACTCATTTTCTTTATATGTTTTGTTACATAAGCCATGGTTGTTGTATCTTATTCATATCCAGAATGATATCTAGTCCTTAAACATCATTTTTAAATCATAAAATGATAATTATACTTGAATGGTTACGATGGAGAATGAATCTCATCGCGTTCGTGGAGACGGTAGTCCGTACGTACGCACGAGCGACAATATCATTCTTTTGATATTAAAATAATATATAAATGAATGGTATATCATATATACAGAATCATTAACATGTTATATTTATTATTTACATGAGTTACACATCATTATTATACCCATCCAAATAATATTATATTGAATAACAATTACACCACGACGTGGAGACGGTAAGCCGTACGTACGCACGTATGGTGACATGTTATTCAAAGGGTGGATAGAATACTGAATATGGTTGTACCATACTTATAATAAAATCACAGTATATGTGAGATACTGGAGTTATTATTTTAGAATGGTAAGAACAAAGGAAGAAGAAGTGGAAGAAGAAATGAACTTAGAAAAGGGTGGTGAAATCATTACCTCTTCTTCGGGTTCTTCCTTTTGATTTGATCAAAAGGGCTCCTTAGGTTGGCTTTATGATCAAACTAAGGCCTCTAGGTTGTAGTGAGGGATGTTGGGAGAGTATTTGGGCAGAGTTTGGCCGATCCAAAAGGCTTTGAAGGTGTGAAGAAATGAGAAGGAGGAGTGCCCTTTTATAAGAGGGGTGAGGGGCACCTTTGGAAAAGCTAGAAATATTAATTTATAATAAATTCATATTCGTTTTCTAATGGCTACAAAGTTGATTATTCAAAGTTTAAGGTTGGTATAGGTCGAAAAACACTCAAACAATAGAATTTAGACAGGTTTTGGTACTTATATTAACCTTATCTTTAAGTATTAACTTTAAGTTAATTAGTTTCACTTTTACAATGTCTCTTTGTATTTTTATATAATATGGTTAATAAACTTACTATATACATCCAAGCGACCCCCAAGTGGTACATTAATGATGAACCTATCATGATATAAGTCTCTTGGCCGAACCTTAGATTTTTAGTAATTTAATATCAATTAATAATATAATATTTGTTTTAAGAACTCTTTTATGTCAATATTGAAACTATTCAATAGTTGATTTTTTTGAAACTCATAACAGATTGATTACTTCGAAAAAGGTCAATTAAATCAATCCTAATATATCATATTATCCTAGAAAATTAGTTTAATTCATTAAAAGTTTCATATTATATTTATTTGGGTATTTATAATATCAATTATTTTAATTTTTCACTATTATAGTAATTACTGCATCATCATTGTGTCATATATAAAATAAATTATTTAATGTCTAAAAATTATAAATAAAATACCATTATGTAGGAAATCTTTTTATCTTTCTAATGAATATTTATAATCGAAAATCCAACATGTATAACCCTATGTAACAATTGTTGTTCTAAAAGATATATGCTTGTGTCATTTTTGTATTCATTTTAAATAAATTAAAATAAAGTGTCATTATCACTTACAAGGGGATCCATGGGGTCCCAAAATAGACACAAAGATTCCCATGGTCGACCATGTATCAACCAATTGGGTTAAGACACGTTTTAGGGTAATTTAGTATTATTATAATATTATTTTTTAACCCTTATTTACCGGATTTACCCTTAACCATGGTAAATAAAATATTTACCGCAGTAATTATTCAAAATGTCTAAAAATAAAAGTTTCCTATTTACACAATTTGAACATCCTGATTCCAAATATGGAATCCATTTTCCTAAATTCAAAACACAGAAGTGGCAGAAATTAATTTAAAATTAAATCCCGCTGTCAAAACAGAAAGCGTGTTTTTAAGAGATAATAACTATCAAAAGATTGACACTCGTTTATGTTCGGTTTAATTGTAAAATTATGTCCAATGACCAACATTATATTAAATGGTAAAAATATATTCTAAATATACTTTAAAACCACTCAAATTCATAATTTATCAGTATTAATTATTTTGATTAAAAAAGTTGTTTTTAATTAAAATTTAGTAATTTTCACTATTCATCAAAATATGAAAGTTATCCGAAATGTACCAAAATTTCACCTTAGGCTAAATTCGATATTCTGAATCCAAAAATGAAGTCCATTTTCAAATATAAAATATATATAATTTCAAAAATTAGGTATTACTATTCATAACGGCTAGTTTGATTAGTTATGGTGTGTTTGAACTCGGTGTTGCGTACAACACACGCTATCACATTATTCAAAGAGAAGCATACCGTAGAAGCTTGGGGTGTTACATCATCAGTGACATGGAAGTGTCACAATTAACCCCACTATGAAATGTCCCCCCCTATAAAGTATCATGCCAAAGTAAAAGAGAATAAATTTTATAAAAAATTATTTTAAAAAGGAAAACTACTAAGAAACATTATGTTTTTTAAATCCAATAGAAAATCATCAAAAAAAAATATAGTAGGATCATCCAATCAACACTTAATAAGAAGTAGGAGACCTAATATAATTATTACACCATTTGGAATCATTATAATATGGTTTAATGAAAGAAAGAATATATTAATATGAGAAATCCATTAATAAAACAAAAAATTACATAAAGAACCACAACTATAGGAAGTATCCAAAGATAAAATGAAAGATAATAAAATCCATTACATCTAAAAAATACGTGGTGCTAATAATAGAAAATCCTTAATAAGAGCGATATAGGTTCTAACCTCAAAAAAATACACATTAGGGTAACTTAGGTCAGGGTTTATCAGAAACCATCCCACAAGGATACTTATAAGAGAATATAGCCCAGTGACACCCCAAGATTGACCAATATAATCAAAACTATTAGTTACATATGAATGTATTTTAGGTTTTCCCAATGTCCAAACCAACCTGCTATATTAATCCAAATATATACACTATTTAAAAACAACAACAAGCATACAAAAATTATGAGACATTCAAAATCCAAATAACCTCTTATAATATAAGAGAATGCAAATTACTAAATAAAATAGCCCAAAGTATTCTTCAAAAAAGGACACCTCAATAATATCAATAACTTTAAGATTAATAATACATTAATCCCAAAAATAACTAATCATTAAAATCCAAATTCACATATAATATTCAATAAAAAACGATCCTTACTAACCCAAATTATATGAAAAAAGTATACAGGCTTGGGCCAATTAAATTTGAAGGATTCCAAACTAAAACATTGATTGAAAAAAACTAGGGTCACTTATTCATACCACCAAGATAAAACAAAATACTCACCACTCCATTCAGAGTATGTGCAGTGTAACAAACAAGAATGAGGTAAGATCCTAGAGACCAGCCTACGTATCATTACTCAAGAAATTTTTAGAAAGATAGAAAATAAACAACAAAAGTCATAGAACCAATTTATCCATATATTCTAAATTATACCATAAAACCCCATGTATAAAATATAAAAATGAAAAACACTAAACTATACATAGTAATAAGCATCCCAAATTTGGTTTTAAGAGAAGATTTTAAGAAATAGATTTCAGAACAAGAGGCCCCAACTGATTTAAAAAAAAATCTATTTATTTAATCCAAAATATTTATGTTTAAAACAATCTCAAGTCACCTATATTATTAAATACTTGTCAAGGAACACATTAATCTAGGTAATCTCATTTTTAATATCAATATTATATCCGAAGGTAAAACCTACTCATAATAAACCCCCCTTTATTTCAAAACATATCTCCCTAAAAACATTTCTTTCCAAAAAACTATTCCCATTTAAAAGCAATCCCAAACCAGTTTAAAACCAAAATTATTTCCAAAACCCATAATGGAATATGGTAATATGAAAATATTTTCCAAAAACCATTTCATATTTTATAAAAAATACGTTGCCTTTTTTCCAACCCCAAAACCACATTTCATAAAAACCCATTTTCACTTCCATAAAGTCTATTTTATAGAAAATTAAAATAAAAGTAAAAAAATAGAAAAAACCTAAAAAATCACAAAAAATTGAAATACACAAGGAATATAACATGAATCAACCAAAACATGATCTAACCATATCAACACATAACATGACCCACCTTTAACTTTTTTCATTTCTCAAGACACACCAGGAAATCCATGCATCAAGGGGTATAAATGGAAAAAAATATGGGATGTTGAATACTTATTTACATTACTAAGTAGTTTTAGAAACAATGTTCCAATAGAGAAATGACTCTTACACACATTATGATCAAGTTTTTAGTAATGGTATGGTTTGTCCAGATTTTTATATTAACCTTAGCAATTGAATTTCCTCTTTCTTTCCATCACAAAAAAATTAACAACATGTAAACTCTCATCATGATAATTTTGATAAAATAACATCATAAGGAACATCAAATAAATAAAATCATAGTGAACTGTTAAAACTTAAGGCTCATAGATAGGAAGAGTTCATGCCACTTTCCTCAAACCTAACTCCAGAGTCCCAAAATTATTTTCTCCTTAATAACAATAGAGTTATTCTGGAGAATTGATCTTTCAAAGACCAACCTCATACTTTGGTTACATATTATAAAGAACTTACAAGGGCTAACATTTGACCTGACATACAAACTGAACCATTACAATGCACAAAGGGTTATCCCAATCCCTATATACTAAGAAATAGTCCATGGTTCTTGATAAAGAATCATTAGGAATGGTTTCACACTCATATATAAAATAAAAAATAAAAAATATATAAACTAAATAAACTAAATAGGGTATAAGGAAAAAACAAAAAACAAAATAAATAATACATATCAAAAACTAAGTAGGTAGTAAAAACTAACAATAAAAACTAAAAATAAAACTATCAAAATGAAAAATATCCCTTAGATTCTCTGTAATCTTTCCCCTGAAAATAAAACTATATCCACCTAGAGTTGTCTCTTTTACTTTAGTAAATATATTTATTTCACCACCAAACATAGTTACTAGGAACCATAACTAGAATGTATTAAAAATAAAGTAAGTATAAAATACATACCAACTATAAATTGAACATTCCAAATCCAATATATAAGGGGATGATGCTTTGGAACCTAGAAGGAACAAACATACTGCATAAAACCAATAGAATATATATTGTGTGAGTTAAACATTCTCTACAATATCCCACCATGGATTCTATGTTTACACTTACAATTTCAATTCCATTAACACTAGTTTAAAAAAACATATAAAAAATATGGGGTTTCATAGGGAATTTCATAAGGGAATCATAAAGAACAAAAATTGAAGTGAAACTTCATACTTTATTTTTATTAATTAAGTGACAATGATCAACTATAAACCATTTCAACTAGATAAATATGAATTTGAAAACCCAAAAATAAATTTTTAATAAATTTAAAAATCCATCAAATCATCTAATTTAAAACAGTTATGAAAAGCCACATTTTTAAAAAAATAAACCCATATGGAGTCCACTTATTTAGAGTATATTAGAACCCTTTTAGTAACAATTATAATAGCCATTATAAATAAAATAACATTTTCTTTTAAATCATTCTCACCCAAAAAGTGTATTTAAAGAGAAAGTAATTCTATATAGAAGGAAACACCACAAAATAAATAAGAAATAATAATAATATAACATGAAAAAAATATAATGTGAATTCTCAAACATAAAATCACCAAAATGTCAAAACATGCATAATATAACTAGTATGTAACTCTCATGATCAGTATACGGTACTTAAATAATAACATACTGAAGGAATCAAGAACATAGTGGCAGCCCAATAGTGTAATTTTTAAAAAATTCCACCGAAGATCGACATGAACTAGTCTACATCGACGAATCTCTACCCTGTTTATTCTGAGGATCACATGTGAAGAGTTTAAGCACAAAATTAAAACCATAAAATAAATGGTTTATATCTAAATCTACACACACCATCTTATCATCATTAGTAATCACTTCTTGATGAATCCGAAGTTGAATTCCTCTAGATCGTCAACATGAACATCACAAAATCCATGAGAGCATCGATTATCGAATTCTCAAGAGCTAATGAGCAGATCCGACGATGACTTTGATTCTCTGAAGATCACCACATCACATTGCTTTCTATGCTAGAGAGAGAACCTGGTCTGAGATCCTTGGATCTAGAGATTCTCTCCCTAGATCATAGAAGGTTGGAGAGGAGAGAAAAATCACATGAATATTCACTGGTGGGAGGATATCCTCTTCTATATATAGTGTTTAATAAAATACCAGGTATTACGTCTCCAACCCCTGAATACATAACGCACTACAAACAACATGTTGTGAATACTTATCTTATTCCTAAATATCATTATCACTTGTATTGTAATAAATATAATACATGATAATAAATGAGTCATTAATTCAACCCATCATTCAAATAAATATTAATTTAACCTTTAATATATTAAACTAATATTCATCAATTAATATTCTTTATGTATTTACTTAAAACATATAAATAAATTTATTGAATAAATTTAATTCTCAACATTCGTAAATTGAAAAATAAAAATTTATTTATTCCATTGTTGATCATAACTCCTTGGACAAATCTGGGACCCTAGTGGTGAGGACCACCATGTCTAATATACATATTCAACTGAATATAGATGATTCTTGAATAGAAAATTGTGTGTTACCCTCTAAGAACTTATCTTGATATCAGTGAATACTATTCAAAGACCAAGAGCGAGATCTAGTAACCTATAATGGCCCCTAATGAGAAAAGGATTGTCACAGCAGCGACAACCAACCTATGAACACATATTCTGTAGTATAATCTCTTTGTATTTAATATCTCATAAAACTAGATATGCACCTGTGTCATCATACTATTATTTCTTTATTATTTTTTTATCTAATGAGAATGATTTACCTTGGACTACCATGGACATGTATTTATCAAGGTACAACCATCCTGATCAACATGGCTCAAGATATATAACTACCTTACCATAGAAATGAAAAGTACTTTCTTAACCACTCAATAAATGACATGTAACCAATGATGAACCTAACAAGAACTACCTCGCCACAATTTCAACAACATGTTTTTCATTATTCATCAAAGTACGTGATCGAATGACATACATTAGAAATGATCTAATGATTGGATACCATTACACATGATTGTAGATAGGAATATGTAATGACGTGCAGAACATGTGGTGTTCCTAGTGACAACTCTATCCTCATGATCTCAAAACTAGAGATCACCAAGTGAAAACTTCATGAGAAGAAGTCTCAATTCTTATGTGCCAAAAACACCTGACAGACCATCATCTAATGTGTTCAATCAGCAAGATGTATCTCAACCATAAGACCTTTGTTAATTATTAATTTCATTATGTATTGAGGTCCGCATTATAGCATGGGATCTGATATATCCTTTGGATACGACAATTTTTCTTTTGATAGTACCATTAAATAGTGGATACTATAATTGTAAGAACTATATCATGTATAACTAACTGTATACATGATATGGTAATCAATGCACTGCATAGTTGGGTCTAGGGCACCCCCTATTTCATCACTCCCACTTTCACTAGAGCCAACTTACTAACCCAACTTGTTAGCTACTCACAATATAATGATCATGTTTATACAGATTCATAGCTTTATCTACCAGGCCTTCCATAGTTCCACTGGATGGCTATTCTGCTATATCGACCTCATCTACATGAGTAAAAAATCTCAAGAGATGGTATCCATAATTATATTTCTTTTTTCCACTTTCAAAACATGAAATCTTGGAAAATATGAATATCATAATTTAAATTATGATAATAATTTTATTACTAAGTAAAATTAAAATAACTGGAACTAATCCTGGCGTTTATTTTCTTCATAGTCATCTTAGAAGTTGTAACATTATCAATTTTCATAAGTATGGTTACCGTAGGATTTTATGAGCTTGTCTCACTCATAACCTTAGCTTAACTATGACACTAGATCACATAATTATTATGAAGACTAGTTTGTGTCCCATAAAAACTAGTTTCTTTTATTATACACTTACCAGGTACATATACTTTGTACTTACTAGAGTATAATTAGATAGGTCAGAATGCTTCCCTAAAAGTGCTCCTAGAAGTAATTGACATCTGCTGACATTAAATCATATCCTTGAAATATCAATAATTGTACATATCATGGCATATAAGATTGGTCCATCACATCGATTTATGGATATCAAGTCACCATGTTAATCTCCTCCCATGTCTCAGACATGTCATACTAGAGAGATAATTCTATGTGAAACTGGAAATAATTCATCTAATGAATAGTTCCAACATGTATTTTCAATACTATTTAACTATATATACGATTGACTAGGTCCAAGAAACCTCTAGATCCACATCAATGGATTTTGTTCCCTAGAAATTTATTTTCTACTTTATGTCAATCACTGGAAAATAAATTTCATCTTGGTTTTATGTAACTTGATGACCAATATTATGTTTACATATGTTTTCGAACATATTTTACTTGAAAAAACATTGGTTCTCCCACTGACCTCTAGTAGACACATGGAAAATTGTATTACAAATTTATATTCCATGATATCATTGCTTACTTTATTTCTATACTGGATTTTTGTAACATGAAACCTTTATTATCATTCTCTGGTGTGACCATATATTTATGGTTGTGTCGTGGAGACACCTTCCATGATTTATGGTCATGACATCTAATGCCTAATAATATGATCATATAAATTTAGCTATAAGAAGTAAAATTATAATGGATTTATGTATAATGACCTTGTATAACCAATCAAGCCATGTTGATACTACGTTTGTACCAACCATGTATAATCTCACTTGAATAACCACCACAGTATTTAATTTATAATCCCCCTTTGTAATTTGATACATGTAATCAATTATTTATCTTTTTTTTGTGTTGTAAATCTATGACACTTTTCATTAAATTCTTACTTGTATGAAATATTATCCATAACAAATAATAGATCATTGGCCACAGTGAATACTAAAACCATTTTATTAATCCTTTTTACACAAAATGTGTCTCTAGAACATTCCTCTTCCACATGTGCATATGGAATTTGTTCCTATGCCAATTGTTTGTGAATCTTTAGAATTTACTAAACCCAAGTCAATATAAATGCCACTATCTATATTAGAGATGTTCAGACACACACATATATATGTATTCTATTACTTGGATACCACATTTATATCTTAGTAATTTATGTAATATCCTAAATAACTGTTAGGATAATTACAATAGATGCACAATGAGTTTGTTCCTGATTCAAGTTCATTTATGTCCTAACAAAATCTTTGGAACCAAATAGGAGTCCATATGACATTATTTGTTTTTTTATACTATGTTCCATATGATATCCATTTGTTATTTTAGTTGACATATGGTTATGGGATATAGCCATTAATTGTAAAGCTCATCAAGAAATATAATTAATGTTATCACAGGTTGTAACATTGATACACCTTACATCATAAACATTATTTATAAAATGCATGTTTAGGAATTACTCCACACTATATTTTATTGATCAATGTTAACATGTAAGACTTCATCAACACGCCTCCTCATTCGCATCAATTTCATGATGTTGATAAGTTAATATGCATTTTGGAATTACTCCATGCTACAATATCATGATCAAAGATATCATAGGTAAGATATTATTTGGCATACCGACTTGAAGAAACTCAAATATTATGACCAAGCACATACATCAAATTATCATTACATTATTTATTAAAGGAATATTATGATTTATATATACCTCAAGCATATCCTTGGAATAGTTCACACTCACATTATGAATGAATTCAAAATCATTGTGACATAACTTTATTTCAAAAGGTTTCTTTTTACAAACTAAAGACGATAATAATACCCAAGGTGTTTAGCTGTGCCGAGCCTAAATACATTAAATAGTATATTCATTACATTTTTTAGTATTGATTGAAAAAGAATTATCTTGCCACAATTGGGTATATGTCTTACATTTTTATATTCATCAGTCATTACCAATGATTCATGTATCACTAAACTAGTGATTGAGTGTTAAATATTGAAAACAAAATTCATTACAGAACATAGAATATTGTCTTTTTTTATCCAAATATATATGAGATTAATGTTTTGGTTATTCTCAATAACATTTCTACATGAATCTTACACTTGGAAAAAAAGAAATCATGGACTTCTCACCACTGGACTCGGTGTCACCCTTTCTCATACACTTGAATAACACACCTTACTTATTATTAATATTTATATAATTAATTGGATACTATATATCAACACACATATGGGATGATAATATTGTTTCGAATAACCAATATGTACAATAAAATCATTACAGTGATTAATATACCTAAAGAAGATGCAGTAACTTTCTTCTTTAATTTAGTTTATTGCATTTAAACTTCTATTGTTTTATTTTATGATATGTAAAAAATAACATTTGTTAATACCTATTTAATTGATGTAAATTTCAAATGTTCCCTTAGAATTACATGTCTTTGGATTTTTTGACATGAATTTCAATTTATTGGCCCCAATAATTAAAGATGAAACTGTGTTTGTTATTCTTATTCACTTGGTGAATCCTACCTCAAAGGTATTGAAGAATTTACTCAATACTTTTCCATTTTTTAACTTCAAATGGTACATGAGTAAATAGGTGAAATTTTATTATAATTGGGTATATTGGAAGATCATATACCAGCCTTAAAATTTACATAGATCCAGTGTAACCTATTCATAACATTGTTTCACTTTCTCCTTTCAACCCACTCAATGACTTATTGTTATATCATTCATGTACAGATGTAGTGACCACCAATAACCCTATAAATTTATGATAATGTAATGACATAACTATCATATTTATTTTATATTAGTCTCTTATAAAAAATTTCACCCTCTCTTCCTATGGTAGTTTAGTTGGAATAGAGACACTGGCACCTTTAGTTTCTAATAGTATTGTGTGCAAGCGCATGTACTATTTTAGGATACTCATCCCAGTATGGACATATACTTGGTCCAATATTTATCAAAGTTATTTAAGCTTGTGGTAAAACCTTCCATTTTTCTAGAAAAATAAATTTTAGTAGATTAAAACCTTTTATTTGGATTACGAATTAAGATATTTTTATTAATTAATTGGATAATTAAATGTCTCCCACTAATTTAAAGAATTCTAGGAACCCCCTATGAAAGAATAAGTATAGCCTCTAATTTGAGTATTTTAGTAGTAAAGATTCTTGAACCACCACTAATAGTCTACAATCGTTTGTTACATCACTACTTTGAGGGTTCAATGTAGTATTTTGTCCTGCCAACCACATTAACTCATGGTTCCTTGATCTGTTGAGTGAAGTCCCATCATCTAAATCGAGAACATGACTTACTCAATTCTTGCCTCCAAAATGATAACATGTTATTTGTTGGTAATACTTACTACCAATTTAGTTAAGTCAACCAACCTCTCTTATAAGAACCACGTAGTAGTAAGAGTCACCCTCAACTATGGAATGACTGGCACCCCAAACACCTGGATTTGTCAAAGTTCGAATGGAGGAAGGCAGTTTAGGATTAATATTGATTTGTGGGGTTTATATTATTTCACGTGATGAATAAATTTTTTTTCTATTTTCTTAGTACATACTATGTGATCACACTCACAACTAACTATGAAATAAATAAAAAAAATATATCACGTCACATGTTCATTTTATCTTGCATACTTGTTTATTGTTATTCTAAGTGATTTCTCATTAACAACACATTCACAAAAATAATAATCACTAAAAAATAGTGAACTAATTTTGAGATGCAACTAATGTTTGGTCCGTTGCGTGAATAATGGACCAACCCAGACCCTAGGGTAAAAACATTGAGTCACGTTGCTTGCAACTTGAATTATAGTGTCTACCTCTCTAATGCATCAAATATCTCATATGTGTGTCTCCATGAGTTGTCATAATGTGTGATACTCATCTCATCATTATAGAATATTACTCGTACACAGGGGAGGGGGTCTCAGGGTATAAAATACAACTATGAGAATGGGGGCGTAAGACCTTATACAAATAATGACACTTTAGATGACATAGATATGGAAATTTATTTATAAAAATTATTACAAAGTAGCATGTAATAATTAAATAAATAAATTAAATAAATATACAAGTGCCAGATATGCATTGGTCGGTCCACGGATCATGATCTGTCAATATGCAAAAACTTACGTATTGAAAATAAATGTAGAAAAAAAATTAAACTTGCAGTAAATATATTCAAAGGCATTAAATTAAATTAAAAATTTCACGCTAATTTTTAATTCAATATTTATACACGTCATTCGGTCCGGATTAATAAATTTAACTTATCACAAAATTAATCTAAATTTATGACGCATTGATTAATTAATCAAAAATATAATATTTAATTAATTTAATTTTCCACTGAATCTAAATTAATTATATTAATAATTTTATTATTAAATATTGATTACCCATGTCTCATAATTCCCCAGTCAGGTCCTATGTGGGTTGGGGAAAAACCATGTAGGACCATTCGGGGCTGTGTCGACGCCACACAGTGGCATTATGTTCCAGGTAGGTCTACCCAAGCCTATTTTGGGCTGGTTAGACCATCCAATTCCCATTAATGAATGGAAAGGACTAGAAAGGGTTACATACCTGCTATAAAGACTAGGTGGTGGCCAAAGGTGGCGCCCATGGGCTCGCCGGATCTGGGGTCTGCTGTCCGCCAGTGCACGCTTTAGTGATTGCCAACGAAAGTGCGCTATATTATTGAGGTGGATGAAGACGTTGTGACTGGTCTCATCGGAAGGAGGGCACATTGTGGTTCCTCACGAACAGATATGAATTTTCTTGATTAGGAAAGAATAACTGACCACTGGGAAGGCAGTCCAATGGAAGTGACCTTAGGAGGCGGTACAAGTAAGGACTGGTTGTCGGCGGTCGGGATGCCAACTAGACATGGAACGTTAGGGAGAGGGGCACCGCCCTTGAGAGGGCTGGTTGGCCTAGAAGACAATGGGGTGGTGCCAGAGAGGTGTTTTGGCTGGATACTATTGAAGGAGTGGTTCCAGGAGGTCCACACGGTAGAAGGGGGTTTCAGACAAAAAGTTTGTGACTAGAAGGAGGAAGCCACACATGCAAGATCTTGGTAGCACATTTGTCTAGAGTGGGATGATAACTAGTTGCTGTGATGTGCCTGGTGTGTGTGGCTTTTTGGGAATGAAAATGTGGGGGTGACTTGGCCCCCATACTTGGCACTAGCCCCAAGTATGTCAAGACAACCATTTTTGTTGTTCTTCCCATGAGGATTCCCCATTATTGACAAAAATCCACCCAATAATTTTTAAATTTGATAATTCAAATTTTTTCTAAGCCTATATTTTGACTAGAAAATGAAATAACTTATAATATGAAAATTTTATGAAGAGAAAATATTATAATAATAAAAATATTATTATAATAAAATAATTATTATTATAATTTAATAATAATAATCATCATCCTTATACTTCACGGGAAAATAGTACACCAGTGTTAATGGATTGAGATGATTAAACAAAGGTTCATAGATTTAGAACATCGTATATCTACCAGTTCAAATCTACTATAAAAACTAGAATGACCATAGAATGTTCATCTGATGTCAGATTAAAAGGTCGTCTATGGTGTTGGGACTGCAACAATACCCTTTTTATGTTTTAATGTAATTTTAATTATTTAGTTGGATATAAATTTTATGAATTTCCTTGATACCAATTAAAGAAACTGAGCACAAAAGGGAAGCACCAAACTGGGAATTTTAAAATTTTTTACTGACGATCGACATGAACTTGTTGAAGTCACTGAATATAAGACCAGTTTATTTTGAAAAGCACATATGTAGAGTTTAAGCTCAAAATTAAAACCATAAATAACATGTTTTAGATCTGAAGTAGCGCAATGGCATCTTCTCGTCATTGGTGATCACTGCTTGAAGAATCTAAATTCAAATTCTTCAAGATCATCCACACGCACATCAAAAAATCTTTGGGAGCCACGATCATCAATTTTCCAGTGATATTATGGAGATCTGATGATGCCTTTGATGATCTGATGATAACAACATCACTTTACTTGTAATTCTTGAGAGAGAGCTTGATCCGAGCATTTTGGATCTACAACTTCTATCTTTAGATATTGGGAGAGAGGATATGAGAGATAAATCCCATGAATAGTCACTGGTGGGTGGCTCTCCTATTCTCTATATAGTGTTTAATAAAATACTTGATATTTCCTCTCTGGCCTCAAATACTTAATGCACTACAAATGACATGTTATGACTACGTATCTGAATCATTAATATTATTCTAATTTTCTTTTACTAATGTTTTTACATGATAAAAAATGAGTCATTAACATCACTCTTCATTCCCATAAATATTAATTGATCCATTAATATATTAAACTAATATTATTCAATTAATATTTTTCATTTACTTACATAAATCATGTGACTAAATTTAATAAATAAATTCAATTCTTGTTATTCATAACATGAATAATATTAATTTATTTATTACATTGGTGATCATAACTCTTTTGAAAAATCTCAGACCCCAGTGGTGTGGCCCACCATGTCCAATATACATATTCAACTGAGTAGGATTGTTTATTTTATACACCATTGTGTGTGGTCCTATACGGACCTTAGCTTTATAGAATTAAATACTATTTACAGAATAAGAGAGGGATCTAGAAACCCATCATGTCCCCTAATGAGATAAGGATTGTCATAGCAGTGCCAAAAAACCTATGAACACCTAGTGTGATGTATAATCTCGTTGTCTTTAATATCTCATATAGCAGGTTGCACACCAGTGTCATCGACCTTTTCTTTCTTTATTATTTGTTGATCTAACTGGACAAATTTACCATGGACTAGTATGGCCATGGATTAATCAAGGTACTGCCATCATGATCTTAAGGGACATATATATATAAATTCTTTAACCTGGAATAAAAAAATATTTTCTAACCATTCAACCTATGACATGTCAGCAATGACGCACCCAACACAAACTACCTCACCATGATGTCAATAACATGGTTTTAGTCTTGCATCAAATTACACGATTGAATGACACACATTGGTAATGATATCAATTCATGAGAACATTAAAAATGATCATAGAAAGGAACATCCTATGAAACTCAGAACATGTTGTGTTCCAATTAATGGGTTTTTCTTCATGATCTCACTACAAGAGATCACAATGTGTGAACTTCAGGAGGAGAAGTCTCAATTATTTTGAGCCCCCAAAACTCAATAGTAAACTATCTACTGTGTCTAGTATGAAATATGTATCTAGACCATTGTAAAATGTTTAATGATTAATTTTATTGTATCTTGATGTTATTATTTTACACTGGGATATTATATAACCTTTCGAAATGATAATTAATATTTGGCCATTACCATTAAATAGTGGTTGCAGAAATATCTAAACTATAATGGAAATAAGTGCATCATGTATAACTAATTGTATGCATGATATGTTATTCAAAATCATTGCATAGCTGGGTCTATAGAACCCACTATTTCAACACATACCATTCATATCATTAGACAACATCATAGGTACTAGTGGGCTAAGTACAAGACAAACAAAGGTGGACTATCTTTTGATAGGTTAACAACCACATATATCGTCAATAAAATCACACTAAAAAGTATCATTCATGATAACCCCCCAAGATAGGTATTACATTCAACTAGGTGCCACTAGATAGTGCATAATCTTTACTAGCTTAGCCAACATCCCTCAACTTACCACCATATAGCCTTGGATCCCTTATGGAAGAAATAAATGAGTAGGTACACTTTCACAAAAAAAACTATCTAAGGAAAAATAATAAATCAAAATGGATAACTTTAAAATCACATCCTTCCCACCTCTGAAACTCCCTAAAAATGAGACACTATCCATAACACTTGATTAATTAAAATTTATTCATACAATAAAAAAATTTATAACATATATCAATGGGCACAAATCGAGAATAACCAGTTACCAATGAAATATAATTTTCCTAATTTTCCAAATAGGACTTCACTCTAAAATTTATTATAAATTCATTTGAAATGTCCCATTCCAAGAATTTTTTAATTTGAATTAATTTCCAAATTAATTCATAAAATAAATCAAGGTATGAACACCCTTAAGGTAACAAATTATCAAAAATCCCTCACCCTTCAACAAGGTATGAAAATAATATATCCAAGGGGTGTACTGTTGAAATGAAATTTTAAAAAATCTCTTGAAATATATTTAAGAATTGAAGCATCACTTTAAAAGCCCCTTAAAATTTCCATAGATATCAATAAATATAAAAAAAAGTACATAAGGGCTATAAAACCTAATTTAAATTCAATAACCCACTTGAAACATCAAAAATTTTTCATTAAAATCATTTTTGATGGGAAACACCCATTTAAAACCACAAAATTATTCTGACTACCTCTTTTAAAATTCAACATTGATTTTTAAAACACACAAACATAAATTAAAAGGGATAGTTGGGAATTCATACAATCAATTAGCATTGATCCACTTAAATTCCATGTGATGGAAAAAAATTGAAAACTATTTTTGATCCCATATAAATATATATATATTAATATATATATATATATATATATAGGTAAGCAATTAATATAAAGGCAATTGAAATTGTAGAAAATCTAATGGAATGTAAAATTAAGTGAAATAATAAAAATACATACGTTAAACTAGTTGAAATTGATCTGGAATAATTTTTTGGTGAGCTTAAACATGTCTCCTTTAAAGTTGAAGTATCATACATGTAAGAGAGAGTCCCTATGAACCCTAATCACCAAAAAAAAATTTTAGATCCATAAAAAAACCTAATCTGAACCATGAAATTTATTATGGTCCATGGAATAAATAAAATTGTAGGAAATCAAATGAGAGAGGTTGGGGGATAGGGAATTAATTTGAATGAATGAGAGGCTTACCAGTCCAAATCATAGAGGAAGATTCCCGAAATCAGGGGAGGAAAGAGGGATGATGGGAGGGGGTGAAATCATATAAGGAGGAGACCATCCATGGGTTATCATGAAAGGAAGAGGGGTTATGTGTGGGTAAGTTTTTTTCTTTTAATTAAAAGTAAGAAAAATCATGAATTAAATTCAAAATTTTATGTTATTGAGATCAATGCTTGGTTGGGATGCATAGTTTGCTTAGTTGGGAACCTACTATGTAAGAGGTCACTTACACAAAAACTGAATTATGGCTCATCTGAGGTTAATCAAATAATTAATTAAACAATTCAAGGTATATGCATATATGTACTACCAATTAGAGACTCCATTTTCACGGTTTCTTCACACATACCTAGTGGTACACTCTAATCATGCGACATCCGTCATATTAAAATTTCAAGATCGAAACATACAAAAATTCTATTAAACTAAAAATTATATTAAATTAAATCTCTTAGTGACACGATTATTTTAGCATGTATAGATTATTTTATAAGACCAATTTTATTTTTAGAAATTAAATGTATATTCCATATGTAAAAAATTAATTACAATGATAAAACTAGAAATAGTAAAAGTTAAAAATAAAAGAGTAAAGAACTTATAAAAGTTCTTAATATTTGAGGTATTATCAACATTATATCACCCCAATACATTATTATCAATTTTAGAGTCTTCTTGACATTCAAAACATGTTTTACATTTTTATTAAGCTGAAATATTTATAAAAAATTCCATTCTCACCACTTATAAATGGGGACACTCACCACCCCATCAAGACCACTCCAAAAATTTGGTTCCACTTAAAAATATTCTAATTAATATTTATTTACAACCCTATTTTATTTTTTGAGCCTCTATTGACAATATATTAGCTTAATACCTCTCTTTATAAAGAGTTTTCTTAGGGAAAGACCAATCTCTCATTGTGATTATTTTTTTCCCAACTCCTTTAATTTTATCCCATACCTTAAAATTTCAATTTTATAATTCCTATATAATTTAATTAGTATGTTTTTTACTAAAGTTTATTATACTAAGGAAATATTTATTAATATCCTTTCCCCTTTTCTATTAATAAAATAAGAACCGTGATTCATGCTTGGTGTAGATTTCTGCCTCCATGATCTGAAGACAATTGTTTGTCATCCACGACTATCTTCACTCACTATAATGGTATTATTAAAGAATAAATGTGACTTATATAATAAAATAATAATTATTATTATTATAAAAATTAAAATTTATCTTCTTTCCCTCTCATTATTAGAGAAATAAAAAAGTTTACCATGTGTTGTGTGGATTACCACCTCAACAATACAACATATCTCATTTTTCCAAAATTTTAATTATTATTTATTAAAATATATTAAAATTTGATTGAAGACCATCCAAAAAATGTAATTATGATTCTATAATAATGATATTTTTCCAAAATAAAATAATTTCATTATCATAATAATCCATCAATTATGGTATGTTCATGTTTGGGTCGTTCAATGTAAAAACCTAAAAGAATAATTATAAAAATATCAAGGATGAATTTGATAACCCAATTAATGAAAATATATGATATAAATAAGAAATTAGATAATATTTCATTTTTAATAGAATCATTAATATTAAAAACCCTAATTATGATTCCACCATTTGTTTGTTAAAAAGCATTGAAATACACATGTATCTAATTTCTTCTATAAGAACCGTAACGAAAAATACCATAAAATGAAACTATAATGTCTTTTTAAATAACCAAAAAAACAACTAAAATGACTTAAATTATATAGTAATGATGAAATATTGGATAATAATTAAGAATGGAAGCGTTATTACGAGACAATTTCAAAATCTTTAAGATTGCACACATCTGATAAGGAAAATAAATAATAACCATCTAATATATATATTGAATGTAATTATGAATAAAGACTTGAAAAGGCCATGTATATAAATAATTTTATAAAATATATTATTAGGATATTTATTTTTTTATATAAGAGTTTCATGAGCTTTTTTTGAAGTTAATATTAAAGGTAAGTGTTAATTGTCTAAACTTTTCACCCCTAGAGACACATTTCTTATTAAATGCCATTATTTAAATTTGATAATGTATCTAATTATTAATTAATTATTTTGAACATATTATGTTATTTAATATGGTTTTAATTTCCATATCATTTATTCCATTTAAATGTATATTTATTCAAAATATACTTATAATGAAATGGTATTTTTATTAAAATGTTACTCAAACTTTGAGTGTTTCAATGCCAGTATTATTTTCAAATGAATATTTTTTTATTGATAATAAATATAGGTAATTATTATTCATTATAAAACCCTGCATCATTTTTATTGGATATTTATGGGTGTTTATAAGCCCCCTCAATGTTTCATTTCCTTAAACTCATATTTTACTTGAAAGGTTTATATATGTGAAACCGACTGTAACGACCCATAGTTTTTCAATGGAAATTCCCTTCTTATAATAATGTCATAAAATCACATGAAAACACAACATAATGAACTACTAAGTGATAAGTGACCTTTAAACATTAATTTTTCTCTTCTGTGTTTGGAATTTTGAAAATCTGACATACACGGTTGTGTTTATGATGATTTTGGAGTCTAATAAAACAAAAATAATTTTTGGTGAATAGTAACCTACCCTTATGAATAGTAGAATACCCTTATGAATAGTGATATACCCCAATTAATAGTAACATTACCTATGATAGTATAATAATAATATTAAAGTGAAAGTATGATGTACCTATATTTTAGAATAACTAAATGAATGTTTTAAAACTGTTTTTAGTAATAAACCATGATTTTAATTATATATTAAATTAATCATATTTAGAAAATTATTTTTGAAAAATAGACTTCATTTTTGGATACTGCACATCAAAAAATGGTTGGTTTAAATTTTTTGGATTTTTTTGAAATACTTGTATTTTTTATTATTTGTGAAATACCGTAATTTACAAAAATAAGCTAAATAAGCTAATTATAGAGTCATGTGTGATGTTCTTCTGATGTAAGCCCACTTGTTTCGGGATCACATGATAAAATTACTATTCTTGGTCATTCAAGTCTCACTATTCCTTGCCTTAGAGGAAATTAATAAACTAATTAATTTTATATTAAGAAAACCCCTCTCCCCTGCACTGTAAAACCCACCCTTCACACCCTCATTTACTCACACCTCTCAAGCTCAAAGACTTCTATAAACTCTAAAAAAACATCTTCCCTATCCCCTCTAACACTTTCAAGAGTTTCTGGTCTCATTAAAAGACCAAGCCTATCTTCCTTAAGGATAATCTCAAGAGGAGGATTTAAGAGGTAATTTCTCTCCCTCTTCTCCTTTAATTTCCTTTCAAGTTCAAGTTAATTTCTTGATCTCTCCCCATCTATCTTCATTTAAATGGTATTTTAAATCCATTATTATACATCTAATATAATGTTAGGATTATAATGGGAAATTATATCATCCAACCCCCTTTCCCTCTTCCTTTTATTTTATTAAAGAGAACGTTGTTAGGGGGGGTGTTAATTTATCACCTTCAAGAACAACATGATTTATTCTTCCATTTCTACCCTCAGATCGGGTCATGAAACCATTTTTATTATTGAATCAGAATTTTTTATATGTATTATTTCATATTTAATGTTCCGAAAATAACTATGGTTGTATTACTAAGTGATAAGTTAAAACAATCTTGTTGTGATCGAAAAACCGCCCAAATTAACCCAAGTAATCATCATTTAATTATTATGTAATGATTCATCCACATGTATATAATATAATTAATTATATGATCATTCAATATCTTGTAATATCATTAATACCATGTAATTTTGGTTCTGTATGTTCACACTTGTTTTACCCAAACTTCAGTTTTAGAATACAAGTAAACCACTCAAGAAAACCATAAAAACAAACATTCCAGAGTAATGTTTTTAGACTCTATAACTCATCCAAAGGCAAATAAAATCACTTAATGAAACCCTAATTTACCATATTAATGTACACAAGGTTCTGGATTTCTAATTAATGAATATAATGTCATTATACATGACATTAGAGAGAAGGAAGCATTCAGATACAAGGTAAGGGGAAATTCTCAAACCCAACATTCATCATTCGGGTTCTCCCTCTTTCATTCCATTATTTTTGATATGGTTACTCCTTAAAAATAATTTGGTCATAATTGTATTTCCTTTTCTAGGACATACATGATTGTCACTAGTATTTATAAAAAGACAAATTTTCTCCAAAAGGACACTTCTTTCAAGAACACGCCTTTTACTTCTCATTTAAGATTGACGATTCTTGTAACATGTATGTTATTGCCTCATACTTTTGGGAACCCAATGTTTATGAATGTGTTCTTATGAGATGAAACCTATTATTTTTCATGGGTTATTTATGTTCATTTATGTTATATTTTCATTGTTTCATGCCTAATAAATGATAATGTTATGATGTGACGGGTGCGCCCAGAATTATATAGCGCTCCAATGCATTGGGTAAAGTGATGAATCTCATGAGTAAATGTAAAATGATGTGTGGACAAGATTATATCTTGGTTCATAAGAATGTGCGGTAGTTAACCACTAAGGCATGATGTTTCATTTTTATTCATTGACACATTTCATGTCTTATATTTATGCTTCCTCTCATGTTCACGATCTTTTTCCCATGTCATTATTATGCTCACCCCATGCTATATTGTTCTTATCTATCCTCTTACTGGGATTCTATATCACCCATTTTTATGTATATCCTCACGTGGATACATGTACTAAGGAGAGGACAAGTGCTAATAAGAAGCTAGAGAAGAAGAAATTAAATAAATATTTATGGTTGATGTTGTAATTGCTATGTATGATCTTAGTATTCCCAAGACACTAAACCTGTGGATCCTCCATGTGTAATACTATTATGTTATTAACATTATTTTATATTAATGTAAGAAAAGGTTGGGTTGAAATAGTTGGTATTAGAGGAAAGGTTTATTTAATTTAGGAATTATGATTATTGAACCCTAGAGAAAACCTCTAGCATGAGACTGAGAAAAAATATGCACACATGAATATATACATAGGGATCCCATATTTTATGTTTTTAGTATAAATTTTTCAAATGAATAAGTTGTGTATTAATGAATTGTTTGCTTATGTTTTTTCTAACCTTTTCTATTTTACAAAATGGTGGGAACCAAGAGAAATCAGGCCAACAACTCATGCGGGGGCCAATGCAATGATTGCCCGAATGAAATCCGCAATGATTTCGATGGTGGAGTTCAAAACATTATAGAGATGCTTACCCAATTATCCCAGGTTATGAACAATAACCATAATAATGGAAAATATCCTCCTTCACCAAAGAGGGAGAAACTGGATATCGAATGTTTTATGTGGCAACGACCACCGACGTTTAGTGGATCCTCTGATCCACTAGTTACGGAACAGTGGGTCCACTCAATAGAGAAGATATTTTCTATTCTTCACTATTATAAGATGGAGAAGGTGACCCTAGGAATTTATCTTCTAGATGGATAAGTCGATCAATGGTAATATTTGATTAAGAACACCAATCCAAGGGAGGTAATTTAAGAGATTGAATGTGAAGACTTTAAGATAACGTTTCTTAAAAAGTATTTCCAAAGAACTCTTCGCACAAATATAGGGAGAGAATTTATAGATCTCAAGAAAAAAGAAGGAGAATCTATCAAAAACTATGAAGCAAATTTCACAAGTCTTGAAAGGTACGCTTCGGGTTTTGTTATCAACAATGATAGAAAAATTGATAGATTATTTAGTGGATTAAAACCACAACTTCGAAAGGCTCTTGTAATTCGAGACTTTGGAAGTTATGAAGAAATTGTTCGATGTTCCCTCAATGTGGAGATGGAGTTTGGAGAATGGTCCCATGGATATGGGGATAAGAAATGAAAGATGGAGTTTCAAGCTGGTGGATCTAATGATAAAAGTGGGAAGAAAACTCAACCACCCACATGACAAAAATGTGGGAAGTTGCACCATGGGAACTGCCTTAAAGGGATCGGGAAATGCTACAAGTGTGGGAAAGAAGGACATCATTCAAATGAGTGTCGAAAAGAAATGAAAAGGAAGGAGAATTTAGTGGAAGAAAGGATAGAAGAACCCATGGATCAATTCCATAACTATAGGGAGCTAGGGAACTATGCAAGTTAGTGCACTAAACCTCGCGTTCTCGAGGGTAATCAATATCAGCAACCACCAAAGCCAAAGGAACAAGGGAAGGCTTATGCCATCACTACTGCAGAGGTGGAGCGTGATAATGAAGTCGTACAAGGTACACTTTCTGTACACTCAATAATGGAAAAAATATTATTTAGTTCTGGTTCTATGCATTCCTTTATATCGTGGATGTTTCCTAGAACTATAGAGTCGAAGCCCCGAAACCTTGAAGTAGATATATCTGTAAAAACAAAAAGTGGTGAAATCATTGCAACCCAAGTGTTTGACTCCTCTCTTGTTCGAATATGTGGGAATATTCTTCCAGAAAATCTTGTAAAACTTCCTTTGGTAGAATTGGACGCTATAATGGGAATGGATTGACTCTCGTTATATAGAGCACATATCAACTGTTAGGAAAAAGTAATATCTTTACATATTCCGAACCATCCCATACTCCTCTACAAATGCAAGGAAGATAATTAATCTCCTTTGAAAAATCCTTCCATGGTGTGGCTGTTGATTCCCTGTGAAGAAGCATGCCGTGCCCAAATGATTGAGTTGAAGGAAAGTTCCAAACTTGAGGAAATGACCATCGTGAGGGAATATGGTGATGTATTTCCTGAAGAGTTCCCTAGAATTCCCCTGGATCGTGAGGTTGAGTTCTCAATTGAACTCATACCCGGAGCTACTCCTATATCGAAGTGTCTTTATAGGATGACTCATATCCAGCTGGAGGAGTTAAAGAAGCAGCTGCAAGAGCATATGCACAAAGGGTTCATACGTCCTATTGAGTCACCTTGGGGTGCACCAGTGCTCTTTGTGAAGAAAAAGGATGAAAAAATGCGGCTATGTATCAATTATCGAGAATTCAACAAGATCACCATAAAGAACAAGTATCCTATTCCAAGGATTGACGACTTGTTCGATCAGTTAAGAGGAGCTCAATACTTCTCAAAGGTGGGTCTTCATTCTGGATATCATCAGGTAAAGGTGAAGAAGGAGGATATTTAGAAGACTGCCTTCCGTACAAGGTATGGGAAATATGAGTTTTTGGTGATGCCATTCAGACTTACTAATGCCAATACAATATTCATGGATTTGATGAATAGAGTCTTTAGACATTACCTTGAAAAATTTGTGGTTGTTTTTATTGATGATATTCTCATCTACTCCAAGAGAAAGGTGGAACACAAAGAACATCTAAGACTTGTGTGGGTGACATTGATAAAGGAGAAGTTGTACGCTAAGTTCAGCAAGTGTGAGTTTTGGATGAATAAAGTCACATTCTTGGGACATGTGATCACAAGTGAGGGAATTTATGTGGATCCTTCAAAAATAAAGGATATTGAGGAATGGATCAGGACCTCTAGTGTCACAGAAATCTGTAGATTTCCTGGATTAGCTGGGTACTACCGACATTTAGTGAGAAACTTCTCATGATTGTCAATCCCACTAACTATGTTAACAAGGAAAGGGTTAAAGTATGTCTGGACAGAATAATGTGAGGGAAGATTCAAGGATAAAAAGAGAAGGCTGATCACTGCACCTGTACTCACACAACTGAAAAGTATAGAAAGTTTTGTGATATATAGTGATGCTTCAAAGAAAGGCTTGGGTTGCGTACACATGCAAAATGACAATGTGATAGCCTACGCCTCATGACAGTTGAAGATCCATGAGAAGAACTACCCGACACATGATCTAGAGTTGACAGCCATGATTTTTTTTGTTGAAAATTTGGAGACACTACCTTTATGGTGAAAAGTGTAACATATACACCTACCACAATACCCTAAAGTATTTACATAAAAGGAGATCAACTTGCGTCAAAGGAGATGGTTAGAGATAATCAAGGATTACGATTACTCTAGTCACTATCATCCTGGAAAGGTGAAAAAGGTAGAAAATTCTCTGAGAAGAAAAGAACGTACTACTCTATCCATGTTGTGGATTGAGAAAGACCCTATCTTCTTGAATATGCAATGAATGGATTTGGAAATCATAAGGGAAGGGTATACATACTAACTTTCCCAAATGATTGTTCAACCATCCATCCAAGAGAATATTAAGGAAGCACTAAGCGATGATGTGGAGATACCAAAGAGGGCGAATGCAGTAAAGGAAGGGAAGCTTCTAGAGTTCCATGTCGATGATGATGGTGTGATTTGGTTTGGAATGCATCTTTGTGTGCCTTTATGACCTGTTATAAAGAAGGAGATATTAGATAATGCGCATAGTTCAATATTCTTTATCCATTCATGGAGTACCAAAATGTACTGTGATATCTGAGAACACTTCTGGTGGGATAACACGGATAATGAGATTGCGGAATATATATCAAGGTGCTTGGTATGTTAGTAAGTTAGAGATGAGCGACAAAAGTCCAAAGGAATGATGCCGTCATTTCCTATACCCATGTGGAAATGGGATAATGTTACTATGGAATTTGTCATGGGTCTCCCAAAGATGTTGAAGGGAAATAATAATATATGGGTAGTGGTTGACCGAATCCCCAAGACTTCCCATTTTATCGCTATTTAGGAAGATCTCTCGCTTAAAAAACATGCAATGATATATGTGAAGGAAGTGGTGAGACTAAACGGTTTTCAACTCTCAATTGTCTCTGATCATGATCCAAGGTTCACATCTAAATTCTGGAGGAGCCTTCAACATGGTTTGAGTACTGAATTAAATTTTATCATGACCTAACACCCCCAAACTGATGGCCAGTTTGAAATAACTATTTAGACACTTGAAGATATTTAAAGAGCCTACTCTCTAGAATTCATAGGTGGATGGGATCCGCAACTCCCATTGGTTGAGTTCTCATAGAAAAATAGCTTCCACTCGAGTATTCAGATGGCTCCATATGAAGCTCTGTATGGAAACGGATGTAGAACTCCAACCTGTTGGGATAGAGAAAGAAAGCTACTTGGACCTGATCTTGTTAAAGAGATGATAGAGAAGGTTCAGGGAATCCAGAAACACATCAAATCTGCTCAAAGTCCACAAAAGAGATATGTTGACAATCTTCAAAGGGACTTGGAGTTTGATGTTGGAGATAAATTATTCCTTCAAATATCTCCATGGAAGAGAGTCATGCGATTTGGGAAGAAAGGGAAGCTAAGCCCAAAGTATATTGGCCCCTTTAAGATCCTTGACCGCATAGGATCTGTGGCCTATCATCTTGCACTTCCAAAAAATATGGCTCAAGTTCATGATGTGTTTCATGTATCACTACTATGGAAGTAAATATCATACCCCTCACATATATTAAACTCAGAGGTGGTGCAGTTAGAAAATGATATCTCCCATGAGGAGCAGCCAGTAATGATTCTGGAACGGAGAGATAAGGTTCTATGCAACAAGACAACCAATCTTGTCTAAGTTTTTTTTTGAGGAACCATAATTTTGAGGAAGCAACTTGGGAACTAGAAGAGGTAATGAAGGAGAAACACCCTCACCAGTTTGTGTAAAGTGAAATTTCAGGGGAAAATTTTTTTAAGGGGGGAAGAATGTAACGACCCAATGTTTTTCAATATAAATTACCTTCTTATAATAATGTCATCAAATCACATGAAAACACATCATAATGAACTAATAAGTGGTAAGTGACCTTTAAAAATAATTTTGTCACTTCTTCATTTGAAATTTTGAAAATCTTACATACACGATTGTCTTCAAGATGAATTTTGGAGTCTAATAAAACACAAATAATTTGTGGTGAATAGTAACCTACCCTTATGAATTGAAACATACCCTTATAAACAGTGATACACTCTAATTAATAGTAACTTTACCTATGATAGTATAAAAATAATATTCAGGTGAATGTATGATGTACCTATATTTTACAATAAGTAAATGAATGTTTTAAAACTATTTTTTAGTAATAAACCGTGATTTTTGTTAAATATTAAATTTATCATATTTAGAAAATTATTTTTTAAAAATGGACTTCTTTTTTAGATTCAAAATGTCAAAAAATGGTTGGGGTAAAATTTTGGGATTTTTTTTGAAATAATTGAATTTTTTATGAATAGTAAAATACCGTAATTTACGAAAATAAGCTAAATAAGCTAATTATAGAGTCATGTGTGATGTTCTGATGATGTAAGCCCACTTGTTTCAGTATCACATGATCAAATTACCTTTCTTGGTCATTAAAGACTCACTATTCCTTTTTTTAGGGGAAATTAATAAACTAATGAATTCTATATTAAGGAAACCCCTCTCCCCTCCACTATAAAAACCACCCTTCACACCCTCATTTCCTCACACCTCTAAAGCTCTAAGACTTCTCTAAACTCTTCCCAAAAATCATCCCTAGCCCCTATACCACGTTCAAGAGCTTATGGTCTCATTAAAATACCAATCCTAGCTTCCTTAAGGAGAATCTCAAGAGGAGGATTTAAGAGGTAATTTCTCTCCCTCTTCTGCTTTAATTTCATTTCATGTTCAAGTTCATTTCTTTTTATCTCCCCACCTATAGTCATATAAATGGTATTTTAACTCTATTATTATACATATAATGGAATTTTAGGATTCTAATCGGATATTATATCATCCTAACCCCTTTCACTCTTCCTTTTTTATTAAAGTGAACGTTGTTTGTGAGGTGTTAATTTATCACCTTCCAGAACACACTGCTTTATTCTTCAATTTATACCTTAAGATATGGTCATGAAACAATTTTTATGGTTGAAAAATAAATTTTTATATGTATTATTTCCTATGTAAAGTTATTTAAATAACATATGGCTATATTACTAAGTTATAAGTTAAAACAAGTTCGTTGTTATCGAAAAACAGCCCAAATTAACCCAAATAATCATCATTTAATTCTTATCTAATGATTAATCCATATGGATATAATATGATTAGTTATAATATAATTTAATATCCTTTAATATCATAAATAACTTGCAATATCATTTCTGGGTTTTTACCCATATTCTACCCAAACATCAATTTAAGAATACAAGTGAACCACTCAAGAAAACCATAAAAACAAACATTCCCGAATAATGTTTTTAAACTCTATAACTCATCAAAAGGCACATATAATCACTTAATGAAATAATAATGAAAAATATTAATTTCAAAAAGGTTCTTGATTTCTAATTAATGAATATAATGTCATTATACAAGTCATTAAAGAGAAGGAAACATTCATATACAAGGTAAGGGGAAATTCTCGAACCCAACTTTCATCCTTCAGGATCTCCCTCTTTCACTCCATTCTTTTTGATATGGTTACTCCTTAAAGGTAATTTGTTCATAATTTTCTTTCCTTTTCTAGGATATACATGTCTTTCACTAGTATTTATAAATAACCAAATATTTTTCAAAATAACTCTTCTTTAAAGAACACACCTTTTACTTATCATTCAAGATTGACGGTTCTTGTAACATGTATGTTATTACCTCATTATTTTGGGAACCCAATGTTTATGAATGTGTTCTTATGAGATGAAACCCATTATTTTTCATGGGTTAATTATGTTCATTTATGTTATATTTTCATTGTGGCATTCATGATAAATGATAATTTTATGATGTGACGGGTGCACCTAGAATTATATAGCGCAGTATGAATGTTTAAATGTGACGGGTGCGCCCATAATTATACAGCTCTCCAATGCATTGGGTAAAGTGATGAATTTCATTAGTAAATGTGAAATTATGTGTTAACAAGATTCTAGTTTGGTTCACAAGTATGTGTGGTAGTTAACCACTAAGACATGATGTTTCATTTTTATGCATTGCCACATTTGAAGTCTTATATTTATGCTTCCTCTCATGTTCATGATCTTTTTACCATGTTATTATTATTCTCACCCCATACTATATTGTTTTTATCTTTCCTATTAATGGGATTCTATCTCACCCCTTTTTATGTATATCCTTAGGTGGTTACATTTACTAAAGAGAGGAAAAGTGCCAATAAGAAGCTAGAGAAGAAGAAATTAAATAAATGATTATGCTTGTTGTTGTAATTGTTATGTATGGTCATAGTTTTCCCATGACACTAAACCTTTGAATCCTCTATCTGTAATACTATTATGTTGTTAAAATGATGTAATAGTAATGTAAGAAATGGTTGGGTTGCTATACTGACATCGTCTCTTCTTCTCAGTTCAGAACCTTTATTTTTTCCATGTTTATATTCATTGGATGCTTCTAAAAATTTCCACATTTATTATTCAATAATTGAATAATATAACTTTATACAAATTTAACTTCATTAAAAATTTCTAATTTTTTTTATCATTTTTCATATGGTTCATTTTATTCAAATTATGAAAATATCCTTTTAAACGCTTTCCTTATGAACACATCTTTTTAATGCCTTTGTAATTTTATATCAAACTATCTCTCTAAATTTCCATGGTTTATAAAAAAATATTATTCTCTTATTTTTATAAAATATTCATTCTATTTTTTTTCCCAAATGATGATGGATAATTCTTATTTACATAGTAATTTGTCTAAAAATCCTAATAAAGGTTTCTTTTATCTAGTTATTTGTACATTAATTTATCTTATAATTTATAGAGGAAATTTTATAAATGATACCATATATCTTCTTAATCTATAAAAATTATGTAATTCCCACTCTTTCAGAAGAATGTTCTAAGGTGACCCTGGGATAAGATATATATATATATATATCATTTTAGATTTACATATGATTCATTTCACATTCAGTAAACACCCAATGCCACTAATGGTGTATTTTATTTGGATTATAGATACATAATAAACTTATTTTATTAAATATCTTAAATATTTACCAAAAATTCCTTATATCATAGTACAATTATTTAACATTTATTTTATAAAACCATTATTCAGTACCTGTGGAAAATGTACACATAAGAAAGGGTGATATCAGATGATCAGTGTGGGTAGACAAGGGAGATATCAATCAATCATCATATGAAATCATAAGAAATTAATAAGGTTATAGGATCACAATTATAACCTACAATTTTTATACTTGATCGGTTATATATCACAAATCATGTGTCACGGAATAATGTTTTAGTGTTTCTAAATACATGGGTAATATGATTGAGTAATATCCATTAATAAATAATGATTCTTGAGATAATTTTATAAGTATAAGTATATTTTAATGGAATTTTTTCATAATCATAATCAGAAAAAACCATTTAATTAGTCAAGGCTCACCACTAAGACTATCATATTGGACAAAATTCTACAGTGGATTGTGTTCACTTCCCATTCCATTATTTCGTTATATAATAAGATATAAATAAATAAATAAAATTCATTTTAGGGATCTGAAATACCCACCCATCAGATAAATAACACTATATATATGTCTCCCAGAAGATTATTAAAACATTTATCATTTCATCATAGAAATACCCATGGAAAAGAAAAAAGTTTCATAACAATATCATAATCACAAAGTCATAATCTATATAAATAAATTTCATGAATAGTATCATTTTATAATATCCATAGTGAAACATAAGAAAAATGAACTGATATTTATATTGATGGAAATACCTCTAAAAGTGTATTTGATCATTTTTTTAAAACAATAGAAGATATCTTTTTTCCTTTGGTATCTTTAAAAATATAAATTTCTAGAATATTGATAAAAATATTTTCTTGGATAATAAATGTGAAAACTTTTAGAGTAATATTGAAATAAAATAACATTCATGATTAATGGAAAATTAATTCCAACGGTAAATATTAAAATAAACATTCCCTTCACACTTTTGTTAAAATGCTCAAAAGTACCTCATTTGGAATGTGAAAAGAAGATTCAATTTAATTTTTTGAAAATAATGTAAAATATGAATGAAAATTCCTTTAAATACTAATTTTATTATTTAAAATAAAACTATTTAAAACAATTTTAGGAACATAGACATAAACGAAAATGTTTAATGACCAAAGAATAAATAAGGTAATCGTTTCTTAAAAAACATTTTCTCAATAGTATTAAGTACCAAAGTGAGTAAAATGAAAAGATAACATGGAAATAGTATAATTAAAAATAATATAAGAAATAATATGGGTTTTAAAGGATAAATATCATATAGTTTTCCACAATGCATTTATAACATAGACAATCCTAAAAATAAATGAGATTGAAACATTGACCCCTTACCTTAGGTCCCTTCTTGCTTCATACACATTAAAATATCTTATATTAAAAATATATATTAATTATAAATATATTATTTGACCATATTTTTACATAAATTGAAATTTTTTATTCTTTTATGAATTCAAATTATCCATTTATTAACAAATTTTCATTAAAATGAATATTTAAGTTAAAAATTTTCATTTTTCAATGCAGGTTTTGGTTTGGTGGTTCTGATCATTATACATTTGTCAGGTTTAATTATCTCTATAATATTAATCATTTAATACATATCATATTTATTAATTATATACACATTTATAACCATTAATATATAGTGGGGATGAAAAATTAATCACATCACTCCATAGAGGTGGTAGTTTATACACCACTTGAAATACTGGTTTTCCTAACAGATATATACCAACAGTTTAAAGAAACCATTCGTATACTGTAAAAAAGCAACATTTTCCAACAATTTTCTCAAACTGTGGACAAATGCGTTAATAGAGTTATGCTTTTCCCAATAGTTTTACTAAACCATTTGTAAATAGAGTGGTTCCAAATAGATTTTAAAAACAGTTGGGAAGTTTTTTCCCCAAATACCCATTGCCCCAGCTCCCACTCATCATAATTGCAGACCTAATCCAGAGCTCCTCCTGAAGTCTTCTTAGCCGAAAAACTTATTCCAGTAATAGATCCTTCTTCAATAAAACAAATTTTAATTTATACACTTCAAATTAGTAAGTGTTAACCATAGTTTTAGTTTTATTCCTCTTTTTTTATGTTTTATGTTTTGATTTTGGCTAAATTATAGTTATTGTTTCCTTTGAAGTATCAAACCCTTTGGTTTGTTTTATGTTTTTTTGTTCTACACTTCATAAAATGAAAATGTTTTTTTAGTGTAGGGGGTAAAGGGTTTGTTTTATGTTTTATGAACATTAATTTAGTTGAAAATTGGATTTAGATTTGGACATTGGTTGGAAGATGGATTGGAATTGTAAAACCCCCCCCAACCCCACTCCAATAGGCACCTCCCACCACCCTGAACAACCCCCACCCCATGGACACCCCCAACCCCATGGGAAACCCCTCCCTTTGAACAACCCCCACCCCTTAAACAACCCACCCTTTGGACAACCCCCACCCCTCCTGGACACCATGACCACCTAGACACCCCACCCCACCCTCCCTAGATACCCCTCACCCCCCATTGATAGCCCCCACTCTCTTGGATATCCCCCAACACCCCTAGACATCCCACCACCCCTAGATACCCCCACCCCCTTGGACACCTTCCACCACCTTGGACAACCCCCAACCCACCACCATAGACTACCCCCTGGACACCACCACACCTCCTAGACACCAACCCACCTTCTAAGTGGATGAACCAATTTTTAAATTGGAATTGACAATGTATTTGTTTTCCCATTTCCCAATGACATTTTCTATGTGACCCATAAGGCCATATCAATTGAATTTTTGATATTTTGATAAATTGAATTTGTCAAGTTTGGATGAATTGAATATGTCATGTTTTGATAAATTGAATTTGTCAAGTTTTTCTAATTTGAATAAGTTAATTGGAATGAAATGGATAATGCATGATAGTTTTGATTTATTAATGAATAAAATGATTTTAAATAAAAATACCCTAAGGGGTATGCAAGAGGTGTAGGGGGTGTCCATGTTTGGGAGGCTCTCCAGGTGGGGGGGGGGGGTTTCCAAGGGGGTAGGGGTTATAGGGGGGTGGGGGTGGGGGGGGCTCTAGGGGTGTGGGGGAGGGGGGTATGGGCTGCCCCGATGAGTGGTGTTGGCTGTACAGGGGGTCAGGGTGGGGTGTCCAGGTGGGGGAGGGGGTGTGGGATGTACAGGGAGGGGGTGGGCTCTCCAAGTGGGGGGGGGGGGTGTGTCCAGGTGGGGGTGGGGGAAGGAGGGGAGGCATGGTGTGGGCTGTCTAGGGAGGGGGTGGGCTATCCTGGGGAGGGGGGGGAGGATATCCATATAAGGGAGGAGGGTATAGGATATCCATATGAGGGAGGAGGGTCTAAGCTATATTGGGGGCCTGTCAAGTGGGGGTGAGAGGGGGGCTGTACAGGTGGGGGGGGGGGGGGGGGGCTGTCCAGGGGTTGTCGGGGGGGGGGGGGGGGGGTGTTGGGGGGCTGTAGGAGAGGGGTGTGGGCTGTCCAGGGAAGGTGTGGGATATCTAGGGGTGGTGGGTGGGTGGGATATCCCATGGGGGTGTGGGCTGTCAAGGGGGGTGGGCAGTCCAAGGGTGTGGGGGTGGGCTATCTAGGTGGGGGAGGTGGGTGTTGGTTGTATAGGGAGAAGGGGGGTGGGTGGTCCAGGTTTGGTGGGGAGGGGGTGTCTAGGTGGGGTGGGGGGCTATCCAGGGGGGGGTTGGGGGTGTGGGATGTCTAGGGATAGGGGTGGGTTGTCCACTCCAATACTCCACAAAAAAATAGGAATCAAATATTACCAATGTATAGTTTCTTTCACACGTTAAGACTTTTCTTGAAGTTCCATACCGACACTCACTCTTACCCATCCATGAAGAAGTTATATCTCTAATGAAATCTTACTAAGGTTCTTATCCACTATCCATATTGATCTCATAAATATTTAACATTCAAAAAAATCCATATCACCTAATGATATAACAAGGCTCATACTCCTATGAGTAGTGTCCCATCAAAACACAGCTTATAAAATCCGATCCATGTATGATATTTGGTGGTGTGTTGACAATTGGGTATGTTGTGATTTATGTGTATGATAGTCATGGTTTACACGAACAGTATTCTTGGGCATCAATAATAGGCTTGAAATCATGATACAATTGGATAAAGATTGGATTTTATGGCTCTAGTGTGGGGGTGGACAACCCTACTCCTTGGACAACCCCCACCCCATTGGACAGACCCTCACCCCCTAGACAACCCCACCCCCTGGACAGTCTTGCCACCACCGTGGAAATCCCTTCCACCCCCATGGACTTCCCACCCACCCCCTGGTCACCATGGACCCCCTGGTATAGCCCCGCCACCCCTGGGGACAGCCCTCCCACCCACCTCGTACCCCTGGACAGCACCGCCACCCCCTGGATAGCCCACCCACCCCTAGACACCTTGTACCCCCTGGATAGCCCCCACTCCTAGAAAGCCCCCCAGGACTCCTCGTACAACCCTAGACAACCCCCCCTTGTGGACATCCCTCCTACACAGGTCGTACCCCCTGGATTACCCGCCCCACCCCTTGGAAACCTCATACCCCCTGGACAGTCCCCCACCCCTGGAAAGCCGCCCCACCCCCTGGACACCCCCAGTTCCTCGGGATAGCCCCACAATTCCCGTGGACTGCCCTCCCACCTCCCTGGACACCCCCTCTCCCCTGTGGACAACCCCCACCCCCGTGGACAGCCCTCCCACCCATTGGACACCAACCCACCTCCCACCACCCCCAGACACCCCCATCCCCCCATCCCCCTGGACACCCCCACCCCTGGAAATCCCCTCAACCCCTGGACACCCCGACCCCACTGAACTGCCCTGCCACCCCCGTGGACAACCCGACCCCGCCATGGACAACCCGCCCACCCCCACACACCCCGTACCCTCATGGACAACCCCGCCACCCCCGAAACCCTTAGATAGCCTGCCCACCCCCTAGATCCCTCATACCCCCTAGACAACCCCCCATCCCCTAGGAATCCCCCACACCCCCTAGACACCTCCAACCTCCCTGTAAAACCCCGCCACCCCCGTGGACAGCCCACCCACCCCCCTGGACAGCACGTACCCCCCTGGACAGCCCCCACCCATGTGGACATCCCCCCTGGACACCCACCAACCACCCCCTGACACCCCCATCCCCCCAGAAGCCCCCACTCCCAAAAAGGCCCCACCCCCATGGAAACCACACCAGCCCCCATAGACCCCCACCCCTAGACCGCCCCACCCACACTGGACACCACCCCGCACCCTCCCCCCAGACACCCCCATGGATATCCCCCCCACCCTTGCCAGCCCCACCCCCTAGACACCCCCATGGACCATGCACCCCCCACCCAACCCCACTCAGGGACACCCCATCCCCCAGGATACCCCCACCCATCTGGACACCCCTACCCCCTTGGACAGCCACCCCCAACCACAGAACATCCTCCAACCCCCGTAATTCTGAATTTAATTCATTATGTATTTAATTAACTTATAAATTATTTTTTAATGGCTATATGTATACTTCATTCATGTGTATATTAGCTGTAATTACCTTATTAATTATGTGTTAATTCTATTAATGGTGTATGTAACTCTGACTATGATGGGCTCTCAAAAATGTGATTATTCTCTCCTCGTTATGAGATGTCTCCACCAAATAAATTGAAATTGGTTAGTTAGAAGACTGGTTTTCATGTGAAGATTGAAATGGGAAAAATTATGGCATGGTTCATGTCATGGTTGGAAGAGTATACTATTTTTATGTGATATTACAGGGGTTTTTTTATTCTATTTTAAGTTAAAATTGTTCTATTTTATGTGTTGTGTTTTTTTGTTCTATTTTATATGAAATGTGCTCTATTTTAAGTGTTCTTTATAGCTATGTTTGTTGGTGTATGCAGTGGAAACTGTGATTTCAAGTGTATGCAGTGGAGGGAATGGGTGGCTGTTGTGATGTTTTTCGGAAAAACACTATACCAATGGTTTTAAACCATTGGTAATGTTTTTTTGATAATAGTTTTACTAATGGTTTAAATAAACTATTGGTATAGTGTATTTCAAGAATATTTTTTCCAATGGTTTCAAGGATCCATTTTTAATACTATATAACAACGGTTTGAAGCCATTGGTGAACTATATGTAATCAACTGTTGGTATAAATATATACCAATGGTTTCTATAAAATTGTTGGCATACCGAACGATAGAGTGCCATATACCAATGGTTAGAGGAAAACCATTGGTATAGGCCTTTTCCAATGGCTTACTAGCCAATAGTCTACTAAACCGTTGGTATAGAGTATACCAACAGTTTTGACGCCTATACCTACAGTTTCAAACTGTTGGTATATGTTGTACTTCTAGTAGTGATACATATTCACAAGTGTTTTTTCATGTTTCTATGGATGAAAAAATAAAGGTAAATAATAAATATCTTATAGAATAATAAATATATCATGAAAATAAAATATATTAATTAAATACATCATTATTACCATCCTTATAAAAAGTAAATAAAAAACAAAACATATTTCTTTTTGGAGGTGGTAGTCCACACGTACGAATAAGCGACATAATCAATTTCTAATGAATGAGAAGAAAATAAAAAATTGATATAAAATGAAAATAAATTTTTTATTATAGTAAATATACTGATGAAATATTTCTGATATGGTTCAATAACATATGGAAGATTTAAAAAAAATAATCAAGAAAAATATTGGTAATAACATATAACTTTTATTCATGTATCCACCTCTGAGAGGCACAATATGTCTTCTTGGCTAGATATTTTGGGTAGAAAAGAACCCAAAGGTAGTGTTTAAGGATATTGAAAGATTATTTTCATAGATCATGTTAAAGTTATAGGTATCTGGTGGTGTTTAGAAGATATGAGGGGATCATATCCTTTCAATGTTAGTGGAGTGATACACTTATAATTATAAAGAATATTAAAATATAATAATGTCACTCTCAGGGGAAAGAGGTTCTGAATTAGATCAAGATATAATATAGTATGATATATGATCACAATAAACTCATACAATTGTATTTATTCAATTTTCTAGGTTATTTTATTCTTTATCACTTTATTTTATCCCCTTGTTAATCCGTTTATTTGTTACTATAGTAAAATGTTTTTACCTCAATTACTATACATAAGGACAAAAAATGAAAGTTCAATAATTATTTTTATCAAATCATGATTCAAAAAATGGATACTATTTTATTAAAGGAAATATTTATAAAAATAATAAATTTATTTTAAAATACTCACACAAAATGTATCAATAACTATTTTTAGAAAAATGAATTTTAAGCATAAAAATGAATTTATTCACATTACATGAATAAAAAAATCCTTTTAATGAATTATAAAACATTTTATTGAATATTTTATCCCATAATTTCAACAAAATAATTCATTAATATTTATTAATTTAATTTATTAATATAAAAATTGATATCGTGCATAAAAATAATTTTTATGAAAATAATATGTTTTTTACATTTAAATTATATTATTTTAGTTTTTAACAACTAAATAAACAATGTATTCCTTTTATAAATGTGTCAAAAATAAGTTTTCATAATTTAGTTGGTCATATTATTACATATTAATAAAATGTTTAGGTGATACCTATCACATTTACGAATAATATTTCAATAGTATATTACGATAAATTTACACTCAATATTACATGTAAAGAACACTTTTAAAAACATAAAATTTTTTTGAAGAGAAATATATCATAAAATATCAGTATTTTACATTCTGATACTTGATAATATTTTTATATCCTTATTATATCACTTTGATACAAAAAAATGAGGATAATTATGCTTAATCATATCCTTAGGTTCCCATGTATCTTCTTTAAATTTATTGCTTCACTATAGAAATTTATCAAAGTTGGATTCCTTATTCCAAAACAGTTTATATATTTGATTTATAATCTCCATAATTTATTCCTCATAATATATTTCATGATCTATGGTAAAACAAATTAGTTATGTACTCCGGAATTATTAGGCATGTACTTAGGAGAGATACATGGAACACATCAAATACTTCAGAGAGATTCAATGAAAGTGCCATGTGATAAGATGCATTCCTAATACGATCAATAATTTGGAAGAGAATGATATATATAGTGTTCAAATGACCCTTATTTTCAAATATCACAACCTTATTCCAAGTATATTTTCATAGGAAGATATTGTTACTAACATCAAATTATAGATCTCCATTAATATTATTAGTATATATTTTCTATGGAGTCTAAGATTCCTAGATGTAATTATGAACTGATGAAACCTTATCAAAGATTTCATCAACTAAATCATGTCCCAATATATTTTTTCATCCAAATTCATCCCATTACATTAAATTTTTATTATTCTTTCCATATAGGGCTTTATAAGGAGTCATTTGAGTGCTTGAGTGAACTATTGATATAATATAAATAAACTAGAGAAATGTATTGATATCGAACAACTTTTAAATATATATAACATAAACACAACATATCATATAATATTTTAATAATAATTTAAAAATAATCATTCATATGAGGATGGAATATGGTTTTAAAATTCAACTTCACATTCAAATATTGTTCAATAATTCTCTAGAACATCTTGGTAATCCTCATATCCAAATCCAATATAACAGAATGTAGTACTCCATGAAACCTTAACACTTCCATAGTATATTTTATGAATATTATAAATGGGGAAATACATTTTTCAATGAAATGTGATGATTTTTAAGGAGATTAACTACAACTAAAATAATATTAAGGCAAATAGATCTTTTCAGAGCCTAATGAAAACAAAATCATTGGTGATGTTTTCAAATTTTCATATTAGTATGGGTAATTATTGTAACATCCCCTTATAGATATATAAATTAGTTTTAACTTGATTACATACCAGTAATCAAGAAAAATACTCTACAATAAACCTTTAATGTTTTCACACCTAAAATACTCTTTAAGATCTCTAAACATCTCTATACTTCAAATATTAATAAATAATAATGAAATATGAGCTACATGAAACAACTTATTAAAATTGGGCTTTTTAAAGGAACATACTTGGTTTATAGACCATATAATTATATTAGAATCATGGTTTAACTAAGGAACATTCCTCACCTTCTTATGTAGTTCCACACATACTTTCTAAACCCCTTCGATCCTCACATATATAAATGGTTCACCATTTATCAAAGAAAAATAATATATGTATACCTTCAATGTAAATTCACTGTATATATTCTGAAAATCCATTAGTATTGGATGGCTTTAAATAATCATCATGGGAAAAATATAATGGTCCCTCCATCTTAATCCAATAGACACCTTGTTCAAATATTTAGGGAGCTAATGTATTTGGAATTCAGAATCTTTAATCAACTAAAATCATCCATTTTCGTAAATATTTAACTATTTATCAATGAATATATAATTAAATATTTTAAAATTAGAAGATATTTCACATATTCTTCATAAATATATGTTCGTAATATTATTAATGGAAAAATCAGCCCATCAAACATTAAATCAGGAGTCAGGTAATTTTTGTCATAGATTTTTAATTAGAATGATGCATAAGAAATCACCATATCATTATTCATGAGGAATAATCATATTACCTTATTATATACTTAATTATAGATCACAAACCCTTCTATACTATAAATTAGATTGAGATAACTGCACTAACCAAACTTGTCTTTAGTTTCTTGAAATTTTCCACACATTCATCTATCTAAGTAATTTCAATCCCTTCCATGTGATCTCTGTTATGGGATTAGATATCCATGATATATCTTTAAAAAATTCTTTATATTATCTATATAACCAAATAAAACAATATATACTAGTCACTGTGGTTTTTATGGTCCATTTCTCAATAACTTCTGCTTTGAAAGATCCATCGATATGCCCTCACTAGAGATTATATGACCCAATAAATAATCTTTATAATGTTAGAAATCATAAATTATAATTTTTTCATCCGAATTATCCTCCTTTATGGTTTTTAATAGACTCTTAAAAGGTTCTTCATTCTCTTCATTACTATTATAATTTATAATAATACCATCTATAAATACCAACAAAAATTGATCAAGGTAATCTATAAATATCTATTAATTAAATCCATAATGATAGAATGGAACCATGATAAGTCCAAATGGAATCAATATAAACTCATAATGTCTATAACTAGTATGGAATGATGTCTAGGTTATATATTTTTATTCTACCCTCAATTAATGATAACCAAAATGATGACCATTCTTTGAAAAGTATAGATATCTAGGAATTTGGCCATGTAAGAAATCCATATAAGGTTAATGATAGCTATTTATGATAGAAATCATGTTGTGTTCGTGATAATCAATGAAAAAAATGAATTGAACCATAATTATTATTATCAAAAAGAATAGATCGAACATAAAATGATTCACTAGGGAATCTGAATCCTTTATCAATATTCTCGTTGAGTTTCTACATCAATTAATACAACTAATCAATGCCATTCTATATGTAGTATTGTAAATATATGAAACAGTAGGTATAAGTTCTATTAAAAATTAAACTTCATAGTGTAAGGGAATACTATGAATGTTTTTAGGAAATAAATCAACATATTCTTGGACAATTTTCATATTTTCAATTATGAGTTTCTCCAAATCCATTTGTGATAAATATCCCCCATGAATTGGTAACAATACCCATACATCAGATGTAATTTTTATGTAATAATTTCATATTAATCCTCTCATCGAAAGATTACAATTATTTGTTTTGGAATATAAAATGTTACATATATTACTTGGAAATTGACATGGTATTTATATAAATAAATCCAATCATTTAAAAAATAACATTAAATTCAACTAGATGTAGAATAAAAAGATTTCAAGAAGCATAATAACCGAAACTTTTGTTATAGAGGGGATAAAGTCTTGTGATGCAATCATCATACCATTAGGTATTTTGACTAATAATTCAATATATAATCATTGAGGTGGTTAAAAGATACCATTATAAATTTATTAAGATATACAATTATGGGTAGAACTAACATAAAATTATACATTCATTGTTTTAGAGTGAATGATATATTTCCATTTCACCACACCATTATTATTAGCCACTTCAGCAATTGTGATCAAATCAAATGTTCCATTATCTATTGGATTAAGAGGCCGTTGATGATAATTTTTGTTATTAACCATTGAATTTAATAACTATTTGTAATAATTACGATAATTCATGTAGTTATAGAACTGGAGTGTCAGTGGTGAATTAAAATGGGAATTACCACCATTGATTTCGTTGTTTTTTCATTTTTACATTTGTTTATAATTTTATTTCTTAATGAACATCCTTTAAATGCTTTAAAAAATTACCATTCTAATAGAAAAATCCCCCCTATGTTTGTTTAATCATTTTTGGAATAATGTGTGATTAATTTTCTTTCCTCCATGGGGTTGTTTATAATAATTTTCACAAAACTCCATCATTACATTCTTATAAAAACCATGATAATTATGAGAAACTTCACTCTCAATATCTACCATGAGAGAAGAGTGAATTATTTCTTCAAAACTAATAAAGTAACTTATGGATTGTTCCTTTCAAAGACTTCGTTTTTTACAACTAAATAAATTTCAATTTTTGTCATGGTTAATGTTAAAGTTATAAGAATACCTCCTTAGTCATGTAAAATTTACCTCATAGGAACTAATAAATACATCATACTTATTATCAAAATCAATGAACTAACTTTCCATTTTTATGTAAAGATTATAGGGAAGGTAATATTTTAATAATACCCTTTTAAAACCATCCCGTTTCTCAGAGTCAATTTATTTCTCTGGACTCATATTGTTAATAATATTACAGCATTAGTATACTTATCATTCCAAATGATACATTTTCAAAACATATTTTTCATGTTCCAAGATCTAGAGAATGGAAAATATCATTCATTAGTATTGGTTTATTTCTTGATAACATGTGGATTATAGCACCCACTTAAAGAAGTATGATGTTAACTCATAAAAGACCCATAAGTGCATTGTTCTACCCTTTTCTCATTTATAACCACTTCACAAATTCATGTATAGAGAGAGTTATTTGAGAATAACAATAATATTTTTTATTTTGGATCCAATTATATTCTATTGATAAAGTGGATAATCATATAATTGTCTAACACATTAATTTTAAACATGATTCGTCTTTTTTCTATCCATTTTCCGGGGAAAAATAATTATGTAAGAGTCAAGTTACAATAATTAGAGTAATAAATATAATAAAACAACCATTTCAAAGATATATATTACATATTTTTATATGATTATTCATTATATTACAAAAACACACACGTGAGGATTGTAAAGGTATAATGCCTTTGAAGACTAAATAAGAAATATTTTTAATTTTTAAAAGATCTTAGACATCTCTCATAATGATCTTACCACATAGTAATCTTATTGGACATACCCTTCTTAATAACATTCTTTATTACCTAGGGATAGAAAACAAAAGAAAATAAAAACTCATATTCATAGTAAGGGTAAAATGTGAGATATGTAAGATTAACATTACTATAAGGGTATAATAACATGAGTATAAAATTTGAAAACCATACACTAAATATTTAAGATCATAATATTGATTAATGAAATAAATATTGGAAGTTCAAAGGAAATGAATCATAAGGATATAAAAGAAAATGGACCATGATACCATAATATAGGAATAAGAAATAGATTTTTGTTATAAATATTAGCTTTAAACATAACTTCCTTAGTATTCAGGGCTCATTTTCCAGGCTATCATAGTATAATAGGTTCACTACCCATACCATTGTAGTAGTAAAGGTTAAAACCCAAGAATATCATTTTGAAAAAGTACATTACTAAAATATTTTCATTCCCCATTCCAATTGTGTTTATCTCATTAAATATAAATCTTTACCCAATGTATCTGATGGAGATATAGATACCAGCCATCACATAATGAATATCATAAATACTTGTTCCAAAAAATAATAAAATATTCATCACATCAGAATACATGAAAATACATGTGATTACTAAAAATTTCATCATAGAAAAAAATAGTATAAGGGAAAAAGGATTCATAATCACTTCAAAATATCATCATAGCCTAACCCATGGGCAATTAAGCATTTTTGAAAATCATTTTACCATGATATAACCCGTAGATGATAACCAGGTATCATAAACTTTTTATCATGGCCTAATACATGGTATAGAATTATGTTTCATAAACATATTTTCATCATAAACATAAACTATTTTGATAAAGAATAAAGATAGTATCATTGTATCATATCCAATGTAAGATTATGTAAAACAAATGGATCTAATCCCAAATGGAATATTATTTTGAAATATTAATTAGTATATTTCTTGAGGAAAATTAACTTTCTACTATGAGAAAAACTGTTTAAAGATAAAATATTTCCAAAATAAATTTCTTTGGAAATTAAATTTGAAACATATAAATGAATCTATAAAAATAATTTAAAAAATTTAGATAAAGAAAAATAATTTTCACATTTAAAAAAAATTATGAATATAAAACATTTCCAAAATCATTTTCCTCAAAAATAACCTCAGAAAATTATAAAGGATGTTTTAAAAATCATTTAAAAATTTCTTACGGAAAATACAATTTCTATTTTGAAAAAATACTTTGTCAATTAAACAACTTTTTAAGAACCTTTTTCTTTGAAAAATCCTTTGAAACATATAAAGAAATCTCTAAAACATTTATTTGGTATTGATGGTGGAAAATTCCATACACATTAAAACAATCATTAATTTGACATTTTCCTTAAATTAAAATTGGGTCTTGTTTGGAAAATGATATGATGATTACTTTCAAAAAAAATTCTATGAAGTAAGACATGGTTAAAAATTTATAAAAGAAATATTTTTTTAGAATTTTGAAAACATATTAATATTTTTTAGAAAACAAGGTTTTAGGAGAAAAATATTTTTTTGATCAAAGAAAGAAACATAAATGATTTTTCTTGAAAAAGTTATTTTAATATGTTGGGTTTATAATGAGAGAAAAAAACAATGGAAAAGAATTATCATGAAATAAATGGATTATAAAATAATTTATATGATACTTTGAGGGATGGACCATAATATTTTGTAATTAAAAAACAATCATGATAAATGAAGAGATTCTATAGGAAAACACATCGGTTCATGAGGTGAGGATTTCATATCCAATTTGATGGAAGAAGGGGAGGACGTAGGTTATTACAAAATAAAAACATAATATAAATATATTTAATATATTTATATTTTTAAATAATAAATTTTCATAATAATTGATGGTATTGGAGGATGAAATAAAATAAAATTCTTGAGTAGGGATTTCACCTCTTCTTTTGAAAACATCTTTTAATTTGCACCAAATGGATTATTAGGTTGGAGTTATGACCAAAATAAGGATTCTTGGATGATATTAGTGAATTATAAAAGTGATTTTGGATGGTAGTTTTTTATTCAAATGTATTTTGAATATTGTGGATGAGAGGTGAGTGGGGGCCCTTTTATAAGTGAGGTTAGTGGAACACTTGTAATTTGGGAAAATGAAAAAGGTGTACACACATTTTTCACATACCAAAATGCTTCAAAAAGAGACATTATAGAACCCTATATGGTATGAGGTCTAAATATATCTATAAAATTAATTTTTTAGAAAGTGTACAGGTTATTTAATCCTCTATATTTCTAGTTTAACCTCTCGATAAACCCATTTTTACCTTAATTATAGTAACTAATTTTTATTACTTTTAATATTCATAATTTTCAAAAATAAAGATTAAATTATTTAATAATATAAATTTTTATGGTTCCAAATATGGAATAATTTTTTTACAAATTCCATTAACATATGTGAAATATTTAAATTTATTATGAATCCTGTAGATGTAATGAAAATGTTGTTTTCTAAAGAGAAATAATTCAAAATAATAATAATTTTTATATTAAAATTTTATATAAAATTGACTAAAATTAGATAAATTGGATTAATAGATATAAAATAGATCTATTTTTACATTTAAAAATATATTCAAATTATTTTTATTTTTTATAATTATTTTCATAAAATGAAAATTCAAAATAAAAACTAGTATTTTCACCATTCATCGAAAAATTTATCTTTTTATAAAATTATCAAATATTCAATCCAAGGTAAATTTTAAATACATTTTTTAAAAAATATGTTAATTCTTTCAAATAAATTTTAAAAAATAAAAAAATTTATTTTAACATAATTGTGCAGGAGATGAAAAAAATTCTTTATTGGAAAAAATATAGTTTTTATATGTAAACATAGATTTATTATTTTCTTATATCTAGAAAACACATAATATGAATGTTTCAAATTTTATTGAATATATAAAATGTAAATTTTATTAAAAGAAGTAATAAAAGTTATATGTTTAATATATTTGGGTAAAATTCATTTGTTCCCATAAAATTATTTTGATGAAAAATATTTTCCTATATTTTCAAATGGTTTTTTATTTTCATTTCTAAATACATTCTCACCAAATAATTAATTATATATACATGTTTAAACCATATATTATCATAAATTAGTTAATCATATTCATACTCACCATTCGAATTACTGGATTATGATTATCATATTAAATAATAATACTTTAATAGTATGTCACATTTCATTTAAACTCGGTTTTTCATGTAACACATGCTATACTAGGTGTTTCCTTTAACACAAGATAAAACTTGTGTTGTTTTTAATAAATTATAAAATTTTTGTTGCATGAAACATAAAATATTAAAAATATTAATTACATGTGAAGAAAGTATTCCAAAAAATCAAAGGGTCTAATATTCTACCCCCTTAAATAAATTACATGGTCGCAATTTGAAATATTTCCCAATAAAAAAGTGTTTAATAGTTGAAAATAACTTTTTTGTAAAACCACATTATAAAAAGGGTATATAAACCATCCTCTTAAAAAGATATAAAATGATATGTGATAGCCATCTGTAATAACATATACATGATTTCAAAATAGGATAACATATGTGAGAAGTGAAGTTTTCAACATGGAAAAATAGAATACTGTTAAAATAATGATATATTATCATGGATCATTTATCTGATGAAATTGAATGATCAACAGATAATTAAATACTAAAGAACCATTTACCAAAGAGTTCTGAAAAATTTTATTGGTAGCATCTAAAATTATGGTAATAGGATAACGTTTTACTTTAATATCATTTTCTTAATGTTGGTAAATTTTCATGAGAAGATATGCATACTTGATTTCATTCTATTCCACAATCACGATCATATCCTTTGGTTGGTATTTGATTAATTAACATATCATCTATTAATTTAGAAAATGAAGATGATTTTTTTGCTGGAAGCACTACAAGATCCTAAAAACCACAAAATAATGAGAATTTATTCTATATTTATCTAGTTATTATAAAAAAAAGAATTGTTAGACCAAGTTATCTAATAATATTCAATGTTCAGGACAATATATTTCATACATAACTAATCTTAGTGGTCCTCCATGTCTCAATAAAATTGAAATCCAAAAATTTAAAAATAAGGTCACTAACTTCCCAAAAATCAGTTTATCATTAATCTCCTAAACAACATGAAGTGGCTATTAATTTCAAAATCCAAATATGTGAATACATTGATGATATATTTTCATGAAATATGTTAATAACATGAAATACCATAAAAATATATTTAAAACATACATGATTCCTTATAAATTAAATAAAACCAAAATTACTAGATATATTATATTAATTGAAAAAATGATATAAACTACGTCAATGACAACCTAAAATACATTTTCATCAAATCAATAATAACTTTCATGGTACATAGTACTATCTAATTTAATTTATCCATATAAATAATCAATTTATCCATATTTTATTATCTCAACATCTTAAACATATTAAGGGGTTTCCTTTCTTTAATCATGTATTTTCAATAAAATATCACCTTTATATTAAATCACATTTCTAGATCATCATTACTATTTGAAATATTCTTGAAAATCCTTAAAGAAAACATATATAGAAAATCCATATATATTTCATGATTTAAAAAATATAATTCATTAATTATAATGAATTATCTCTTTAATCATTCAACTTCATTCTCAATCCATTAACCAGGATTTACCATTTTATTCCTCAATACCCAATTCCTTTCATAAATTATTTGGATTCCATTCATTATCAATAACGAAATATTTAATTTTACCACCTTATAGATATGATTCAAGAGATTTCCCCCTAGGTAATTTGTTTTTATAATTCCAATAATTTCCATAGATAAAAAATCTATCCTTTGATAATTATTTAGAGAGAAAAATATTACCATCCATTGCGTTAACTGAACTTTTCAATTTTCCTCAATAATTACTTTTTTTTCACTATCTTCTCAACACATAAAATATATTCACATCCCTTTTAGACATTGCTTGAGATATTTTTCCCACATTCTATAAATATAGGAAAATGAATCTTCATTCCCCCATGTTTTACAATACATGAACTCTCAATGAAATATATACTTCTCTTCTTTAGTGAGTCTGAGAGATGATTAATGTGAAAATTGTTAATCATATATCATGAAAACTGATTAGGAATAGTCACAAAATCCTTCACTCTAGTCATCTTCTCATTTTGTTACTCATAATCACATTTTCTATCATGTACAATGTTAATATATTACCTTATATTTACCACCATTGACTAAAAAATCATTGTGTGAGAAATAAAAATGATATTAGGAATACACATTATCCAAAAATTAATATATAATATCTCTAAATAATGAAACATTCCTATAATCTATTAAACCTTAGGAGAGGAAGAGACCCATCGATGCCTGAGGTTTTGGAGACAATGACCTAGTGGCGTGGCGATGCCCGTTGTTCTGAACCCTCCCACCGTAGCGGAGGGAAGGGGAATGAACACCCTTCCCTCTTGATTCCCCAAACTATTTTCTTATTCACTTGCATGGACTTCTCCCCTCAATTTTCCATGATTCCCCTTTTACCTAAGGTCCCTGAACTTTATAATGGCTCCCCCAGCTCGTGATTTCAATGAATGAATTCAAAAATGCTTTAGATTTTCACAAGATGAGGATTGTGGCTTGATTTAAGGACCGTCAATTTTCAATTGATGCCTTTGACAATTTTTTTTGAATCCTGGGGTCTTCAAGAGTGCGAGGTGGTGGGTATTCTCAACTGGCTCCACATGATGATTCCATTTTCTGTCAAGGATAATATTATTATTGCTTGATCATGCACTCCTCGTTCTCTCAATGGATGAGTTTTATATGTCCTTCTCTGGTCCATCGAGTTCAACATGAAATGTGATGTGCCATCAAAATCAATGTTGGTAATTTTCCCAGATCTACTACTACCTTTCTAGAATCCATTGAATCTATGTATGTTGGGGAAAATGGTAGGTTGTCATTTGTTCTCTGATATTCGTACTTCAGTGGTTTGTTACCCGATCTCTCCTCACATTTGTGTTAAGTTCAATGTTTCAATGCCTCCAATGGATTGGATTTGGATCTCAGTTGGAGAATAATTTAGATGGAATCAAAGGGGTTTCTTTGAGTCATGGCCATCATTTTTCTTGGGCTGTCATCAGTTATATCACCTAATATTTATCTATCATCGCAGACACAGAGATCATTAAGGAACAGTTCCTATCTATAGAAAAATAGCTGGGTCTGAGGTACATGTTGACCCCACTGAGTACAAACAAAAATAGAATGGAGGTGTTTTTTGAAGGTCTGAGGTGGTGTGTGGGGCTACGTTAGAGGAATTAGAACCCATCATGCCTCATGATTTCTAGGATATTACTATAGTAGGATATGAACTCCTACAATGTTATTCTATGGTGCCTCTAGTTGCAGTGAAGGGTGGAAAACCAAAGGGGCAAGGGAAGCTAGTAGTGGATGTCTTTTCCCTCTTATGGCATGATTTGGGTATCATCCCCTTGCAGGTGGGAGGAGTGGAGGTAGTGTAAGTTGGTGGAGTTGAATGTGAGGGTCTGGATATGGTAAGACATTTGGTTTTAGCCAGAACTATTGATGAATCTATGGTCAACTTGACATTATATGATGTTCAAGGCCCTGATGGACCTCAAGGTCAGGACTGGGAGGATACTAACAAGAAACCACAATTTATGGGAGATGGATACGAGAATCCCACTAGTCCAGACATGCCACTACCACTGGAGATTACTTTCAACGAGGTTGGAAACTCATTGCAGGGGGTAGAGGAGGTGAACGTTTTGGGGAACCTAGACCTAAATACTCTCATTACTAAATCCTCATCCCATATAAAGGTTGTTATTTCATGGAAGATGGATGGCTAGGAGGATAAAGAAGGAAATGGGAAGTAATCGAGTAGGTAGAGACCCCTCAAAGAAGGCTCAGTTTTTGAGATGGGAAACAGTTTTAAAGGTACGAAGGTTCAAGAACCAACATTGATCGAAGAGGAGGATGATTCAGGTGATGAAAATTATAGCCAAATCTTAGTGGATAGATTGGAACTAATTCAATAGAAACATCATCACATCCCTTGAAGGAATAAAGGGAAAAAAGAAAATTTTGATTTAGTGTAATGGATCACAGTTAAGGGGAAATAACCAAAGGGATGCAATGATTATTCACACATGCCTTAAATTATGGAAACTACATCAGCTAAGAAGGGTGGAATAATGGAATTAAATGCCTCGTAGAATGGGGAAAGTGGAGAAAAAAATTAGGAAAACATGAGTGATGGAAGAAGAACATGGGGAGTGTTTAGAGAAACTCATCCATTCCAAGGATGAAATGAAGGGGAATGTTATCCGAGTCAACACATCAAAAGAGAAGATTAAAATTATATATGCAAGAAGGCTATAATTTGATGCTAATGAGGGGCATGAAGTGTGGTTGGACAAACAAGACTGAATCCTGGCCCAAGGATTCAAACAATGAAAAATAAACGCTAAGTAATTAATTCAGTCAATGGATAGAATGTCAACCCATCATGAAGCGATTATCAACGAGGATACAGATACCCATTTCAGTACTATGCAATGGGAATTATATAGAGTGTCTAATTCAAATAATCTTAGTTTGGTGTTTAGTCAGTTTGTAATATCATTCATCACATAGTGGTATCTATGTTTTGTGAACTATGGTTCCTAGCTTTTCGATAAAATGGATTAATAATAAAAATGTTTATTTGGAATATATTAGGTTATCTATGGAAATAATCTATTCAAATAATTTTGGATGGTTTTTAATGATTTTTGGAATTTTCTAATTATAAAATAAGGGAGTCTCAAACTAGGTGTACAACAAGGCTCATTTTTATGCACTAGGTGTTGATTATGTCCAGCTCAATGCCAACATTTTAGAGTTATCGCTGTTAGGTACCTCTATGTTAGAGTCATATCCACTTGTAGTATTCTAGAAGGGATATAATTTCCTAGGAACCACTCATTCTATCCTTTTACAAAATACAAAGACATTTTCCTAAACTTTTACTCAAAATTATGATTATCCTTTGACACATTATGAGACATATAATCAGAAGTACCCATATATATCTCTATAATTTTATCTCATAATAGTTTCCAATGAACAAATAAACCAATAATCTTATAGTAACTATAGTGTTAGATGATTATTATGCATAGAAATACATAGTACTCATCATAGACAAACACTACTTAAATCCATTCATAATAACATGGGGAAAGAAAACATAATAAAGGTTGATCTTATATGTCTATTAATGGTAAAAAAGGGACATATGTATGAATACCAAAAATATAAGGGTATGAGCACATGATCACATCATTTTAAAGTCATACTCTATATATCGATGATCATAATCTTGTGTCATGACACAAATATTGGAAGTTCATATGAAATCAATCATAATGAAACCAAAGAACATAGACCATAAGAGTATAAGATTTTTATAAGACATATATATTTTTGGAATAAACAGAAGGAAAAAATTAATTTCTTTAGCAGTCAAGTCTCATTGTCCTAGATATCACAGTGGAATGTTTTCACTCCCCAACCTATAACCGTAGTTAAGATTCACTCCCAAGACTCTCATAGTGGACAAAGCACCTTACTCAACTAGTTTCACTATCTATTCTAGTATTTTTTATATAATGAGATATAATGATTTACCCAATCCATTGGAGAGAGATATGGACCCACCAATCATATAATAAAAACTATAAATATGTGTACCAAAAAATCAAAAAAATCATTATATCAGTACCCATGAAAACAAATGGGTTTCATAAAAAGTTCATCCTAATGTTACCTGTGTAAACTAGAGAAGTTTCATAATAAAAATCATCATTTCATCATAGAATAACCTTTAACCCCCAAGATAATCAAATAGTATGTTTCCTTTTATTAAATGATTATTTCTTGTTTTTTTATATTCAGAACCAACTAAAGTATAATCTAACATAAACATTGTTATATTTTCTTAATCATTTTAGATATTATTAATAATTAATGATGAAATATAATATAACAATTTTATTTTCAACAATTAATATTTGTATAGTTTGATGAAAATATATTAATATCTATATTATTGATTAAGTAAATATATTTTGATAACATTCTTTACTGAAAGAAATAGGTTTTAAAATCTCATGCTTTAATATTATATTGGATTATTATATGATTATTGAAGAAAAAAATATTTTTCTATAATTTATTTTTCAAGTGTTTATAGATCACATTTTCAATTATCTTATATAATATATAAGTCATAAATAATATAAAATTAATTTATTTTTCAACTTTTGAGATATATATTATTTTCAATATTAAAATATGTAATTGATTTGATTTATTAGAAAATTTAATATTCGGGACAATATATATATATATTAATAATGATTAAAACTCTTATCATAAAATATTATTAAACAATGATTTTTATGGTGCCTTTTCTTAACAAATTAATCAAATTAGAATTATAAAAACATAATTATGATGAAATTCATAATAATAATAATAATGATAATGTTTTATTTTATTAAAAAGATTAAATTATTCAAGGTTAGTAAAATAAATAAAGGGTAATTTCCTAAAATTATAATCTATAAATTTAATGATTTAGTTTTATTAATTAATATAGATATTTTTATAATTATAAAAAATTAATTAATTAGTTAAATGAATATTTAGAATGATTTATGATTTTATTATAAGTAGGTAATTTGATAATAATAAAAAGATATATTTATATTATATTCTAATAGTTGTTAAATATATAAATATATATATATATATATAAGTATATATATATTGACTTAAAAAATTTAAAATAGAAGAGTAAAAAAATTTGTTTTTTTATTTATTTGATATAGAATATTATTTATATATATGAAACCTTATATATAAAAAACTAAAATGAAAACAATAAGAAAAATAATAAAACAAAAAATGAGGAAAGTAAAAATGAAAAAAATAGCAAGACGTGTCGTCTTCCTCCCTACACCGACACTGAACCACATCCCAAAATTTCCACCCTAACAATGTTGACCATTGTTCTTGCCACCAACAGAGCTACATCACCTGGTGACCACACTACCTAATTCGAACAACCATTGGCAAAGCCCCTTATCAGTCACTTCATCCCTCAAAATTCACTGATCTATCCAAATCGCTCCCTCTATTATTCATCACCCTCACTCAAAAGCTACTTTAAAACTGAAAAATGACACCCCATCATCTTCTCAAACCTCATTCCTGACCACGAAATCAAAAATATGAAAAATAGTGGTCATGTTTGCTTCTCATCTTCTCTTGTAAGCTCAAACTTTCATACGAACCTATATATATAGGTATACATAGAGAAATATCTCTCCTGTTAAAAAATACAAGCCAAACCACTAATCTTTTTGTCCCATCCTACCCAATAATTCTAAGTCACCACATACATCCAACTACTAACTTCTATTAATTTTATGTCCATCAATAAATTCCATAGACCATTGCCTTTATTTAGTTCAAACACCCACATACATATGATAATCCTTCAATCAGTATAAATTTATGACAATTTAAGGGGACTTCTTATTCATTTTTCTTAAAATGAATAGATATAGATTTGTGTATAAGTTACTTCTTTATTTTATTCATATAAGTATAGAAGTTATATTTTCCATTCTTCATGTATAATTATACACATATTAATTTCATGTTATAATTTATTTATTTAATTTAAAATGTTTATTTAAAATTAATATATAGGTATTGTGATTTATTTTTATTTTTATTTATATGTAAATCAAATATTTTTAATTTTCGAGTCTATATATTTTCAAAAATATATATATATCAGAATTATTTCAAAACTCCATGAATATATACTTCCAAGTCTACTAATTATATAGGTATTTGTAATTCAAGGTTTTATACATATTTGATTTCTAATTTTATATTTTTAGTTCATGATATATATATGTTTGCAATTTTTTATAAATTTTATTCATGATTTATAAATAAATAAATAAATATATATATATGTGTGTGTGTGTAATTTTAAGTCTTTTTCTATCATACATATACATACATACGTACATATATATATATATCTGTACTAATTTTCAAAATTTATGATTGTTTACTTCAAAATATTGAAGTATTTTTATTGGTTCATTATATTTATGTATTTATTATACAATTATATATACATATATATATATATATGATTTGTTAAATATTCAAGATCATTAAACTCCAAATTTCATGTTTTGGATTATGAAATTATATATATATATATATTAATTTTTTTCTTCAAAAAGTATGAGCCTGTATTTTAATATTACACGATTATTCATTATAAAATCAAAGAAGTATTTCCAATTTTAAAAAAATGTAAGGTTATTTTATTTATGAGTATGTAATGAATTTTAAGTAAATATAAACCAGGTTGTATTTCCCAAAATAAACTTTATATTTTATGTATAAGGGTTGTTATACATATGATGTATATGTGTATGTATAAATATATTTACATATATGTATATATATATGCTAGGATGAAATATTTATTTATTTTTTAAAATGTTACTTTTATAATTCTATTTGTATTATATAATTTTTTATGCATACGATTATTTATCCATTATTTTATGTAAATATCAATTTATAATTGCCATAATTTTAAGGGAATGTTGTTGAAATAGTGGGTTCCCTAGACCTAAATATTCAATGTTTTTTATTGCCATATCGTATATACAGTTATCTATATATGATGTCATCTTACCATTATAATGTATAATTTTCTGCTTCCATTATTGAAATGGTAATGTCCATAGATTAATTTTCGTATTGAAAGGTTATAGCAGATCCGAGGCAATAATGAGAACCTCTAGATACTATGACCTTAATATTAAATATATGTTATATGGTATAGATACATTTTACTGATTGGACACTGTAGATGTTTGACTATCAGGTATTGGGGGATCATAAGCATTGATACTTTTTCTCATGAAGTTCACACATGGAGATTTCTAGTAGTGAGAATGAGGACTAACCTACTAATAAGAACACCACATGTTTTGAGTGTCATTGGTCATTTCTATCTACGATCATGTGTAATGGTCTTCTGACTTGAGATCATTACCAATGTATGCGTGACACCCCATGATTTTGTATTATGTTATTTTCTCAAATTAATTCAATAACTTACGCTACATGTAACACCGAGTTCAAGCGCACCACGACTTACCAAACTAAACGTTCGAAAGTGATTTTGAATATTACTAAATGAATTTTGAATTTTATATATTCTATATAATTTTAACATCCATATTATGTCTTTCTTAGAAATTATATAAGAAAAAATTCATTTTTTTTCAGATAATGGACGTATTTTTTAAAAACAGAAATTTTATAGCCTTTTAATGAATAACCATTTTTAAATTAAATAATTGACACTTTTATATATTCAATTTGACAAAATAAGCTTCTTCTTTAGAATCGGGAAATAAAAATTTAGTTTTGATAAATTTTTGGGGTTTTTCTGATAACTTTCATATTTGGGTGAATAGTGAAAAATACTAAATTTTAATTGAAAAAAACTTTTTAATCAAAATAATTTATAGTATTATATTATAAATTTGAATGGTTTGGAAGTATAATTGTATTATATTTTTATCATTTAATACAATTTAGGTCGTTATATGTAATTTCACATTTAAAATTTTCATAAACACATGTCAATATTTTGAATGTTTTTTTATTTTAGAAACCCACTTTTTGGTTTGGACAATGGGAATTAATTTTAATCTAATAAATGAAACTTTTATGTTTTGAATTTGGAAAAATGGAAATCATTTTTTAATTACGAAAAATCATAATTATCTAAGGGTAAATTTTTTGTATTTTTCGAAAACATTCAATTTTTGATGAATAGTGAAAAATACCGCGTTATTATTTAAAACCGACTATTTATTTAAATAATTTCTATTTTATTTAAATTTATTTTATGTAAAAATAGATATGAAATACCAATATAAGTTCAATGTAATTCATTGGTGTGATTTTATAATAATATTATATGTATAAAATTTTATTGATATTTTTAATGTTTTTACCCACCTTCTAGGAGCATTTCGAAATATGTATAAAACATAATTTTACTGCTTCTGTGAGTTGAATTTATAAAATCAGAGAGAAGAAGTTGAAATCAGTAAGTAAACTGTGATTCAATAAGATAAAAATACTTTTTAGTAAATAGTAACTTCTTACTTTTTTTACCACGGTAAAATGTAAATTGGGTAATTAAGGGTAAAAATGATATTATAATTAACCTAACACATGTTATAATTCTATTTTATAAGTGTAATTCGACTAAAAAAAATATTAGGAATATAATATGATCCTCTTTGGTCCACTTGGATTGGATTAAGAAATTTATTATTATTTTATTTAAAGAAGAGTTAAAAGTACTAAATTCAATGTTTATTAACTAACCAATTTTTAATATAGTGTTATACATAAAATAAATTTGACTATAAATATTAATTATAAAGATAAAAATATTTTATACATAATGGTATTTTATTTATATTTTTTAGTCATTATATAATTTAATTTATTTATGACACAATAATGATATAGTAATTACTTTATTATGGAAAGAATCAAATAAATGGTATTATAAATATTAAAATAAATATAATTTCAAAATATGTATGACATAAAAGAATTTTCTAGTTTAATATGACATATTATAGTTGATTAAATATATTTTTGTCGAAATAATCATGCTGTTATGACTTTCACAAAAAACAAAATACCAAATAGTGACAAAATTGACATAAATGAGTATTTAAAACAAATACTATAGAATTAAATTATTTATTTTTCCTAAAAATATATAGTTCGGCCAAAATACTATTATAATAATATATATGTCATTAATGAACCACTTGGGTTCTCTTGTCATTTTATTTTAGGTTTATTAACCATATAATATAAAAATACAAGGAGACATGGTAATGTTAAACTATTTAACTAAGAGTTAAATTTAAAAGATATGGTTAATATGGTAACCTAAACTTGTATAAAACCTATTTTTTGTGATTATTACGACCCATAACCACCTAATCATCGAAATAAATTCATTTTTAGCTATTATAATCTTAATATGATTGTATAATAAAATAATATTTCAAGACATTCCTAAAGTGACCCTCGCCTCTCTTATAAAAGGGAACTTCCCCTTCTCTCAAAATCACAGCTCCAAATTTATTTGTATTGGACAAACCCTACCCAAAAAACCTCCAAACATCCCTCACATAAACTTATATCCCTTACTATGATCATAATGCTATCCTATAGAGCCCTTTTGATCAACTCAAAAGGAAACACCTGGAGAAGAGGTAATAATTTCATCACCCTCTTTTATGTTTTTTTCTTACACTACCTATTTCTTTGTTGTTTCCAAAAAAAATAATAACTAAAGAACCTCCTACATTATATGATGTTATTATAAATTTGGTACAACTATATTCTTTATTCTATCTATCTTATAAATGGCAATGACACCATACGTGCATACGTACGACTTATAGTCTCCACGTTGTGGTGTAGTTTGTTATTCAAACACTTCATTATTTAGATGGGTATAATAATGAGTATAAAGGACCTAAATAATAAATATAAAATTTTAGTGATTCTGTATATATGATAAACCATCCAATTACATATGATTTAATAATTAATATAATGATATTGTCACTCATGTGTACGTATGGATTACTGGCTCCACGACACGATGAGATTCATTTCCACATTCACCATTCAATGATGATTATAAATAATATATTATTAATAAGTATGTAATGTATGAAATAATAATTATACTGAATATATATATGTATATATATATATCTGTGTATTTACTTACATAGATCTTATTCACTTACTTCCATTCAATATGATATGAAAATGGAAACAGTGTTTATGCATACGTACGACATATTGTGTCCATAAACGGTGCCTTCCAATTCATATATCTCTCTATTATAAATAATTATATTATAAATATATATGATATATAAATAAAGGTTTATATTCTCTATGTATTTAAATCATGATCTAAATTATACAATCAAGAATAACAAGTTAAAACACATATGATAAAGAATGTGATTATTTCTCGAAATGTTAATTTAACATGGAAATTATTATTAAATGGGTAGAATAAAGTCGTAAATGAACTATTTATGATATATTAAATATGAATATGGTTCTGGAATAATTTAATAACATACAATGGCCATTATACAGGAGGTTAAACATACCCTCAACCAAAGGAAATTCAAAATTAAGGGTTAATTTCAAAATCTCTTTATTATCCAAGGTTGTTTTACATAAGTATCTACTGGGACATATTTATCATCCATGTCCATGTTTCATAAAAGAGTTTTGAAAGGGATTATTTTTAAGGTACTTTTTTTTACTAAAACATCATTTTAAATATTTTAAATATTTATTTTCTAAACCTTTCTCATTAATTTCCATGTTTTCAAAATGGTTTAAAGGATTTATTTATATGAACATGAATGTTTTAAAATGTTAATTTCTTTCCAAATTTTCAAAGTGTTATGGGAAAATTTTATTCAAAACTATCTTTTAAATGACCTCCTTTATAAATTATTTGACTTTTAAATGATTTCATGAAAAAAGGATGTTTCTCTCAAATATTTTTACTAATCATTTTCAACTATAGAAACATCCTTTAGGAGATATTATTCTTGATTGAGTTTGATTTATTAAGATAAAAATATTCCATATTGTATTGAAGGTTTTGTGATATATTTGATTATAAATGTGTTATTTTTATAACATTCATGGTTTAGGGTTAATGTATTGACATTTTGTATGTTTGTTCTAATACGAACGTTTATGTTATGTTTCAACCTTTTCATATGAGGAATGTATTGGACTTTATATGTGACGGGTGGAGCCCACTATAGCTCCTCGATGCATCGGTTGGTCTCATGAGTCAAACTAGTGTCTTGGCATAAGTCCTCGACAGAATCTTATTTTTAGTCTTGGAACAAGGCCTTGACAATGTGGTTATGAAGTCAGGCACTATACATTTCCTCATTCTGAAAATAATATTGATGGTTCATGTGGTTATTCGACAAGTAGAATACCCATGAAAGTGTTTTATTATAAAAATATTTACTCATCTCATATTTATTCCATAAAGTGTTCATGTTTATTATTTGTAAAAGCATGCCTTTTTAATTATTCAACATTACTATTGTTTATGTTATCTTCTGCTAAATTGATTACCCTTTCTGAGCTTTTGAGATCACCTCTTTATTATGTTTTATTTTCTCAGGATTTCAAAGAATTGTATTATATTTGATATGCAACGTTAATCGAAAAGGGAATAATGGCATTCTCAAAGAACTATTGATGCAGTATTTTATGTCTGAAATTGAAATGTGAAGTTGATGTATGTAATCTATTTTCAAGACTGCTAAACTGATCGGTCTTTTGGGACATGATTTCCTTGTATCATGAAAATGTATAAAAATAATGCACCGACTCTGGGTAACTGGGGTCGAGGCGTTAAATAATTTCATTTGATTTAACACATTGATGCGTGGTGAAAACCATGGGAATGAAGTTGTGGTGAGGTAGTTTATGTTGGGCACATCATTGGTGGTATCACATTTGTTGAATGATCTGGAAAGGATTTGTCACTTTCGGGTTATGGTAGTAATATATATCTCCGGCTATGTTGATATAGACGACATAATCTTTCTAAGACAATGGGCATGGCAGTCAGGGGTAAATCTATCCATTTAAATCAGAAAATAATAAATCATGATAAGGGAGATGACATGTGAGTGCGTCCTGCATTATAAGATATTACAGACAAAGAGATTATATTACACAATGCATGTGTGTAGGTTGGTTGTTTCTAATGTGAAAATCATTATCTTTTCAGAGCCGTGATAGGTTTCTAGATCCTGCTCTTGGTCTATGATTACTATTCACTACTATCGAGATAAGGGCCTAGAGAGTCACACACAATAGTGTATTCAAGAATATTCTCTATTTAGTTGAATAAGAGTTTTGGACATAGTGGGCCTCTCCATAGGCGTCCGAGATTTTTCCAAAGTTAAGCGATCACCAATGAAATAAATAAATTAATTTTATTCATGTTTATAATAATTAGTATTGAATTTATTTATTTAATGTATTTACGAGTTTTTAGTAAATACATGAAAAATATTAAATTATTAAAGGTTCAATTAATATTTATGGGAGGGGAAGGTAGAGTTAATGTTCCAATTATTATCACGTAATATATTTTAATATATTAAAAGTGAATGATAATAATTTTAATAACTAAGTTCAGTAGTCAATAAATTTTTTTTATAGGGAATTAGGTAGTCGGTGTATGCGAGGCGATACCAAGTATTTTAATTAAACACTATAAATATAAGAGGATAAGAGATTTAAAGTTAATGTTCATGGAAATTCTCTCCCCTCTCCTATCTCCCATGATCTAGAGATAGATTCTCTAGATAATAGGAGCTCAGATCGAGCTCTCTCTCTCAGGCATTGCTAGTGAAGTGATATAGTGATTGTTGGAGTGTCGAAGTCATCATTGAAATTCTGAGCTAGCACCTAGATTACAATGAATGATGCTCTCATGGATTCCTTGAAGTGTGTTTGGATGACCTAGAAGAATTCGGCTTCAGATTCTTTGGGCAGTGATCACCAATGACGTGCACACATCGTGCATAGCTTTTGATTTAAACCAGGTATTTTTTCTATTTATTTTGTGCTTAAAACTATTCACGCATGGTCCTCGGATTTGACATGGTTTTATTATTATACCATGTGATAGTGCAATAAACTACACATGCACAAAACTAATAAACCATGAAAAAAAAATGAAAAATTGATCATGAAAATTCTATATCTTTCTAGGTCAGTAGTGAGTGCGATTGCATAGAACATGCTTATAAAAAATAGAAAATGATTTCTTTCATCACACTGAAAATAATAAAACCTGTAAATATATATTAAGTCATAACAGGCTTCTTTCATTAATGTTTTGTCAAATCCGGCTGTTTGAGGTGTCGATCATGCCATAGATGAGGGTTACTCTTACTACCGGGGAGTGCTTACAAAAATTATGGGTTGACTTAACTAAAATTGCAGAAAAGAAATAACTATATCTAGGTTGTTGTTATTTTAGAGGCAAGCATTGAGTAAATCATGTTCTGATTTTAGAATCCGTGACTTCACACAACAGATCAAGGAGCCGCATGTTAAAGTGGCTGGCCAACCAAAAGGCCACCTAGAACCCTCCAAGTAGTGGCATAGCCATATCTTGTAGACTATTAGGGGCAGTTCCAAGATACATGCCACTAGAATACTCATGTGACTGAATATTTATATTCTAGCATAGAGGGTTCCTAGAATCTAATAAATTATTGGGAGATGTTAAATTATTTAAGTAATTAATCAAAAATTGTCTAAACTGGTAATCAGATAAATGGATATCATCTGCTAAAATTCATTTTTATAGAAAAATGGAAATTTATACCACAAGTTTAAACTATTATAAATATTGGACAATGTAAATGTCCACACTAACACAAGTATCCACGAATAGTACATGCCCATGGACAAAGTACAATGATATAGGAAACTCATGGTGTTAGTGTCTCAAACACTACTAAACTACCTCAAGAAGGGAAGGTGAAAATTTATTACAGGATACTAATGAACAAAGCATATGATAGTTATGTCATTATGATTCCATCAATGTTTGGTGTCAGTTGTGTTCGCTACACCAGGATATGGATGATATTACATGATGTCTCGTCTCTAAGATGTTTTCAAGGATAAAGTGATGAAATGCTATAAATAAGGCATTGTTACACCTACATGTGTAAAGTAAAATATTTATCATGATCTTTAAATGGATCCCTTTCTAATATCATTTTCACCACATTACACAAGTCTCATTTTATGTAACAAAAACAATCAAGTGTTGAGTAAATTCTTCATTACCTATCCAAGTAACGTTTTCCAAGGGAATAAGAATACCAAAGACCATTTTATTCTTATGGAGAATAAATTGAATGACAATGTGGAATAGTCAAATCCATTTAATGATAATTATAAATTCATTACATCCTTCAATTAATGAGGTGATAACAAAGGTTATTTTCATTGCATATTATAAAATAATATAATAGAAGTTTAAGAGAAATAAAATGATTTAAAGAAGTATGTTGTCACTTAAACATCAGGAATATTCATCAATGTAATGTTTCCTTTTACTACCTGGGTATTTAATACAATATTTCTTTACATATGTGTATTTACATATAGTTACGAAGTAAGTATAGAAACATTACTAGAAGTCAGGTGTATTCTCCAAGTGGATGTCAAAGGGCCATACCTAGGCCAGTGGTGAGAGGTACATGACTTCTTTAATTTCCAAATAAAATATTTGTGTTGAACTATTATTGAGTATAACCACAAATATTAATCTCATGTTTCATTAGACATAATGATACATTCTTTCAAGTTCTAGAATGAATTTTGTTTTTGTTAAACTCAATCACTAGTTTAGTGATACATGAATCATATTGAATTAGTGATGAATATAATTGTAAGACTTATACATAGTTGTGAAAATATAATTCTCTGTCAAGTAATACTAAAAGTGGATATCATGAATATAAAAATTATGGTATTTAGGCTCGGCACAGATAAATACTTTTTATATTATAGACGTCTTTATTTTTGACAAAGGATCCTTTAATAAAAAAGGTATGTCACAAATCATTTAGAAATTGATCAACAAGAAAATGTGAACTATTCCAAGTATAAACTAGTAGTATATATACTTTATAATATTTATTTATGTAATTGTGGTATAATAATGTAATTTATATTCATGGTCAGAAAATATGAGTTTCTTCGGGTTGGGATACCGAAGAATATCTAGACCAAGAATTCTTCAATCATGATAATGTAACATGAAGTAATTCCTAAAAGAATATTACCTTATAGAAATCACAAAATTAATTTTATTGAGGAGGATTGATGATGAAGTATTAAAAATCAACATTGATCAACAAACATGTAGCTTGGAGCAATTCTTAAATGCATATGTTATACATCAAAATTTTTATGTAAGTAATATCAATGTTGCAATTGTTAGAAAATTATATTATATTTTGTGAAATGATTTGTAAATAATGGCAATATGCCACCACCATATGCCAATTGTAATGAAAAATGGATATTATATGAGTCCTAGTATGATGTAAATCCATTAAGTTATAAGGAAAAATGTTTGTATGTAAATGGTTTGTTCAGATACAAATAGGCTTACCTGAAGACAAACACATTGTGAATCTGAGGTACTTATCCTAATGATTTCAAAGGATATTAGAAAAATCCATAAGATAGAAAATTGTTAGTCAAGTGATGGACTAAATATCTATATAAGGGTGAACATCTACATTAAAGTAATTGGGATCTATATTGACTTATGTTTAGCTAATGCTCAAGATGCACAAATAGTTGACATTGGAAGTAGTTCCACAAGCACATGTGAAACATAGTATGTTCCAAAGACATATACTATTGAGGAAGGATAAAACCATGGTGATGGTTTTTATATTCACCTCGTTCAGTGATCTATTATTCAATGTGAATAATATTTTGTACAAGTAAGCAATGTATGGAAATTATCTAAAATTTCAAGACCAACTAAAATTCAATTAATGGATTCCATGTATCCATGTGAAAAGGGGATTATTGTTTTGAATAATATGGTGGATATTCAAGTGAATTTATACATGGATGGTTCAAGTCTAGTACCAATAAGGATTGATTGGTTTCCCCAAGTCGTTATGCCTAAATTCGTTAGAATTTTACTTATCAAAGCTAACATCTATGATCAAATTATTTAGCATTAGATGTCATGGACACCAATCGTGAATGGGGTCTATACGACACAACCAAAAAGGTATGGTCATGTAAAAGAATGCTAATAAAGGTAACAAGTTACTGAAATATGATTTTGGATTAAAGTTAGCAATGTGATTATAGAATATACATTTTAATGAAATGATTGTCATCTGTCTACCAGAGGTTAGTGGGTGCTCTAATGTTTTCCATAAAGATTTATGGTCGACGACATATGGAAAAAAATCATTGGTCTCATAGTTAGTTATGACCAAGATGAAATTTATTTTCCAGTGATTGACATAAAGTTGCAGCTAATGTTATAGGGATCATTATCTACTGAGTTAAATCAACGTGTTTCTGTGTCCGAGTCAATCATACATATAGTGAAATTGTATTGAAGTATACAAGATGGAACAATTTAAGGGATGAATTTTTGCCTATGTCACGGGGAATAATCTCTCCATGTTGACCTATCCGTGACATGGGAATAGATAAACATTGTGAGTAACAATCCATACGTCGAAGCGATGGATCAATCCCATATGCCATTATATACATGAATTGATATTTCTAGGATATGCTCTATAATAGGTAAATAACATTTATATCCAGGAGAAATACAAGGGATGCAGTCTGAACTATCTTATTGTACTTTGACAAGTACAAAAGATATGATCCTGGTAAGTGGAGAAGAAAGGATACTAGTTTTCAGGTATACAAACTAGTCTTCCATAGATCAAATTGATATATTACCCTAGATAGGATAAAGGCTATGAGAGAGTCAAGATCATATCATCTAATGGTATTCAAACCTACAAATACCGAGTATGTTGGATCATTAAGGTAGATAAGAAGAAGTTAAATAATACAGTTTTTTCCAATTCATGGAATCACACCTAGTAAGAAAAGTCTTATCATGATGTAAATTATGATATTATTACTAGCCAAGATGTCAATCTCTGATAGTGTACAAGTGAGATAAGATCAGGATACCATCTCTTTAGTAGATTTACTCAAGGAGACAAGGTCTTAAGAGAATAATTTCCTTACGGTGGAACCATGGCAGGCCCAATAACTAAATCAATTACTCTGTAGAAACATGATGTTAATCATGTGAGTAGCTAACATGTTTGGTAATCATGTTGAATCTAGTGAAAGTGGGAGTGTTGAAAATGTGGGTTCCCTAGACCCAAATATTCAGGGCTTTTGATTACCATGTCAGGTATACAATTATCTATACATGATGTCATCGTACCATTATAATGTACATTTTTTTGCTTCCACTATTGAAATGGTAGTGTCCAAAGATTAATTGTCATATCAAAAGGTTATAGAAGATCCCAGGATATAATGAGAACCTCTAGATATTATGACATTAGACTTAAGTATATGTTCAATGGTATAGATACATCTTACTAATTGTACACATTAGATGTTTGAATATCAGGTCCTAGGGGCTCATAATAATTGAGACATATTCTCATGAAGTTCTCAAATTTTGATCTCTTGTCGATAGATTATAAGGTGTGACCTTCCAATAGGAACACCACATGTTTTGGGGGTCATTGGTCATTCTTATCTAGGATCATGTGTAATGGTCACTTGAATTGAGATAATTACCAATGTATGTCATATTATTGAGTACTTTGATGTGATACAAAAACCCTGAAAATAAAGTTGTGGCAAGGTAGTTTGCGTTTAGTGCGTCATTGGTGACATGGCATTGGTTGAATGGTCAAGAAATAATTTTTCGCTTCTGAGTTATGAAAGTAATATATATCTCATGCCATGTTGATATGGATGGAGGATCCATTATAAGACATTTTCCATGTTAGTAAATGATAAATCCATCCCGTTAAATCAAAAAATAATAAATAAAGATAAGGGAGATGACACATGAGTCCATCCTCCTTTATGAGATTTTATAGAAAAAGATATTATATTACGTACTGCGTGTTTGTCGGTTGGTTGTCGCTACTATGAGAATCTTTATCTATTGAGGGGCCATGATGGGTTGCTAGATCCCACTATTAGTATGTAAATACATCGCAATTCTATCGAGATAAGGTCCTAGTGGGTCACACACAATAGCGTATTCAAGAATCTTCCATATTCAGTTGAATATGAGTTTTGAACATAGTGGGCCCCGCCACAGGGGTTTGGGATTTTTCCAAAGATAAACAATCAACAAGTCAGTAAATAAATTCATTCAAATCTATTTTAGAATAACGAGTATTGAATTTATTTATTCAATGTATTTACGAGTTTTAATTAAATACAAGAAAAATATTAATTGACAGATATTAAATTATTTTATGGTCAATTAATAATTATGGGAGTGATGAGTTGAGTAAATGACTCAATTATTATCATTTATTATATTTTAATATATTATAAGTGAAGGATAATAATATTTATGACTCGGTTTAGTAGTACTAAAATGTTTTTGATTGCGAGTTATGTATTCGAAGTCGGTGAGGTGATACCAGGTATTTCAATTAACCATTATAAATATAATAGGAGAGGAGCTTTACAATTACTATTGATGGAAATTTTCTCTCCTTTCATCTCTCCCATGTTCTAGAGAGAGATGATTTGGATTCAAGGAGATCAGATCATGCTCTCTCTCTTAGGTGTCACTTGTGATGCGATGTAGTTATCGTTGGATCGTCAAAGGCATCGTCACAATTCTGCACTAGCACTTGGATTATGACGAATGACATTTCTGTAGATTTCTTGAATCATGTGTGGATGATCTAGATGAATTTGGCTTCAGATTCTTCGAGCAATGATCTCTAATGATGAGCAGACATCGTGCACCGATTCAGATTTAAACAAGGTATTTTTTACAGTTTTGTTTGATCTTAATACCCTTCACGTGTGGTCCTCGACTTTGATTGGGCTCCTCTACACCGACATTGACTAGTTTACATCGATTATCAGTAGAAAATTTTAAAAAACCCATATTATTGGGGTTTTCTCTGCAAGCCATTTTCCAATAAATTCTTGACATATTTACCCCAACTGTGAAAGTACAAATTTTTTTAACTACGAAAATTAGTTATTCACGGATTATTTTTAAATAATAAAATTTAATAATTTTTATAAAATTCATTTCACGATTTTATGAATTAATTTTGGAGCACATGGATCGGTATTACAATTAATTATTTAGGAAAAGGCTAAATGACATGAGTTTTTGTTATATCAAATTTCCCATGATATTTCCTAAAAAGAATAATATTTACATATTCAAATATAAATAAATTGTGTACGTGTATTTAATGCATTTAATTTTTTTAAAAATCAAAACTCTAAAGAAAAATGTATATATATATTTATAAATAAAGTTAAATTTTTTCATAAAAGAATTAGCACTTTGAAATTATAAACATAAAATATGAGTGGGGAGAGAACCAATTCATAATGTAAGTGTGTAGGCCGATAAAACCTTCAATGATTAGACAGAAACCATTTTTTTAATAGCCTGCTTAATTTTTTTCTAAAAAATCACAAGATTATTTTAAAACATTTTCAAAATAATATGTATTTCAAAGGAGTATTATTATTATTTCAAAGACGTATGTGTTATCAATGGATTTATGAAATTTCAAAAAGTATATGTTTTATAAAAAGTATTATATTACTATTTTGAATGGAGTATATATTTATAAAAGAATTTTCAAAATCAAGTTTTAAAAGGATTTTCAGAAGAATTAAAAAAAGGTACAATATTTAAAAAAGTGAATTAAAAATTATGTTTTCAAAATTATAAGAATTTTTTAAAAAAATTCAATGTTATTTTCATAATTATTCTCAAAATTTATTTCCAAAAATGGTTTTCACTTGTTTTTAAAATACCAAATTGGGAAATTTTTCTCAGCCAATGTTTTAATAATTTTTTTCATGCCCATTTAGAGGTTTCATGGAGTTTTACCTACAATAATGAGCTATTATGAGAAAAGTCTTATACAAACATTTTATTTATTATATTAAATTTGGTTATATGTTAAAGTGGTCCTTTTCCTCTAATTCCTAGACCAAATAATTTCTAATATGTAAATGACTGCATACTTCTATATTAATTTATATATATATATATATAATACACTATTTTTATACCAGATCTAGAAGGGTGGGTCTGGGGCATCATAATTGGTATCAAATGAAAGATATAGATAACTTTGGAGAGTATGATGTTTGGTTAAAATAAGTTTAGATTATAATTATGTAAACATGTTTAGTAAAACCTTGGTTTTATAAATTTTCATATTGTGAAAAAATCTAAGAGTTAGAAATCTAGTTTTAAACTCATTATAAGTTAAGTGAACTTTACAGATATTTAATTCTAGTAAATATTGTTCTTTAAATTATAAAAATGGAATTTCATAATTTTCATTGAATATGAAAAAAAAATTCAAGGATGAAATTATAATTATGGTGGGTAGAATGTAACACCCAAAAAAGTCTAAGGGTTCTTTTTTAGTAAATGTTTACTTATTTATTTTTTTATATTCAAAACATATTAAGTATAATCAAACATTAACATCTGTATATTTTTCAGTCATTTTAGATATTTTTAATATATGATGATGAAATATAATATGTTACTTTTATTTCCATGAAATAAAATTGTATAGTTTCATGAAAATATATTAATTTTTATATTATGTACTAAGTAATTATACTCTCATAACATTCCTTATATATAAAAAATTCTTCCAAAATCTCATATTTTAATCTTATATGTAATTATTATATTATTTTTGAAAGAAAAATACTTTTATACGAATATTTTTAAGTGTTTATATATCTATTGGAAAAACATCTTATATAATTTACATGTCACATAGAATATTAAATTTATTTATTTTATTACAATTGAGTTACATATTATTTTAAATATTAAAAAATATATATTCTTTGATTTTTTTAGATTTTAATATTTGTGAAATAATATATATAATAATAATTAATAAAAAACGTTATTATAAAATATTATTGAAAAATTATTTTTGGTACGTTGTCTTAAATAGGTAATGAAACTATAATTATAAAAATATAATTACGATTAAATTCAAAATAATAATAATAATAATGTTTGATTGTATAAAAATCGAATAATTTATTTATGGATAGTAAAATAATAAGAATGTAATTAATTAAAATTATTACTTATAAATTTAATAATTGAGTTTTTTTATTTAATATAGATATTTATATAATTATAACAAAAAAACATAATTAGTTAAATGAATATTTATGATGGGTTTTTATTATATTATATGTATTTAATATATTAATAATAAAAATATATAATTATATTATATTCAAATAAATTTTTAATATATAAAGATATATAAAGAAATATTTATTTAAATATGTACATATATATTTATAGCCTTAAAAAATATTTGTGTAAGGAAAAACAAAATTTTTATTTATTTTTTATAGACATTTACCTATATATATATATATGATAAATCATTTCTAAAAATATTAAATGAAAATGAAAAAAAAAATTTAAAAATAGCTAGATGTGTCATATTCCTCCCCACACCAACATCGAACCACCACCTTACTTTCCACCCAGCCACCGTCAACCATAATACTCACCGCCACTGAATCTACACCACCAAGAGACCGCACCGTGTTACCCAAAACAGTGTTGGAAAACCCCTTATCTATCACCACCTCCCTCATTGTTCATAGATCCAGTAAAATAACTCCCTCCAATGTTCATCAGCCTAACCCACAAGTTCCACTAAAAAAAATTCCACCCTCATCTTATTCTCAATCCTCATTTTAGATTATGACATTAATAGTACATGAAATAGTGGCCATGAATGATTCTCAAATTATCTTTAAATCTTAAGCTGTGATATGAACCTGTATATATATATATGTATGTATGTATATATACTAAGGAAACTCTCCTTCGTTGGAAAAACCCAAGAGGAACCTATCTTCCATTTTTCCTCTCTTACCCACAGATTTGAACACGCCACAGAAAGAATGATACTTCCTTTTCTTGATTCACATTCTTTCATGCAAGGTAGGATTCCATTTCCTTCATTTTGTTCGAACGCCCACTGGTAGAAGTGTTTCCTCCCTTTGGTTACCATTTAAATAAATGTAAGGGGAATTTTATTATTATAAAAAACTCTAATATATATATATATATGTGTGTGTGTGTGTCTATATATTACATCTATATTTCACACATATACATATATAAATAATCTTTTTTTGTTATTCATGTATAACGGTACATGTATTAATTTCATGTTATAATTTATTTATTTTAAGTACGAAAGTTTATTTAAAATTAATATGTAGGTAAGTGAATTTATTTATATTCAAACCATTAATTTTTATTTTTCAATTCTATATGTTTTTGAAAATATATATATGGGTATTATTTCAAAAATCCAAGAATACCTACTTCAAGGTCTTCTAAATATTTATGTATTTAAAATTTTATGTTTTATACATATGTGATTTCAGAGTTTATATTTGTAATTTAGGATTAATATATATGTGTGTGGATTGTTTTAAGTTTATACATGATTTATAAATATATATGTTTGTAATTTAATGTCTATGTTTGTCATACATACAAATATTTATATATATATAAGTATAATTTTCAAAATCTATGATTGTTTACTTGAAAAACATATAAGTATTTTTATGTTTGTATGATATTAATGTATTTAGTATTCAAACACACACACACACACAAACACACACACACACACACACATATATTTTATTCCATGTTCACGATATTTTTACTTCTACACACACGTTTATTATTATGTTTCTTTTTATATAAATATATATATTCAAATTTATGGTATTCAAAAATTTTATGCACTTTTTTTAAATTAAAAGCTTACTAATTTTATAATCATTGAAGTATTTCCAATATTATAATCATGTAATCGGATTTCATTTATGAATGTATTATACTTTTTAAGAATTAAAACATAATTATGGATATCACATAAACTCTTTTATGATTTATGTATAAGGGTTATTATACTTATGATGTAAATATATATACGTATATATATATATATGAAAGGATGAAATGTTTATTTTAAAAATGTTACTTTTATAATTTTATGTGGATTATATAATTTTTTATTCTTAGGATTATTTATCCATTATTTGTTGTTAATTAAAACTTACAATTGCTATTATATTATTTATAAGTATTATATATGTACCCCAATATTTTATGTGTGATAGAATCAAATTTTTAGTTAATAAAATGTATTTTTAAAGGATGATTTTTAAATTATAAAATTTATAACTTATATAAAATGCATTTCATGATTTGAAGAAAGAATTTTCAGTACTTGGATGGTCATCATTGTTAACATTCCATGAAAAGGAAAAATAGAATGAGTATTGGTTGTAAAAAATATTACAATTGATTTCCCAAAAAGGATAATATTTTTGTATGCATATATAAATATAAGTGTGTAATTTTATTTAATGAAATTTTATGTTTGTAAACTCAAAAGTCATGTGAAAATGTATATATACAAACTTAAATATATCTATCAAGAAAGTTAAAAAAATTATAAAAAAATTGATACTTGGACATTTTAATCATGAAAATTGTGTGGAAAGTGAACCCATTACATTGTAAAGTGGGTAGTCCTAGATAGCCATCAATGTTTGAAGTGGCCCCTTTGTTTTTCAGTATATTACTTAATGATTTATGAATAATAAATTTATTATTTTAAAACATTTTCAAAAGATTAAGTATCTCAAAAATATTATTTTTAGTGTTTTCAAAGGTGAATGTATTTTAGAAGTATTTATGACATTTCCAAAAGTGTACGTATTTTAAAAATGATTATATTAATATTTTTAAGGGAGTAACTATTTTTAATGGAATTTTCAAAATCATGTCTTCAAAGGATTTTACAAAGGGTTTAAAAAAAAATATTATAGTTGAAAGAGTGATTTAAAAAATTATAAGTATTTTCAATGTATTTTCAAAGGTATTTTAAAAATAACTTTCAAATGGTATATACCAAAATAAATTTCATTGGCTTTTTCAACCCATTACTGGGAGAACTTTCTCACTTTATGTTTTATAATATGATTTTAGGTTTCATGGATGTTTTATCTTCAATAGTGAGATAACACAAGAAAATTATTATCACTACCTTTTTATTTATTATTTTAACATAAGTAATTTGTTAGAGTGGGTCCTTTTCCTCCAAATACTAGAACAAAAATGATAATAATATGTAAATGATTTTAACGTTTTTAGTTAATTTTGATAAAAAAATATATAATATTTTTTTACTACTTCCAGTAGTGTGGGTATATGGACTCACATAACCCATGTAAAAGAAGATTGTTTCTTAATAATTTTATCATTATATAAACATCTAAAGATTTCAAGGTTTTATAAAAATTCTATCACAATATAAACCATGGATGAGAAATATATTTCATAAATATCGTGTCATCGTAATCATAAAACATATTGACAAGGAATAAAGATAGTATCATTGGATCATATCACTAGTAAGCTTAAGTAAAATTAAATATTATTATATTATATGTAAAATGTTTTTTAATGATAAATTAAAAAATTTCTTAAGTAAAATAGCACATAGACTTTAAAAAACAATTTTATAATAAAACTCATTTTTAAATTTATTTTATTTGAAAAATTCCTTGAATACATATAAAGGAATATAAATAAATAGTTTAAAACATTTCGTTAGAAAAATATCATTTCCACTTTAGAAAACAATTTTTAAAACAAAAAATAATTTCCAATTACCATACATAGAAAATAACATTGTTAACATATATAGACATCTTTAAAAACAAATCAAAAAATTTAATCATGAAAAAATATTTTCCACATTGACAAACCATTTTTAAAATTTAAACAATTCTAGATATTATTTTCATTTAAAATAAAATTTGAATCTTATAAATGATAGTTTCAAAAATTGAGAGGTCAGGGTCTTGGAATATGTCATACATGTTAAAATAAATATTTTGTTCAAATTTTTATTAGACGAAAATTGAGACTTGTTTTGATAAATAAATAATGATTAATTTCAATTTTTAAAATGTCAAAAAGCATAAATATTGTGTTAAAAATAATCTATATAATGTTAAAAACAATTTTATTTTAAAAAAAATGTTTTTGGAAGAAAAATATATATTTTTGATTTAAGAGACAAATAAATAAATTTTCTATTAATAATTTTATTTTAAAATATTGAGTATATATATAGATTAAAATGAAGGGAAAACGTATATTCTCAAGAAATAAAACGATGAGATGAATATTCATGATTTTCTTTGAGAGATGGATCATAAGGTTTCATCATGAGAAACATATTAAAAAACAATCCCTATAAATGATCATATTTTATAATAAAACACTAACCGCTTTGGTAATATAGAATCATTTGTTCCATTAAACAATAATATCCAATTAACTAATAAATATAATGAATATAAGAAGTATCATGATATAACATTTTAAAGAGGTAGTATATAAACCTCATAAATGAAGATAGGTTCATAACATAACATTTTTATCCAATAAGAAAATTCGGGACCAAAATCCCTCATCAATTTAGTAATCTTTTGAATAATTATCCCTATGAATGTGTGATCCTAAAATGGATATGTAAATACAAATAATTTTTATGATAATGATGATGAATTAAATTAATGGGGAGTATATAATCTATAAAATGAAATAGTTAGTGAACATGACATATGTCTTATGAAAGTAAAAAGGGATAAGGAAATCCCCTACCTCAAGTATTGAAATCCTTCATACACATTTAAACCATATGAATAAATAATATATGTTAATTATAGATATATTAATGAATCATAAGTTTATATATCATACAATATTTATAATAATTATGACATTTTTTATTTGTTTCTTACAAAATCATTGTTAAAATCACACTCCGGTGATAATCCCTTTATTTTTTCATGTTTATTTTGATTTTTTATTTTTGTTCGTATTCACATGATCATAGTTCTATAATATACAAAATTTTATAAATTATATAATTAGCATAAATATTATATATACATTTATTTAGAGTAATCCATAAAATTTAGATATAGAAAATTAAATACAGTGGTTATGGACACAGTAGGCCATAAGTACACATGAACACATTTCCATTTTATCGAAAGAATAAAATATATAAGGGTACATAATATATTATTATTAAATAGAAATTTTTATTTCTTATATATCACATATTTTAGTTTAAACCTTTACTTATTACCTTCCATGTAAAGCGTATGTGGAAAACAAAGCACATTACTTCACGAGACGTTAGTCTGATGTACACATGAAAAACATTATCATATCCCTCATGGAATGGAATATATGAAGAAATATATGATATTATAATTAAATTTTTAAAATTATATTAATAACATCATATTTATTCATTTTGCCTATGCTTATTACCATCCACGTAAAAAATGAAAAAAACATCACAAATGTTTGTGAGGCGGTAGTCCATCGTACACATGATAGACATTATTGTTTTACAACATGTTAAAAGGTAAAAAGTAAGATATGGTATTTTAATTAATTTGGTATAATAATATCAGAAATATATTATATAAAAATTAAATACATCATTATATACAACCATGAGAGGGGGTGATGGATAACAAATAACATCGATTCGCAAGTCGGTAGTTATCTATACACATGAATGATGATTTCATATGTCACTTGATGGAATAAGAGAAAAAATTAGGTTATGATATTAACATAACAAAAATATAAGTATATATAATATATTGAGGATATTATATCAAAATTCCATAATAATAATTGAATGAGTTGGAGGAATAAATGAATAAAACTCTAGGGTAGAGATATTACCTCTTATTAAGACAACTTTGTTTGGTTTTAATCAAAAGGAATCATTGGATAGATTCATGAAAAAAATAAGGAATTCAAGATGAGATGATAGAATTAAGGAATTGATATAGGTAGGAACTGGATAACTCAAATGGTTTTGGAAGTGAAAATAGGAGATGAGATGGGGTGCCCTTTTATAAGCGGGGTGAGTGACACACTTGTAATATTATCAAAGAAAATGTTTCACCCGTGTTTTTAATATGAAAAAGGAACTAAAATGAGACATTTTCAAACCATAGAGGTTATAAGGTATAACTATGGCTAGAAAATGGTTGATTTACCAGTTTTTTCAGTCATTTTAGCTATTATCATTACAGTTATCCCATGGTAATCCCATTTTCACCTTGACCATGGTAACTAATTTTTATAACATTTTATGTTTATAATGGTTAACATTTAAACTCAACTTATTATGTAATATAGAGACTTTTTATTAAAAATTTGTAATCCAATTTCTCATACCCTATTCATAGAAGTGTGAAATTTAAATTTAAAATGAATATTGTGCCCATGATGAAAAATCAGTTTTCTAAAGTGAATAGTTTCAAAAGTTAAAAAAAATTATATAAAAATTAAATATGATTTTTTTGGTGAAATAAATTCAATTAATAGATATATAATTTAAAAAATTGTTCTTTTGAAACCATCTTAAAATAATGGTGAGTTTTTAAATAAATCAAAATTATTAATAAAAACCACTATTATTCACTATTCATCAAAAAATTTATATTTTCAAAATAGTATCAAAATTTATTCAGAAGATAATTTTTACCAGATGATTTAAAAAATAAATTTTAAAAAATTGGAAAAAATTAATTTTAAAATAAGTGTGAAAATGGGGACCAAGAGGTTGTTTTGAAAAAAAAATATAGTTTTTAGGTGTAAACATAGATTTTATCTTATCACTTATTTAGAAAAACAACATTCAAATGGTAAATATTTTATTGAATATATTATACTTAAATATCATTTAAATCATTAAGAAAAGTTATTTATTTAATTTATTGGGGTAAAACATGATTGTAAGAATACAAATTTCTTTTCAGAAAAAGATTTACTTTATTTTCAAATGGTTTTTATTTTAATTTATAATTAATTACTCCCCAAATAATTCATTATATATATATATATATATATATTTGTGTGTTTGTGTTTGTGATAACTCCCATAAAAAATAACTACCATAAAAAATAACAATATTTTAATACAATTCAATGTTTCGTTCAAACTAGGTGTCACATGTAATGTAAGATATGCTCAATATTTTATATAACACAAGATAAACTCAGTGTTTTTTGTAAGTCAAGATAAAATTGATGTTCCATGTAACAGAAAATCTAGAAGGTAAAATTTATTTGAAAACAAATATTTCACAAAATTATGTGGTGTTATATGAAATTATATAATCATGAAAATAACTCCAGATATGTCCTAAACTATGATACCTTCTATCATCATGCGACTATTTTAGGTTCAACCTATATAAAATTCAATTAATTATAGGTTTTATCATGTTAAATGATAATATAATTCAAAACCAAATTTCAAAAAATAACTATGTTTTCCTCAAATTACAACTGAGGAAAACCGAGCAGAACATACATTGATATATGCATCATATTAGATTAATATTTAATAAATTCCACATTATTACATTATATATAACCATAAAGGATTATTATATTTATAGTATAGATACATAATCAACTTATTTCATAAAATATCTTCAATATATCCTACAAAGTTTCTTCTATTATAGTACCCTTCTTATAAACTTCTTACTTGAAACCATTCTTCATAACCTAGGGAAAATGGAATCATAAGAAATAGTGTGCTCAGATTCCTAGAAAGGGTAAACATGGGGGATATAAATCGAATATCATAAGTAATAATAATATAAAAATAATGATATGATACCATGAAAATAACTTAAAATTATTATAACCAATTAGTTATATATCATAAATCACATGTCCTGGTATAAAGAATTATAATTTCAAAGGAAATATTTCAGGAGAGTGAGGATTACTCATTATTTAATCATGATCTATTGGATAAAATCATTATTATAAAGACTTATAATATTATTTTTGTAACAATCATAAGCATTGAAAATCATTTCATTAGTAAAGGTTCACTTCCATGATTATCATAGTAGAAAATTTCCATAATGGATTAGGTTCACTCCATATTCCAACATTTCCTTAGTCAAGGTTCACTTCCATGACTATCATAGTGTGAAAATTCCCATACTGAAGTGGGTTCACTCCATATAATATTCCATATTTTATTAAGAGAATCAATCACTACCCAATGAAATGGATTAATATAACTAACCCACCTATCACATAATCAATACTTTACATATTTGTGCCCAATTCTCATAAAAATCTTCAAAATGTATCATAGCTTAACCCATAGAAAATAAAAAAGGTTCGTAAATATTTCATCATCACATAGTCATAATACCACTAGAGAAATAACATATAAGGTATCATTATATCATATTCACATCAATGTAGAAGAAACATCAATTGATATTCATATTGATGACAAATACCAATAAAAAGAGAATTATAAAATTTATTTGAGAACATTTAGAAATTTATTTTTCCTTTGATATATTTAAAAAAATAATGTTCTATAATATTGAAAATATTAGCTTTTTTGAAAATTACCATAAAATATTGTAAATAAATATTAAATGGAAATAATGATCATGATGATAATAAAACCCCTTTATGTATAAATTTTAAAACAAATAATCCTTTCATACTTTTGGAAAAAACCACAAAAAAGTTATTTACAAAAATGAAAAAATATTATATTTAATGAATTGAAAATAACTTCAATTTTTTTTGAAAACTAATTTAAAAATAATTCTATCATAGAACAAGACATGATAAAAACATTTTAAAGAACATTTTAATGGTTGAAAAAGTTCACCTACCAATGAGAAAATACAGTCAAATTTTTTAAAAAAATCACTTGAACATATCAAGTGAAAAAGAGAGTAAATTAAAGGAAACGATGGAAAATATAGAAATAAATATATAAAAATAAAATATATGGGTTTTAAAGGATAATGATCATATAATTTTCCTCAATTAAATTTTAACAGAGACAACATGAACAAAACAAGATAGTAACATTGATTTTGAGAGGCATCACGGACCGACCCCTGTTTGGGAATCAACCACTGCGGATGACGAATCTGGTTTGGGATGCGGTGATGATTACAGGTACTATGATATGCAGTATGGTGTTGTTTTCCTTTTTATTTGTTTGAACTTCAAGTGTTGGTTTGTGATGTTGTTGGACTTTTGGCACTGATCTATTTTTTTTGGACCTGTCATTGGTACCGACAACCCATAATCCGACTTTTAAAATGGAAAAAATGTTCTGCTGAATATTTCCTCAAGTAAAACCTTTCTTTTTATTCATTAAAAAAACTATGTAATAAATATTGATTTATTATAATAATTTTATATAACCATATTAATAATTAAAATAACAAATATAATTCCATTATAATTTCTAATTTTAATTTTATCAATAATTCTTCATTAAAATGACAATTTGGTTGGAAAGTAGTTCATTTTCAATACCAGTTTCCTCTTTAATGTTTTCATTTATTAAAAATATGTTATGGTTTAGTTATATAAAAAATATTTATAATGTTATAAGTATCATATTTATTCATTATATAGACTTTTATTTCCATTTAAATAAAAAAGTTATGAAAAATGAATTAAATCACTTCTTAGAGATGTTAGTCAATACGTAATCGCGGTTGATGTAATAAATTTTCAATGGATAAAATGAAAGAAATATTAATAATTATTTAAATATAAAGATAAATAATTAAATAATTAATATATTATATATTCATTAAGAATATCCTTATTACCATTTATGTAAAAAGGACATGAAAAATGAATGACATCACTTCATGGAGGAAGTAGTCCAAATGTACACAGAAGGGATATTATTATTTCCCGAACGATGGGAGGGAGATATAAAATAGATAAAAATTAATATATCAACATATAATCATAGTAAATATAATTATTAAAACATTTTATTCAACTTAAAAACATTTGGATGAGGAATAAGGAGAACGAAACATGAAAATTATTGGTAATAACACATACCTCTTATTAAGGTATCCTAATTTAAGAATCACCTAATGGGTTATTAGAAGGGTGTTTTGGGAAAAAAAATTACCTCCAGGTATTGTTTAATGATTTTGGGATATAATTTTTAAAAAAATTGGTTTGGATAAATGGATCAAATAATACAGACAAGATAAGATGGGATGTTCTCTTTTTTATGTGAAGGGAGTGACACACATTTAATTATTATGAAAATAAAAATATAATAAAGTCACTATCAATGGTAATTATATCCATGTTGGATAAATGTAGAATATATAATTAGATATGATCATAATAAATTCATAAATTAGGATTTATACATGTTTTTAGGTCATTTTAATCCTTATAACTTCATTTTAACCCCTATTTAATCCTTTAACCTATACCGTAGTAATGAATTTTTATCTCTGTTAATATTCAAAATGAAAAATAATGAAAGTGTGACCTTTAATAAATTTATAATTGATTATTACAAATAAAGAAAACATTTTATATAGTTTAATACCTATTTGTGGAAAAAATTTGTTTTAAAATAAGCATTTAAAACTAAAAGAAAACACTTTTTAGAAAAATGGATTTTAAGAATAAAACTAAATTTATTCTCATTCCATCCATAGTAATAATCATTAAATGTTGGTTAAAATATTTTATAGAATATATTAACAAAATATTTCAATAAAATAATTCTTCAATAGTGATTAATTATATTTAGTATGATAAAAACACATTTCACACATAAAAATTGTTTTTAGAAAAACATATATATATTTTACATTCAAGTGATTTAATTTTAAAATAAAACAAATTAATAATCCATTAATTTTTTTCATTAGTTTCAATTTTTATAAAATTTATTTGGTCATATTAATAACAAAAAATATAACAGATAGGCGATACCTAACACAATTAATAATATTATTTCATAAGTATTTGAGAGTTTGTTTAAAATCATTCTAGAATGTAATCAAATATATAAAATACATTAAACTTAGTTAAAGATAAATTTACCATAAAATTTCATCTTTTTTAAATACTCCAAAATTGAATTTTTATTTCATAATAGTTTTTTCTATATAACCCTAATTTTTATCCCAACATATTTATACTATGTATACACTATTTTTTGATTCCTTGGATTAAATAGTGTTCAGATAGATACCATAAATTTTTTTAATTGAGAAATAATTGACATTACTATATACACTTTTTCAATACCATGTAAATACTATATGATTTACTATCTTGATTTATTAGGTTTTATCTAGAATGTTAATGAACATCGTTGGACATCCACTTATTTTTCATGGGTGTATCTTGTTATTATTATAAATGATTTCTCAATGTTATTACATTTTAAATGGATATGAAAATAACTTTATTTCGATGTGTTATTTATGATGTGATATGAGAATTATTTTAATGTCGATCTCAAATGGGTGGATTATGATGGGTGGTGTCATATATATCACTCACTACATTGGTTAAAAGTATAAATCTCATAAGATATATATAGATGATAACAATTTAATATTCTAAAATAATGGGTAAATGTGTGAGACTCATTAAGGTGTTGTATACATGTGTAAAATTATGTTTTATCACAAGAATGGGTGAATGATTATGACTCATAAAATTAATGTTTACATATACAATTGTTTGGAACATATTTTAATTCTGTCAGAGTTTTATGCTTATTCTAATTATTATGTTATGCTCTCATGGATCATTCTTGGTGGAAAATGTTTCAAAACTATTTTTATTCATGTATAATTCTATTTGAAACACTATTACATGACTTGTGATCTATGATTTGTTGTGTATAATTTTCTTATGTATCTGGATTATAACCATATACACATATTATTCTCATGAATCTTATTACATTATTATCTACTATGTTTAACCTTACTAATAATTAAAGTTTACTGATATATTATGTTCCCATTTACCAAGGTTATGAAGAATATTATAATTTATGAGATGTCAAGAAGGAGTCTAGTGTATCTCAATTTTGGAGAAATGTTCATAAGTACTATAAAATAAATAGATTATATTGAGGTTCTTCAAACAGACTAAACCTTATGTTATAGAGAATGGGAGATTATTCAGTTATCTATATTATTTTAATTATTTTAATGATGAAAATTAAATATATTTTATATCTTGGTTCTCTATAAGAAAATGTAAATGAGGTAAAAAATCATTACTTCAGTAAACGATAAAATAGGTTAAAAGAGGGTTAGAATAAAACTATAATGGTTAAAATGAACTAATAACATATCTAAATTATATATATTTATCATATGTTGACCATATCCATGTAAGAATTATTGTTTAACAATTTTAAGTGTATTTAATTGTGTAAGAGAAATAATATATAATAATATTCTAATTATTTACAAGATTCCCACCAACCTCACATTAAAAAGGAAACCCCTATCCACACTTATTTAAATTAAATGATAAAATTATCATGAAAAATTTATATTCAATTATTTTATACCATTTTCTAGAGCATTGGTTCTTCCCCAAATATCATCTTGAGATGGATTAAGGTGTAACAAAAAGGAGGTCTCTCAAATATGTTGTAATAATCATAACCGAAACTTTAAAAATTTATTGATTCATATATTAAATTAAAATATAAATTATCAATCCTAAAATAATTAATTCAAATTCATAAATATAAAAAAATATTATTATTCTTACAGGATAAAATTTATTCTCCCCTTTTCCATCAAATGGGAAATGAAAGAATTACTAGTTCATACATGCAGACTACCGCCTCTATGAAACAATGTATATAATTTTTCATAACTATCATTAATGGATGGTTATTATGATAGATATAATAATTACTTATTATATTCAGGTTAAAATTGTTATTTTTTAAAGATAAAATATAATATACTTTTTTACTCTTCCAACCCATGGAAAATTAAAGCGTCACACCTACATATTTAAAAACTACCATCTCCAGGGAGTGATGGTGTTAATTTTTAAAAACCTCATATAATTTATGTGTTTAATGATGTAATTAGTGATTATATATTATAACTATTATATATATATGACTCTAGAGTGATAAAATATTATTTACGCTTCTCTTCCTCTTTTCATTAGTAAATGAATACAAACTTCATGTGTGTGTATGAAAAATTGTCTCTTTGAACAAGGTATTTTTAATTTTTCCAAATTTCATAGACTATTATAATATCATATATAATGAATTAATATGGTATTTATTTCAGGATTAATATTATATAAATAATGAAAAAAATTTCTATTGTGTAATAATATATACTTACAAACTGAAACATATATGAAAAAAAGAATAATTTACTCACAACATGATAATGTTAAAGAAGAATTGTTAATTAATTTGTGATGAGATATAATGATTCAATCATATATGTTATTTTAATTATAATTATATTTACGGAATGAGTGATTAATAGTTATATAATCGTTATACAGGAGGGTCAAACACATATGACAAAACAGAGACCCAAGGTAAGGTAATTTTGTTACAATGTCATTTTATTTCAGGGTTATTTATTATATGGGAAAATTATATGATCATAGTATCATAAAAACCATATATTTTCCTATTCAATGGTTATTTTTGGTTTTAAAAAATTATATTTATGGAGAATATATGATTTTTAACCCATGTTGAGTTGGATACGGTTTGGCCCTATGGTTGATTGTGGGGGGTTAATTTCTTTCACAATTTCTAACATCAAGTCACCATTTTAATTCTTAATGGAAACCCCGAACGGTCCTCTCATCCATAATTAGTTAAGGTCCCACTTTCCAAATATAGGTGGTCAATTGGGGTTTTAGACACAATGAAACTTATGGAAAACATTATACTATAGAATTGGAGGTTAGGCTCATCGTCCCATTTCAGTGGGAATTATTTCATACTATAAGACTCTATTATAGATTTAAGTTATATTCATAATATATTCATAATCCCAATACAATACTATTTACCCTAAAAAATAAATAATAGGTTAATTTAATTTTATATAAAAAATAAATGGGAATTTCATTATCACATCCATCTATTTGTATATAAGGTTATTCACTCGTTTCCTAATAATTAATTGCTTTTTATATGCTGAAGACGTATAGCCGGGCACATCAAAATTTACTTCCATACATGGTGGTGGTTAATATATGAGGATATTAATGAGACAATAAAAGGTTTAACATATATACTATTTATTATAGGTATCAAACCCCATGTATTTTTTTTCGTTTAATGTCATATGTAAAGGAAATATGTGCAGGTGTTTGATAGCTGAGTTCATGTTTTAAAGATATTCCCTTTATATCCTAGTTATAGAAACAATTAGAGTTATTGTAGCTCGATCATGACCTTGGGACTATCCCCAAAGTATATACCCTTATATGAGTGATGTTTATATCATTCCACTCATTGGGGATTACATATGAGGATTTCCATGGATGGTGGAGATTCATGATGCCAATGATGTGTTCATTGAGGCTTTCTAGGACCACATTATCTATGCTCGGTATGAGAAATAAGGGATAGTAAGTGATCATTATCATTTCATATGTATGTGGGCCTTATTCACTAGGAAAACGTTTTGGAGGTTAATATAATGATTATTCTTCGGGGAATCATCCTAAATATCCTATTTTTGGACAGAATCAAAGTCATCATAGTTCAGTTGGTTTCTTTGTCTACTGATGGATAAGGTGTAATGATCATCCCATGGGAATGATTGGGCCTGGATGGATGAAATGTTAGAGAAATGGAGGGACTTACACTAATGTGAGTCGCCAATAGAGTTTTCTCTCATGCCTTTAAAAGGAATCATGTATATCCAATTTATTCTACGAATCTAATTAGTCACAGTTCAATTGGTTTATCCATCTACGAATGGATATGGTAGAAGGATCATCCCATAGGAATGATTGGGTCACAATGGTTGAAATTTTGGATAAAAGGAGTGTATTAAACTAATGTGGATGCTCATTTGAGTTTAGGCTCAAGCCTTAAAAATGAATCCTATGTATCATGGTTATAAATGGATTTAGAGTCCTCATATTTAAATTGGTTAAGGCTTACACAATTATGTTTCCCTTATCCGGATATAGATATGTCACATGAAGGATATGATCATTAAAACTCTTTAAGAATAAATTATAAACAATCAATATGGGAATAAAGTGATAGTATGCAATCAGTTTCCTTTCTTGTACTTGTAGGACCTATTTATTGGGACTTCCCTTTGGATTCTTAATATATAGTTCGGGGATTAGGGAGGCATCCTATGTATCCTGGTTATGGACGGAATAAAATTCATCATAGTTCCCTTGATTAGAGATTACACACAAAGGATTCCCTTTGGATTGGGGCATACACACTGATGTTAGATGAAGTTATAATACCCTAACATTCCCTTGGACCAAGGTATCTTGTCTGTATGATATGCATTTATTTTCTTATAGGTATGCCATGATTGTATTCATGACACATCAGAGGGTGTCTTCCTGACATATCAAAAAGAAATTAAATGATCCAATCGACTTGTACGAGAGACTTTGTGTAACATGGTTGACTTGTTTGAAGGTTGAAAAATGATCTTGGATAACATGTCCATAGTATATCAGAAGACCTGAATTGTAGATCGTGGAATCCATTACATGATCCTAGATGACATGTGTAGAGTGAATCACATGATCCAGCTAAAATGCCTTGGTTTTAGCACAAGAGAATACAGAAATTGCTAGAGGAAATCATGAGAGTCAATGTGACATGTCTTAGAGGGTTTCATAAGTCCTAGATGAATTTTATCGAGGTCATCATAATACCTAGTTGGAATTACATGAGGACATCATAAGAGTTAGTTGAAAAGTTTGTGTGATGCCGTGAGACTCAGTTTTCATTTAATAGTTTTTCCATATGAGTCAGATGACACATCCAAAGTACATTTCATGTATTGGATAGAATGACCATATGACTTTTCGAGACCTGGGTGACATGACCATGATGCACCGTATGACATACTTTGACAAGTTGAGAGAACTTAGTATGATTCAAACAATATAGCAGCAGTCCATTGTGAGATCTGAGAAATATTACATAGTTCCGTCACATGTCTTGTGTGGTTCATAAAAACCGAATGAGGATCATTATTAATTTACTCTTCATAATTCTTAGATATTTTAGTATTTTCTCTATCCTTTTTTTGAAAATGCCTTAGATTTATTTTGTAAGATCATGTATTAATTACAATGTTATCTAGAAAATGTGTGGGCTGTTATTCATGTGTCAAAATAGAAGGTTTGTATGTGATCTAAAGTGATCACATGAAGTGATTATTATTTTTTCATGATCACTCTGGATGTTTTGTAAATCTTACCCTACAGAAAACATAATGGTTTCAAGATCATCTACTCTGAGAAATATGCTCTCTCTCTTGGGGAACCTGTTCATCTATATTAAAAAGTATAACCTTTAATTGCAGAACAGTGGTTCATTTTTCACGCTATTGTGGGGGATTTGTGGGCCTTGACACCCCATTTGTTCATAAATATTTAAATTGTATATCACATGAATCCAAGATGGATATTGTGGAGGGATTTAGCATCCAACACTATTCAAGTTCCCAAATTAGATAATCCTGGGGGCATCACATGATTTCTAGTGACCATAAGGTCATCACTTCAACACCTCCTTTAGTAAATTATTTCCAATTAGTGGGGATCTTTTTTATGTGGACAGGTAAAGGTACTTTAATGTTTTTGGGTCGATATGTCCAGATACTTCAAGAGATTAGGATACCTCTTGAAAATGCCTTCGCATGATCTCAGTTGATATTTCTAGGACTTTCTATGAGATATGAAGGGATTGTTAGGGGGACTTCATGTAATCAAGCTACAGAAAAATTGGGTCTATCATGAGGTTTTTACAACCATGAGAGGCTCCCTCCTCCTTCTTTTTTCCTTATTTTATTTATCAATGGTGGGGGATGTCTCCAGGTTGCACGAGTATTGTTGAAGATGATCACCATACCTCAATATGATGTGTCGCATGGGCAACAATGGAATTTACAAGAATTTAATTGATAAATCCATCTTTTTTCTCTATGAATGGAAAAGGGTGAGAACGAAGTTTCCTAGACATGTTTGAGGCTGTTCACGTGACAAGGATGACATGACAGCGGGCTTTCGCAAGATGAGGCAGCCATGTCATTGGGTTCCTATAGTGTCATGATGTTCACTAGGGGTACATAACGTGACTTTTATGACTGCAAGAGGATCCCACCTCATCCATTTTTTTACTTCCTTTTCTATTTTACATGGGTATGGGATCTCTTGAGTTTTCTGGAATGTTTCCAAGGTCAACCATTATCCCCATTGATGATGTGTCCGATGAATTTTATGACCAAAAGAGGCTCATGAAATTTGAATATTCCCCCTCTCCAAGTATTTTGGAAGGGTTTCCATGAATTTACTAGTTGAAAAGCCAAATGTCCTAGGGGAGAACATCTAGCCGCATCTGCATGATCCCGAACTGTCTGGGGAACCTTCCTGATAGTAGATGGACTTTTCAAAGGGTCTCTGAAGGATCTTTATAGGTTTATGCACCACATTTGAACCTCCAAATTACCATATCGTGGCCATGTGATTGTATGTCTCCTATGGGTTCACATGATTCACATGATAATGACCAAATTTCACCCCTTTATTATTTTTATGGAAAATAATACCCATATTTAGGTATTTATTCCTTTTTGAATTTACTTATGCTCATTTGGATGGTCTCAACAAATGACCCCCTCAGGAGTGACTCTTTCAGGGACAAGGTCTCTGTTCTAAAGAATGTAAATACCACACTGCATATTTGGAACTATCTCCAATTAGTGACTTTGGTGACTTTTGTTCTACTTCATGAAATTGGATATTTTTTGGGATACCCTATAAATTGGTGGGTGGTGAAGGATTAATTCAAAACTACTCACTTATCCAGAATTCTCTCTCCCTGCTTCCATCACAAAACCTTGACACAAGACCTGATCAAAATTCACAATCCCATTTCATGAGAAATGCTCTGCAAGATTGCTTTTTCTCAATAATCCACTCAAAACAATTATGAAATATACTTGCGTAATAATTTAATCTTTGGCCATGGAGATGTGGTTTTATGGAGGGTTTATTATGATCTAATAGCTTGATATCATGGTAATTTTACGATTATGTGACTCATGAGACAATGTTAATGTCCCATGATCATGAGTCTTCAAGTGGTCATGAGGCTGCATGATGATTTTCAAGTTTATGTGACGCACTATATATCCAGGATTGAGGAAATTCATGTGTCCTTTTTGGGAGTCATGAATGAATTTATTGATTCATGTGATGTGCATGATGATGATGGTTTATGCCATTAATTTTACAAGATATTATTTTATATTTCCAACATATTCCACATACTATTGTTTAGATGGATTTCAGCTCTCATTGATATTTTGATGTGGCCCATCAAGGGGAAATGATTTCTATAAAATACAACACTGAACCCTCAATATCACATGTTTTATGATAATGTGGTTTTGAATAGGTTCCTATTTTCCAAGCTCTGGGATTATGCTTTATTGCACAAAATTCATCTCTACAAATTTGGATTGTGGGGTGATGTTTTCATTCCTCATTCAGATATAAATCTGTCATTCAGGTAGGTTTTAACTTCTTATTACTATTTCATAATGGAAATTTTTGAGGATGGCCAACTAGTTGTAGATCATTACTAGGGGTTGTCTTATATGTTTTCAAACTCTCCCCTTAGTGGGGATGGCTATGATTTTGTTCATCAGCCCATTTCTCAGAGCTACTCACTAATAATCTTATCTTATCTAAAAATATTTGTTAGGAGATGGAGCTTGAAATGTGATCTCCATCCTGGTGGTAATTTCTATGAAAATGGTCCTGTAAATCTTGGGTCAGGAAAAGACTCTTAGAGTTTGCTGACCATTTATAATGGATCCTTCATTATGAAGAAGTATGGTTTTCCCAATTTATTGTCTCTCACTAGACTGATCTTATTCAAGATCCGATCATCCATTGGTTCCCCGAAACCAACACATTCATGTTTTACCTCGGCGACGTGGGAATAGGCCTTTAAGACTTGTAACAACTAGGTTGGGTCACCTCCCCCTCATAGAGATGTATGGTGAGTTCCTCCATACCTAGGATGTGTGGGATGACCCTCTATATATTTCAGTTGTTTCTAAGGACATGATCATCATTGTAAAGGAGAATTTGAGGAAGGATATTTCCATTCATTCACTTATCTATTTCAAAGACTTGATCTACATTATCCTTTTTTATAATGAGGTAAGACCAACTACTATATTCTCCCATCAGGGACCTTCCCAGCATGTTAGTGATAGTGTTGTCTTATAATTTCCCATTTTTGAAGATTGGAATCACACATAATGATGATATCAAGTGAACTCTATGATCTCTATAATCCATATGATGGCAGAATTTATGGCCATTTTCTTCAAAAAATGGCTTTTCCCAGTAGGGGAGGCATGTTTAGAAATCAGTGTTAGCATGTTGGTGATGGATGAAAAATTATCCAATGTAAGGAACCAAAATCCAGCAATTCCAACCCTTGAAATCATTTACCAAATATTGGGCCACATTTAACAAAGGGGAACCCCTATAGGATCATTGGTCATTTCACATTGTTATTCAGTTGGATAGGGTATCATTTTCACTAATTTGAATACTATAATGCCACCAGGATCTCTAATGCCTTACCATGTCCTAGATTTTTGAACATATATGTGGTTGGGTCTATGTCACAGAGCTCTAATGAGGTAACCGATGCATTGAGAAACCAAAAAACCTCTGATTTCACCCCTTATCATGAACCTACTGGGCCAATATGTGGAAATGATAGTGACTATTTCAATGAGTGGTCGTATAAGATCTCACATTAGGATGAGGTTCTTATACCATGGATATATGTGTTGATTTTTTGTGATCCATATATACATTATCAGTTTTCTCATGAGTTTGAGGGAACCAAAATGGTATGTCATCATCCTTCTGTTGATGTCTGAAGATAGTTACACCATTTGGTGATCAGTCTATTTTGTATGATGTTGGTTCATGAAGACACTAATTCAAAGATCATTCTTCAACCCAATAATGCTCCTTCCTTTCTTACTCAAGATTATGCCCACACATGGGTAGAAAATTAGCCCGTCGGTGTTCTAAACTAATTAGTTCATCTTGTGTAAAATTCATTTACATCATCGACCACATGTTTCATTGTAATAATGGATCTGATTTAAGACATGGTAGAGACTTTGAGGAAGGGCCCTCACCCTTGTGATGACTATCCTGATAGTGGGATATAATCTATCAATAAATTTCATACCTCCATTACAAGAAATAGGAGATGCCTCTATTGAGGTGGTACTATATGGATCCTCTTCTCATACTTCATTTCTAGCTCAACTATCCAATCCTTCATATGGAATGCTCATCCTATAAATCACATATACTCATACACGAAAAAGGCTGATCTCGAAGAAAATTAATTACTTTATTACTGAGAATTATATAAAAACATTTCATGATCAAGGTGAACACCATTTTCATCTATTCAACGACATGGGTGCAGATGGATTTGGTCTCCAACCACTACATAATTTCACGAGACAAATTATTATGAATAAGTAAGAGTTTCCCACCAATGTCAGGAGAAAACATTGTATTGTAGATGAGGATCCCCTTTCCAGGTAGTTGAGGGAGGAATTTGAGGCACTGAGGATGTTTTTTTGGTTTATATATAATTTTCAAGCCCAGATGGATGTATGGATTACGAAAATATAGATACATGAGAAAATCATATCTTACCAGAGGTATGACTTCTCAGTAGCAACTTCCTAATTGAGAAATGATCAAAATACTGGTGAGGATATTAATACTTTAATTGAGGCTCTCTATCTTGGGATAAAGAATAAGAGGCAGTGTGGGCATCAGTTCAATATTCAGTTGATGCTCCTTACTAGAAACTAGCTGAATTTTTAGCTAATCCAATCAAATATTATTTTAGTTTTACCAGTTATATTCAATTATTTTATTAGATTCTTGGAGAGACACAAAAATGTAGAGATTACTCCTCTTTTATTCTCTTAGTGAATAGATCTATTGAAATTTATATATTGTTTTTCTGTTATCTTTTATTCATGATATGCATGAATTTTTTTTGGTCTGATATTATCTAAATCACCCATGATACCCAGCATTTTTGTAGTGACATGTAATCTTGAATGTCTAGATCTGAATATTTAAATCATAACAATTTCTTCTTAATTAGTGATTATGAATGACCACCAATATAAGATTCTTTATTGCTGTATTTATTCCCATTATTATGAGATAACCATACTCATAAAAAATTAATTTTGGTAGGATATAGGTTATAGAGGGATAGATTTCTATATTTTTCAAAAAAGAATAGGCTTGGAGAGAATAGAATGATTTTTTCTAAGGACATATGGTGGTCCTTACAAGATTTTCATTTTTGAAGACTGAATCACTGATGTGCTGTATTTTAGTGTATTTTATCTTCGAACTTCTGTTACTATATTTTAGGGTATTTTGTCTCATAAAATCTATTTCTTTAGTTTTGGGTCTTCTAACTCAGACCTTTTATCGCCATATTTTTGGTCCTACTAGCTTATACCTTCTAATGCATTAGTTTGTTGTCTCTTAGGTTATAAATTCTATTGCATTAGCTCAGGGTCATTTAGCTTGAGCCTTCTATTGCATTAGTTTAGGGTATTTTATCTTAGACAATCTATCACATTAGTTTTGGGCCATTTAGCTCAGACCTTCTACTGCTGTAGTTTAGGGTATTTTAGATCAGACCTTATATCGAATTATTTTAGTGTAAATTAGCTCAAAACTACTATTTATTTAGTGTATGGAATTTTATCACATACCTTGAATTGATTTAGTTTAGGTTCTTTTAGATCAGACCTCTAGATGTCATGATTTTCTATGTCATGCTTCCAGGACATGGTTAGTGATCATGGAATATGGTGCAGAAATTCTAGGAAAAAACTAAAACATACAAAAAATATGAGTTCTACCATTTTATTTTTGAGTCTCATGAAGAACAAAGATCATTTATTGTAAAGAAGCGATGCATTTGGTTGGTAGTTCAAAGCCCTTATGTGTCTATTGAATTTACAAATAGTGGTGTATCCACTCTTTTCTAAGTGTCATGAAAGGTTTATAGGGGAAATAATGGTTGACGGTGAAATACAACAAATTTCAGGTTGGTCTAAATTGTTGAAATATTGTTGATATAAGTCATAACCCAAAATTACAAGTCTATGAGAATGGACTTGGGATGAAATTTGAGGGATGACCAGTAAGTTCCACTGTTTTGTTTCCTGGGCCCACAAGGGATGACGATCCTTTATTGAATGAAGAAGATACATTTATTTGTTATTCTAATGACCTTATGCCATAATTTAATGGTCCAGAAACGATGATCTCAAATCCTTTATGAGTTCACAGAAAGATTTGTCAATACTCTAATATCTTAATAATGAGGTTGGGTATGGGTAGAAAGTAATGCCAAAATGGTTCTGGAACCATATGGATGTTCATATCTCAAAAAGTGAAGCTCATGACCTATGCCCTATGGTTTCAAATCATGAGGTGTGGGACATAAAACGTTTCAGAATGGATTGTCACATTTTATCCTTAGGAAATGGTACAAAACACAATGACTTAACATCGAGGATTTCAAATCGACCTGAGTTGTTTGGTACGAAATGTGTAAATCATGCTAAAAATTTCCTAGGTCAGAAGGATGATGTGTTAGAATCATACTAGGAATAAACCAAAATAGACTAAGGTTTTGGGTTTGGCTATTGTTATGCTAGGGATCACAAGTATTAGAAATACTTTTTTACAATGTGTCACATTTGGTTGATTACCATAGGCACATAAGAAAGAGCCATAGGAATAAATGAATTTTCAAAAAAAGGGTCACTTAGAGTCAGGTATCCTCTCCAAGGGCCATGTAATATTACGATGATCTGAGATACTCAAATCACGAAGTGTGATTTTCATAATGTGTAATATCTATGAAGGTTTTGAGTACCTTAAATGTAGTTTCCCTACATGGAAAACATATTATCATGGCGAGTAGATGTGAAAAATAAATTACACTAACATTTTTTTGAACCATGATTTCTAACAAGTATTTATTTTCTTTTACCAGGGCTATAGAGTAGGCCATATTAGATTTATTCCTTATTTATTTTCACCATAATTGTTTCCTAAACTCTGGTGATGATGAGTTTAGAGAGAGAATACTTGAATATTGCTTAGGCCGCCCTTTACGGGTTTTCAACATAAAACTTTTTGTGTATCTTTCTATATAATCATAATGTATAGAGATTTGGATAATTATAGGATAGAGTTTAAGATCATACAACTTTGACAAAACTGTAAAATGATTATGGTCATAACACACATGACCTAATATGTGTGATGATACATAAGATCCTCATTAGGGTTTCTAGGGTGAAGTGTAGCCTAGCATGCTTTTGATAGGGAGATGTAAATGTTGTAAACCATGGATTGAGGTACTAAGTTATTGATTAATGATATGGGAAAGCCATACCGGGATTATTTTTGACCAAACCAAGGTGTTGAGTTCGGCAACGATGCTATCAGAGATCCCATGGACCAGAAAGCCCTTTTTTGTAGAGTGCTGAATTTTTCTGACTACCATAGGAACATATTTAGGATCCATAGGCATACATGAATAGTCTATCAAAGGGCCTCTTGAAGGATGGTGTCTTTTCTAGAGGCTGTGGAATGTTTTGGAAACCCTAGGTAATTATGAAATTTTGTATGATTTATAGATTGAGATGTATAAAATATGATGGAAGAACCCTAAAATTTTGTTGACCAAGGTAATGAAATTGTGGTCCTTTGATAAGGGGTAAAAAAATATTATGATATTCATTGTTTAAAATTATTTAGTGGGGAATTTTTTTTCTTCTGTGTAGTTTATCATCATACAATAAAGAAATTTTCTATGTAGTTTACCCTCATATGGTAAGGATGCTTTCTGTGCAGTTTACCATCATGTGGGAGGGACATTTTTTTAGTTTTAAATTATTTTTTCTTTGATTCTTTCCTTTTATTTTGACAACATGATGTAATGATGTGGGAAATGATATGAAAACTGTCCATGATATATTACTTTTACAATCATTAAATATATAGATCAATATCATATATAGGAAAAATAAACATTTATGAATAAAAACCTACGCAGTTTGGGGTCCATTCTTTCTTTTACGGTTTGGTATCAAGGACATGGATTGTAGATTCAGATCTAACTATGAATCCCATGATGACATGAATCAATCCACACATAGTTATTGAAAGGGAAAGACCCTTATAATAGTTTGGACCATGCGTAGAGGTGAAAATTATTTCTATTGATTTTCTTAGATGTTCCCAGTATTGGATATCCTAGCCCCACTACATTTCCCATGATAAAAGGATCAATAAACACATAGTTATTAAGGAATAATGTAGTTTAACATCTTGAGACAAGGATTCAAGATTCCCAACATGAATAGGGGTGTGTAGGTTGGACCTATTGATGGAAATATGAACATAACTATGTATACTCTAATGATTTATATAAATCCATATATAGTTCTGGAATAGAGGTGTGATAGGAGACCGTCACCATCAAACGTGGTACTCCCAGGAAACGTCCACATGGATGTGCAGTTTTATGTGATGCAAAGGACATGAACCATGAATTTGAACATCATGTTTCAAGGAATGTCGATATTATTTTTAAGGACATTCATTCATAACCCTGATGAACCCATAACGAGTTTTTATTCCTTTTTGTCTTGGGTAATCCTTGATCAAAACTCCTAATATCATGTGAGCAATACTCAGCATGAGGAAAAAGGAATGGGAATGATTTATCTCACCGTACAGAAGAAATTAAAGATCATCAATGGGAATTTTTCATCATGTGATGGATGGAACACGATATAGGACTGAGGTTTCCCAAAACTACTCATTGAAAATAATGATCACGAATTTTGTAGTTATTGAGACCCATTGATTTTAATGTATTGTTGTAAGGAAAAAAACCATGTAGTTTATCCTCATATTGTGTGGTCATATGGTGGCATGTAGTCTAACAACTTACTGCGAGGATGAGCTTTATACGATTTAATAGCATGTGATTAGAATGGACTAGTGTAGTATAACATCCTAAAACTAGGACATTCTCACTTGATGAAAAGTATGAAAATTAGTTCTTGAGAAAACTCACATTGGTGGGGGGTGTGACATGCTTCCCATCTATTGTGGCTAGTAAGTAAGGCGTGTTGTGATAGACCATATATATGATTTAAGTCCCATACCATTTGGGTTCTAATTCAGAGGCTTCTTACCTAGAATCACTAGGCTCCTGAGAGATAACACCAACTCTCCTTTGAAGAATGAATAGAGGTGAACTTTCTTATTAAATGCTAATGCGATCCGATTCTAATGGACTTAAATGTTTTAAAATGTATGCAACATATTCTCATCGAGCCACTCCAATTGATTCAAGAATCATTTGAAATTTTTAATCATCTGAGAGATGTATGAAAATGGATATTTAGGGAAAGGGTTACTAGACATCTATGAGTAACACTACCTCAGTACAAAACACTAGTGAATATGGAGTTTCTTATGTACCAATACTTGTGGTTGTATAGTAAACACACAAAGCAAGGAGGAGTTTTTCTATCCCTAACCTGTTATCCTTATTCAACATCTTCTATATTATATTTTAAAGAGTCTTATTTATGTCCTCTATATATCAATTTGTAACTTCATGATAGCGAGATGAGTGATTGGACTTGATATTTTATTCATGTTATAGTTTTTTCAACTCTTATGAACATAATTAGGTGTCATTGTACATCAATATTGTGTGAGGGACCCAAACCTAGTGATGATATGGGGCACTATGAATTTTATGGTGTCATTAATCCTATATTATTCAAGGGGTATTGCCTCAACCCATATAAAAATGATGTTGGAAATAGTAAGGATGTACATGAATTATAGAGAAATGGCTGGGGGATATGGCCCCACAACATCCATTCCCCAAAGGAAAAATGTTTAAGAATATTTAGCTGTATCTAGAAATTCAGTGGGGTGATTTATTAATTTTCATGGATATGACATAAATGATTTTTTCTAATTTCACACTTTCTTGTATCATGATATCCAATTATAACTCAACCTCATGATTTGGTGGGAAAGCCTGTTACCAGACTAATGAGTGCCGTAAGAGTACATAAGGACATCTTCCATGATGATGAGAATATATATTTCTACTTTGAATCTGAGGATTATCGCATCAAATCACCACTTGTAGAGGTATATTTTTCTCATTTGGACCATCTTGAAGGGTAAAGATCACTACACGATGTCATATCTATTTCCTTCAAGTTCGTTCTTTCAGGAGGAATCCGTTTTGGAGATAACCGATTATGAGATCCATCCATCTAGGTGTGGGTGTCAGTTCATCATACTCTAGGGTAGTGTTAACAATATTAATTTTATCCATATCACATATAACAATCAATTATATAATTCATCGGGGTATGATACAAAATGTTGCTTCCTCCAAATCTGGGTCACCTAGGACAATCGCTGCAATAGAAAATAGTTTGGCATGATTATTCTGTGATTGGGGAACATGATACAATTTGGTATAAAAAAGAGAACTCTTCCATCAATCCAATGATGTAGCTAGTGGTGGTGGTGGGAGGGGGTAGTTATTCCTTTATGTTGGCATATTTCCATTGATCTACTTTATCACTATTTGGAGTCTCCATTGATATTCATAAAGGATATTTATAGCCGTAGGATTAATTACAACCTAGGAATGAGGGAATGTTATTCTACCTATTTATTCAGGTTCCCTTTAGAGAGTGACAAAGTGTAGGGAATAACTACTTTTTCTGGAGAGAAAAATGTAATCCCTATGACAACCCAATTTGGGATCGGGTTGTCAATCCTTTTTTTTATTGGACTTCAAGAGGATCCATCAAAATACATATCCCATGTTTGGGGACAATCATGGGAATATATGAACTCCTCATCTAGAAGATCAGTGTCCACCAATGTATTCTATGATGAAGGATGTGTTTCAGGGAAATCATCCAAGCCTTTTCCTTTCACTGATTTACATGATAGAAACTAATAATCATATTATTGTACAATGGCCATCCACCTAGCCAAGAGACCAGTAAACATAGGGAGAACAAGTATGTACTTGAAAGGATCAATATAAGAGACTATATGGACCTCATGGTAATACAAGTAATGAATTATGTTTTTCACCATGAATATAAGTCAAAGGAAGGTCTTATCGGCACCATAGTATCATTTCCTTGTACCTATCATTGTTTGACTAAGGTATTAGACATTTATCTTACACCCCGTTTCAATTATCTATGTGAGGAGGGTTCCCGGTGACCATTTCATGGATCCACATAAAATATTAACGGATCAACTTCCACCGAAGGAATCAGAATTGGTGGGTACATTAAATACAATGTGCTACTTTTGATGTCTTCTCAGCATTCATCCATACCATTAATAAGTTATTCCATTCTTCATTATACTGGTGAAGGGGAGATCATTTTCTGTCATGTTGCATATGAAATTTGGAATCTTAGAGAGGTTCCCTTGGATTCCCCAAAATTCATTGATATTTCATTGAGTGAAATTTCAAATATATTTATTTTCTTCTATGGGTCAACATCGATGTCGTGGTGGAATACCCCAAAGCCAATGAAATCCCCTAGTGTTACCATAAAGGTGCATTTAATTGATTTAATCTTCAAAATATGCTTCCATAAATTTTGAAAGATTATTTTATGATCTATGAAGTGATAAAATCATTATCATGATTTCACCACCAAGTCATCGACATAACATTCAACCATCCTTTTGAGGAACTACTTAATGATATGATGCATGGCGCATTGATATGATGCCCATGTGTTCTATAAATTAATGGGTATGACATGAGAGTAGAAGATATCGTAAGACACTCTTAAGGTTAATGGTTATTCATAATTATAGGTCATCATTATCTATATTGACCTTGAAATACCATCTCTAAAGGAAAGGGATTGGAATCCTATTGTTTCATTAATCCATATTTCTAGGATCTGCAATGGGAAATCAACCATTAGGATGTGCTGATTAAGGTCTCAAAAATCGATGGAGACACTAATCTTGTCATTATTTTTAATGCAAGGGATGATTTTGGAAATCTATATTAGACATTGAATTTCTCATATAATATTGAGTTTCATAAATTTTTATACTTATAGCTCTACATTGGTGGCATGAGAGGAGTGCATCCTATTAGTTTCTTTCTGGAATAATCGATGGTCATCGGGTTATCTGAGATGGTGTGTAGCCATATGTGGATTTATTATGGTCATTTCTATGTATTTCCAAGTGAAAACAAATACCATTTTTGCTTCATAAATTCAATATACATATTTTTCTATTTTAGGGGCACGGAGGCACTAATAAACAAAGGCTGTGGGTCATCATCTTTACCCAGATTCACCTACATGAGCTCATCGATGGTGGGGGAGATGACCACATTGAATGTGGGATGAGAATTCATGATGTAATAGTCATATTATTTTATCGTTAAGACCATTGATACATCTTTAGACTGAGATAGAAATATGAGGTCTTATTTGGAACCATCAGCACGAGAGACGTCGTGAGAAGAAACATTATCACCCCCTTTTACCCGAGTCATTACAATGAGATACCAGAGTTGACAGTATTTCACAATATCACTAGGGTTATTCTCATATGGGTTCAATTCTATCAACTCGAATATATTTATTGGCAGAACATAATAACTTTCAAGCATACTCCAAGGATTTACATGGGAGGTCCCCAATCCATTGGGGATGCAACTTCTATATCATCATCCACCATTGGTTGTTTCTCTCCCCCCTTTTTAGAATCCTACTTTAGTATATGTTTCTTATCGTGTATTGAAGGGGGAACTAACACAATTTAGAATGTCGAACATTCCATTGATGGGGTACTTTAGACAAGATGGAATGTTGAATGTACTGTCAAATTGTTGTATAACCATGGAATTCTGAGTAATCCGTTGTATGTGTGGTCATGATAGATATCAATAAACTCAACTTAAGATATGAGATCCCTAAATAGAGTTTTTGAGTTATCTTCCCCATAGGTTTTTCCTCATGCTTATCATACACCTGAATGGTATACCTTGTGGGAGATAAGTCCCCTTTTCATTATACCAAACATCAGAGGGTATGGATTTGGATGAGACTGATCCAAAAAGAATTTTAAATCATATCCCTTAAAATATGTGAATTATTGACTCAACCTGAAACATATAGGTGCATGATGTGCTCATATATGTACTCTTCTTGATATTGGTCAGTGAATGAGATAGAAATACGGAAATCTGATGGCATGGTCTCCACTTGGAAAACCTGAACTATAAAGACTTCTGTCCTGAACTCCATTAGGATCTAGAGGGCTTCAACAAGTTCCTCCATGAGTTCTTTTGAATGATGAAGAACATCCAAGATTGAGAGCATGGTTGGGAAAACTAACATAAAATTCTTAATTACTTACTTTTTTTCGGAGGCATGTACTTCTTGATGTGGGGTAGCTACTTGATAGGCATCTCAAGGGATTATGTATTCGAGGTGGGTGTTCCTAGTTCTTGTTAAAAGGTCAAGTGATAATCTGTTTCTAGTAGCACTGGTCATTTTGACCTTCCACATTGTTTGAGTTGATCAGAAAACTAAAACCCTTCTAGTCGATCATGAAGGAAAACTATGTATGGATGACTGAAAGAGGGTTTTGGGATGATTCCAAGAATCTTCTAAACCTACATTACTACCCTTCCATAAGTCTCCATGACATAAATATTCTCTGTTAAAATGTGGCTAAAATATTATGTTTGACCATGCCTATGATGTCCCCTATATCATCGGTTCCTAAGCATGTGACCTACTATTCCCCCATTATGTATAGGAATCTCATATCATGTGGCATTGTCATATTCATAGAATGGGTCTTCCAGGTTTTATACCCAATGATTCTTAGGGACCCGCATTGGTCAAGAGGATAGTATGCTAGTCTCTTCGCACACTTTGGGGGGAGTTTTTTCCTTCATTGAAACTCTCTTATAGATTTATGGTATGTTAGATAATATTATTCTAACCTAGATATGGGATCATTTACCCAAAAAATGATTATAGGTCGAGTATCTTATATATAAAAATTAATGGTTGGTCGGAATGGACCGAAGGCCTGCATTTTTTTATTATTTGGATAATACACCTTTCAAGGGTGAGGTGGAACCCTTAGAAGGCTCGAAGGCTTATAGACAATTCCATGACCTGTAGGTCTTAGAGGGAATCACCCAAACAAGACAACTTGGAACTGCTCCTCCCCATCATATGACCTGATATCAGAACTCCACCTTTGCAGGGCTGGTCGGCTAGCTGTCCTCTGCAAATCTGCACAGGCCCGATACCAATGGTAAGGACATACCCTCTCATTATTCCAATTTCGGTTAGCTCTACTCTAGTGGATGCGCCTTCCCTAAATCCTCCTCTGAAGCCTTTTCCCTTCTAGTCTGACTGGTACATCTTCATTTCATGTGACCCAAAGGCCTTGGGGTGGACCTAAGGCCTATAGGTGGCCCAAAGGCCTTGAGAATCAACTGGCCCAAAGGCCTTGGGTGGCCCGAAAACCTCACAGGACCCGATGACCAAACCAGTGGCCCAAAGGCCCAGATGGATGAATTGTTCCAGCTACTACAGTACCAAATAGTGCCTACTACAGAACCTGATACAGTACTACTAGAGTAACCAGGGAATCCTCCTCCACCCAAATTTGATCTCGGGTCTCTTGGATGAACCTTTTATGTCCTCACCAACAGAGCTGAGGCTCACGTGCTACAAATTAATGGGGAATGTAATTATTTAATCCATTTGAATGTATCTAAATATATTCCTCTATTTTACAATAATTAATTTATACTTATATACTAGATCTCTATTTCTAAGAACAATGGGATTTGTTCTTATATAGGGAGGTGGTTAATATTCTAAGGAATGTATTGTGCCATTATGAGGCCTCTAATGTATCCTATTTATTATAGGAATCAAAACCCACATATTTCTTAAAAACTATACAATATAACATCATATGAAAATGACATATGTCCGAGATATATGCACTGAATATTTTAGATCGATTCTTGAGTAGAAATCCAATGTATCTTTGTTATAGAAGGAAATAGAGTATTCGTAGTTTGATCAAACCATTTGGAATAGACCCAATGTAGATACCAATATGTGGGTTCTTTTTATACTATGACACTCATTAGGGATTACATTCTAAGATTTCCCTACCTGGAAGAGATTCATGATGCCAATGGTGTGTTCATTACATCTCCATAATCATACTTATTATATTATTGGTATGAGAAAAAAGGGATATTACGTGATTAGTTTCATTACATATAGATTAAGGTATTATTCAATGGGATAGACATTTGAAGGTTAATATGGAGATCGAGCCTCAAGGAGGCATCCTACATATCCAGGTTATGGAAGGAATCATATTCATCATAGTTTTTTTGGATTCTCAGTCTGCTGATGGATGAGGTTGAATGACAAGCCCAAGAGAATGAATCTATCCTGATAGTTGAAATTTCAGATACCTATAGGGACTTAAACTGAGGTGGATGCCCATTTTAGTTCCATATCATTCTTTAGTTAGGTTCCCTAAATATCCTAGTTATAGAAGGAATTAGTGTCCTCATAGTTCAATTGGATTCTCAATCCACTGATCGATGAGGTAGAATGATCATCCCATGGGAATGATTAGGACTCAATGGTTGAAATGTCTGAGAAATAGAGGGACATAAACTAAGGTGGATTCCCATTTGAGTTTGAGCTCATACCATAGGAAGGATTCGGAAATGTTCTGATTATGGAAGAAATCAGAGTCCTTATAGTTCAACTAGTTAGGAAATACACCGTAACATAGAACTTTTTTTGATAGAGATAGGTCATGTGAATAATATGATCGTCGTGACTCCCTAAGACAACATGAGTTATACTCAATGTTGGAAACATGGTATAGAATGTAATCAGTGTTATTTCATTTAGATGTTTTTATTATGTACTAGGACGGAACATGGGATTATTAATATAGTTCTCATGCATTTAGGAGGCATCATAGGTATCGTAGTTATCATAGGAATCAGAGACATCATAGTTCCCACAATTGAGGCTTACACAATGAGGCTTCCCTTTTTTTAGTAGATTACACACTGAGGGTTGAAAAAGTTATCATGCATTAGGATTCCCTTGGAACTAGCCAACATTTTATTATGATATGTGTTGTCTATCCATATGATATTCCTTGATATTCTACATGACACGTCAGAGGGTGTCTACCTGACACGTCGAAAGAAAATAATATGATCCAGTTAACTTATTCGAGGGACATCGTGTAACCTAGATGGCATGAATGATTGTGGATAGATTATCTAGGATGAATTTTTAGAGGAAATCTCAAGACCTGGACGATTGATCCTAGAAGGAGTCACATGATAATGGATGACATACTTAAATGGCATCATATGATCTGGCTGCCATGACATGGTGTAATCCAAGGAAATTGATGACACTTCTATAGGTCATCATGAGAGTCAATGTGACACGTCTCAGAGGGTGTCACATTTCATTGATGACTTGTCTGGAGATCATCATGAGACCAAGTTGGTGTGCTCATAAGGCATCGTAAGAGCTAGTTGACATGTCTGGGTGCTATCGTGAGACTCAGATTTCATGTACGGGTGTTGCCATATTAGTCAAAAATCATGTATAAAGGGCATTGCAAGGATTGGATGGTGAGCTCTATGGATTTTTCAAGACTTGGTTAGCATAACTGTGAGGATCCATGCAACTTACATTAACATGTCTATAGATCTTCACTTGATCTAGAAGTAAGTTGTTATTCCCCTCATTGCATGGCACATATCACATGAATATAAGATTGAGTCTATAGAGGTATTTAGAATTGTGTGCTCCATGATTTCTCAAAATAGATCATTTTGGGGTCATTGGATGATTTATAGTGACCAAAATACCATACAATCAATACCCTATTTATTGGATTATAGGAAATTAATGGGGATATGTTTTCTTTTAAAGGCATTTTATGGGACTTTCATATTTTTAGGCTTTCAGGTCTAGGCGGCTTCACAAGATTAGGATGACTGTTGAAAAGGCCTTCACATGATCTTTGATGACTTTTCTGAGACATTACGTGAGACAAGGATGGAATGTCAGGGGGACTATGTGTAATCAGGCTACAGAAATATGGGGTGTGTCGTGATACATTTATTACTATGAGAGGCTTTAGCCTTCTACCTTTTTTATTTTCATAATTTATTTTAGAAAGGTGATGGGTCTTATGAGGTTGCATGAGTGTTGTCGAAGATAATAAAACTACCTCATGGTTATGAATCACTTGACCAGAAAAGGTAATTTTGATTATTTCAGGGAAAACTCCATATTTTGGTCCTTATAGAGTGAAAAAGGGAGCACAAAATTTTCTATACATTTATTAGGAACTTTGTGTGACAAGGATGACATTCTAGTGGGCGTTCGTGAGATGAGGGTGACATGTCCCTAGGTCCTTCAAGTGTCCTACAGATCAATAAAGGTTCATCATGTGAATTTTACGTATGTAAGAGGATCTTACATTCCAGATTTTTTTATTTTTTATTTTATAATGGTTGGGGATCTCATAAGTTTTATTGAATGTTTACAAGGAAAATCATTCTCCTCATCACTGATACATCATTTGAATTTTATGACCATAAGTGACTCCCACATTTTAGATATTTACCCCCTATTTCAATGGTTTTTTGGAGGGTTTGTGAGGCATCCAGTAGTTGAAAAGCTGTGTGAACTAGGGGATCGCATCTAACTACCGCGACATGATCTGTGATTGACCGGGGTGCCTTTGGGAGAGTATAGTAACATGTTAAAGGGGATATATGGTAGCTTCTTCAAGTTATGCACCACATGTAACCATCCGTCTGACCCTTTACTTCCCATGAAATCACGTGTCTCATAAGGGTTCACTCTATCCATGTGATTATGGTCACCTTCTTCTATATTTTCTTTTAAGGAGAAAATAAAACTAATATTGATGTATTTTATCCCTTTTAAATTTTCAAATTCTCATTTTTGGGTGTCAACAATGTTAATTTTCAATAAATTATCTTTTTAGTTCATGAATCTATAAGTAAGGTACATGAAATTTATACTGACCTTATAACTTATTTTTAGTTAAGAATATTTTCTTATATATCTGTTTTATTTATATTATTTCTATAATTTTTTTCTTTAAAATAAAATTTGATGTCATTTCCAACTACGGTAGAATTTATTTAAAAAATATTAATAAGGAATTCTCTATCAATTTTTCAGAAAATAAATTTTTGACTTAATTTTCAATGTGTAAAGGGGATTTATTTTTAATGTATACCACATGAAAATCTTTTCCCACCTCCATGATCAATATTATCTATTTATAATACACTATAATTTTCTATTATTCTTCAAATTAAACCATTTTCTTTGAATTTTAAATTTAATATAAATGTCTATTATTTTCAAAAAGGAGTGAAAATAAAAATGAATATGATTTATATATTTTTTATCACAAAAACGTTAAGGGGATGTTATGTTTAAAGTTTTGATTATATTTTATTTATTATTCTTTAAATTAATGGTTTTAATAAAAAGCAATTTATGTGATTAATTAATGGTTTTTTTCATCCTTCACCTATTAATGTATTTGTGATAATTAAATTTCTTTTGATAACATTCCCTATCTGTCTCTACCATTTAATTAGAAATTATTCTTTCTCATCTATATTGATATTTTATGTATCATGGATTTAGGTGGTATCATTTCCATTAATTTCATTTTTTATTAACCATATAACATTTCGATATTCAGTATCAGTTTAATGAAGATTATTAAATATTTTAATTCATTCAGTGGTGAAATATTTTGTATTATTGATTAAATTCCATATGAGACTTTACCAATGTGGTAAAAGCTCCTACATGGCATCTAGAAGACTTAGGATAGATTCCGAGAAAGGAAAAAAAACAAGCGTACTCTAGAAGCAATGTAGAAGGGAACTGTAGCTATACTATAGTAGTGAAGGAACTTTACATGTGGTAAAACTGTAGTGATGGAGGCATTAGAGCGGGAACTGTACTGGCAGAAACACTGTAGTAGCCTGGCTACTATAGATGTACTATTCACCGAAGGGATCTTTGGGCCAAAAAATTGGATTTCATGCACCTGGTACTTCGGGCTATGTAATGGTTCTCCCACTAACCAGTCAAAAAGAGGTCTTTGCTTTTCGTTAATAATAAAAAGTGGCTTTAACACGAACCATTAAAAAATGTTTTATTGATTAAATAATGGAAATTACTATTTTATAAGTCATTTTACAAATAAATTATTTCGGTCATTAAATACATGATGAATTATTTAGACATGAAAGGGAAGAGTGAGGCCTGATTATAGACAGCCACATGATGTTTCAATAAGTATAAGGAGACATAAAAAATAACATTATATTAGATGGTTATATGGTTTATATATACTCATTTTTTAGAGTATCTTGGCTAAGGAATTAATGGTGAGATTCTTGATATCTTTGATATGGAATTGATAATAAGACCGTGAATACTGATATCTATGAATTTTTTTTGAGAATTCACTTTCCATTATCCGTGTAATATCTATGATGATATTATATAGGGATTTGAATGCATATTGTTAACTTAATTAAATTTGGTTTGATTATCCAATATCCTATATTGACTCTGACTTATCTACTCTTGATAAATTCATCTATACATAACCCTTAGAGATAATCTATGATCATACATTAATTTTTTTCCCTTTCCCTGGGATAAGAGGAAAGATACTTTGATTGATTTCAAGGATGTAAGAAAGTTTCTTATGCTATGTTTTTATATTTTCACTATAATATAGGAATCATGTATGTACATAGTTTTACAAGACTATTAATATGATTGGTCAATCATGGTGCAATTCCTTCTATATTATACCAATGTAATAAAGAAAACAATTTCTTTGGGTTACTAGAGTTAGGGTCATCACACATAATCTTCCTAAAACAAGATTTTCCAAAGGGACACTGTTATCATGTTGAACCATCATCACCAATAATCCATTGAAATCATATATAATGAAACATTAAAAACCACCATTGATTGACCAACTAAAAAAATAAGGGGAAAACAATTCCATTAGAAAAGTAAGACCTCTAAAAAATAGGGAAACTATACACTTCCACTTTCGAGTGATAAATGAATCCTTTATGATGAAAAGAAATAAAAATAGCTCATTCCTCCTTGAACATCATTTAAATCTTTACCAACACATCTAGAAACCTATACAAATTATCACAAAAGGATAAAATGGGAAATAAGTAAATATATTTGGTGGAAAGTGTAGATGTTTATAAGAAGTGTGTTAGAAAAAAAGGGAAAATCCAAACCACCTAATCAAAATGAAGCACCAGAGGTGATGTGGATGAAGAGAATATACATTCTCCATGCAATAACAAAACCAATACACCACCAACAACATCAAACTAGATCATGATAGGGTCTTTTATGATAGAATATACAATCATAGCATAGTTGTGATGAATTATAACTACTGTTTTAGAGAATAATCTTCCCAAAATAAAAAATATATACATTTACCATGAACACCATCACATCCCAAACCACCTTGAGAATCACAAAACATGACCCAAAGTGAGGTTTGACATGGAGGGTCTAGTATCATTTTAAGTAAAACAATTGGAAAAAATTCTTAATGGGGGGTAGTAGGATAGATGGTAAAAGGAGTAAAACCATTGAGATGGATAGTGGGAGGTAAGCGAATGTAGGATCAGCCTCACTAAAATTTTATTTGATAAAATATTATGTGTAGATGTTTGGTAAAATAAAAATAATGTTTTACTGTTATATCATGGAATTTGTATTCATGTATTTTAATTAAATTAATGATTATTATTTTCTAAATAGTATTTTTGGAAGGATTCTATAGGATAAAGTGGAATTTAGAAAATTAAAAATTGTCTTACTAAATAACTTCTACTTTGATATTAGTTTTCATCATTGTTTTAAAATACATATATGTGAAATTTTTTATTGATAAACTATGAAATATTATAAAAGCGTTGTTTCATTGAAGGGTATTAAATGTTTAAGTGAGAGGTTTTTTTAGTATTTCATTATTTTTATTGATTATATAATTTTAATAACATCATTATGATACCATGGGAAGTTAAGAGAGACAATAATGATATGTATAACTACTATGTTAGATCATAAACTACCATGATTCAACCCTAGTTTATATTATCCATTGTATGGAATGAAATATTTTTGGACAATTATCTATCTTTTTTTATTTAGTATTTTATCAATAGTTTATGTTAAAAACATTCTAATGAATTCACCACAAATTTATGAAAATTCATTATCTAGTAGAATCCATGTATAAAATTTTAATGTTAAATATGCAAATCCTAGGCTTCCTTTAACTTAGGCACATTGGGGGCCTCCCTTTATGCCTTCACATGTGTTTCTTATAAATTATTTTTAGTTATGCTTCTATTTATGAAAATGTATCTTCTTGACTATCATGGATAAATTGTAATATTTTAAATAGAATGGTTTAAATGTGTATTTCATATTACTTACTTTCTTATAGAAGGAAAAAATTATATAATATAATATTTTATTTTATTTTATCATTTATATTCATTAATGGGATGAGGAATATATAAATCATAGTGTAATTATATTAGGATTTCACTCACAGTACACATAGAAACATTATTGTATAAAGTCTGGTCTATCTTGATTATTTACAGTGTTGATTAAAATGGCCTACGTCATTTTAGTGTAGTGATCTTTGGAGTAAATTTGATTTTTTCACTCCTAGGTAGGGATTTAGTATTGAGATTATTGATTTAGGTTGAAATTATTAGGTTTAAAATATCACATGGGGTATTTTTGGAAGTTTTTTAGGTGTTTTGAGAGGTTTTTGTGGTAGTTCAAGATTATTTAGCATGTAATGGTTGGGTGGAGAAAAAAAAATTTGATGAAATTACATTCCAATACTCATTAGTGGGCCACTGAGTACCTGCTTTCCTAGAGAGTGGCCCCGTAGATCCTGTAGACCCACTGACCAGTTGGTGGGGGTATACTCGTTGGAAAGTGGGGAACTAAGTATCTATTATAGGTTGACTAGATACTTGGTACAAATGGGATAATTTTTTAAGGGGATGTTCAATTTTTTTAAATCCCCATATTGTCCCTATTCAATGGTGTTCTCCATTGGATGATCAGAATAGGGGGAGGGGTGAACCTCTTCCCCAATCTTCACATTCCATTTCTTCCAATAGTACTAGGTTTTCCATGATTGTTCTTTCAAATGTAATCTATGTATTTATTCCTCCTACTTGCTATGTTGGTATCCCTACTTATCATCTTATATTTTGGTTTCTCTAGGTTACGGGTATGATAATGATTCTACCATATCATGTTGTAATGGTCTTGATTTGATGTTTCTTTTCGGTGTAATGGATTAATATTTCTTAAGGAGTATTTATTCAATTACTTTCTCTCCAATTTTTTTTGAGTTATGTTTCTTAATGCATATTTAAAATGCTTTCTACAAAATTGGTTTAAAATTTTCTTCCAATTGGATGTTTTATAATAGGAATTTGTTGCATAGGAGAATCAAATTCATGCCACATAATTTTATCATTCTATTTCTAGAGGTTCTAGCTATTTGATTCCATTTGGTGAGTTTTCAATGATTAATCATCATTAGTTTAAATTTTTTAAATATATATGATTTTTTATTAATTTTTAATACCATGTGATGTGAGATATGAAAACCGAAGCGTGGAGATGTCTGGTCAAATATTGGATGGTGGTGGAAATCATGGTTTATGTATGGTAATTCTATATTAAAAGTATGTGGTTATTTTATCACATAACCATTTTCATGTGTTAATTTTATTTACATGTGATTGACATAGGTTAGTTTTAAGAAATATATGAAGGGTATAAGTGAGAACATAATTTTAGTATAGGTATAGGTTAATACTTTGAGTAGGGACTCATGTGTTATGTGCATGGGTTAGAGATGTGATAAGTTCCCAATGAATATAATGAAAAGTGTAATAATTTCTATAATCAATTACAGGGCCTTGAAGTTGTCATTGAATTTTTTATAAATTATGAATGTTTTAATTTGAGATGGATTGGGTTGGTTTATGAACCATTATATAGAAAGCCCTTGAGTATAGGATACCATTTTTGAATTATTTTGGGAATCATATGGGAAGGGATTGGGAATACCATTGCGAAAATGAGTTTCCTGAGGGTAATGAGTAGGATTTTGGGAATGAGTCTTGTGGAATATGATAAGACAATAAGTCTTGGTTATCCATGTTGTTGAAGTGTGTTAGGGGTGAACACTTCCTTTGGGCATCATAAGGATTACATTATGGACATAAAGAGAGGGAATGAGATCTCTTGAGCATGTGGATTTAAGGGTCTGGGATGAGAATGTGACATGGATATGCCTAGTTTTTGGTAATATATGTAATAAATTTCTAGAGTTAATTGGAGTATGCATGTGGGTAGATTGAGTAGGATTAGTTTGGCCACATGTGGTCTTGGCACATGTGAAATATTAGGAAGGTGATTAACCATCTAGTGAGAAGACTCTGGGTATGGTTGAGTACCAGTGGATTGATAAAGTGGGATTATACCTTGATATTTTAATACATAAGTCATTATGAAGTAATTCATATCCTATGAGGTTCTTAGTGAGATTATATATCAGGGATGACCAACTATATAAGATATGACTGTGAGTATTACCAGGTTAGGCGATGCTGAGCAGTATGTGGTATTATGAATTTATGTTATAGGTGGGTATTGAGTTGTGGCTAGACAAATTTTAGGATATGATGTATTTCTATCATTTATTATTATTATTATTCTATAAAATTTTTGTCCAAGAGTGATGAAAACTCAACATAAGTGCGAAGGAAGAGGTATTAGACAAAATATAAGGCATGGTATGTGTCCACACATGATTATCCACTAAATAAGGCTAATATTAATTTTTAATATATATAATATTAATGTGATTTATTTTTCATAAACACAATTTTAGTTCATTTTACACTTTGAACATCATTTTACATTATTATTGTAATTCCTTCTTAAAATGCACTATTATGTGGTACATTTTTTATCATCATTTAAAGTACCCAATGATTCATTTGATTTTATGGAATGTAATTATCCATATTTTAATTTTATATTTTAGTAAATTTATCTACACTTCAATATGAACATGTTTCATTCAGGGATCAATGGAGGATTCATAATGTATGATGAAGATATTTGGAGATGAATGGAAGCAATTCTAGAGAAGGCAGATTGGACACCAACCCACTGATGAAAACGTGGGACCTACATTACAAACCTAATGAATCCCCAATTTCGTGGGATGCTAGAAGACATATACAAGAACAAATAATTATTCTGGAGATAGTGCTAATTCAGCTTCTATTGTGGTTATTTAGGTGGCCCAATTTGGATATAAAATTATGGGACAGATTCTGCGGCTAAAAAAAACTGACCACTAATATAATCATATCTCTGAATACACAACTCCAAATGGGCCCAAATTTTACAGATAGTTAGGAGGAATACGGGGACCCAATTTCTTCTTCTATGGAAGACTCTAATGCATCAATCTATAAGGACATACAAGCTCGTCTGTTCGGTGGATGAAAGCTAGATTCCACCTCAGGTCAAGGGTTGAAAAATCAACTCTCCCTCAATTTCCACCCACCTATGGTCTACAAAAATTAATTTAGGATACTTATAATATTTGAGGATCAACCCAAGACTTAAAAAATGCCTATTTAATGTTGTGGTGGTAGAGGAGTTGAGGATCTTTGAGCTTTATTTTCATCTTAATGTTATGCTGCCAATTTGATGTTGTAATCGCTTTCCCTTAATTGTATGTTCTTTGAATTACCTTAGCTTATTTATAAAAGTACTTCATATTCTCTTTTTCTATTCTTTTTCTTATCACTTTTATATAGTTTCCTCAAGGTTTGAACTTCTTCATACCAAACCATGTGATATTATCACACAACGGTGGAGTGATTGTTATTTCATTGTTTTTTTACTTCTCCAATTCATCCCTTATGAGTCTACTTCCCATTTCCATTGAAACCATAGCATCAATGGAGGGATAACCCAGTTATGGGTTGATCCAAGGGAGTATCAAGGGCCTAGATTGGATTTTATTTATCACTACCTTAATCAATAATCACTTCTTTAAAATGAGATTTTTATTTGATTATTTTAAAACTTCTTCATCCTTATTGAATTTTAAGGTCACACACTACAAGTGCTAATACGAACCTTTACCATGGAGTGCTCAAGATTTGATCCTTAAAGTGTATAGGTGATTATTATTATGGTGTGTTGGTATAAAATTAGTAAGTGACGATGTTTTATTATCTCCTAAAATGAACTCAACTCAAATATAAGAAATTGAAATAATTGAAAAGGGAATACGTCCAATCCACCCGAAGTGATAACCTAGGATCAACTCATTCTTTTAAATTGAATTCACTTAATTATTTTACAATTCCTTTAAACACATATAAATCATCCCAAGCTGGCCACTTCATAGCCAATAACAGTCCATAGAATGTACGTGTCTATAGGATTATTCTTAGGTCTCTGAGGATTCGACAACCCAAGCTAGACTAAAAAGACCGTTCTACCTTGTTCTCTTGGGTAAATTTGAGCATGAATCAAAGTTTGGTGCTATTTTTGGGGACCCAATTAAGTCATCTAAACACCCATTCTATTCTAACCCATTAATTATTTTCTCATCCAAATTCTCTTATCTTGTCCCTTTCTCGTTTTTTTTTCTTTTGGCGCATGTCGACCTACACCCGATATCAATCTAACCGTCTAGTTAGGGTGGATAGTCCTGGGGTTGGAGAGTCAAGTACACCAAGGGAACTGTTTCTATTAGATCATAATCTTTCTAATAATCCATAGTAAAAAATTGAGCCTATTTCAAAGGACGGTCCTCCAAGAAACCAACTCATAAACCCGGGTGGGAACCAAAATGGAAACCCAAATGAGGGAGCCTCAAACATGGGGAATGAAATTGATCAAACCATGAATGACTACCTCACACCTTCTTGAACCAATGCCCCCTAATGAATTATACATAATTCCCTAGGAGATTCCATCAACATCTTTATACCCCCTGTCCTAAACCACCTTCCCACATTCCATGGAATGGATTCTCAGATGACCTAACTTCACATTAAGGAGTTCAATAACATTGTAGAAACCATGTTCCCCTCACATAAACTAGAATCAGCTAAGATGAGGCTATTTCCTTTTTCATTAAAGGATCTAGATAAAAATTGGATAAACAATTTTAGACCACTATCCATCAACTCTTTGTAAAAACTACAAAGAGAATTCTACAAAAAATAATTTCCCCACCACAAAACAATTGCACTTAAAAAGAGAATCCAAAATATTTTTGAAAAAGAGGGAGAGTCATTCTATGAAACATGGGAGAGGTTCAATGACACTCTAAACATGGTTCCACATCATGGTTTTTATATTCCGGAACAAGTGAGAATTTTCTATGAAGGGTTGTGTATGGGGACCAAACAATTAATTGACATGATGTGAAATGGAACCTTTAAAAACAAAGCCCCAAATGATTCTTATGAGTATCTAGAAAGACATTCTGAACAAAACCAAACATGGGGAATGTCACCTTATTCTGAAAAGACACAAATAAATGCTGGAATTAATACACTTAGAGAAGAGGAAAGCCTTATGGCTAAACTCGCAATACTCTCTAGGAAGGTTAAAGAGATAGACCATAGGAAAGTCCATGAAATCCAAACTGTAGACCCTGTTTTCCCAATTTGTGACAAACATGACCATAAGACAGACAACTGCCCAACCATTCCATCCATCAAGGATGTTCTTTTAGGAGGACCCCCAGAAGAAGTAAATTCCTTGAACATTTAAAATCCTCAATACCAAAACAACTTCAACCAAATGTATAATGAAAACCCAGGCTTCCGCTAGAAAGATAACCAACAACCTAGCCAACCACAGAGACAAAATCCTTACCCCCAATAGAACTACCAAACCCATAACCAGTTCCAAACCCAACCTATCCAATACCAATAGCCACCGATCAATTTTCAACAAACCATCCCACCTCTAAAATATCCCCCTGGGATAAACCAATATTCTCAAGAACCAACCCAAACTGTTCCACAAATCCTACTAGAACAACTGTTGAAACAAATGGAGAGGATGAACTTGGAAGCCTCTCTCCTAAAACAAGAACTTCAAAATATCAAAACTGGAAAGGCACCTATGCCTACTCAGGCGGTACCATCCTCAACTTCAAGGGGAGAGTCAAGTTTCACTCAAACAACTCTTGAACAACTAAAGGCTTTGACTATTTTTAGAAGTGGGAAATAAATTGAGAAACCTAAACCACTAATTCAGAACCCACCTGATGATTTAAAATTGGATGAAAATTCAAATGAACCAAATGATCATACTGAAAAACATGATAACATTGTCAAATAAACAACTCTTCAACAAACAACTACACAGCCCGCACCATTTCCTAAACACATGATGGAGAAAACCGTGCCTGAATTGAGTGAAACATTGAGGGAAATATTCTCATAAGTCTTGTTTAATATTCCCCTTCACGATGAAACCCAAACCATACCTTCCTACTCAAAGTACCTTAAGAACTTGTGCACTTTTAAAATGAAATTTCCACATAAAAATCAAGTCCTTTTGGCTGCTAATGTGAGTACCACCATTCAAGGGGCCATTACTCCTAATTTGAAAGACCCAAGTTTCCCTTACATCAATGTTGAACTAGGTGGGAGAAAAGTTGTCAAGGCCTTATGCGACCTAGGTGCTAGTGTCGATCTCATTCCCTATATTATGTACTGGCATTTAGGCCTCGATGAACTCCAACCCACATCTATCACACTTCAACTTGCTGATCGTAGCATTAGGGTTTCAAAGGGTATTTTAAAGGAAGTTATGGTAAAGGTTGAAAAAATTATCTACCCTAATAAATTCATTGTCCTTGACAACCATCCAATCTTAGGAAATAAGGAAGAAACCCCAATTATCCTTGGTCTTCCCTTCCATTCAACAATCAAATCTGTTATCAGAGTCCGAAATGGGAACATGACCATATCCTTTGGAAACATGAGTCTATACTTGAACATCTATAATGCAGGCTCACAAATAGGGGATGATGAGGAAATTAATTAAATAAACATGATAGAAAGCATTGATAATGAATCCATAGTACATCAAGGAATATTTGATGGATTTTTATGTGAGGATGAGATTGAATCCCTTTTTTCACATGAACAATGTTTATCTCCTTGGCTTGAGTCATTTTCAAATTTCTCTAATGATGATGTCTTAGATCCAACAATCAGTGAAACCTTTTAGAAAACCATATTCATGGAGACCAATCAAACTTCCTTCCCTAAATCTGATCAAACCAATCTAGTAGCTGAAATTTCTATATGTGGGGAATCAATCCTATATAACACTCTAGGAAATAAAATAGATATTGCTCCAATGTACCAATATTCTGCTGAAATTCCAATGCAACCTGCTCTTGAATTGAAGGAACTTCCTGCTGCACTCAATTATGCCTTCCTAGGGGACGAACAAACACATCCTACTGTCATTTATTCTTCTCTTGAAGCCAATCATGGGAGGATTCTTCTATATTTCCTTAGAAGACATAAGAAAACCATTGGTTAGACCTTGTATGATATTCCTGGGATTAGCCAACTTATCGGGACTCATAGTATTGTTCTAGAATCAGATTCAAATCCTTATCGTCAACCTCAACAGTGACTCAATCCTAATCTCATGGAGGTATTAAGGAAGGAACTTATGAAATTGTTAAAAGCTGGTATCATATATCCCATAGCTGAGAGTGAGTGGGTCAGCCCAATCCAAGGTGTTCCCATGAAGGCAGGAATCACAGTGATAACCAATAAGGATGGAGATATTCTTCCAACTAGGGTTAGTAGTGGATGGAGGGTCTGCATTTACTATAGGAAGCTAAACTCCTTCACCAAGATGGACCATTTCCCATTACCATTCATTGACCATGTCCTTGAGATTGTGGCAGGTCATGCCTTCTACTATTTCTTAGAAGGTTACTCGGGGTATAATAAAATTGAGGTCTCCCTAGAGGATCAAGGGAAGACTACATTCACATTTCCATTTGGCACCTTTGATTTCAAATGCATTCCCTTCGGGTTATTCAATGCCCCTGAAACCATCCAGCGGTGTATGATTGGAATATTCTCAGACAAGGTAGGGGATTTTCTAGAGGTCTTCATGGACGACTTCTCTATGTTTGTGGATACATTTGAAGGACGTACGAGGAATGTAGAGATATTCTTGTCAAGATGTGAAGAAAAGATTCTAGTCCTAAACTGGGAAAAATTACATTTCATGGTTAAAGAGGGACTAGTTCTAGGACATCTAGTCTCAGGTAGGGGGATTGAAGTTCATAAAGACAAGGCCAACATCATTCATCACCTTCCATCACCCAAAACTGTCAAAGAAGTGAGGTATTTCTTAGGACATGCTGGTTTCTATAGAAGATTCATCAAGGAAACTAGTTCAATCTCCCATCCCCTTTGTGCTGTTCTATTAATGGATGCTCCATTTGTTTGGACAGAAAGTTGCGAGGGTTCATTCTCAACCCTCAGATCCTCTATCACCTCTCCTTCCATTATGAATTCTCCAAATTGGAACCTTCCATTCGAACTTATGTGTGATTTTGGTGACAATTCTGTTGGATCTGTGTTAGGAAAACGTTGTGATAAAACTCCTTATGTCATTTCTTATGCAAGAAAATACTTAAATGAAACCCAAATCAACTACACCACCACTGAAAAGGAGTTACTTTCTATTGTGTTTTCCTTATATAATTTTAGGTCCTACCTCTTAGGATCCCCTGTAACTGTGTTCACTAACCATTCTGCAATAAAATACCTCTTCCAAAAACATGATGCTATGGGTAGACTTATTAGGTGGGCCTTTATATTACAAGAATTTGACCTCACAATCAAGGATAAAAAGGGTGTTGAAAATGTTGTAGCCGATCACCTCTCTAGGATGGAATTCAAAGACAACTCAAATCACCTTTATGTGTCTGATTCATTCCCTGATGAACACCTATACTATAGGAGTGACTGTCCTTGGTATACCGACATTGCCAATTTCTTAGTTACAAGAGTCATACCAAAATTATTAGGGATTCAAGCTCGAAGGGAATTACTTTAAGATGTTAGGAACTATGTGTTTGATGATCCATACCTATATAAGTTCTTCCCTGACCAATTCATTAGGAAGTGTGTCCCAGAATCTGAACAAGAGTCTATCCTTAAATTCTGTCATAGTGATGCATATGGAGGTCACTTTTCCTCTAAGAAAACATCTGCTGAGATTTTTCAGTGTGGTCTCTTCTAGCCCACTATCTTAAGGGACTCTTGCACATTTTGTAAAAGATGTCCTAGGTTTCAACAAGTAGGGTTCATCACAAAAAGAAATCAAATTCCACTCACTCCCATATTAGTGATTGAAATCTTTGACTACTGGGGAATCGTTTTCATGGGTCCTTTTCCAAACTCTAGGGGATACCTCTACATTACCTTATCTATTGATTATGTCTCAAAATAGGTTGAGTCCATTCCAAAAAAAAAATAAAATGATCATTGAACTGTGATTAGATTCTTAAAAGAAAACACATTCTCTAGATTTGGAATTCCTAGATCTATCATTAGTGATCGTGGAACTCATTTTTCCAATCGTCCATTCTCATAGCTCATGGAAAAGTTTGGAATTTCTTGAAAAGTATCCACTGCAAACCACCCATAAACCAATGGTCGAGATTAGTTATCTAATCGAGAAATCAATCAAATTCTTGAAGAAACTATCAATCCTTCTAGGAAAGATTGGTCCCAGAAACTCTTGGATTCTCTTTGGGAATATCGTAAATCATACAAAACCATCCTAAAAATGTCACCATATAGGTTGGTTTATGGAAAAGCATGCCATTTACCTGTTGAAATTGAGAATTAGGCCTTTTGGGAAATTAAGAAAATGGATTATGACCTCTCATTGGCCAGAACAAAAAGGAAATTAGATCTCAATGAAATGGAGGAACTATGGATGGAGGCTTATGAAAATTCAAGGATCAATAAAGCTAGAGTTCAAGCCTACCAATCTAGGAATATCAAAGTCAAACATTTTGAACTGGGAAAATTTGTGGTCTTGTATAGTTCAAAACATCATTTACACCTGGGAAAGTTAATGTCTAGATGGTCATGTCCATACATAGTGCATATGGTGTACCCCCATGGGGCTATGGAAATTCAAGATCCCACCAATGATCAAACCTATAATGTTAATAGTTGTAGAGTAAAACCATTTATTGAACCATTCCAAAAACATGAAGTTAATGATTAATTTTGTTAACCCACCTTAGATGATGAAAATAATTAATCAGTTAGGGGTCCAAGTCGAGCTAATGACATTAAACATAGAACTACATCAGAAGAAACCCATGGTTTTCAAGTTTCCTATCATTTTGTTGTTTTAATAAACTTTATATTTTATATAGGGATAGTTAATCATTTAGATATTTAATAAAGAAATAGTATGTTTACTTTTTCTTCTATTATGAGTTTGAATGAGTACGAAAGGGGAGCGCCATATTCATATGTGTCACGTGGTGTGATCCTTGAGTAATACCTTACCCATAAATATAAAAAGAAGATAATGTATCATCTATTTATTTTATTTTTTATTTATATGTTTGTAAGTGAAAATAAAAATACAAAAAATAAATAAATAAAAATTTAATAATAGAAAAAAGGCCACATAGTAGTTCATGGGGAAAACCCTGTCACAACCGGCGAAGCCGCGAGGATTCGAACCCAAGCCCGATTGGAGACAGGGGCGTGCGCTTACCACTAACCTACGACTTTTTGTGATTTATTATTATATAATTATTATATATATACTTATATTTTAATTTCATTATTATATATATATATATATTGTTTTGTTTTTTTTGGGTTTTTCTCTTTCTTTTTTCTTTTTTCTACTAGGGAACTCTGTAAGTGACATGAATATCAAAAGACTAAATTGGAGCAACAAGAACTTCAATTTCAACCACCAGGTGACTTCATTACATGATCCTCATATTTCAATTTCCTTTTCTAAATTACCTTACCTGCCTCTACTCCTTCTAAATTTTCATTTCTTCAAACACTGGGGGCAGTGTTATTCTAAGTTTGGGGGGGGGATAAAATGAAAAAATGATTATGTGTCCAAAAAAAGGGATGATTTGAAAAAAAGGCGTGTAAATGGAAGGAAAAAATCATTTAACTTTGAACATGGTAATACACATTTCACACTTTGAAACTGAATATCAAATAATTTAGCATGACTTTATTTTGATTTTAATCCATGTATAATTTCATGAGCATAGATTTTGGAAAGTGTGGTTGTATAATGTGATATTTCATGGTTTATATTTTCATCTAAATAAAAGAAAATCCCAATGCACGTCCTTTGGATAGTGGGGTATTAGTTTGAGTTCATGGGGCCCCCCAAATAAATAGCATAGGTTTGGTGATCTTTTTAGTTTTAAAATGAGTATTCAAAAAAAAAAAATAAACAATAAATTTGCACGTATAGCAATGAAATGACCTAATGCGTGGCCTTCAGCATTTGGGGATCATGACTCCATAGCTGTCTGGACCAGAGTTAGTAATTTTATCTCTATTTTTGGTAATATGAATTTGTTTTTGACTGAGCTAACTTGAGATGATTCCCAAGTATGTGGGTTCATTTGGTGCCCTAAGGTCTTTGAGCCTGGGAATCATTGGCAAAGTCTCGCTACAGAGGTTGACTCTTTTGAGTTGAATTTCAGTTACCATGGAAAATTTGAAAAAAAACAAAAAAATACAATATAATAAAATTTAATAATCATATTAATATTGAAATGTGATTCCACCTAGCACTTCCGTCATTTCCCCCTTGAATAAAGATGAACCCCAATGTCTATTGTGATACACAACACATCCTCATACTTAATTGATATTGGATGAAATATGGAAATGAATTTGAACAAAGGAACGGGCTTGGGATTAAAATATTATTATGAAAATATCTTATATTAAAATATTTTTATGGGTTTCATGAATATTTGGTATAGTGGTTTATCATGATCATTGTGTATTAAAATATTTTTGGAAAAGGGAATTCGAATTTTATATTGTTGAGATACATTTTGCTCGGGACTAGCAACACTCATGTTGGGGGGGGGGGTGTGATTAGCCACTAAATGAGGCTAATATTTGTTTTTAATATAAATAATATTAATTTTCTTTATTATTATTAAACACTCTTTTAGTGAACTTTATACATTAAAAATCATTTCACATTATGATTGTAATTCCTTTTTAAAATGAACTATTATGTGGGACATTTGTGAACATCATTTAAAGTACACAATGATTTATCTGATTTTAAAGAATGTAATTATCCATATTTTAATTTTATATTTTGGTAATTTGATCTAAATTTCAATATGAACATGTTTTATTCAGGGATTAATGGAGGATTCATAAAGGATGATGGAGATATTTGGAGAGGAATGGATGCAATTCTAGAGAAGGCAGATTGGACACTAGCCCACTGATTAGAATGTGGGAACCACATTACAAACCCAATGAAGCCCAAATTTCGTGGGATTATATAAGAAATATATAGGAACAAATAATTCTTCAATATCCGGCAGTAATGCGGCCCCCATTGTGGTTATTTAGGTGGCCCCATTTAGAGATAAAATTATGGGCTAGATTCTGCGGCCCAGAATAACAGCCCACTAAACTAATCATATCTCTGAATAAACAACTTATAATGGTCCCAAATTTTTCAGGCATTTAGGAGCCATCCGTGGCCCCATTTGGTTTTTCTATGGCCCCCTCTAATTCGGCCATATAGAAGGTCTTCCAAGCATGTATGTTCATTGGATGAAAGCTGGATGCCACCTCGGGTCAAGTGTGGATAAATCAACTCTCCATCAACTTTCTACCCACCTATGGCCTACCAAAATTAATTAAAGAGACATGGACTATTGAAGGCATGAACCAGGGCTTCGGAAATTCCAATTTAAGGCAGTGGTGGTGGAGTATTTGAGGATCTTTGAGCTTTGTTTTCATCTTAATATTATGCTGCCAATTTGATGTTGTAATCAATTTCCCTCAATTGAAAGCTCCTTGAATTACCTTACCTTGTTTATAAAAGTTCTTAATCTTCACTTTTTCTATTCTTATTCTTATCATTTTGATACCATTTAATCAAGGATTGAAATTGTTCTTTCCAAACCCTGTGAGATTATCACACAACGGTGGAGTGATTGTTATTTCATTGTTTTTTTACTTCTTCAATTCCTCCCTTATGAGTCCACTTCCCGCTTCCATTGAAACCATAGAATTAATGGAGGGATAACCCACTTATGGGGTGATCCAAGGGAGTAGAAAGGGTATGTATTAGATTTTATTTATCATTACCTTAATCACTAATCACTTCTTTAAAATGATATTTTTATTTGATGATTTTAAAACTTCTTTATCCTTATTGAATTTTAAGGTCACACACTTCAAGTGCTAAAACAAAAATTTACCTTGGAGTGCTCAAGATTTGATCATTCATGTGTATAGGTGATTAGTATCATGGTGTGTTGGTATAAAATCAGTAACTGATGACGTTTTTTGATCTCCTTAAATGAACTCAACTCAAATATAAGAAATTTAAATAATTAAAAAGGGAATATGTCCAATCCACCCCAAGTGATAACCTATGATAAAATCATTCTTTTAAATTTAATTCACATAAGTCTCTTAGAGTTCCTATAAACCCATTTAAAATCAACCCAAGTTGCCAACTTCATAGTAAAAAACAATCCATAGACTGTACGTGTCTATAGGTTTCTTCTTAGGTCTTTGAGGATTCGACAACCCAAGCTAGACTACAAACACCCTTCTACCTTCTTCTCGTGGGTAAATTTGAGCATGAATCAACACACTAAGTGGTAGGTTAGTGGTATGGGTTTTGGTATGTTAAATGGTACATGATGTTGTATGAAACCACACCCTATATTAGTTGGTGGAGGGATGTGATGTGGCATGTGCTATGGTGTGATGCCTCCCCTTATGTGAGAGGGTGATTGTATGGTATATGATATGTGATGTGGTTTTAGACCTCAACCTGAGTGAGAGGGTAGAGGAATGATATGTGATATGTGATGGGGTATGAGACATCAACTGGACTGAGAGAGTGGTTGTATGGGTCATTATTTTCGATCTGTGGTGACACCTCACCCTTACTGAAAGGGTTGTTGTATGAGATATGTTAGGAGTCATGGTATCCAACTACACCTAGAGTGAGTGGGTAACATTATTATTTTTTGTAAGGGATCAGGTATTGGTATAGGTTTCTACAATGAGTTTTAGGGAAGTTCACATGATTCTATTATAGGTATATGTTATCATTTATGGGACATGGGGATGGGTTTCATTCTGTGATAAATTATTCTCCGAGATTAGGATAGAGTAGGTAAGGACATGTGTTGAGGTGTCCTGGTTAACACCTAATGAACTGTCATGATTTATTGTGAGGGTTTTTACATTACCATACATTCAATTAATAAATATAATGATATATATAAGGTATTTCTCGAAAACTTTTATTTTTTAAGACACACCCATTATAATAAGTATAGTGTATTTTCATAACATGTTCAATTTTTATATGGCACGTTAATTGGAGATTACCCCTCGTGGAGTTTGATATATGCTCAGATAATTGTCCTAAGAGGGACCTGGCATTTATAGTTGAGTCTCCCAAATACTTTTTTTTATTTTTTGTAATAATTGACTATTATCTAACCCATGATATATATTGTGTATGATGAATGATTCTGAATCATTATATAACATGTTGATATAATCTATTATTGATGGTTGGTATTTACATATAGATACATGTAATTAGTAATATTGTTTTTAGGATTATTTATTGATTTTTGTTACATTTTATGGTATTAAGATTATAATCTCCTCACATTGATTGCAGACTCTGGTTACTACTTTCCAACATCTATTGTATAGGGAGGAACACCTGAGGTCTTGTGCAACTTCTACTAGGGATCTATATAGGTAATTTTATACCAGGAATTACAAAGTGATATCAAATAATTATTTTGGATGATTTAATCTTTTTGTATTGTTGTTGGAGGTAGTATTTGTTGTATGATCATGATGTGGATCTTAGTCTTGGGTGTAACTAACACATATATAAGGAAAGTCCAAGCTATTAGGAATGATATTGTTGGTAATTGTTTTTCACTATTCCAATTGAGATGTTTATTCAAGTATGATGTTCAAGGATATATTATTATTTATTTATTTTCAATCCTGGCTTAGGGAGGAAATATATAATGAGTTAATGTATCATAATTGGAACATAGTTATATTTGTACATGTTCATAATTACCTGTGGATAACAAATGGTTTTTAAAAATTGGATTTTTTTTGGAAAACTTCTGAAAATATAATTTTTTTTGATTATGGATAGAAATGGAATTTAATTAATTAAATAATAATTGATAACATATTAAACATTTTAACAGATCACTTATTGGTAGATCCTTAATTAGTCAAAACCATTATGTATATTTTCATATATTATTTGTATGCGATTACAATTATTCTCTTGGTAGATGAAAAACCTAGATACGAAAATTCATGGTATGAGGTTCCTTATGTTAGGATCAGGGTAGGAGTGTTTAGGTAAAATATTACAATAGTATTATTGGTATATAACCTTTAGTGTATTTAGGTGGTTATGGGGATGTGGATATATCTAGAGTGGGTTGATATTGTCCTTGAGGGTGAGGATAATGGCTATTACTGATGGGATGATGGTTTCAGGTTTTTGTAATAATGGTTTAGGCATTAATGTTGGGTGAATATAAAGATGAAACCTAAGATAAGATAAGCATGAATAGATTATTTGGGTGTTAGAGAAATTATTTATCAGTAGCAAATAAAATGTTTAGTTTTTAGGTGTTCCTTGAGTGTGTTGTGAATGGGTGACCCATGGTTTTCTTATAAGGGGAAAGTTGGACATGTAAAATTGGGTGGATTATCATTGGATATTGGATTATATATGCTAACCAATGTTCTTTTAATTTGAGTTAGATTATATAATGACGTCTTGGGAATATTGAATCCATGTGAGGAATGATGGGATGATTATTGAATGGATATAACATTCTTGGAAAATAATGTTTTTGTATACTAATGGGTTATGGAGGTGGAGTATAGAGAAAAATAGAGATTTTCGATTGTTGATGGTATGATGTGGGATTGGATGGGTCATTCATGAAATATCGTCATAAATTTTTCATTCCATCTACGTGCAATTCATCGTCAGTGTTTTTTCCTAATACATCAAGTGAAGTTGGGAAGCATATCTGATGAGTAGTGTATCTATTAAACAACCATGGAGGATGGCATGCCTTGATTATTCAAAAAATTATATGTTAGGATCTATATTATGTAATAGGTAGTGTATTTATAGGTTTATCAAGGGAAATATTTCTAGGTACTTGAAGGATTGTGAGACATACATGATGGTTCATGGATTAATTTCTGGTTGAGTGGGTTTATTTAGTATGTAGGTCATGTTTTTTTATCATGGAATAGAAATGGGGAATGAGGCTTCAATTCATGGTGTGTGATTGGACTTTAATGGAGGTAATATGCTTCTCGAATAGAGAATTTTTGGATGATGATAGTGATTATTGGGGCCTATGTATGTGAAATGCGATATAACACTAGGTGTTCTTAGAAAATGCGAGATAAAGTTTGGGCAATAAAATGATTACTTCGGGTTGGTTATATGGGTCATTTTTTGGTCAATGGGGGTTTAAGGAATATTGATGGTTTATGGTAAATACCAATGGTTGAAAATATCACTTTAGGTATTTTATGGTCCATTTTACATCATGAAAACTACAAACAAGACCCTTGGGTTGTGGTTACCAGTTTTGGATGAGTGAGGATTGCATGGGGGAAATAATACACGGATGGTGGTGTTGGTATGATTTTATAATTTTGATTAAATTATGGATTATTATATTGTGGGGAATTTTAAATTAATCATTTTTATGTGACTATCATGTCAGGTAGGCAGCAGATCATATAATGCTAGTTGAAACTAGTATGATGAAAAAATCATCGATTATTTGGATAATGGAATGTTAAGCCACATCTTACATTTTAATGAGAAATATTTCGAAATTAGTTATATTAAAAATTATTGTTAGTGACATTAGTGATAAGAATAGTATGTGTTTCAATGAAAATTATTGATGGACCTTGTTTATGTTATTAGATGTTGAATGGGGGATGCAACGTACTTTGTATTGTGAGTTTGTGTACCAGTAGGTTGATACCAATTTTGAGGATGTTAGTGCATGGAGAAGAGAATGAGTGTTGATGTGTGTATTTGGGTACAATAATATATTTTTGGCCTCAAATAAATTATTTATATGATCATTTAATGACAAGTGATGTCAGTATGGATGTTTTTAATAGATAGTATGATGGTATGGATTAGGCAATAGTCTAGTGGATCCATGACCATTTTGAATCAATGATGAGTAGTTGAAGTGGACTCTAATAGTTGGATGGAGTATTAAGGGATATTTATAGATGATTCTTAGGAATTAGGATCTCTATTATGTAGAGTTTCTAACAACCCATGTTGTTATAAGTTGGTGAAATTTAGTGGAAATGTAAATTTTGAGTTATGGACCATGGGGTGTTTTGAGATCAAGGATTCAGATAAAAATTTCGTGGGATGGAAATTTTAATAGGGTGTTTTTTGGATGTGTATTGGGTATTTTGGGAGGTCATATTAGTTTCTTGAGTGCTCAGAGTAGGGAAATGTTATCTGGTGAACATAAACATTATTTAAATTGCCACCATGCACTCGATAGAGGGACACAATGTGCTTAATGGCCAGGTCAGTGGCCATGTAGGGCCCAATTCCCCACAAACGATCCATTGGGGGTGTATTGAGTAGCCAATGGGGCATCGAGTACCTATTTCATATTTACTATGTACCTAGATGTTCTAGATTGAGTAATTTTTTAATAAGGGGAAATGAATTCATTTTTATACCCCATACCCCCCCCCTCAGGGGTCTTCTCCCTTATAGTATTTATCCAAATGGAGGGATGAACAACTTCCATTCTCTCCCAATTACATTACATTCATAGGTTTAATTTAGTTCAATATTTTTCCATAATTTCGAATTGAGGTATTTCTTCCTCCTCCTCCTGTTATTTTTCGCCCCACTTTTCATCTTTGTGGAATGAAGGAGTATATTTAAGTATGGATTAGTTGAATATATAATATAAAAATGATTATAGCTTTCTAAAATAGATTTAAAGTCACTTTATATCCTAAAATAATTTAAGATTCATTGGTAAATAAATATCTCAATAAAAAGAGTTACATTTAAATTTATTATCTAATGATATAAAAAATATATTTTTATTTGAAATGGTTTCAATATAATGATAGTATAAATCTTAGAATAGTTATAAGTATTTAAATTAGTATAATTTATTAACATCATAATATTGAGTTCTTTGTAGTAAGGAAGTTTTAATATTAGTTTAAATGAATGAACACGAGGATTATGAATCATAATATCACAAATATTCAAACAATATTTCATGATAGATACAAACCCATTAAAATAGTTTCGATGGTGGATTTATCATATTACCACATAGAGTTGTGGTGGAAATTATATAATGAGGCAACAAGTTTATCAAAATTGTATATATGTGGTAACTACAAGGCCTATTTGGTGATATATAGTAAGGGATATTGTTATATTTATTCCAACATATGGTTTTGTAGATATTATTAAATAGAGTGAAAAATATATAAAATATGTCATTTTATATAATGGGAAACTCAACTATACAATTCATTGATATTAGATGTATATATATCATGAAGTGTAACAAAAATTAACCAAAGTACTTTTTATTACCCCAAGTTATTTTTCATCATGGAGATTTATATATAATGATGATATGTAAATATTAACAATGGTTAGCTTTTATACAGAGATATAATATTCACTCATGAGGACCAAAATATGTTTTCTGTATTGGGTGACTGAGTATGTATACTACATAGAGTTACATATATAATATCTTTTTTATACTAAGGGCATATGATTCATAGAAATCGCCATTAATTTAGGATAATAATATAAACAAAATCATAGAATTTATATTCTAATACATATATTATGCAATACCCAAGGATAAGCTAACCAGGGGTGGTTGGGTATGTTTATGAACATGTTACTGAATAAGTTTTTTAAAGATGTGTTTTGTTCTCTTATATTATAAGTATGATATTTGGTACCTTAAATGAGATTTATTGAGGAATTGTTTGATTATTCCTAAAGGGTATGAGAGGGAAAAATGAAAACATAAACACAGTGTCAGAATAACACTAAATAACTATTATGCTAAAAATTTAGCTATACATTTGGAATGAATGTAAAATAATAATAATAAAGACATACCTCACACTAGTTGGTACAATTTATTAAAGCATTTCAAAAGTGATTGATTAAGAACCTTGGGAAACAACAAAAATACTCTTTCCTCCAATGGTATCCATGGATCATGGAAATTACCCAATTCTTAGGTAGGACCACTCTTAACTCAAAGGTAATCTAATTTTCTTTATGGATGAAGATATTGAGTGATAGGATAACTTATCCCCTGAGAAGTTCTCATTAATTCCACACCTCTCATGAGGAATTGACATTTCAATATATTCCTTAGAAAACCTAAAAAATTAAGCCCATACTGATTGATTGTTCTATAAACACTTCTAACGATAAAATTATTGTAATGTTTGTCTTAACCCCATTAATAACAATTTATTACATAAGTGTTATGTGATATATTCAGTCATTAAAATCTATCATCATTTAGTCAATAACCTAATATGATATTTATTAGAATAGAAGACTGAAGGAAATATTTCATTATAAAATAGAATAGTAATTACATGAACATGAATCTTACAATGGTGTGGTAACACTCTCCAAATTGGGTTTTTCCAATGCAGACCATGATGTGGTTTAAACTACCACACCATGGTGATTACATTAATGAATAATTCCATCAATCACCCATATGCACTAAATCAAAATATATTTACTGCTCATTAGACTTATTTAAAATCATATGAAATATCTAATGAATTCAAATACTAACCTAGTTTATGTTGAACTATTAATTATTTTCACCACATGTTACATCATATATATAATCTTATAAAAAACAATTTAGAACCTTTTTTACATGCCTTTAAAACATTATTAGGGAATCTCTCAATGTTTCAAAAACACGACCTCTATTTACATGACCAAAAATCATGACCCCAATGTCGTTATATAAATGAAAAAATTAAGAATTACAAAATACATAAATTTAATTAAAAATAATCCTCTAACAAAGAGAAAATACTGCTCAAGAGAATAAGGGATCTTGTATAGTCTCTATCAAAAACATATATATATAAATATAACCATGTAAACTAAATACATACTATAAAATTATACATAATAATATAATATCTTTTTCCAAACATAGTGTGACTATGGTAAATATAGTATGTTAATATTATATAGAATAATCATACATTCTAGATTCTTTATGTATAGTTCTATGAATACATTACCTGGTATTCATGAAAGTGGATGAGTACATCACATGTCCCCCACCCACATAGATAAAGACATCATATATAATATCTAGGTGTGATAATACTCTTCCATAAAATATTTAAATCAAGTTCCTAGATTCCATCACTATTATAATAGAGAAAAAATATCATCTTGGTTAATCTTCATCCCATATGATTAGAAACATACCCAACCACCCACTAATAAGTTAATCCTCCAGGCTTGTGTATGAAATAACCCAATCAATGAAGGTTTCCATGTTTGGTATCTTTCAAACATCAGGTTATATAATTCAATATGAAACATTCATCCATAATATACTAAAGACATTGTGTATGACACTCCATGTGGTATATATTATTTAGGGTATACAATGTAAAAAACTCATTTGAGCTTCAAAATCATATTCAATATCTCAATATGAGAATAATTATCATTATAACCTTAAAATTTCTTCCCAAACACTAATACCCTATGATAATAATTGGAAATATATAACTCCAAGCCATACTTTGATAGGTCAATAATAATTTTTATTCATTATATATAAGCACAAAATGAGAAATAATGAGATAATATAGATTATTTTATATAAAATGATAAATTTTATATTCTGAAAAAAATTTAAGAATATTATAGAAGATACACATAAACACATGAAAAATAATATAAAATATGATAGAAAATATAATATTTCATCTGTTTTCTTCATTTTTTTGGGATTTTTTTAAACTCATTACTTTTATATGATATTCCCATCACATATCTATTTGACTATCTATCAAAATATTCAAACAAAAATCCATTAGTGAGTAATAGATATGAATAATTAAAGTTTAAATATTGGTGAGACTTATGAATCATATTCCTAATGTTAATCTCTTTAAGCAGGTACTCAAATTACATGTTATTACAACATCACAAGTTATGATATTTATAACTTCTATTCTCAACATAGAACACTTTTTAATTTCATCATAATCATCATTAATCATGGAACCATTCCATAAAACATTTTAATAGAGGCAATTTTGGTAATTAATGTATGCTCGTACATTATTTCATTACCAACAAATCAGAAAACTCCTTTAGGATATAAAGTGAGATTCACCTCATTATAGAAACAAAATGTTACTCTTTTCATTTTAATTAACTAGAATACCCTAAAATCATTTAGGATATGGAGTGATACCCCCATTCAATGTTTACTATAATAATAATTTAATTTTTAAACATACTCCCACTCGCCTTATAGAAAATATAAACCATTCCAAATATGAATCTATGATAAAAAACACATTTTTATTGAAGAAGTGATACTAATTTCCTTATCTGGGAATATTTAACAATAAACATCATATCCATATAGTATATTTCATTATACAAGTTTAAATAAATTATATAAAAGTATATTATTCATTTAAATATTCCGTTGAAAGGTTATGAGATTACATCTCTTATGTTTTAAAAATTATCTTGGTTACATTCTTATCCTAGATAAACTACTGTTATCTATATCTTCTTTACAAACATGTTATAGAATTTGATGAATCATAAAACATGTGTATTTAAACCATCACCTCATGTTTCACATAACTTCAATTTTTTAATAATAATACTCTTTTACCATATAAATGAAATAGATAAAAATAAATTTATTTTATTGAGATCCATCTGAGATTGAAGTATTCATTTTCATTAAACTAACTAATCATGTAACAATTTTCTTCAAATTTTTAATAAAAACATTGTTCTACATCCATTATTACTATGATTTTGAACTCGTGTGTATTTACAACACATAAAAATATACATTTGGTATCATATATCCCTTAAATTTCAAGAATTAATTTTAATAACACTGATAATTAACATGTATTTTCCATGATATTTTAAAACCCATTATGATATTAAAGAAAATTAAAACATATGAATAAATTTCCCTTCATTCATGAAACCCCTATAGGTTTCCATGTAGTAGGATAACTATTTTAATATCTCAATATTATTTATCTAACTCAAACAATACCATGTTTTAGTGTCAACATAACATTAATGATTATACATTATATAACATCCTTATCAATCCTAAACACTTTGAAAAATGGGTAAAAGTTCATTGAATTCGTTATAATTGTCTGAAAATTTGTAACGATGTTCCTATAATTTAATGAATAGAAAGAATAATCCATAATGGATATATTATAACCCACTAAGTCACGACACACTAAATTATATTAAGTATATGAGTGGAGACTAATATTCCTTTGGTAATTTTTAATTTTATGCCTTCGAAACCTAAAGTGAAATTTTCCATTATTCTAATAGAAATCAAGATTACCTTATTGAACAACATAAATATTATGTTAATTAGTAAGGGTTTACCCCAAAACAATTTATATAATTATTTCTTTATAATGATTCTAAAGATTTGTACAAATCTAAGAAGCATTCTTAAATTAATGTTCTCATTTTTATTTTATTTATTTCAATGTTATGTAAAACTAGGTTCATTATATTATATATAATTTTTTTATAATATCATTATAAAGATTTAAAGTCATTTTATAAAGAAATATATTAACCATCATTCAGTGAAAATGAACCCCATTACATTTCATCAAATCCATTGGATGTCCAAGATGCATATTTCATCGTGAGTCACAATAGTTAAGAACACTAATTATTCATGAATATATTTAGTATAAAATCATGTCCTTCATTTTAAATAATACTCATATATAGACGAGTGGAAATAGATTTACCATAATCTATCATATTGATTTACTCAAATATATTCCTACGATATCATAACAATTAGGGTTTCCCATGAAATTGTATCCCAAAGAAAAACAACCAAAATTAAGGAAACTAGTGGTTAGGTTCACCATATTAAAATCATTCCTTACAGAAAATAATCTAGGGGAACCATCTATAGGAATTCCTTACACCATTGGATGATCGAGGACATGACAATTGTATCTTGGAAAAGAATATAATACCTAGTATTTTTAAAGGGATTTAATCTCACCATATTATATCATATAATCCATTTACATGTATACATGCTGGAAGTGTTTTATTTTTATATCCTATTTATCACATTAAATCAATATGTTTATACTATAGCGTTATCTACCTTGTTAGACAACTCATATCCTAGGTTACTAACAGAAATTAAAATCCATATACATTTATACATATTTATATTTATCCCATGAATAAGGAATATAAAATACATTAATGTAATGGATTAGAATACTATGATATAAACAACCCCACCAGAGTAATCCTAGAGAAACAGGTAGATTACACCAACTTCTCTAGATTAAGAGAAACCTCCTAGAAATTAAGAAATTTGACCCTAATTCCCTCTAATAATGGATACTTTACCTAAGATATATTTATATTACATCATAATTATATCACCCAATATTTATGAAACTATGATCAATATCTTAATTTGGTTACATAACATAATAATAAGCCAAATTTGGGATAAAATTAAACCAAATCATTTATGATACCTAATATGTTACTCCTTAGATTCATGTATGTCAATTTCAATGAGTTTTAGAATAAGAAATTAAATTATAAATCTAAAACCATAATATAAAACTACATATAAATTAATAATGTGGAGAATAAAGAAGTCAATGAACAATTAAAATATTTAATCATGAGATAAACTATTTATGAATAATTTATATATTTCGAAATTATAACCACATTATTATTCATGCATGGATAAACTTCCAAAACTAAATTTTTTTAAACATGAATATTTTGTTTTATCATTTACAAGTTATTAATATGTAGTCATTAATATTCATATTATGAGATATTTTATGACCACCATTATTATTTATTAATAATTATTTAATATTTATATAAACAATTTATATAAATTAAATATGAACGATTTTATTTTATTGAAACCATTGATCATATCACATATCAAAACTCTTTTTGTAATGTCTTAAATAATTTCCCATCAAGTACATAATATACATATTTTATACTATTATTTTTGAACGATTCAAAAATTAATATAAATACTCTTATATTTTACATTATCTTTTTTATAAAATCATTTTGAATTATTTACCATTTAAATCCACTTTTAATACTGAGAATATCTTCCCAAACATCTTTTTTATATTTTGAAATGCCACATTGGATTCAGAAAGAGGCTTCATAGTGAAGTTTTTTGAGAAATAAATAAACAATATTCTCTAAATTTCAATCAAGTGCTCCATTTACCATGGTGTAATGAAATCTATTTTAGTTATCAAAAAATTATAGGAGTGGTTCCTATTTTGGGGGATATTTTGGGTCATGCTTTGGTCATTTCATGTTTAGTCTATTTTTTCCTTTTCCATTTATTGAAGCCATTTTGGGGAGTGTTAAATTATAGGTATACATTTATATATATATATAATATCTTGGCCTAATAAACGTATATTCCATTTTTTATGGTAACCAAAATATAAATATTTGTTCAACATGGCATAATCCATCATTCTATGATGCTATATTTTTCCTGATTTTTGTCGATGTGAATAATGGACGCTTCAGTTCAAATACAAAATTGTTTTATAAATTTTATGATAAGATTATCATATCTCAAAATAATTATATCCTAGATATTAGATTTTAAGAAAAAAATGTTTGTTTAAATGGGAATACACCATGGTAATTGAGAAACAGTTTTTCTAATTCTATTCATTTATCCATAGATCAAAAAAATATTAATAGATCTACATTGATACCACCGATGAGTTTCAAAGGGTTGTATAACATCCTAAACATAGTGGTATAAAATATCTAAAACACCATTAATCCTCCAATATATATATATATTGGAATAATTATAAATGAATAACAATAATGATGTAACATACTCTAGTCAACCAATCCAATTGATGGTTTTCACAATAACTTTATCAAGATCACAAAGATGCATAAAAAATAACCTTTCATACAAAATAATTGATGAATCTAATGAATCTCCAAATTCTAATATATAACCTCTATATACCCCAAAATATTCTCAAACCTTAGGTGAAGCTGTTATAAAACTAGATAAATAAAAATTTTAACCATGAGGAGATCTCTTGAATTCCCTTCTTCCCATGTGGAACGAATTTTTTTATAAGAAATATTGAATCTAAATTTGTCAACCTATAGTGTTTGAGAATTACAACCACACTCTTGAAATTTAAAACCATAAAACATTTTTCTCAATCCCATTAACAATCATTAAACACATAAAAAATCTTGTGAGAGGATAAAAATCAACAAATCAATCATCATATGATGAATAACTAAATATGATAGTTTTTAGAAAGGAAGATTGAAGGAACCAGAATAGTATCACATGGATAGAGAGATGTCATACATTGAGAATAACACTATACTCAATAAAATTTCTAGTATTATTATGTTGATGTATTCTACTTCCCTTCTACTAGGATTTCAATTTTCTCCCTCCAACCCATATTAGTTCTCCCCTACCTCTCTCAGCCTCTATATTTTTTTCTTCCTTCATATTCGATATATTTTCTGACATCTCCAGATGGAAATAGTTCTATTATTCTCTCTTCCCACAGATCAAACATGTCCTAACATTCTGGGATAGATCAAAGAATCTCTATGAATATCTTCATAGAATTGTGATTATGAAATTTGTTGGGTATATATATTGGTGGTGTCAGCATCGTGAATTCGACTTTCATGTTTTATTCATAATAAGGTGGATGCATATATTTTGAGAATCTATGGGGTTGTTATGATCGTGGCCTCTATTAATGGTTATGATCCTATATCTTCAATCGAGGGAGTTTTAAAGGTGTGTGAAAGGGACCTATGTTCATGGTGATAGAGTTCTTCTTTGCAGTAGTGGGATCTTGAACAATGGATGGTGGGTTGGAGTTTCCCTCTTGTCATAATTTCAAGAGATTCATCTATAAATAAGGGAGATAATTTCTTATAGTGACTGCATCTCAAATTGGTAGAATTTATGGATTATTTTAATGATGGATAATTTTTTTATGTTTTATAGATAATGTTTCTTGTACTAATTTTTTGACAGGTCTGTGAATGTCTCTATGGGATTTGGATCATGTTTCATTTCAATTTTATGGAGGTGAAGCTTTTTGCAGGAAAAACTAGGTGGGAAACCTCATAAGTGGGATTGGTGTGATGACACCCATCATCCCCCATCTCTCCTCTTTGCTAGATATATGGGTACATTGAATTAATTTTTCATAGTGATTTTGGTATTTTGTTGTGTTGAATCGGTTGAATTGTTGTGCATTTCCCACATGATTTTTTTGGTGGGCAGCTTGAAAGAGAGATATGAGAGACAATCATCTGGAACCCCCTTTACATGTCTATGTTATTGGTAGGGGTTCCTTGGCTAATTGTGCTTCCAGAACAACACATATTCTTTTCATAGGGATGAAACATTTTCCTTGATTGATCTAACTTTTGTAATATATATCAACGGTAGTGATGAAACTTCTTTGTCTACTTCTTCTAAACATTTCTCCCCATGAGGAACTTGGGACCATTTTTAATCCCTTGTTTTGAGATCCCTTTTATTATTATTTCTACAATGTTATAAGGAAATTAACCTTTTCCCATTATTCAAAATAGGTTCCCTGGTTTTTCTATTTAATCTACGTGAATTTTCACTAAACCAATTAAAAAAACACCATCACATGGAATAATGATTCCATGAACATGCACTATACAATGACATAGTGAAACTCACCACACCAACGTGTATCCCATGGTAGACCATTTCATCTTCAAACTACTATGCCATGGTTGTTCCTTTAGTGAAAAAATCCATCATTATATTGTTAAATTATATATTCTATGTTCTTCCATTTGGATGGTGTGTATATGGATAATAGATAATGTTTGAGTAGGTTATATGAGATTTCTAAACTCTATGCATCATGATCACTTGATATATATGAATATGAAAATATTTGATTATACACATTATGCTAGATATAGCCAGTGGACATAGGTATGGTGATATATGTGTTTGAGGGAGATTATGCACAATCCCTTTATATCTATTGTAACCTTTTTTCAAGAGTTCACTCTTTAATTATAATTAGGTTTTAGTTAATTTGTAATAATTTTAATACTATAAAGGCCCACATGATCCTTTTTAGTGGTTATGTGAATAAAGATATGTTTATCTTTAATGATTTTGTATATAAAATTATGATAATACTGATAGATTATAAAAGAATGTAGGGAATATCCAAAAGGTTTTTTGGATATGGCATCATTATTTATTATATTGGCAAGCATAAGGTGAAAATACACAAATATCATAATAATTTAGTGAATGTGAAATAAAAAGAAATATATATTAAATAAGGACCATTATGTGGAGGTTTAAACTACATCATGGATTGTGTGGAAGTAAAAAACATCATAGTGAATATTACAACATTATTTTACTCTACATTAAATTTGATGCATTATATGATAACACCTGTTTCTTTGTTGATTAACCTTTTTAAGGAGAAAATTATCAGTAACAGCATCATGATATGGTGTCTTAAAAAATTTAAACATAAATATACATTGTTTAAAACATAAACAACAAATAAGTGGTTGAATCACTTTTTCCAAAGATTTGTAATGTTTTGAAAAAAAATAAATTATATACAAATATTTGAGAAATATTTATGAGTAAATGAAATTCCTTGGAGGAAATATAATGTTTTTCAATACATGATCAATTTTGGATGTAAAATATTGTGAAAACCTTGTAAAACTATCATAATATATATATATATATATTATTTATTTATCATTAATTTAATATTCTGTTATACCGTGATAAATTTAGAATCCCATCTAACAGTCTGGTCATTCATATAACCCTTGGATATATTTTAATTTTGGAGCTTATTGATTTCAACTAAGTGATGTCTATAGAGCTCATATATAATATTTTGGATTGATTGAATTTATATAAAATTAGTATGTTTTTATTATATGTTTCCTGAAATTTAAACAAATGGTTGGATATTATTGAAATATATATTTTATTTGTATTTATATCATGTTTAGAAAAATATTGTACCCACTAAAATTCCGTAGATATTAATGGAGGTTTTGGGGAGAAAAATTAAATGATAGGAAAACCATTTGTGTGATATTTTTTTAATTTTTTTTAATGTAAATTAAAGAAAATTAATAATAGATACACGTGTTGGAAGACACATGTAGTGACCTCACCTAAATTTTCTGAATAAACCTAAGATAAAACACTATAGGACCTCAAAATCGCCTCCTAATCACCTGATGTTGGTATAAACACTATGGGATACTATCAATCTAGTTTTTGACGATTTAGAATCTTTGAGAAATAAAATATAAACGAAATGATTAATAAATGGTTAAATAGATTTACCAATATAACCTTTGTAGATATTTCACCAAGGAGCCACTGGAAAAATTGTCCACTAGAATAATGTTTGTTGGAAAAGAACATAGACAAAAAATAGTGAAATAAATATTTATTAAAAGATTTAAATCAAACCATAGTTTATAATATCTATAAAATACATAAAAACTAGGGAACTTGACCAAAAAACCCTTTAGATAATGCGTGCTATGTAAACATGCTCCAAGGGTCCAAAATGGTACATCCAAAGATGAGATCTTAAAAATTAATTATCACAGAAATCCATTATACATCCACTCTACATTCCCACCAAAAACTCCAAAAGTGACTATCCTATATCAAGACTTCAAGTGAAATTACTTCCTATAAACTGACGCCCTGAACCCTTGTGCACATGATTTTTTCCTTTACCTATGTCAGTCCAAACAAGATATACACACATCCTAATATAACATGTGTAGTGTATGAGTACACTATACCCTACAGAATCCACCACCTGAAATCATCTAGTCTATCAAAAATCTAGTTAATAAATTTGAAATATAATGTTGGTAAGTAGTATAAAAATATAAATAATTTAAAAATAAACCATAAGATATATACATGGTATATACATATACAATAATTTAATATGTATACACCATTATTAATAATTTAATAATAATATTCATCATATTATCCAAACCTACTGAGAGCTAATATTAGAATCATATAGGGAACTTATCAACCATGAGAAACCGGTCAATCAAAAATATCTGAACGAATCCATTCTCTATTAAGGATAAGGTATATATATTCATGAGTGTATCAAAAATAGTCACCTCATGGAGGAAAAATTTATAAATAACTATTACCTAGCAGGACAATGGTACCCTCTCAAGGAGATACCATATATATATATATATCATCCCTGCCTATAAGGCACCCATATTCTTATAGAAAATAATGTGTGAGTGTGTGTATATATATAATTGTATACATATACAAGGTCATTACAATATACGTGGACCCTCTCCTTTAATTTAGAATTTATATTATATATGTATGAAATTCCCAAGTGTAATTAACACCCATTCCCTAAGAAAAGTCATGTAAAATAGGGATCAACACCTACAAATGTAATACATAGTGAACAATACTATATATATATAGAATAAAAAAGTATCTAAAAATCAAATTCATTATATAATCATAACTTGAATCATGTTTATATTATCATGAAACCAAAATTATAACTAATATATGTAACAAGATCAAATTGTGCAAAATTATTCCATATTTAACATTCAATATAATGACTCTAGCATTTTATACGTATTACTACATGATTTGAAGCATAATTAAACATAAAATTACAAAACAAGGGTTGTAAAGTCTAGTTCATTGAGAGATTTGGTATATAATTAATCATTATAAAAAACATGTTTTATTTAATATACATTATAATCTACTAACATCCATTGAGATCCTATAATATCATAGGAGAACAAGGGGGATACATTAACAAAAGGGATGAACTAAAAATCCCAGTAATGAAATAAGAATAGGAATAAAACATAGAACATGGGATAGAAAGCATAAAATGATGAAATAAAATGCATGGATTAATAAAAATAAGGAATAATAACTTCTATAACATGGTAACATATAATCATGGAATTGTTTTAATGTGAAAACAACATATAACATGACATAAACCTGAGTCAAGACTATCTTCCAAGACATGGTGGACAAAGTACCATAAATTAATCAGTTTAAATCCCTATCCCAACATGACATATCCTAAGATTAAACATTTCCCAATGAATTAAAGAGCTATATGGGTGAAACCATCATAACATGTTTATGAAAATGTGGGCACATGATGAATAAAGATATGGGTTACCCCTAGGACGAAATATGTAACATAATCATGTCACGAGGAACAATGAATAAGAATAACATAAATGTTTCCATGAATGAATGGATTCAAAACATACATGGACATTAATAAAGGAAAATTGGAATGGTTCATGATAATTGATGTCCAATTGAAGTTTAAAAATTCTTTATATGTGTTTAGGAAACCTTATAAATTAATGCTTTTAGTGTGGTTTAAGGAAATTATTAAAGAGATTTTATAAAGAAAAATGAATAATTATTTTAATAAAACAAAAAACGAACCAAGATTGTTTTTGATGATAAAATTAGTCATTTTATAAAAATATTGGCGTCTTAAAAAGATTATGGAGTGTACATTGAAGTGGGTATGAAATATGGAAGTTCCCTTGACCTATTCTTGCTTATTATGAAGAATTGAAAAAGTAATCATTATAAAATATGTATTACCCAATAAAATAGGGATTATATAATATTGAAAAATGAGTTTGGAATATATACACATAATTAAGAATAATTTTAAAAAATAAGCATTAAATTGGGGAAATAGAAAGAATGTTTATCCCAATGGAAAAAATTGATGTTCGGGTAGAATCCCATACCTTATGTACAAAATGGTTCTCTACACGATCTTATTATCCTGAATAAAAATATTAGATTAATTAATTAATAAGTATATAACCTTTTATACAAGATATTAACTTATTATATTTTTATTAAGTTTATTTTTCCTTTTTGATGAGTTATAGTGTTCAATTTCATTGTTCTAGATTGCTCATTTTCTTAGTTTTCATAATCAATTCTCTTACAAATGATTAAAGAAATTCATGTAAAATAGAAATTGAAATCCAAAATTGATATTATATTTTATTAATAAACATCCTTAAGATTAAATTATCATATAATAAATTTGGCTATTTTGGGTGAATATAAATCATTAGATAAGATGTTGGTGATAATATTTTTGATTATTTTGGGTGGTTTTCTCTCCCAATGAACATGTTTCATTTTATTATTTAATATAATGTGTATATAATAATTTCTGAACAATACATAGTATGTAAAATATATATAATAGGTTTTTAACCATAAAAATGTGTTTATGAGCATCCTTTAAGGAATTAATGTAAAATGAAAATTTTTTATCCATGAAGGCGATAAATTAACTCCTCGCGAATGATGATTTAATTTTTAGAATAATATGGAGAGGAGAGGGGTTTATTGATGGATTATTAAATTATCATAATACAATTATAATATATGTGAGTTAATAAAGTTATCATACCATTTTTATGAGAGGATTTTAGGTGTGAAAAAGAAAATAACATGAAAAGAAATTAAAAGATAAGGAAAGAGAAATTTACCACTTGAATTTATCCTCTATGGAAACCTCCTTACAGAAAGGGTTTTGGAATTTAAAAGAAAACAAGAGCTCTTGGACGTGGGGGAGTGGTTTGGGAATTGTAATGGGAATAATTTTTACAATTATCAAGGATGGAACGTGTGAGGTGAAAAGGTGGTGATGGGTGGTATTTATAGTGGAGGAGAGGGGTGTTTTCTCATTATTTTGTTCATTAGATTATTATTTTTTCCATGATAAGAAATGATGTTGATTATAGAGACTAAATAAATTACCTATATTATGTGATTTGAAGTAAATGTTTCTAACATCACCCATGGCTAAAAGAATAGTGTATTTAACATATAATTTATATAAATTGTAATTTAACGTATTTTACTATTCGCAAAAATTCAATTATTTAAGAAAAATCCAAAAAAATACCATAATAAATTTTCAACATTTAACAATATAAAATTAACTTCATTTTATAAAAATAAGTTTCTATACCTGATAAATTTATGTTTTAATTAAAATAATCATTTACCTGGAAAATATATTTTTTAAAATTCGATATGATATTATAACACTTTTGAAAATCAATTAAGGTCTCAAAAAATTATCATATAAGCAGAAGATAAAGAAATTTAATTTATGAATACATTTTATAAAAATACATTTTCTTTTAAATTATAAAATGAATCATGAAATTATAATTAATTATTTATGACTTATAAAATACCAACACTTAATAAATAATTATTAAAACATTTGATTACTTATTGTATGTACACGTATATAATATGTTAATTTATAAGATACCTAAATTTTATTTATATGTGCATTGGTAAAGTTACTATTCTATTCACCATTTTACAATTTATAAGGTTTACATTACTATTCCTAAGGTCATGTTACAATTTAATCGGTATAGGTTCCTTACCTTCTAGAAATACTTTTTATTTCATTCATTCATTATTTAGGAAGGTCGTATTGTGTTCTTAATGTGACTTTATGTGATCTATACTATATAATATAATCATGAAAATGTAATTTTCAATGATAAAACTTGGATTCTTACATTATTCCCCCCTTATAAAATTTCTCCCTTGAAATTTTATTTTACATTTTAAGTAGAAAATAGGTGTTGGTACATCTCATTCATCACTTCCCCAGGTTCACATGTTGACTCTCCATATATATTGTTACTCCATAGTACATGGTCCATGTGAGTAGTCTTTTTGTATAGAACATTATCTATACAAAAAATTCTTCACTAGATTACCCTCGCATGGGATATCATTTTACAATAATACCACCTATGTATTTAGAAATTTGGAAGGATCAGGTATGTACTTACTTAAGAGGGATATAAAGAAAACATCATGTACTTGAGACATGGGGCGTTGAAGTGCTAGTCGATAGGCCACAACTCTAGCACGGTCAAGGATCTCAAAGAGGCCGATGTTTCTAGGACTTAACATTATTATCATAAAAAAATCATACGATCCTCTTCCATGGTGATATTCAATGAAATACCTTGTCTCTATAATTAAACTCAAGGTTTCATCGACGACTGTCCGCATAGATCCTTTTTTGACGTTTGACAACTTTGATGTGTTACTAATTTGTTTTCACCTTCTCTACCATTTCGTCAACCATATCCGGTCATAACTGCATACATTCACTAAATACATCTCAACATGCCTGAGTTCTATATATATTACCATAAATGGATTCATATGGAGACATTTGTATGATGAAGTGGAATCTATTGTTGTAAGAGAATTTTACTAGAGGAAGATGATGGTCCTGTCCTTCTTTGCTGTCCACAGAACACACTCTCAACATGTCTTCTAGTTCCAGAAGTTTTTTCTCAAATAGATCATAATTAGGAGGATAATGTTCCATACTAAAATTCAACTCCATGCAAAGAGCATGTTGGATACTTTTCTAGAACATAGTGGTGAATCCCTTTTCTCAAACAAATGTACTAAATAGTGTTACTCCATGAATCCTTACCACTTCATTAATGTATATCTTTGAACGTTGATCCCATGAGAAATCCACTCAAATTGTGATAAACTGAGATACCATTGTAAGATGATTCACCACAACCCATATTGAATTATTTCATGTGGATGTATATAGATGTTCAATGACAATGTCCATGGTAATATTCTCCCACTTCCATGTTGCTATGGGTAGTTGTTTTATCACCCCCTAAGACTTTTGTCTTTTACCCTTAACTTACTGGAATACCACACAATTTGATGTATACTTAGTGATATCCTCCTTCATATTTTCTTAACAATAGTTCTCTTAGAGATAACTATACATCTCTGTGTTCCATGGGTAAATAGAGAATATTGATGTATGTGCATCATTCATAATTCAATTCTTTATTTTTGGATCTGATAGTACATATAGTCGTGAACCAAATCATACAACTCCTTCCTCATTAGTTTTAAACTCTCAAAATGTATCATTTCTCTTGGATTATACCTTCTTATATATTTATAAATCAATCATTTGATCATCCTTTATTTTATTTAAAATGTATAGTTCAGAAACCATTTGAGAAAGGATTGATGATGTTCCTTAAAAATTACAATGTCCATCCATTGTAGGTATAATAAGAACAGATCCTACTCAATTATAATAATTAATAAACATGAATGATCTATTATACTTAGAGAATCCACTACCGTATTTTCCTTAACAAGATAACAGTTGATTGAGCAGTCATAATCCATGATGATATCTAACTGTATTCACTTGTGCATATTAATATCTATATGTGTGAATATATATTTGAGACTCTTGTGATATTTATATATCTCCAACATTTCCCTGTAGAGATAATGCTCCCAGATTTTCAATGTAAAGATCAAAACATCCATCTCCAGATCATGTGTGGAATTGTTTTTCTCATGAATTTTCAACTTCCTTGAGGCCTAGACCATCAATTTATCATTTTCATCAGTACAAAACCTAATACCTCTTTGAAGTATTTATGTATATAATAAAAAGTTCTCCACTTGTCCATAGGGTATGGACTAGTGCATTGATAAGCCTTATTTTCAACTCTATGAAGAGGTCTTCACATTCACTACTCCAGAAAAACCGCACTCTCTTCCAAGTTAGATTAGTTAGTGGGTTTTACAATCATGAGAAGTGATTCACAAATCGTCGACAATACCTTACTACACCATGGAATCTACAGATCTTCATTACAATTGTTGACCTTAGACAATATTTGATTTCTTTAATCTTGGAAGAGACCATAAAAATCCATTTTTTTGTGATTACAGGCCTCAAGAATGATACTTACTCCGTACATATCACTCATTTATTATACTTGGAATAAATTTTTTCCCTTATAATGGTCTTTAGCATAGTATTAAAATTATCATCTTGTTCCTCCTTTCTCCTAGAGTATATTGGAATATAATCAATTAATGCTACCAATTTTTTTGAGGTAATATCTATAGACTTCATTTGTTATGTCCATAAAAATTGATGGAGCATTAGTGAGTCCGAAGAGTATCATTATTAACTCATATTGTCTATACCTTGTTTGAAAGGGAGTCTAGTGAATATCTTCCCTACTCACCTTTAATTAGTGGTATCCGGACAAATGGTCCTCCTTCAAGGAATAACTATCCCCTTGTAGCTAGTCGAACAAGTCACTTATACATGGCATGGGATACTAGTAATTTTTCATGAATATTTTACACTCACAATAATCTATGAAGAGACTCATTGATCTATCATATTTTATGATGAAGTGGAATGGAGCACCCCATGGTGAGCACTTAGTCATATAAAAACCATTTATGAATTCTCCTATAACCAATTCTTTAGTTATTCTAGCTCAATAGTGGCCATTATATAAGGTTTATTTGATATAGGTAAAGATCCAATAATTTGTTCAATTGAGAAATCAACCTCTCAATCTAGAGGAAGACCTAAAAATTAATCGGGGAACACATAAGTGTATTTCCTCACAATTTGCATGTCTTTGAGCATGATTTTCTACTTTTTCACATGAATTTGAACTAGAAATGATTTATTATATAAGAACCTTAGCCACATTTGAGATGGTTATTCTGAAGATGATTCATCTTCCACCATATATTTGTATAGAATAATATGATGTTATAAGATGTGAAGAGTGTTCTCTATTTCATGATAATTGATGTTAGGTCTGTATAAAGATATCAAATACATGCCTAAAATAGCATCAAAATCTACCAAGGTGAGTATTAAAATATTTTTTGGGACGTTTATTCTAAAAAACATTAACTAGGGTGGAGTTATAATCTTTGGATTACATAATTTACCCATTTTATGACCACATACGTTACTCAACTTCTAAATTTTGTTGTAGTTTTTGAATAGTTCAGGTAAAATTGCAAGATACCATTATAAAATAGTATGTTAATTATTATTGAATGAAAAACAATTACCCTATCACCATATCTATTTCAGGATCCACCTTAGTAGTTGTGATAGAATATGTTATTCCTTGATGCGTTGGAGGATGTTGTTGTTTATTGCCTCTAACAACCCATGGATTAGAAAAATGGTTTTCATAATACCCATGTTCATTATATTTGAAACACTGTAATATATGATGAGTGTTGATCTGAACCTTATTTTATTCTTTGGAATTAAAGGGATTCTTCATATCAATTTAGTAGTTATTAGCCATATTCCATTTCCATCCACATTTCTAGCATCTCTTGGTTCCCTATAAGTTGTTTCATGGATACTTATTCCCACACATTGGACACATGGTATGCAGGTTCATCCTTAAATAATGGGATTTATCACCCATATTAAACTCCATTTTCATCTTCTTTATTTTTCCCTGAGTTCATAAGACAACTAAGATTATCTGATCTCCATTTCATCCTTGAGGGAACAACAAAAAATCTATTTGTAGCTATCAATGTCACAAATTACCAACACCCTTCATATACTTGGCCTTAGTGTCCTAAATAATAGATCAACCACGATTTTAGTGTTCATGAAAAAGTTGGAGGCATATCATAAAATCCTGATAATGTTTTCCTCATACACCCCAATAGAATAATTTTCATTCTTCTACTTCAGATCAGGGAAATTCGTAACCATCTTTAGATGGAGGGTTTAGAAAAAAATGTAGAAAAATAATTTCATGAAATCTTCCCATTCCATGGAATCCATTTTCTCCTTGAACATCATGTTTTTGATTAATTTCTATCATTGATCAACTTCCCCCTCAAAAAAATATTCCTCCAAGGCAACATTCTCTTCTTATGAGAACTATAGGATAGATAATATATTATCAATGGAGTTAATCCACTATTACATGAGGATGGGATCAAAAGGTCCACTAAACACAGGAGGGCATTGATATATAATGGATTTAGTGGAAACAAGATCTCTTTTATGAGAAGGAGGGAATTCAACATGACTCACGTTATTATTGATAACATGAGACTTCTCAGTAAGTATTGTTATAATTTTTTGAGAACCTAATACCATTATATTTGGCATATCATTCAAAAATTCATCACATTACCAATCACATTGATTATTGGATTGAGTTGTTCTAATCCTAGCTATTAGTTAAGAAAAATAATTTACAATTATGGGGATTTAATACTTACTCAATATGCATAATAAACGGAAGATTTGAAAATATAAGGATAAATTTGAAAAGGAAAATTATATCACAAAATGTGATTCTCCAGGTTTCAATCTTGGTTATCCATGAGATATTTAATAGAATATATTCTTATGGGAATTCTTTTCCCTTAATAATGGTTTATAATGAGCCTAATAATATACCAAATCATATCCCATGAGAGTGTCAAACTAGTTTCATAGTAAGGCCTGTTGTTGTGTACCAGGATACCTGATGTTATGCCAGGATCACCTTTTCAGAGTTGTTACACCTAGGTACAATTGTTCCAGAACCACATCCACTTGTAGTATATAGGATGAGATATATTTTCTTAATAATCCACTTACTCTATACTTAACAAAATATAGAAATTTTATCTTATACATAGTATTATCCCTAAAAATTTCAGTATAATTTTCTAATCCAAATCTCAAAAAATAACTTGACCATGTTCTAATACCAACTATAGTGACCCAAGACATTTAAACACATTATTACATGATTTTAATCCAAATTAAACATCAAATTACGAGCCAAGGAACATTAAGTCTAGTGTCATTGGAATATTAGGTACATAATTAAACATCATGAAAAAAATATATTATTTAATATTCATAATGAGATCCTAACTTTCATTGAGATATTATAATTCCATAGGATAATCTGGGGAATACATGTACAAATAAGATGACTAAAAATCCTAGTATGTAAATAAGAAATGAAATAAAATAAAACACATGGGTTAGAAAGCATAACATGAAAAAATAAAAAGAATGGAACTTGAATAAAAATAAGGAATAATAATATATATAACATGTGAAAATATAATCATGTAATTGTGGGAATGTGGAAACAACATATTATATGACCTAAAGATGAGTCAAGGTTAACTGTGAAGACCTGGTGGACAAGGTCAGATAAAGTAATTATGCTCACTCTATGTCCCAACATGATGTATCATGATACTAAACACTAACCAATTAAATAGAGTTCAATATGGGTGAACCCATTATAAAATATTCATGAATATGTGTTCCACATGAAGAATAAACCTAATGGTTACCCATGAGAAGAAATAGGTATCATAATCATGTCCCAAGGAATAATAAATGATCATATCATAGAAGATTCCCTGAAAGAATGAATTATTAACATGAATAGACATTCATAAGGGAAAATATACATGAATCTTGATAATTGATGTCAAATTGAAGAGGAAACATTAAAAGGGTGTGATTAATAAACCGTATATATTAACCATTTTATTGTGGTTTAAGGAAAATTTTAAAGATAACTTAAAGTAGAAAATGAATATTTGTTTTCATAAAATCATAAATGATACAAGATAGTTTTTTATGATAATATAAGTGATTTTAGAAAAATAGAGGTGGGTTAAAATATATTATAGAGTTCACTTGTAATAAGGTATGAAATTATGAAGCTCTCCTAAATCGATCATTCTTAACAAGAAGAATTGAAAAAAAACCATTATAAAACAAGTAATACAACCATAAAAGATGGATGATATGATATGGATAAGTGGTTTTAGAGAATATAAACCTAATTTAGAATAATTATAATAAAAATAAATAAGCGTTATGTTTGGGTAAAGGGAGAGAAAGGGTAACTCGAAGAAAAATGGTGGTATGGGTAGAATCCCGTACCTAATGGAAAAAAACTTCTGAACATGATATTTTGGTCCTGAATAATAAAATTATATTTATTAATTAATAATTACATATCCTTTTATACATTAATTTTTTTATTATAATTTTATTATGTTCATTTATGAACTTTTGGATGAGTTATAGTGTTCAATTTAATTGTCTAGGAGTGGTTGTTTTCATAGATTCTATAGTTGGTTGGATTGTATACGAGTATGAATGTTCATATAAAATGGTTCCATAGTTCCTTCCTAAATATTTATTATATTCTATGAACCTGTGATTAGCCACTTCATTCTCGATCAAATTGAAAGTGTCAGATTTGATGATTTTTTGGGCATTACAGTTCGATGTCTGTGGATGTAACACCTTGAGATTCTATGAAAAATATTCTTTTAATTTCATTAATGTCTTGTGTTTTATGCTACACCAAGATTACCTTGAGCTATATGCAACACCGTATTAGCTTGTAGTATACGCAACACTATTCTTGGATCGTGTTACACACAATTTTTATAATAGTTATTCTACGCAACATTGAGTATATATATATATATTCAAAGTATAAGTGAAATATGGTTGGATTATGTTATACGAAACAATGAAGGATTCTTGCACAGCATGCAACCCTGACTTGGCTTGCATTACACGCAATCACGACCTTCCTCGATAGCCTGTGTTGTACGCAATACCGGGTATTGCTAAACAAAGATATATTATTATAATATTATTATGAACTAGCCGTTATGAATAGTATTAACTAAATTTTGAATCTTATAACATTATTATTCGTCTTACGCATTTTCTAAAACATGGTATAAGAACATAATAAAATTTTCAGGTAAAATAAGTATTTTTCAAAAAAATGCAGTTTTGCCACCTTTTGATGGCGCACCTACTTTAAATCTAGTTTTTGACATGTTTATAAGTTCAATTTGAAAAAATAAAATTCTTCTTTGGAATTATGAAATAAAAATTTACTTTGGATAAATTTTTCATATTATTCTGGTAACTTTCATATTTTGATGAATAGTAAAAACACGCTATATTTTAATTAAAAACAACTTTTTTCATCGCAATAATTTATATGGTTAAATTTTAATATTGAATGGTTTTAAAGTATAAATAGAATATATTTTTACCATTTAATATAATTTATGTCATTAGCATTGATTCTACCTTGAATTCGTAGGATAAATCAATTCAATCTTTTGCAATGTTTTAAAGAAAAACCCGTTTTCTTTCGACAAAGAGATTAATTTTAATTTAATTTCTGAAACTTTTGTGTATTGAATTTGGAAAAATGGATTCAATATTTGGAATCAGTGGATCCAAATTATGTTAATAAGATACTTTTTATTTTTGGGAATTATGAATAGTAACTACGGTAAATTTTATTTACCATAGTTAAAGGTAAATCGGGTAATTAAGGGTAAATATAATATTATAAAACTACCCTAACACATGTCAAAATTCTATTGGATGACTAAAAGTCAACCCATATCACCTAAGGGTCGGATTAGATTCATTTAATGGACTTTTTTCATGAAAATAATTTAATTATTATTAAAACCAAAGAATGTGACAACATGTCACTTTCTTAAATCTTATAAGTATAATAATTTTAATTTAGTGATAAACTTAATGAAACTTCTAAAATGAATAGTATCATGAAAGCTAATACAATTATCTACATCATAGGAATTTATTTAGAATTTTTAGGGATTAAATAATTATCATTTATTATGACACAAAGATGATGCAATAATTGTCTTATTAATGAAATATTGACATAATTGATGTTATAAATACCCAAATAAATGTAATTTAAGTCTTTTTATGAATTAAACTAATTATATATGTTAATATGACATGTTATTATTGATTTAATTATCTTTTTTTGAACTAATAAATCTGTTATGAGTTTCACAAAAATCAATTACTAAATTGTGTCAAAATTGACATAAAATTGTTTTTAAAACAAATATTAATTATTAATTGTTATTTTATTTCTAAAAATATAAGGTTCGGCCAAATGACTTAGATAAGGTTATATATATTAATAATAAACAACTTGGGGTTAGTTTGGCTTGATATAGTAAGTTTATTAACCTTATAGTGTAAGAAAACAAGAAGACACGGTAAAAGTAAAATTATCTATCTTAAAGTTAAATATAAATGATAAGGTTAAAATAGGAACCTAAACTTGTATAAATTATATTGGATGAGAGGATTTCGACCCATCCCCACCATAGCTTCGAAATAAATCAATTTGGAGCTATTTAAAACCGAATATGGCTTTCTAATAAAATAATATTTTAGTTATTCCAAAGGTACCCCTCTCCTCCCTTATAAAAGGGCACCCCCTCCCTCTCTTCCTCACACCACTTTGAGCCTTCAAGCTCGGCCAAAATCTTCCAAATTATATTATACACTTCCCCAGCAACATCCTAGATGTTCTGGTATTCCTCAAAGACCAATTTTAGTGCCCTAAGAGGAGGTCTCAAAGAGGCGCTTCAAAGAAGAGGTAATTTCTGTTACCGATTCTTTTATCTTTATTTCTTATTCCACTTCTTCTTATTTAGTTGTTTCATTATAAAGTAATAACATCAGTATCAATCATATACGGATATGTTATTATATTTATGAAACAACCCTATTTTACCATCTATCCATCCTACAGAAAAAGAAATCACCGCGCGTGCGTACGTACGGAATACCGTCTCCATGCCGTGGTGTAATCTATTTTCTACCAGCACCTTACTTGGATGGGTATAATGGTGTAAATAAAGACTATATATGACTATTATAAAGTGATATTTATTATGAAATATTATACATACACTCCAATAAAATTCAACGATCATAGTAACGATATCATCACTCGTGCGTACATACGGAATACCGTCTCCACGATGTGATGCGACTCGTTCTACATGATCCTCATTGCATAATGATTATATAAATGAATTTAATGAATGAATATGATATATATTACACTAACACAATTCTGGAAATTATTTATCTATAACCTAAAGAGAAGAATAATAATTTATTTGACAAAACACGCATAAGAACAAAAAGTAATAAACACCCGAATAATAAGTAGTAATGAAATATTACTAATAAGAAGCTAAGAATATAACCATATATGATATCATAACAATAAGTATGATTCTGGAATAAGTCAATAACATTATTTAAATCATTATACAGGAGGTTCGGACACTTATGAAGCAAATCGGACCTAAGGTAAGGGAAATACCACAATCTCATTTTTATCCGAGATTGTTTATACTTTGGTATTTACTGGGGTGTATTTTATCATCCACATCCAAGTTTCCTCAATATTTTATATTATTTACATACACCTAAAATTGTTTAAATCCAATTTTACCCTTCGGTGAGTTTTTAGTAAAAGATATGAAAGGAATCTTTTGTCGTTTTTCATACGAGGTACTTTTTGACTTTTCCAACAAAAGTACGAGAAGAATATTTTTTTAACTTATACGGCATGAATGGATTTTTAAAAAATTATTTCCAAGAATCTTAATTTACAAGTTTTCAAGTTTATTTTTAATCAACTTCTTTTAGTTTAGAATTGTATGACATGTTATGAAAGGAAAAATGTTTTTGAAGAAGAAAAGATATTTTCCTCAAGAATGGAGTTCAAGTGTTTTATCAAAATTATTTTCCCTATAAGATAATAAGGGGTTCTGTTTCTCTCCCTAGTATTACTTTGATTTGACTATGTTGTGATGGAATTATTTTTATGAATTCCTTTATCTTATATTAATTGTTTTATGATGTCATGATGTTTAAGATTCCCATTTTTATTTCATGGGTTATGCTATGATGTATGGTTTATGATTTTGTGGAACACATAAGAATGGTATCATTATTAGATGGGTGGGACCTATATATCCCTCCAATGCATTGGGTAATGATTTTATATCTCATGAGATAGACATGGATGGAACAGAAGGTTAAACCGGTTCATTAAAACAGGACTGAAACGAGGAATGAACTCGGTTCAGAAATGGACTTTTTCCACTAAGATAGTCTTGGCAATGAGTCTTGACTAATAAGAAATTATTATCTATGATTATGTGTGTATGCCACAAAGTTTAATGTTTAATGTTATGATTATTGGGATAACATTTCACTACTATGATTTATCCCATGTTAAGATATTATGATCTCTTTTTCAGGTTAAGATTTCCAAAATGTTTTGTTCTTATGAATATGATGTGATTTATATTTCTTTTGATTACCTTTATTGAGCATTTGAGATCACCCTTTTATGTTTTCTTTTCCCCAGGATATAAAGAAACATTTTAGGTAAAAAAAAGTGAAGATCTTTATGGGAGATGTTTACGATCTTTCACCATGATTAGAAGATTATATTCCGAGTTTCCAAAGACACTAAACTATTACGGTCCTTGTGTGTGTGTTTTTGTTATGTACTAAGTATTCTGAAAATGTAATGTAATGTCCGTGTACATCAGGCTTAGGGTTTCTACAGTTGGTATCAGAGGAAAGGTTTAGTCAACCTTTGGAAACTAGGATGTGAAAACGTTAGAGAGATACCTAGAGATATTTCTAAGGTATGTCTAGGGATGGCTCTAAGGATAAGTATACGTATAGGATATAGTCCTAGAACTACGGTAATGATCTTAGAATTTAACCTAAGATGTTTGATATTCAGGGTGCTTCCCCTTTACTATGTTATTTTCCCTAGCATGATTTTTTCCTCTCACAATATTCTTTTTGGGTTTTAGAAAATGGCTGGAAACAAGAATATTCATGATAATGGAGGATATGACGGACAATGGAATGATATTCTTCATGAGAAACAAAATGAAACGGGATTTTGAAGTCCAAATGTTGTTATTATGCCTAATCAGCAATCTCATAATATGATCAATAATCTCAACTTTGGTATGTTTCCCGAATCAGATAATAAGAGAAAGATGGAGATTCATGATGATCATAGAGGAAAGAAAGTTCAATTTCCCCTATGTAAATCATGTGGGAAGAGGCATCAAGGAGAATGTTTCAAGGGAACTGGAAGATGCTTTGGGTGTGGAAAATAAGGACACAAAGCCAATAAGTGCAATGGAAAAGGTTTAGTTAACACCATGGATGAGGATAATGGTATTTCTATGACATCAACAATGGTTAAATGTTTTAAATGTGGAATGTATGGGCATTATGCAAACCAATTCCCAAAGGGAAAGTCTCATGAAGAGAATCAGTACGGTCGTATGGGTAGTATTTATGTTGATGATGATGAATAGACTACAAATGATATGTAAGATGAAAGAATTGTTGAAGTTTAGTCAATGGTTTAAGAAGGTAGTGGAATGATTACATGTTTATCAAGTGTAATGTTGTATAAGTAATCTCATGGTACTACGGAATAAAGAGACATCTAAGGATTGTTACACTGTTTTCTTTACTTAAGTTTTGAAAGTGTGTGATGAATGGTACGACTACTTTTGGAAAGTAGATGATATACTCATAATGAAGGGATAAGGAGAAAATTAAATGTTTGATAGTATTCAAGAGCTCATGACTGATATAAGGAGAAGGTTATATCATGGTTTGAGTATATAGAATTTTTGGATTTTGGTATGTGGAAAGAGTTAACTTTTGATAGCATTCATGTTTCCACTAAGGTTTAATGGGTATCCATTTTTCAAGGGAATACATGATTAAGGTATTCACATGATTGGAATGTGACCAAAAAGATAATGGGGGATAAATGATGGTTGGTTGATGACATTTTATGTAATTGTTTTCTTTATACTATGAGCTTGGATCGAAGTATTGTAGATAATCCTAAAGATTGGAATGGATTATTTTGGAAATAAGTTAGTATTGTTTAAGGATAGAACTTTTTTTGATATTATTGATCAGATGTTATAGTAATGTAGTTTTAGAAAAAGGACAACCTGAAGGACGGGCGATAGCCCGTCGCGTCAGACAAGGGTGGGGGAATCGAACCCACAACAGAAGTGTGACTAACCTTTATCACCTACCACTGGCCTACATGAAGTCCTTGTTTAGTAGAAACTAGTTTTATTATATTAAGAAGTATGATATATGAATTATAAGTCCATTTAGGAACCATATATGATTAATCTCACTATAGATGGACTTATGTATTTTTTGATAACTTTTCTAACATTTTGTATAAAATAGATAGAATGAACCATCATTCTATCACATGATCTGCTAACACATCACGAATAACAAATTCATCTTCATTTCTTTAAGGGATGAAGTGGAAATTGTTCAACTCATGAACAACAATGATATTGTACCAAAATCATGTAAGTATTTCTTTTAATTAATCAACTTTAGGGAAATGATCTTGAAAACCAAAAATGTTGTCCTAGTGCTCTTATATCCGATGAATTAGATGGTACCTTAGATCAGCACAATTATATGGATTTGTGATTGATGGTTTTTTAATAGCCATGTTCTCTACCACTCTCCACCAGAACTTGATGGTAAGATTTTTCTTCCATATCCATATTTTTTTTCACCTATGTTTTCCTATGTGGAAACCCGGTGATGAGTTAATTTGGGTAACCATTACATTTCATACTTTATTTTTTAAAGCCATGTTTTGGTATTCCTTTTTACAATGTGGGTTTCTATTAAACAAACTTTCGAGTTGTAAACCATTTATAACCCCGGCGAATTTCGAGGGAAAAATTCATTTTAAGGGGGGTAGAATGTAACACCCCGAGATTTTATGAAAAATATTCTTTTAATTTAATTAATGTCTTGTGTTGTATTCTACCCCAAGATTACCTTACGCTATACACAACATCGTATTGGCTTGCAGTATACGCAACACTATTCTTGGATCGTGTTACACACAATTTTGATAATAGTTATTCTACGCAACATTGAGTATATATATATATATTCAATGTATAAATGAAATATGGTTGGATTATGTTATACGAAACAATGAAGGATTCTTGCACAGCACGCAACCCTGACTTGGCTTGCATTACACGCAATCACGACCTTCCTCGATAGCGTTTGTTGTACTCAATACCGGGTTTTACTAAACAACGATATATTATTATAATATTATTATGAACTAGCCGTTATGAATAGTATTAACTAAATTTTGTATCTTATAACATTATTATTCATCTTACACATTTTCTAAAACATGGTATAAGAACAAAATAAATGTTTCAGGTAAAATAAGTATTTTTCAAAAAATGAAGTTTTGCCGCCTTTTGATGGTGCACCCACTTTAAATCTAGTTTTTGACATTTTTATATGTTCAATTTGAAAAAATAAAATTCTTCTTTGGAATCATGAAATAAAAAATTTACTTTGGATAAAAGTTTCATATTATTCTGGTAACTTTCATATTTTTATGAATAGTAAAAACACGCTATATTTTAATTAAAAAAAACTTTTTTCATCACAATAATTTATATGGTTAAATTATAATATTGAATGGTTTTAAAGTATAAATATAATATATTTTTACCATTTAATAAAATTTATGTCATTAGCATTGATTCTACCTTGAATTCGTAGGATAAATCAATTCAATCTTTTGCAATGTTTTAAAGAAAAACCCGTTTTCTTTCGACAACAGGATTAATTTTAATTTAATTTCTGCAAATTTTGTGTATTGAATTTGGAAAAATGGATTCCATATTTGGAATCAGTGGATCCAAATTATGTTAATAAGCTACTTTTTATTTTTGCGAATTATGAATAGTAACTACGGTAAATTTTATTTACCATAGTTAAAGGTAAATCAGGTAATTAAGGGTAAATATAATATTATGAAATTACCCTAACACATGTCAAAATCCTATTGGATGACTCAAAGTGGACCCATATCACCTAAGGGTCGGATTAGATTCATTTAATGGACTTTTTCCCATGAAAATAATTTAATTATTATTAAAACCAAATAATGTGACAACATGTCACTTTCTTAAATCGTATATGTATAATAATTTTAATTTAGTGATAAACTTCATGAAACTTCTAACATGAATAGTATCCCAAAATCTAATATAATTATATACATCATAGGAATTTATTTATAATTTTAAAGGGTTAAATAATTATCATTTATTATGACACAAAGATGATGCAGTAATTGTCTTATTAATGAAATACAAACATAATTGATTTTATAAATACCCAAATAAATGTAATTTAAGACTTTTTATGAATTACACTAATTTTATATTTTAATATGACATGTTATTTTTGATTTAATTAACTTTTTTCGAACTAATCAATCTGTTATGAGTTTCACAAAAATCAATTACTAAATAGTGTCAAAATTGACATAAAATAGTTTTTAAAACAAATATTATATTATTAATTGTTATTTTATTCCTAAAAATCTAAGGTTCTGTCAAATGACTTAGATAAGGTTATATATATTAAAAATAAACAACTTGGGGTTCGTTTGTCTTGATATAGTAAGTTTATTAACCTTATAGTGTAAGAAAACAAGAAGACACGGTAAAGGTAAAATTATCTAACTTAAAGTTAAATATAAATGATAAGGTTAAAATAGGAACCTAAACTTGGATAAATTATATTGGATGAGAGGATTTCAACCCATACCCACCTTAGATTCGAAATAAATCAATTTCGAGCTATTGAAATCCGAATTTGGCTTTATAATAAAATAATATGTTTTGTTATTCCAAAGGTGCCCCTCTCCTCTCTTATAAAAGGGCACCCCCTCCCTCTCTTCCTCACACCGCTTTGTGCCTTCAAGCTCCTCCAAAATCTGCCAAATTCTCTTCTCCACTTCCCTGGAAACATATTAGAGGTTCTGGTCTTCCTCAAAGTCCAATTTTAGTGCCCTAAGAGGAGGTCTCAAAGAGGCGCTTCAAAGAAGAGGTAATTTCTGTTACCGATTCTTTTACCTTTATTTCTTCTTCCACATCTTCTTCTTTAGTTGTTTCATTATAAAGTAATAACATCAGTATCACTCATATACTGATATGTTATTATAAATATGAAACAACCCTATTTCACCATCTATCCATCCTACGGAAAAAGAAATCCCCTCGCGTGTGTACCTACGGAATACTGTCTCCATGCCGTGGTGTAATTTATTTTCCACCACCACCTTACTTGGATGGGTATAATGGTGTAAATAATGACTATATATGACTATTATAAAGTGATATTGATTCTGAAATAGTATAAATACACTCCAATACAATTCCACGATCATAGGAACGATATCATCACTCGTGCGTACGTACGGAATACCGTCTCCACGATGTGATGCGACTCGTTCTACATGATCTTCATTGCATAATGATTATATAAATGAATTTAATGAATTAATATGATATATATTACACTAATAAAATTCTGTAAATGAGGTATCTATAACCTAAAGAGAAGAATACGAATTTATTCGACAAAACACGCATAAGAACAAAAAGTAATAAACACCCGAATAACAAGTAGTAATGAAATATTACTAATAAGAAGCTAAGAATATGACCATATATATGATATCATAACAACATGTATGATTCTGGAATAAGTCAATAAAATTATTTAAAACATTATACATGAGGTTCGGACACTTATGAAGCAAATCGGACCCAAGGTAAGGGAAATATCACAATCTCATTTTTATCTGAGATTGTTTATACTTTGGTATTTACTGGGGTGTATTTTATCATCCACATCCATGTTTCCTAAATATGTCATTTTATTTCCATCCACCTACAATTGTTTAAATCCAATTTTACCCTTCGGTGAGTTTTTAGTAAAAGATATGAAAGGAATCTTTTGTTGTTTTTTGTACGAGGTACTTTTTGACTTTTCCAACAAAAGTACGAGAAGAATGTTCTTTAACTTATACGGAATGAATGGATTTTTAAAACATTATTCCCAAGAAGCTTCCTTTAAAAGTTTTCATGTTTATTTTTAATCAACATCTTTTAGTTTAGAATTTTATGACATGTTATGAAAGGAAAATTCTTTTTGAAGAAGAAAGGATATTTTCCTCAAGAATGGAGTTCAAGTGTTTTATCAAAATTATTTTCCATCTAAGATAATAAAGGGTTCTGTTTCTATCCCTATTATTACATTGATTTGACTATGTTGTGATGGAATTATTTTTATGAATTACTTTATCTTATATGAATTGTTTTATTATGTCATGATGTTTAAGATTCCCATTTTTATTACTTGGGTTATGCTATGATGTATGGTTTATGATTTTGTGGCACACATAAGAATGGTATAATTATGAGATGGGTGGGACCTATATCTACCTCCAATGAATTGGGTAAATATTTTATATCTCATGAGATAGACATGGCTGGAACAGCAGGTTAAACCGGTTCAGTGAAACAGGACTGAAACGAGGAATGAACTCAGTTCAGAAATGGACTTTATCCACTAAGATAGTCTTGGAAATGAGTCTTGACTAATAAGAAATTATTATCTATGATTATGTGGGTATGCCACAAAGTTTAATGTTTAATGTTATGATTATTGGGATAAAATTTCACTACTATTATTTATCCCATGTTAAGATATTATGATCTCTTTTTCAGGTTAAGATTTCCAAAATGTTATGTTCTTATGAATATGATGTGTTTGATATTTCTTTTGTTTACCCTTACTGAGCATTTGAGCTCACCCTTTTATGTTTTCTTTTCCCCAGGATATAAAGAAAGGTTTTAGGTAAAAAAAGGGAAGATCTTTATGGGAGATGTTGAAGATCTTTCACCACAATTAGAAGATTATATTCCGAGTTTCCAAAGACACTAAACTATTACAGTCCTTGTGTGTGTGTTTTTGTTATGTAATATCCATTCCGAAAAAGTAATGTAAAGTCCTTGTACGTCAGGCTTAGGGTTTCTACAGTGGATCTCCTCATTCCACCATTATTTAGGGTTTTGACCCACCTTTTACTCTTATTTTCTTATTCTTCTTTAATATTTTTCAAGGTCTCTTTTTATTTTTATACCTATTCTATTGTTTTTCCCATTTTCTTTAGGTTTTACACTGTTCAATTTTCGTCTTCGATTCCTTCCTTAATGCGGTGATCAATCTATTTTGGGAATGTTTTGAGAATGGTGTGATCTGTTGGTTTTACTGTAGGTTGTTCAGTTTTTCCAAGGTTGTTTGTAATGGTTATGTCAGTTTTGGATTTCATCAGCATCGATGGTTCTTGGAGGTTCATTCCGTTGCTTCATCCTGTACATTCTCTCTTTGTCTCTACTTTGGATCCAGGAATATTCCATTCTTTACAAGGTTGAGCCATATGGTGGTATTTAAGGTTCCACGGGATGTGAGTCTAATCCGGATGCTTTAAGAGGATGATGGTGATAAAGATTCAATGGTCGATGATGAGGTTGTGTTCGGCCGAAGATGATCGTGGTCTGATGTTTGGGGACGTCAAAACATTTCGATGACGACTTTCTATGTTATAGTGGCCGATGCTAGAGAAGTTATCACGGGTGATACAATGATGAGGATGATTTATTTGTGTATGTGAGGATTGATGGCAGTGTCAAATATTTAATTTTAGGATAGTTAAATGATAATGGAATTATGGTGAGGTTTGAGTTTGGATTGAGGTGGGTAGATCAGGGTTCGACATTGAATTTAGAGGCATTTCTGAATTTTTGTTTTGAATTTGGAATGTTGTAATGTAGAATTTTGATTGCAGTGTGTCATGTGGTTGGGGGTTAGGCATGAACTATGGATTTTTATTTCAGTTCTCACTTATCTTAAAATTAAATTATAATAAGATAAAAAAATGGATTGTGGGGAGATAAGATTTTGGTCATAATATTTTGGATTATATTGGGCAGTTTTCGCTAACGACAAACTTGTTTTTTATTATGTAACATCATGTGTATATAATGATTCTAGAACATTAAATAGTATTTAATAAATATAAAATAATATAGTTTACCTATAAATATGGTTTTATGACCATCCATGAAGGTGTTAATAAAAATGAAAAAGTTCATCCATAACAATGATAAATTAACACCTCACAAATAATAGTGTATTTTTTAGAATAAAAGAGAGAGGGGAAGGGTTTAATGATGGATTATTCAACTATAATAATAACATTCCAGTATATGTGAGTTAATTTAGTTTTCATACCATTTTTATTAGTGGAGGTGATGAAATAATAAGAACATAACATGAAAATAAATAAAAAAATGAAAGAGGAATTTTCCTCTTCAATTTATCCTCCTTGAAAACCTCCTAAGAGAAGGTGTTTTAGTCTTTTGATGAGAAAAAGAGATTCTTGACATGGGGGAGAAGTTTGGAAAAGTATTGGGAAGAATTTGAAGAAGGATTAAATAATTAATTGTTTAATGAGAAGAGGTAGTGAGTGGTTGTATTTATAGTGGAGGAGAGGGGTATTTTCTCATTTTTTGTCATTAGTTTATTATTTTTCTCAAGAAAAGAAATTTTATTCACTATTTAGAACAAATATAGTAATTAGATAATTTTATTTATTACAAATGGTTGTTATATCATCCATGAATCATGGAATAATGTATTTAACTTGTAATGTATATATACTATAAAATACTATATTTTAGTATTAACAAAAATTCATGTATTTTAGAAAAATCCCAAAAAAAATCCAATTGACAATTTTTCAGCATGTTTAAATCAAAAATAAATTTCATTTTACAAAAATAATTCTCGATATATAATAAGTATAATTTTTAATTAAAATAATCATTTACTTGGAAAATAGTTATTTTAAATTGATAACTAATTTTATAACACATCTGAAAATTAATTAAGGTTTAACAAAATTATCCTATAATTGTAAGATATAAAATATTAATTTATGAGTACATTTTATGAATATAATTTTTATTTTTAAATTATAAAATTATTGATAAAATTTTAATTAAATATTAATGATATATAAAATACCAACACTTAATTTATAATTTTTAAAACATTTATTTATTTATTCTATGATATTTTCATATAATATTTTCATTTATAAGATAAAAAAATTTTATATATACATTCATAGTAAGGATAATATCCTATTATATGGTTTACTATTCATAAGCATAACATTACTATTCCAAAGTACATGTTACTATTTATTCTATATTGGTTCCTTAAGTTCTAGAAATACCTCTTATTTCAATCATTATTCATTTATAATGATTTTATTGTGTTATTAATGCGATTTTTTTTTGATTTATACTATATAAAATATTTATAAGAAGGAAATTTTCATTTTTAAAATTTTGGGTCATTACATTCAATTACATAAGGTAACACTGTGGGAGTCATTAATTTAATGAAGCCACAAACATGTCATATTAGGAATTATTTTTAACATTAAAGGAAATTAGAAATTCTATATTGTTTAGGGTGTATAGGGAAGCCCAAAATCATGGTTTATTTAGGATCAATATGTGTATTAATTAATATATTATTTTATATCAAAATAAGATAAACCAAGAGCAATAGGAACATATTTTAGTATAACAAGTCTAAGATCATACTTGGGAAATCTCAGATCTATGAAATTAAAATAATACTACCAAAAAATGTTGTATAATTACATAAAAATGTATGGAGACTCCCACCTGGGTTAAAAATAGAAATGTACAAGGGTACACTCAAAGAAGCACCTAAAAGGCCCACTACATCTAAAATATAGAAGGAATAAATAATATAAATTAAATTCAATAGAAAATGTTATTTTAATTTGGATAGATATTTTTTAAAAAATATGAATTCGTTCAACCCTCACTCTACCCCATTCCCCTAAAATAACTATACTATAATATTTTTAGGGAAAGTGAAGAGGTCAACCACCTTATCTTGTGTAGTAAAAAAACCCATTTCCACATAATATATAAATTATACTTCCAATTTATTTAATAATTAAATAATATGTCAAATATAATTTAAGTTCATTTTCTATTTTGAAATCAAAAAACCCAATATACATGGGTGTAAACATACCTCAATATCACTAATCAATCCCTTAATAACCACATATAAAAATAATGATATAGAGAATATCTTTAATCCAAAACATTAAAAAGAGGAGACATTAATAATAATTTGACAATATTAGAATCAAAATAAAAATTATAAGAAAAATGGAAACCATTCCATGGAATTGAAATTAATGGTCTCATATGACCACATGGTGATGAACCTAGATATAGGGGGAATCGTTGATTGAGGTTGGTTGATAGGGGAGAGAGTGGGATCTCTTAAATGCTTCAGAAGATGGAAAATAATATTAAAATTATCATTTCATGATGATAATGGGTTAATTTTGGGGTGAAACATACAATTTATCCCTTAAAAAATAAGGATTATATATATAAATTATTTTTTACAAGACACTGGGTACCCAATGAGATTAGTAGTACCCCTAGACCCAGCCTAGCTCGATCGAGTACCCAATACATGACCATCGAGTACCTGGTAGTACTAAAAAACTAATTCCTTATCTATTTTACTCTTTTACCATTCTTTAATTACTTTCCCACTCTTCTATATCACCAAAATACATGTTCAATAATATTCAACAACAAAAATATGAGATTATTTTGTATATTTAATGATTTGGGTAATTATAAAATCTTTTCCATCAACTATTCATACTTGAGAATATTTTTTCTACCTTATAGATAATATAATTTATACCAATGATTCTAAACCTATTTTTCAATTCAGATATCATGCTATAATATCGATATTGTTTCAATCATACACATACATGGGGAATTATATTACCTAATTAGTCTTTCTTTCTTCAATTAGAAATAAACAAATCTTCAAAAAAAATTCCATTCAACTCTAATACCATATCGTCATACAAAACAACATGAGTGGGATTGGTAAAATATCTTATATATAAAAAATATGAATTTAAATTAAATATAGAGGTAATTCCAATCAATAATACATTTCCTTGACATAATCCAGTATCTCAAAGGGACTCGTGATTTGTGGGGAATGCATCCCCTAGATTCCATTAAAGAAAAACCCAATAAAGTGAAGAGTCAAAGGAATGCATGATATCAATTCCTGAATGTCAATGATCTTAAAATAGGGTTAGCAAATGTCTATTGACGTTTATTCATGGTCATTAGTTTCATCTAGATCAATCACACCTATTTTTTAGTCTCTTTATGTCATATAGAGAAAGTTTGTGACAATTCTATGATCTCTACCCAACAAAATGTATTTTGAATAGAACTATAATAGAGTGTCTGAAATGGATCCATAAGGGTAGACACCTATTATATGTTATTAAAAAAACCTCTACAAGCGATAATTGATCTTCCCAGTGACCACAAAATTTAAGAATGTAATCTCACAACATCTCTTTAAGAATAAAAATATACCTCTTCAACTAAACATTTATACAAGTGTGATAATATGTACTCAAATTCACCTATAATCCATGAAATTATTACTATCCATTCGAAAAATGAAATGTGAACCTTGGGTCTAGTCTTGAACAGTACTGGTCATCACCCACTGATGTTTCAAAATCTCACAAATGAATATTCTCCAAGCCATAAATATATGATTCCTTCTAAATAGTTAGGAAGTGAATAATCTTTCTTAAGTATCCCAAAACAACCCATACCATATCTTCTCCCATATAATAATGGGGTAGGATCATTACAAAATCCATGGCGATTTTATCCCATATCTATTTTTCTATAGGTAGTGTCTATATCCCACCTAATAGAATTCGACGTTCTACCTCAACTTGCTAATAAGTTAGACTTCCAGACACAAATTTGAATGTCAACCATTTCATTACAGACCACAAAATTTCACATGCTTGTTATAATACATCATGAAATCCCAAAGTTATTCACCTAATGAAATTAATGATACTCCCTTAAAAACTGTTCTTGTATATGATTAGGAACCACACAAATACCATAGATACAATAAAAAAATCCAAATATTTTACAAGCCCTCTAAGATATATTCACAATTAGTTATCTATTCGATGTTGATACAATCTTACCCATGTATATGGTAATAATATACCCATTAATATGACTAATGATTTAATATAAATAGTGTGTAAACACACCCCATCCCTAAATTTTCCATTACTATGGAAGGGTTAGCAAACACATGTATAGTCCAATATTCATATATATCATTCCATATCATCTAGGAGTAAGAATTTTTAATGAAGGAATTATATATAAAATTTCAATTACAATGTGTGTAGAGATGACTTAAACCAAAGGATTTTATATATTCAACCCATAAATGTAGCCTTATATTAAAACCATTTTTGAGAAAACACATACAAGAGGATTTTATGGTTGGTATATATTACGATCAACTTTATAAACAATTAATGAATCTCGAATTTTAATTCATATACCTTGGTGGCTAATGCTTGTTTATGGTTTGGGTGATTTTCATCATTTGGTAATAACTACATATAACTATTGGAATCCACATGATGATCTTGTATCAACATTAACCGAAGACCCATAGATATGGATTTATAGAAAAGCTTAAAACTTTAACCCAAATCTAGAAAAAATTATGAAATTTGTATTGTAAGACTTTTCATTTTCTCTCGGAAGGTTATCTCACATATCCCTAACTAGAAAAAAAATTAACTCATTTTTTATTAAATTATTCATATGAGTGGTTTTTGCAACCAAATTATATATACAATCCCCTAAGAGTGCCAGAGTGAATTAATCTATGATGTTTTTCCTTGCCATATTTTTTCAGGTTCCAACATTTTCTAAATCTATTTAAACCTATAATAATTTAATTTAATTTCAACCATAATAAAAATATTATAAAATTAAATCAATGATATATAAATATTACTTGGTTCTCCACAGAGTGATAGTTGAAGAAGTATAAAACAATAATTTTATAATGTACCATAATTCAAAAAACAAATTTTACTAGTGGGTCAAAGAAAAATCACTCTATAAATGGTGTTATTCAAATTACATTTATTTAGGTATTATTAAATACCTAAATACAGTTACTCAAATTTTCACTTCTCTTTGATCACTACTCAATAAAGTAAAAAACATTGGCACACATGCCACTATAATAAAAAGTTGCCTCTATCCAGCACCGAGTTTGGGTAGGTTTTGGTTTATCGTCACTCACCTTTCTTCAATGAGTTCAAATTATATTTATATTATGTTCACTTAATGTGAATTCCATGTTCTTACATTTATAGAAATTGTGTTCATCTAATCATTCCCATGTAACTCTATATGGAAGAAATTGTACCTAATTTTTTCCTTTCCTGAAAGAATACATTTTTAAAAAACATGGGTTCCTGAAAATAATAGGTTTTTTAAAAATAGTGGTTGAGATAAGTAACTTAAACAAAATAATATTTTACATAACACTTTAAGGGAACCCCATACTGGGGGGATATTAAGGAATTTATATCTCTCAGGTTTTTCCTCCAATTTTTTCACTCTAATGATGAAGTTAGTTAACAATTTATAGAAATAATCCTCATTATTTTCACATTTTATCTACTAACCCTCACGCAACACTAAATTTTGAAACACTTTGTGTGAAAGAAATCTTGAAACTCTTCTTTACTAAAACTACCAATAGAATGTAATACTTTATTGTGATACCTAAAATTCATTAACATATACCAAATCACAATAATATATATTGTCATGAATCTGCAGGTCATTTTTCAAGAATACCGAATTTTATCTAATTTTCTTTATAACTGACCAATAACCATAAAAAATATCTTAAACCTCTCCCTTGACAAAAAAATTTCATTTTGAACTAGTAATAGTATCCAAAATTTTATTGAAGATATAAAAATATCCAAAATCAATAGGAACTATAAAATTTCATCCACTACATTCCAACATTATTTCAAGCATGAACTAGATTCTTTTAACATCTTCACTAATAACAATAGTTCTAGAAATCTCTTATATAGGTATATTCAGAATCAAAAGTGAAATTAAATCATGAACCCACATTTCACTATAATCATATAGTAATATAATATATCACCCATCAGTCTAGGTCTACATGATCAATGGTTGTTATATAAAATAATATTTTAAGATATTATTTCATGCCTCATAACACAACCCATTAAATATAATTCCTTTATTGATGAATGGAAAAAATTACTTATGGGTTCTTATAATTTTAGGAATGTTTGTATTTTAAATCCAAGGGATGATAAATTTTTAAACTATGCATGAAAATGGGATTATAATGGTTGATACTATTTAAATGACACAATTTGGACAGAGAATGAAGTTTCTTGGAGGGTTTGGGAGTCACATTGGTGTGTTAGGAGTTTGATACATGATTTTTATGTTTTAGAGATGTGGACAAGGCACATAGCTGTCAAATTGTTAGTGATAACTGTGAAACCAAACCATGTGACATAAATTTTATTGGTGCATGGTTTTTGAAACAATATAGATGGTACCTAGATATCATGTGGATGTATACAATAAATTGCATACAATTACATATTTAGTGAATAGTGAGTGAAACAATGTATTATATCCAGGTTATGTGGATGCTCATGGAAAATGTAGATCACATAGTTACTGTACATTATGGTAAAACATTTTACCAAACCATATACTTATTAAAAATTGGGTACAATTCATTTCCATTTTATCTTTTAATCATATATATCATATTTTCCCTCTTCCTCACATTTTCCACTCTTAGTCAGCGAATCTCCAATCCTCCTCTTCAATACCCTTTAATATTGGGTAGCTCTATCTCATTTATATAATGTTTTAAATTACTCACCTTACTCTAGTGGATTTTTTCATCCTTATTCTTTATATATATATATGAATTCTATAATTTAGGGGTTCATTGGAGATTCCATATGATAATTGTTGAATCACTAGTTTCTCATGGAATTTTTTCTTGAATTGTATAAAGGAGGTATCGACATGAATTTTGTAGGCCACCACATAGTGTTTCATTGAGGTATGATACCAAAATAAATTTTATTAACTTTTCCATAAAATTTATTTTTAAATATCAATGGAAATAGTGTTTTCCCTTATATATTTTCCTAAGATATAGTCGGGTGTACACTATGGTATTTTATGAAGCATTTCGACTTAGTTCTAGTAAAGTGAGATCTAATGGTAGGATTTATTTTGTTATTTATCATTGGAAATTTTTATTAACCTAATTATAATTGTTCATCATAATAAATTATTGATACGTCTTGTTGTGGGTTTGGTACTGAGAAATGATGGTGTCCATGTTGATCCTTGTCAATTTTATGACCCTTTCTAAAAATGTGTTAATGTTTCACATATAGTATGTGGTCACAAAATTGACCTACAGTATTATTTTATATTCTATTGATTAAGATGGGAGTTTAACTGATTTTTTGAGTGATGAATTTAGAATAAATTATTCAAATATTTAAATTGGTTTTTTCTAGGTTAGAATCATTTGTCATTGTTGATCCTTAAAAAACGGTGGTTCCGTGTGGAATACCTTGATATATTTTTTAAATTTTTTATTTATTTAAATTATATTTTTAATGAAAATGATATATTTGAAAAAATGGTATTTGAAAAAAATAATTAATGGAATGTGGAAAAATATTTCAAAACTAGTAAGTTAGCTAGGGTTTTATTGAAGGAAATATAAATCGGTGATTATTCTATTGTAGTGGCTATGGGACTCATAAAAGTAAATAAAATAAATGGTTAATTAATTACAATGATTCCTAGTGTTTCAAAATTTCATAATAATCTCCCTTGATTACATTAAGATATTGTAGATTAGAATGTAAATCTGGGACCCCAAATTCAATATGATACTTGAAAAAACTGGAATTCCGGAATGAGAGATTAGATTCCATGGGATTTCTAACTCTAGAGAGCGAGGTAGGGTGCATATGCCCTGTTTGAATAATATAATTAATTCTTAGATGAGTTTCCATATTTAATTGGAATTCTAGGATTAGTTACGAGATTTATGTGATGAAGGGTGATGGTAATGATAGAGTGATAAATTGGATTCAATGGGAAATCTAGGATGATCACCTGCACTATAACACCCACTGTTTTTGTAAAATATATGTTTTTGAATTGATTTATCTTTTTGATATTTTTCATTTCACAAAACAATGAAAATATTTAATTTTAGATTAAAGTAATATGTTTGGATTTAATTATATACAACAACAAGATAATTATTCACTATATGAAACATAATGTTTATAATTATCTACACCTAACATTGATGATAGCTTATGTTACATAGAATATTTTCTTTCTTCCATGGATTGTGTAAAATGAAAGACTGAGTTTTATCGAACAATAATATTTTATTCTGAATATTATTATTTAATATAATAAGATATTAAATAGCCTTTATTTTGGTAGTTTTGAATAGGATTTATTAACTTATGAAAATACATGGTTGAATTCATTTGTTACCAATAATTATAAAAGGATATAATAACCAAATAAATATAAAGTGAATGTTTTTATAAACACTAATTTTTTTCTCACAAATGAATTTTATCCAAATAATTTAAATTAATTACTATTTTTCATTGATATTAATGAAATATATATTTTATATAGTTAATAAAATATTTTTTACAGTCATTTGATATATTTCTTAAGTATAGCATAAAAAGAACCCAAATAATACACATAAAAACTTATATTTTTATAAAATCATTTTTACCATATTTCAATGCTGAATCTATTTTAAATATTAATTATGGAACTTAAAATTTTTTTATATTTCAATATAAACATCATTTTTAATGAAAAATCAACAAATAATAGTATGACTTTTATTTATTTTTCCATGAAGTCTCATTTTTTAGGATTAGTGAAATATACTAAATTTTAATTCATAAATGCTTCTTTATATAATTTCATTACATGGTAAAATTTATTTTTAAATGATTTAGTGTGTAATTATATTAATTTTTTTATCAATTAATCAATTTTTTAAATTGGAATAAATTTCACTTTGAAATTGAATATACGAAAATAGAAAGATTTTAATTATTTTTATTTTAAAAACACACATTGTTGCCCCACCCACGGGATTAAATTTATATAAATTTCTGCCCCTTATATGATTTGAATATGGAAAAATGGATTCAATATTTAGAATTATAATTTACTCTAGTTTTTAATAGGTACAAATTAGATTTTATCAAAAATATTAGTGAATATGATTAAAATTTATTTCAACGATTAAGGAAAAAATTACCTCAATTAGGGACCCAACCATAAATGTAATGTCCCTAATATCCTGGAAACAAGTCCAAAATCCGTTTTATGGACCTATTTCAATTATATTATAATAGCTATATAACTTGGAAAATTATCTTATAAAATTTAAAAGGGGAAAGTGTGGGAGAAATTCCTTTTCTAAAAATTTACAAGAGTACCATTCCTCCTCCACTATAAAAAGGAACTCACCCCTCTCACTTCCTCATGCCACTAATGAAAATTTTTCTCAACCAGAACCAACCAAAATAGATCCTTAACATCCCTACCCTAAACCTAGAATCCAATCTTTATGAAGTAATCCTTCTAAGTAATCTCCTTTGTGAAAACCAAAAGGAGTTACTTGAATTATAGGCAACATCATCCCTAAAGATCTTTTATTTTATATCATTATACACCACCTAAAATATTCTTATTCCATGATTATATAATAAAAAAGTATATTTAATATACCTATATGTTTTTAGAACTTTACATATACTTATACACACATCGATCAAATGGGTAACGAACAAACTATTCTTGTGTAAGGTGAACTACCAAGTCACGAAATAATGTGGTTCATTTTTTCCATACCACTTTTAATGGATGGAATTTATAAATAAAAATTATATATCATATATATAATATTTTTAATGTATTTATACTTCATTAATTTTTATATATAACAAACCTTTATGTTTTCTATTTTGTGTAACTATGATAACTTCATTTTTTGAAGTGTGGAATACCACCTCCTCAAAGTAATGTAATTCTTTTACACTTTACATTTAATGTATTAAGGATGTGTTTAGAAAAATTATATGAAATATGTGAAATAATAAAAATAATTTCATTATATTATATATATACATATATTTCATTTATTTTCATTCTTTCAATATTAAAAAGAAAAACAGAAACAACATTAATGCATACAAACGACATACCTCCTCCATGAACGATGTATTGTATTTCATATTTATATATTATATAAACTATATAGATTATTATAAAAAATATATAATGTAAATAGATGATATATATATATATTATTTTACATTATTTGAATTATGATATATTTATGCGGACCAAAAATATAACAAATTAGGACACATGTAAAAATCCATGCAGATATTACATGAACAAAATTCTTAACATGGAATTGATAATAAGAGGGTAATATAAATTAAAAATAAAAACATATATGATAATAGATATAATAATATAGTTTTTTAAAATTTTTATATTAAACTTAAAATTTTTATACATGAGGTCTGTATGAGTTTAATGATATCTAGGACATAAGGCAATTGAACTTCATCTCACTTTTTATTTCCATGACAAACATGACATATTCACTAATTGATTATTTTGTATGGTGTATATAATTATATATGAAATTTTATAAAATTTATTTAATTTATTTATTTATATTAAAATATTGAAATTGATTTTATTCTTTCATGGGGGCTCTATTCTAAATTTACTCAAGTAGTATGGGTTTTCTCGTCTCACTTCTATTTTTAGTGAGACACAAGCCATGTTCACCTTGTATTTATTATACGTGGTGTGTATACATCGCATAAATGTATTACATGAATATTGCACATAAATTAATTGGTATTTTCATATAAATTTTATAATTTTTATTTCATGTGGTATATGACAAAAATTTTACCAAATTGCAAAAGTAAATTTGTCTCAATTTGCCTCATTTGAGACACATGCCATGTTATGAACCTATATTTTTATAGGAGCTATATACACTAATTTTTGAAATTCTACATAATGAAAATTCTAATTTTCATGATAGTTTAATCATCATTTAATTTTTTTATTTCCATTTTTTATGACTTAATTTTATCCAATTGGTAACAGTTTATAGCTTTAATCTCATCATTTATCGAGATTGTTTTTTATTATGCTTCCATTAATGAAATATTATGAAATATATCTCATGAAATCTCCTGATTTTTCTTAAAATATTGAAATTAATGTTATATACATTTACTAATATAATTTTTTAACTCATTGGAACTTAATAAAGTTATTTTTTTTATGAAAATCTATATTTATATATACTATAAAATAGAAATATGTGTCCTTTCAAAAATATTTTTTTTTCTAAAAATAGTTCTCAAAAAAGTTTTTTCATTATCTAATGATATTTAAAAGAAATTATTACCCATTTATTATCATTTAATAAATTTTTTTTAAAAGTAACATTCTTATCAATTTATGATCAATGATCTTTTATGAGCTTTTAAGGTGGGAAATGAATTTTTGGCATGTACAAACTTACCTACCATCATGACTGTCATTTTCTTGATGATTAATATTGGTGTTTACAATGTTATATTTTTCATGAAATTCTCATCCAAATATTCATGAAAATTTATCTATTTTAAAACTGATTTCAATGAAAAAGGGTTTCGAATTATTTTATGAAAACAAATGTTTTAATTGTTTTTCAAGTCTCTTTTATATGTATTCAAAAAAGATGATTTCAATGAATAGGTTTTCAATGATATAAAATATTATTGTATATTTTTTCAATGAATTATCCTGGAAACTGGTTTTCAAAATGTTTTTAATGTTTTTTTTCTGTTTTCAAGGAATTTTTTTTTAAAATGTTTTCAAGATTCTTCTATAAGTTATAATTTATGAATGTATTGAAATTTTTTGATGATTATTTTATAAATTTATAAGGAATATTGTTTTAAAAATATTTAATGATTATTTTATTTGTTTTCACGAATGTTTTTTTTCAAAATTGTTTTATATGTTTTCAAAATAAAATATTTGAAAAATGATTTCAAGATTCCTTTCTATATTTTAAAATTATTTCCAAAGAAAATGATTTTTGAAGGGTTTGATGTTTTAAAATTCCCTTTTCCAAGAAGATAAGACGTTTTTCTCATGAAATATGTAAAAATATATCTCAAAATTATTTTCCATCTATGAAGATCTTCATTGATCCTACTTATCTCATCCGAGATAATGATCCACTTCTTCCATTTATATTCATTCATTAAATGGTTTATTTTCTACGGGAATGATGTTTATGAAAACCCATTTTTATTTCATAGATTATATGTTTTTGAAAAACATTCCTTTTACTCATGTTATATACTTAGGAAACCCATTTATCTTCAACGAGTTATAAAATGATAATTTCTTATGAAACCCGTTTCTCTTTAATAGGTTAAAATGTGATAAATTCTTATGAAATATGTCTCTCTTGAATGAGTTATACCATTATTAATTCATGTGAAATCCTATTCTTTTTATGTATTATTTTAGGTTGAAATAATTTTGAAACCTATATATTGTCACAAGGATATGATAAGAATAAATTTTTATGATACCCATTTAATTTCATGGGTCATGTTATGTGGTTTTTAAAACCCATCTATTTTTATGTGTCATGATATGATGAAAGTTTTATTATATTTTGGAAAATTTATACATGATTTTATTATATGATGAGTGTGTCCAATATCTTCTTCCAATGAAATGGGTAATTATAAATGATTTTTGAGCTCAATAGGGCACCTGGGTGGGTATCCAAATCCTATTAAACGAGTGTATCTTAGGCCTGAATCGAGTGGGTATATGAGAGGATATCCCACGCCCCAAGAAAGAGGGTACACAAGAGGGAATCCATAAACTTTAGTAGGTACATTAGTTATTTTCCAAATAAAAACATGATTTGAAGGTCTTGGTAGGTATCCTGGACACAGGATATGTATATTCCCCATATTCCATATCTTATTCCGATGTTATGCTATCATGGCATATGCAGGTGACTCCCATATGATTAATGTCAAACAAATTTCCAACTATTATGCTACGATTCATGTTTAAAATCTTAGATACGAAGGGTATGATCTTCAAATGTTATTTTAATGGTCTTATTATCATATTTTCATGTTTTGATAATGCATTTTGTCTATTTAAACTTACTGAGCATTTGATCTCCACATTTCATAATATTCCTTTCCATTTTTAATAAATAATTTTTTAAGTAGAATAAAACAGAAGAATATATTTAAAAAGATTTTGGAAACCATTAAAAAAAATTGTATAATGTGCTATATATTTCCAAATTTACTAAATTATTATGGTCCTCGGGCATGTATTCTTTTTAGTGTGATGGATATTCCTCTAAAATGATGTAATAACCATGCATGTTAAGAATAAGACACTATATGGACTCTACATAATTATTGATACAGATAATTAAACTATTACCTCATATATTCCGTATATTTATTTATTGTTACCATGATCATCAAGACAAGATCAAGGACACCATAGCACTAGATTATGTAGGGTGGTTTTTTCATTATCACAGACCTAAAAATCAACACTATCCCGTTGATCTCTGGTATCTTAACGAACCTGATCATTATTAGTTATTTGTAACATTCAAAAAAAATTATTTATAATTATTTATGCCATTTATTTTACCACACCTATCATGAACATTCTTATCATATTGGTTATTTTAGTGACACTGTCGGTGGTGGCCTATTGAGTTTCACTCACACCATTCTCAGGCCATCATGGAACATGGGTACCTGGGGAAACACTGTAATTTATTTCTAGGATAAGTTTCAAGGAAAGGACTAAATATTGTTCCTTTTCTTTTCATAATGGAGTTTGATGATCAGATCAGGTAAGACACAAAACCTATTTGTGATGGGTTTCTAGCTCCATTTTACTCTTACTTCAATCAAAATATTCTGTATGATATACCAATAGTAAATGCATTTTTATGGAATTTTTATTCATTATTGTATAAAATATTGTATTTAAATTAATGAAAAATACCCTTATTTAGATGAATAACCAGTTTTTATCAATTTTATTTTCCATATTTTGTTATTATATTCTATTATGAGGTTGTTTCCCCCTAAAATATTTTCATAGGCCCTCATAGATAGTCGAAAATATCTGGTTTATGGATAGGTTCTCATATGGTATTGTGGATAATTGGCCCAGTTACTATTTATATAATGATCCAGACCAACTGTCAGAAAGTGTTACTAGAAATTCAAATTTTCATTTTTCTCTTTATTTGGTAATGGTAAATAGGAGACTAGGATATTATTGGGCATGGTAATGATATCATTCCTTGAATTTTCAAAACCTTGTTTGAGAGAAATCTGACTTTCAGGTGATGGGAATTGTTTCCCTACTTTTTATTTACACAATAGATTGATTTGAATCTGGAGTAGTGTGAAAGGGTTTGGTTGTTTAGATTTAATAGATTTCTACCTCTTGACCCAGTATGGAGAGATAGGGTCTAGGTTCATTAATTATGCTACGTACATATGATTTATATGTAATCTATTTATGTCTTATGACTGAGAGTTTCCTATGATTATCATGTGTTAGTTTTTATTTATTTTATATGGATTATGTTAAATAGTAGTTTATATATACAGATGGTTTTCATAAATGAGAGAGGTTGGTATTTTATCTGTACACAACCATTTATATGGTTTATATATAACTGTATGGGGATTTTCCACTTTAGAAACATCTCTAGGGACTTCTGTTTATGGGTAGGTATAAATTAGATATTAATGTAATTATTAGGGTTAAATAAAGTATAAAAATTAAATATATAGAAATTTTATGTTATAACATTGGAACTGCATTTCATTTGACCAAAATTGTAGAATGTGGAGTCTAATTAAATTTTGGTATTTTGAAAATATTGAGTAATGTAATGTTATAACAATTGAATTCCTTGGTATTTTAAAATATATAGTTTAAATTAATTTGAAATTTTAAATGATGAGAATTTTAGTCACCAAAGTTATTATTACCCCTTTTACATTGAAATGAACATTTTCATGGGTATTTTGGACTAGAGTGAGAGACCATGTGTTTAGCCCCAGGGATATGAGTTATGAGAACTTGATGGGTTGGATGTTCAAGATATCAGGATGTTTCATATTATGATTTTAAATAGGGTCTAACACTAATATCATGAGAAAGTTCATGGTATTAGGGTTTTGGTGACCCCAGTGGGTTGGTGACCATATAGGTTATATGAAAGAACCTAGAGTGGGTGTCTTAGCTCATGGAGATGATAAAAAAGGGTGTGTATCTATGGGTATGAGACCTATAGTAGCAGATTGTTTTTGGTGTGCAAAATGTTGTGTGTTGTGGAAAGGGGGAAATAGTGATTCTCTTGATTTTTGGCTTGCATGATATATGATATAAGATCAAAGGTAAAATCCCATTGATTAACAGAGTGTGTCTCAGATATGTGTCAAGTCAGCATGATGGTTATAATAGCCTGCAGCCCGCATTATTGAATACTATTCTAAAAACATAATTATTATATTATTTGATTGATATTGATAAAAATTATATACTATTTTCCATAAAAAACATATAACAAATTAGTAAATATTCAATCAAATATATAACCAATTACCTTTAGGTTTAGAAATATAGATTATTAGGACAAAATCATCCAAAAACAATTCCAATGATTGGAGGAGAGTATTTTTCCCCAGTATACCCAAATTTTCTTATTTCACATTATTTTATCATCATTATATATATGAAGCCATTCAATTTATAATTCAATTAACATTATTTGTGATTACCTGAGGAAATGGAAACATAAAAAGTGTGAGATAAAATGCTCTGTATGGATGAACATATGAATTAAAAATGTAACTTCATCAGCGAGAAAAATAAGAGCATAAGGTTAGGATAACATAATCAAAATTAATGATCATAAAAAATGATTATTAATATCCATCAATACAATTATCATAAATCATGAAATATGGCATAAATATTTTACAAAGTAAAGTTTCATAAGAATAAATAATCATGGAGATTGTGATTCCAATATCGATCAAATTAACCATTTATAACCCTTATCAAGCATAATGAAAGTGTGCTGGTTACATGGAATAATATATTTATATAACCCATATTTTACCCTTAAAACTTAAAATAAATATATGGAAAAATCCCAATATAATTTTTCAGAGAACATAATCATTACCTAATTCATTTTATATCTATAATGGGGCTGACCTATCTTATTATGATCTATAATAGGGCTCAACCCATTATATACCGAGTTATAATGGAGTTAAACCCACTATATAAGCTGAATCAGGTCAACGATGATCTATAATGTGTATCAATCCATCATAAAATATTTCATAAAAACATAAATTAAATAATTTATATAAATATTTCACCACATTATTAATCTCAAAGAAACATCCATTATTCCTTTAAAAAAAATTAAACCCTGGAAAAAGAATGGGTTCAATGAAAATATCATTGAAATAATTAGAATCCATCCAATGAGATAATGAGGAATGTATTATTAAAAAATATCCCCATTGTAACATAAGTAATATGAAGTTTTGTTAACATTAATGAAAAAATACACCTAAATTTTCATTAAAACATTATTGAAAAAAATAATATATATACATTAAAAATAACTTTTAAAAAATAAGAATTAAAAAAATACTGTTAGAATGATTTTATTTGAAAAAAAACTAGAAATATATAATGTAAAATTCAAGTAAAATAATGGAAATTATGATTGGAAAATACATTCATGTTTTAAATTTTAAAATTAATTTTTTTAAAACATTTTGCAAAAGGAGTAAAAAGTTTCCCATTTGGAAAATTTTATGAAATTAATTTTTTTAGAATTATTTTAAATGAAGATTAAGTATAATTTAAAATATATTTATGAAATATTCAATGTTTATAAAATACTTTTTTATAATATTTTAGAAAATATGGTTATGGGAGATAAATATTCCCAGTTTAAAATAAGACAAAAGATCGATATAACTTACAAAAAAACATTTTTTGATGTATATTTAATGAATAATGGAGGAAATGGAAATAAAAAAATTTGAAAAAATTCATAAATATAGGAGAATAAAATATATATAATTCTTGATAAAAATATCACATTATTTTATCCAAAATAACATTTAACATAAATAGGCTTGAAAGAAATGAGATTATAACATAAATTCTTTTCCACTTTGGTATCATTTCAATTTTAAGCCCCATAAATTAATAGCTCTTAATGAATCACAAAATATAAAGAACATAATTATATTTATGAAATTAAATATCAAATAGATAAGACATACACCAAAAAAATTATATAGGCGCTTATCATAAAATGTATTTCCCAAAGAAATGGAATTTGAGACAAATACCCCTTATAAATATAACATCATTAAATTGAGAGTTAATCAATAGGGAAGTATATATTAAAAAAAATTAAATCCAAAAAGAAACATGTATAAATAAAATATAATACAATTATAGTCCATTTAACACATAATCATAGGATATTAATGTTAATAAATTAGTAGTATGACCTAATCAAAATAAATTGACTTTTAAAACCACTTACCTCCTGGTAAAATTCATGTAAAAACCCTCGAATAAAATAAAAAAATTAAAAAATAAAGTAAAATAAAGTATGAAATATTAAAGATATATATATTAAATGTAAATTTCATACACCATATAAAATAAAGTAGGTTCATAATAATAAATATTTCTCAATGAAGGTAAATTGAGACAAAATCCCATAATACGTTGGTTATATCACCTCACGAGAGAGAGAAAGTCATTTGGTTTTTTAATTAATAATAATTTTCATAAAAATGATAATTTAATACATTAATGGAAAGTAAATACAAAAAAGAAATTAAAAAAATTCATGAATATTGAAAATCTTTACTATATACAAAATGAGAAGAGAAACCCTTATTGTCCATACCTTCAATGTTTATACATTAAATAATATATAATAAGATTATATAAATTATTATATTTTTTACTAACCATTTCCATGTTTAATTAATTATTCATTAATCACTTTTTTTATTTTATTAACATATTACAATTCTTAATCTGTTATGTCCACATCGAGTGTTTTGGGGGTGTTTGGTTCATATTTTTCAAATTTCTTTGATATGTAGACCATAATCAAAGGTGTGATTGTTTCATCCTAAAAAGAATAATAATAATGAAATAATTATAATTTTAATAGATTAATTATACTTTTACCAACTATGAAAAATGATCCTTACTACAACCATAGATATGGAATGCCGTACATGCATGGGTACAAATTTCATTTTTCAACGATCATTTTGGAAAAAGAAAAGTATTAAGTTTTCTTTTAGAAATTAAAATTTTACAATAAATATCATATTATTTATTTAAATACAAACATATATTTTATCCCTGTAAACTGTAAATGAAAAATATAATGACATCGCTTTGAGGAAGAGGTAGTCCACATGTACTCACGAACGACGATAAAATTTTACAATGAACAAAAAAGAAGAAATTAAATAAAATGTTATATTTTAATAATGATAAATATGTAATGTTTATAATAAAAATTAAATAATTACATAATTATAAATATCAATGAGAGGTCATGATGGTAATGAAAATAAATTTTTTCATGTGGTGGTAGTCTACTGTACATACTGATAATGGTTTAGTTTAACATTTGATGGAAGAGGATATTCATTAAGGTTATTCCATTAACATAGAACATATAATTATATATTATATAATTAAGTTATTATATAATCATTTATAGAGAATATTTTATAGTGGTGGAAGAATAAATAAAATAGAATGCTCCATTAAGAATGATACCTATTTTCAGATGAGCTCTTTTGGTTTTCACTAAAAGAATTCATAGGAGGGTTTATAATAAAAAAATATTCTAGGAACTGGGGAGGGGATTTATAAATGTATTTTTTAGGTCTATTTTTAACTAAATATCCTTTATATTGAGAGGATTATTGGTGAGGGGTGTCCTTTTATAAGTGCGGGAGTTGACATAGTTTTAATTTTTGAAATAAAAAAGGTATAGTCATGTTTTAAACATTTTAAAATGATCTTAAATTGACCATTATCAAGAAATATATGATATAAAATCTAAATATAGTAATAAAACACAATTTATAAATGTGTTACATCATTATATCCCTTATTGTTTAGTTTACCCATGATAAATCAATTTTAACCCTAACTTGGTTAAATGTTTTTAATGTTTTCAGTATTAATCATCTAAAAAATAAAGTAGACCATATTAAAGAATATAAATTATTATGATTAATAATATAATATAAATATTATCAAATCTAATATATAAAATTGGAAGAATTTATTTTATAAAATATTTTGAAATTATGAATAATTGGTTTTTCAAGAAATATATTTTTCAAGCAAAAGATGATCATATATAAACATTATCACTAGTAATAACAATTAAATGCATTTAAATCCTTATTTATAGATATATAATATTTATTTATTTATTAATTCATAATTTTTATTATTTAAATTAATTAAAATTGAGAAACATTCTTAAATTTTAATTTTTTTACAGAAAAAACTCATTTTTAAATTAAAAAAATAAAATTATATTAAATTACATTATGAAAATGATTAAAATGAAATTATCTGAGTTAAATATAAACAATAAATACATATATTACATTAAATCAAATAAAAAGTTAAAAGAGACTTTTAAAATTACTTAATTTATTGAAAATAAATGGGCGTTTTAAAAAAGCTAGTGTTTTTTTTGTTTTCACTGAAAAGTCATTATTTTCAGAAGAATCTCGAAGTTTCAACCTAAATTAATTCAGATATTATGATTTAAAAAATTATGTTCATTTTCTAAAATAAATTTTCTTAAAATCCTATAAATTATACCAATATTTTCTGAAAAAAATTAATAAGAATAATATTTAATGAAAACATATTTTTTATGAAAAAATATAATTACTAAAAATTTCGTGATTATTTACCAAGAATTTATCAAAAAGTATATATTTATTTAGTTATATATATATCATAAGGCATCTAATCCTATTCATACCAACCAATTTATTATATAGGTTATAACGATGATATTTTTCATGGGTCATTTAAGATAATTGTTTCATGGAATTCACATGATCAGACATAATGTTCTTTTAAATTATCAGTGTGTTAAAATATTCTCCTTTTAATAAATTCTATCATGAAAATTTAAAATTGAACAAGGAAAAAAGAGTTTTAAATTTCAAAATACACTAGTTAAAATCCAACATTGAGAAAGGGGTCAAGAAAACTTCCACATGAGAAGTGAGAGAGGGACATATGAAGGTCATCTAGAATAATCCAAAAAGTGGATTCTATGTTGGAAAAAATTAGTTGGATGTGAGGATATATAAATGGAAGAAATTTTTAATTCCTAAATAATGATTGACTATTATAAATATCATTGAACATAATAAATTGAATGATATTTAGAAATCCAAAAACCACAATACGATAAACTATCGAGGACTGAAAAAACATCATCTCATCATAAATTAAAGTAATAGGATCCCAATTTCTAACAAATAAATTAATTTAAAAAAGGAAAAGATATATTCCTATTGTATTTAGAAAATAACCAAAACCGAAATTGTAATCACAAGGTAAGATAATCCTAAAAATGAATAAAACCATATATAGTTAAATACAACCTTAAAATATAATGCCTCAGAAATAATACCCATAGTTAATCATAGTTCATTCGATACCCAAATATCATTAAAAATCATCAAAATTTCCAACTATTAGACTGAAATCCATTATCAGAAGGTTTTGACCAAAAAATCATCTAAAATTAATTTAATATCTCTCTTCAAATAACACCAATCAATTTTCATTTCTCATTAAAAAAACCCTAATCACAAAATCCCTATGATATACTAATCATTTAAATAAATGAACTGGATCACTATAAATACATTATAAAAATCATATATACTTAAAAAATATAAAAACCCATTATTTTTCAAATAAAATCTCATAATATATAGTATACTTTATTCATATATAGTTCCCAAAATCCTGAACGTCTTCTAACATAATATTAATTACCTAATCACTAAATTAATTTTCAATATCATTGTAATCAATATGATAAAACATGTATTCCCATATATACCTCAATATCCAACAACAAAATAACCCTAATTGTAAGAAAATAACGTGAATTTATTTCGGAAAAAAGTTAATGGCATACATTATGTTAACAAATTCTTCCTATATACTACAACCCAATAAATAATATCCCAAAATGTCAATAATCTCATTATGACCGCATGACATAATACATTAAAATGTGTTTATAAGACTCTAAAAATATAGTCAAAAAAATAATGTAGACCTATGATGGTAGCTATTACTCTTATGATAAATACACATGAAAACATCTTAATCTCTATAGTTATCTAAATCCTACTCTACAATCACCTATAACATCTCAGAACATGCACTCCTAGATCATATAATAAAAACATAATCATTACATTAGAGGAATGATAATAATTAAAGTGACTAATTTATTTCATTAAAAACATATAAAAATGATGTATTGGATCAATTACAAACAAAGAATCTATTAGTTTTACAGTTCATGAGAATAAGGAAAAGTTTTACACAAAAAACTCCCATGACATGAAGGGTGTATTTCCCCCACTATACCCAACATTTCTTTTTCACATTATGTCATCGTCATCATATATATGAGAACAATAAAAAAATATTAATTTAACATCAGTCCTGATAACCTAGGGAAATTGAAAAATAATAAGGGTGAGCTCAAATGATCTATAATGGTGAAAGCATGCATCAAAAATAAAATTTTATTAGTGAGAATAATAATATGAGAATGGTTTGATGACATAATCAATGTGAATGAGAATAAAATATTAAAATTCATACCCATAAATACCTAGATCACAAATCATGAAAAATAACATAAATATTATATAAAATAAATAGTCTTAAGAATCAATAATCTGGAGCCATGTGATATTAATCACGATAAAATGAAGTATTTATAACTCATAGATAGCATAATTAGAATGTGTCAGTCTCTTAGAACATTATATTCATAGAAAACCTATAGAAATATTAATGTTGGAATAACAATATGGATAAATTTCAATATAATTCTCAAGAGAATATAATCATTACCCAATAAATTATAGAGAAATAATGGGTCTCACCCATCATTTCATGGCCCATAATATGGATCAACCTATCATATCTATAACTAAAATGAGGATCAAACCCTTATATATGCTCTATCAGTATAAAATATGAGATATAATGGGGATGAACCATTTTTAAACAACTTCCAAGAGACATAGAATAACTAAAACATATAGAGCCTGGATCTCATCATAAAATTTATAGAAACATCCACCATTCCTTTCATAACTTGATTAAGCTATAAAAATATAACACGTTATGTGAAAATCAATTCGAAACAACCAAAATACATATGGATAATTAATTAGGATGGTATATTTATAAAATATACCTATTTTATAATAAGTAACATTAAGGGGTATTGACGTTGATGAATTCAAAAACCATTAAAAGTTCACTAAATACATTCTGGAGGAAAATAACCTTTTCACTTTGAAAATAACTTTTTTAAACATAAAATTCAGAAAATATTGTCAAAGAAAATTCATTTGAAAATAAAAATGGAAAAATATAATAGAAAACTCATGGAAATTATTGGAAATGACTATGGAAAATTCCTTCAATGTTGTCAATGAAAAAATAAATATTCTTTTCAATCATTTTGTAAAGGGAGTCTAAAGTGTACCTTTTAAAAAAAAATTAGAAATTTATTTTTTAACATTTGTTAATATATGGTAATAGATAAATCAAAATAGATTCAATAATTATTTCATATCTAGAGAAGAATAATTTTCAAAAACAATTAAGAAAGATGAATTTAGAAGGGAATGATTCCCAATATAAAACAACATAAAATATTGATATCACATTCAAATAACATTCTACATGTTTCTTTAATAAAGAAGGAATGAAGCATAAATAAAACCTAGAGAACAAAAAACTAACTATTAGATAATAAAAATATGTGGTTCAAAAAATTAATATAACATCATTTCCCCCAAAATAACCTTCTACACAATGAATCCTAAAAAGAAAAATGATTTTAACATAAATCCTTTCCCACTTTGGTAACATTCAAAATAAAATCCTAATGAAAGAATAAATTTAAATGAATCTATGAATATCAATATCCTAAATTTTTTTTTATATTAAACATCAATGGGGTAGTAAATAAAACTCCTAAAATAATCTAGGTTCCTATCATTAAATGTATGTCCCAAAGGAAGGGAATTTGAGATGAAAAACTGTTATGAAGATCCTATCAATTAATTGAGTTTTAATAGATGGATTGATTACGTAAAAAAAAATACAAAATATAGTTTAAATAATACAAAATATTGTTGTATTTTATTATAAATATAATCACAGTGTATTAAAGACAATGAAAAAGTATATAACCCAAAGAAAATAAATTGATTTATGAAACCACCTACCCATGGTATCTTTTATGTCAAAACCCCTTGAATGAAATAATACAAATTGAAACCTAATATAACACAAAATTTGAAGGATTAATGATATAAAAAGGAAAATTTTATTATATACACCCTATAAATTTTATTATATGCTTAAAAAGAAATATACCTCAATGAAGGGAAATTGAGATGAAATACCTCACTAATTTGGTAATCTCACCTCATCAAAGAGATAAAATTATATGCATTTTTAAATTATCACAATTTTCATGAATATAATAATTTAATATTTTCATGGTCATTAAATACACCACATAATATAAAGAAGTAGTGAATATAGATGTTATTTTATAGAAATACCAATGATATGAGAAACCCTTATCTCGTGTCCAAACATTCCATGTATGTCCTTTAAATCCTATATGTTAAGATTTTAAAAATTATTTGATATATTAAGAAACCTTTTTATTATTTAATACTGTAAACATAATTTTTTTTATTTTAATGAAACATATAAATACTTAATAATTAAATTCAACATTGGGTGTTTTGAGGATGTTCAGTCCATATATTAAAACTTACTTCAGTATGTTGACTATTGTCAAAGGGGATTTTTGATCCATAATATATATAAAAATAATCATAAATAATTATAATTTTGATACAACTGTTATAATTTTATAATAAACCATGAATAATGGTTATGAAAAATGTGATCATGTTAATGATAGTCCGTATGTACACATGAGTAATATTTTAAATTTCATGGATCATTATAGAAATAAGGTAAGTAAAATTTTATATTTACATAACTGTAAATATATCCTAAATATAGTATTATTTAATAAAATAATCTTATATATATAATAAATTTTATGTGGTGATGAATAAAAAATCACACTAATTTGTAAGGGTGGCGGTCCACAAGTACCCAAGAATGATGTTATCAGTTTCAGTGAATGGAATAAAAAAAAGTTAAGTATAAAATATATCTAAATAATGAAAAATATTTCACGATTATCATATATATTCATTAATTATATCATTAATAATATCCATGAGAGGTGATGATGGAAAACTAATTACATCGGTTTGTGATGTGGTAGTCAACTGTAAACATGATCGATGGTTTTGATTCCAATTTAATGGATGATGAGATGAATTTATGGTATGAAATTTAATTAATAAAATATCAGTATATATAATATATTTATGTTTTTATATCATCATGGTTTAATATTATTTTACGTAGTTGGAAGAAGAAATAAAACAGAATACTCAGTTAAGAAGGATACCTCTTCTTTGAATGACCCTTTTAGGTTTCCAAAAAAAATATTTACTATGAGGGTTTTATAATAAAAATTAATTAAGAGTCATGGGTATAGAATTGAGGAATGTAATTGGGTAGTTTGTGGATGAAAAAAATGGTTTTGGGGGTGTAAATAGAAGGGGAGAGTGGGTGGCCTTTTATAAGTTAGGGAGATGATACCCTTGGATTTTTTGAAAAAGAAAAAGGCATAGCCACATTTTTGACATGAAAAAAGGATCCAAAATGAACCTTTTTCATTAATTTGGGTATATAAATTTCAAATATTCCCATTAAATATAATTTAGACAAGGTTTTTAGTCATTTTAACCCTTATCGTTTTAGTTTAAACCCTAGTAAAAACTTTTTATCCTTCAATATAATAAAATATTATTAATATTTTTGATATTAATTATTAATAAAATTAATTTAAATGTATTATATAATTTAATATTTTATTATTAAAAATATTGAAACCATTTTATCCATTTTAACCAATTAAATTAATCTTATTGTAACTATTTAAAAAATAAAACCCTCAAATGCGATGAAAATGATATTTTTCAAAAAATGTAATTCTCATGCATATGATGATATTATATTAACATTATGATGAGTAGTAATTAATATATGAAAATAAATTAATATTTACATATATATAATGAATAAACATTATTTAAATAATTACTCACTTGGAGGTTTTAATTAATTAAAAAGGAGACACATTACTAAAATTAAAATAGTTTTTAGAAAAAAATTGTTTTTAAACAGAAAAAACACATAATAGAATAAAATATAAAGTTGATTAAAACGAAATTAATTAATTTAACTGTAAATAAATTTTACATTATTTATTAAAAATTAAATTCAAATAAAAATAGAACATTAAAATAATTTAATTTATTTAAAATAAACGGCACTTTAAAAAATGGTATTTTTCACTTCTCACTGAAAAATAAATATTTTATAAAAATAAAATTAAATCCACCCTAAGTTAAATTTTATATTCAAATTCCAAAAATCAATTTCATTTTATCAAATAATTGTTTTATGATTTCTTTAAAATAATTAAAATATTTTATCAAAAAATTATTAAAAATCCTTTTTCAAGAATACACATTTTTTTATGAATAAAAAGAGATTACTAAAAATTGAGTCTTTACTAGGAACTTGTCACAAAATCTATATTTTTTATTGTATTTCTGAATATAAATTTAATAAGGTTGTTAATACTATTCATACCTTCCAATTTGATTCTAGGTTTTAACAGTCATATATTTCACGGGTCATTTAAGTTTGGTGTTTCATGTCATATAAATTATTTAACATAATGTTATTCTCTTAAAATATTAGGGAGTTATAATCCAGATCAAGGGAAATTTATAGTGGGTTTAGAATGATAGATATTCTATTTTAGGAACACGATGCATGGTGGAATGCATCACCATGTGAAATCAATGTACTATGGGAGAAATGAATGCTTTTGTGTGGTAATGGTTAATACATCGGTATTTTTGAGCGGGAAGCACCTTGAGTTATTATGATTTGGTTGTGAGGCTAATTTTAATGGGAATAATCATTGGATGTATATCCCTGTTCTACGATGTTTTTTAATTGTGGTTATGAGTGTTTACCTTTAGTGGACAAGACTATGGTTATTAAAGGATGGGTAGATACTTCAGAACCTCGTATGATGCCAAACTGATGGATGGTCACACAGTTAAACCCGACTCCTAAGTAATATATGGATGTTTGTTAAATTTAGTGAGAATGAATCTGGTATAATGGGATTGATGGGTTAGGAGGCAAGACCCTATGATTTAGTGGGTTCTTATTCCTAGTTATTGAGACACACAATTCATTGGATTTTGTGTTATGTTTAATAAATTATAATATGGTTGTGTGAGGAATTGATGTTTTATTATGATAAGGGTTGAAAGTGCATACTTGATATGTGTGGTGTTGTTGACTAAAGTTATCAGGTGGCTCAAAAGTGACCACCAATTACTCAGAGAAGATATAAAGGTGATGGACCCCAAATATTCTTGCGTCCTGTTTAGATTTAGATTGTTATTGTACACTAACTATGTTCAATGGAAATTGTTTATGTCTTGGTGGAGTATCTAAAGAGATTTATTGTTTGAAGTGCCCTGATGAATGTGGCTCACAACATCTTGGTAGATAGTTACAGAACTATAATGTTCTTGGTCAATGAGTCCTCGATGTGAGGTGACCAAGATATAAGATGACACTTATGGGTAGAGAGGAATGGGGATATTGGTTGGCTGTTGTGATATCCATGAAATGAGAGGTGACTTTGTTGTTGGATTAGAGTGTAGTGGTGTAGAATTGAGGGTTTGACCCATATGAAGAGGTCAGGGGTCTTGGTTGTGTTGATTATGTCTTATAAGAGTGTCACACATCACTTTTTGATGGAATCATGGATGTAACACTAATGTATTGTTATGTAAATCGATATTTGGGAGAGTTCATCATTAGATATCTGAGGGAGAGATCCTTATTATGGAATGAATATATAAGAATACTATGAGTTTCATTATATGAATTCAATAATGAGTATAATTTAGTGCGTCAATTTTGAACTATGGTGTGAGTGATATGACCTTGTATAACATTTTTGTTCAATGATAAATAGGGAATAGTCTATAATTGTTGGGATTTTCTCACTAAATTGTTGATAATGACACTCATATATTGAAGAGTGATGTATCTATAATGACCCCGACCCTAGTAGACCATAAGTAGTTTATTATTTCTTACATTTGAATATATATAATTAATTAAATCCAAATGGAATAATAAGTTTAAGAGTCTTAGAGAACTAGATTGGGGATTGAAAATATAACATAGTATATAACATAAGACAACAGACCGCTTCCTTGGAAACTCTTTTCCATGATTTTTTCTTCATATCCTAGAGAATGGAAACAAAATATGGTTAAGATAAAATTCTTAGTAAGGGTTATGTACATTAATAGTTTCCACGAATCTATAAGAATACTCAACATGGAACAATAAATAACTAAACACGAAATCAATTAAAATAACATGATTATCATGATAAGATATAGTGAAATCAATATTGAAAATGCAAATAACTAATAACACATGACATTAAATCAAATAACTTATAATTAAATGAATCCATAGATAATATAATGTAGAAAATATCATGTATAATAATAACAACTGAATTATAAATGAAGTAAATGTTTAATTTTTAGACTTCATGTTTCTCAAGAACATGATAAATTTACTTTTACAATCCGTCATCAATAATTTTTGAAACTAATAGGTAAAAAATCCATCTTAATTGGCCAAAAAATTCTTCTAATGATACTTATGATTCATTGAGGGTCTATCTATAACTGGGATTGAACTGTATCATGCATATCCCTAGGATTTCACATATATCTAATGAGTAACGTTTATATTTTCAAACGACAACTATTTAAATAAGGTGAGTAATATTTTTTATTTATATAATGATAATAACATATTTAATAAAATATTCTTTCATTAAATATGCTTATATATATGATACATATGGTGTGGTGATGTAATGAGAGCTACATTACTTCATGATGGCGCTAGTCCACATATACATGAGTAGTGTCATCACTTTTCTATGTGAGAAACAAAATAATATATTATTTTTTAGGAATTAAAAATATTTCACTAATATAATAATTATTTCATTTATATCACATAAAATAATTAAATTTATTCTTATCATCTTCCATGTAATGTGTTTGTGAAAATGAATCACATTACTTTGCGAGGTGGTAGTATGCCTTAGACACGAGAGATGATATCATATCCCGTACAGAATAGAAATTAGGAATTTATATATAATATAATGTCTCAAAAGATATGATTATGTTATAAATATAATATATATAATTTATATATATCATTATAGCAAATAGTGAGAGTTGGTAATGTAAAAATGAATGACATCAGTTTGTGAAGAGGTAGATCACCGTACACACAAATGACGATTTTGTAACCCAATTTATTTAAGTGGATGTGGATATAAATTATTAAAATTACCTAAAAAATTTCATTATATTTTAAAAAATGTGGTTACTATGTCATCATTTTTAAAAATAATTGAAGTAGGCGGATGAATAAATAATATAAAAACACTTGTTAATGAATGTTATATATTCTTTGGGTACATTCATTAGGATTCCACTAATGACTTCCAAGATTGGTTTTATGATCACAATAAGGAATCTAAAATTAGAATATGTAATATGGGAAGTTATTTGGTCAAGTATTTCCCAAACAAAACTGATTTGAATATGTGAAGGAGAGAGGAGATGGGATGTCATTTTATAGGTGAGGTGAGTGGAACACTTTAAATTTTGGACAAGATTAAATTATACCAACATTTTTTCATATAAAAGGCTTCAATAATTCAATATTTTCTGGAATGGAAGGTATAAGTTATGAATACATATATAAAACCTATTTTAGATCTTTTTGTTTTTTATATCTTATTTTATTATTTTACCCCTCTGTAAATCCATTTTTACAATAACAACATTAATTAATTTTTTCTGTTTCCAAATAATTTTTTTTAAAAAAATTAACCTAATTTTTTTTAAAAATATAATTTATACTTATTTTAAATATTAAATCCATTTTAAAAAATTCCAATAATATAGGTGGAAATATTTTAATAGAAATACAGTTTCTGAGAAAGCAATTTTTCAAAGAGAAAATGTTTAAAAGTTTATAATGTTTTTATTTCAAAATTTAAAATGAAAATCGTTCAAGTAAACTAAATTGGATTACTAGATTTATAATGAAACTAATTTTTCTTTAAAAATAATTATAATTTTATTTTAAAATTTTAAATTATTTCAATAAAAAAGATATTTTTAATTAAAATTCAGTATTTTTCATTTTTCATTCAAAATGAAATATTTCATATAAATACAAAAAATTCACTCTAATATAAAATTTATATTATTATTTCAAAAATTAAATTCATCCTATAAAATAAATTACTTATAATTTAAAAAATAATTTGTAAATTTTGTGTACAAAATGTTACAAAACCTTTTTTTTGAAAATACCGTTTTCAGACAAAATTATTTTATCCTAAAAAGGTTATTATTTTATTTATAATAGACTATTAATAATTTATACTATTTTACACATATATAAAACATAAATTTTTTTTATATTTTTTATAAATATTCATACCCTCCATCTTAACTACTATGTTATAACGGCCTTGTCTAAATAACAAATTTTTAATAGAGTATTGTGTTTTCATCAAACATGGAGCAACATGAAATGAAACATAGCAAAGAGATTAAACCAATTTAAAAATAAATATATCTTAATGTATCTAGAGGTTATATTATATAATAGACATGCTTTTGGGTTTCATACATGTTGTTAATTTTTCTCTCCTTTTAAATTCTCATGGAGTTACATTCTTCTCACATTAAATAAATTATGTCCTCACAATTTAAACTTGATCTCAATAATCACTTGTTTAAAATTTTAAAATAAATTTGTTGAAAACCCACATTGTAAAATGTTTTAATAAAAAATACACTTAATATGAGAGAAATTAATGTACAATGTTCATATGAAATAACATACACTCAGTTTCCAAATAAGAGAAAATATGTGAGAAGTTAAAACAAACACATATATGAGATAACTAACACAATAATACTGATGGATAGTGATTAAGAACACGATAAAAGGAAGTTAAATATCATAAATACATAATACAAAGGTGTGAAAAGGTCATTTATATCATTAAGAGTGACGATAAAAACACAAAATTATTTTTTCAAGACCCTTTTCTTAGATTTTAGGAATTATTTAACTCTATAAGAATATAAGGAAACATACTTGAAATATTTTTATTTAAAAGGATAAATTCAGTCCTTTAGTTGTGCTTTGATCAATTTACACTTCATTTTTTTCTCAATTAATGGAATATAAAAAAATTATTTTTATTCCTAAATTACTAATATTCAATTTTAACAGATCACAAGATCCATAAAAGAGTGAAAAGTCATTGTCTATCTCTAACAATTTTCCAAAACGAAATTGGTTTGAATTTTTTTTCCAATATGACCCAATGATTATCTTAATACCTTACATAAATATTTAACCATATGACTCTTCCAAAATATGTCTGAATGAATTTAATGGAAGGTCACTAAATCTATATTATATTTGCTAGAAAATACAATGTCGGTATTACTGTGACATTCCAAATATATGAATCCATTGATCAATATAAATACATAACGAAAAAAATTAATTATTCTAAAAAAAATGTCTTAGGTTTTTTAATATATTCTATCGATAAAAACAGCTAGTAAAGTCCAATATAGATAACATAAAATATCAAATCACTAACCAATATCATGGACACAAATACTATTTCATAAACATATAATTTTCATTATTATATCAACATAGTGAACATATTAAGGCTTCTCTTAACATAATAATGTATTTTAAAAAATATTTAACTTAGTATTGAATCACTTTTCATGGTTCCATTCAACACATGATTTCTAATGATTTATGAAATGGTACTATAGTACAATCATTATATGTTTCATTATTAATATAACATTAATCTCATCAATAAAATAGTTTTACAACATATATCATAGATCCAAATACACAATAACATTAATCACTCCACGTCATTTTTTCCAATGTCATAATCTCAACCTTGATACCTTAGCTTTTTCTACGGTATATTCCCTTGGTTATTTGGGAATTAATTTATACAGGGCCCCATATACTTATAGTGGGAGAATGACACATTATAAATTTTTTTCTTTCCTTTATAATAACAAGAATTATGGAATTTATCTCAATACTTTTATAAAACTACCATTGCATTCAAAAAAGTACCCAAGTGTTTCCTTATATAATTATCACATGTTGGAAAATACTTCTTTCCATTATTACCTTTATCTATTTTGTATCTTCCTTCTTATTTTTCACTTACATACCTTCAAAGAGATCATCATTGGAGAATTATTTTTATGTTTTGATAGAATATAAAACAATTTCTTCATATTATGAAACATTTAGAGAGATTAAAACCTTTCAAAGACATGGCATAATCCCTTTAACAAAATATTAAATCTTGCAGTTCATATTTTGTACATAATATATATCATACCAAGAAAATATTTTAAATTTTTCTTCAAATTCCTCAATAAAATATTTTACTTTTTTTCTATGATAAGTATGTTCTTCATTATCAGAGTTTTTTGATCATGAGTGAAGTTGTTGTGAAATAGAATCTCTTAAAAAATCATTCCATGATATGAGTTATATTTTCTCTTATTCAGTATTCTAGATCAATGACCTCCATTGATCGACATCACCTTTTATAAAATACAATTCAAGTGCAGAATATTCATTTCCCCCACATCCAAAGTCCACAAAAATATTTTCCATAGACTTAATCAATTGTTTTTCTATCACTGGATTAGTAGTTCCCCTAAAATGTCGGGGTCTATATTACATAATGTTATCCAACATAATAGAATAATTTTATAGAGTAGGTTTATCCATAATTTCAAGGTTAATTATCATAACCTAATTAATCTTTTCAATTATAGACACAATTGTCTTAGTTCCAATATCAGATGTATCAGTTTCATCAGTAAGGAAATATCTACATTGACCATGAATATTATTACCCTTATTCCTTCCATGTTCCATCTATAAAAAATGGAATATACTGGATTAGCTCATAAAATTTTGAAAATTAAATAATAATGTATAAATAAAAATATGGTGTAACACATGGAATAAATTAAAATATTTACACATCATAAACATGGTTTCATTAGGGATATCTTTATTTTCCATTTCTTCATAATGGTTTTTGAAGAAAATAAGAATTACCATAAGCATTTCCCCAGGGATTTTCAACCCATGGGTGAAGTAAGGCCCATTTTTAAGTACCATGTAATGATAAGATCTATCATAATGTAACATTTTCAAATTTATTACCCTTAGGTACTTTCCTTCTAGAACCATGTCTAATTATAGTATCCAAACATTGATGTATTGATAGGAAAACAACATAATTTATTCCTTACCAAGACCCGAGGATGTTCATGTATAATTATCCTTAATGTATGTCATAGGGTTATATACCAAATATATGTCATACTAAATATAGTTCCCAATAATTATACTAAACATTATTTGATAAAAACTGTAGTGATCCCAACCCCAGTAACATTGATCTAGTGTTTGATTCATTACATTGGCGTAGATACCATGAATCAGATCCCAAAGGAATGATCAATTTTGCAGTGTTAGTGGACAAGATACATACATGATGCCCATTAAACATTGTGAATAGATTACAAGAAATAATACATAAAAAATAATAATTATTACATCCTTGAAAACTCATGAAAATATATCTTCTTTATATCCAATGAAAAGGAAACAGAATAAAGGTTAGATAAAATGCCTTATAAGGGTTAAGTATAATAGAAGAAATCATGAATTAATAAGAATAATCAATATGGAAAGGTTAATAAATTATCACAAAATATATTTAAATAACATGAATATCATGGTAGAATAATGAAAAATCAATATGACAATGCGAATAACTAAAATCACATGGAATTTAATAAATTAACTAAGAATAAAATACATCAATAGATAACATCATAGAAAAAATAAAATGAAATAATATTAACTAAATTATAAATGAAGGAAATTCTTATTCGTTAGATTTCATTTTTCCTAGGAACATGATTCCTTTACCATCAATATGTATCCTTATGGGAGTTTACAACTACTGGTTAAAAACCCACATAATTTGGCCAACTGATTCATCTCAGGGGACTAATAAAACATCGAGGGGCTATATATAACCTAGATTCACCCATTTATTTCATGTAAAAACATTACTTATATTTAAAATAATCTATTTAATTCAAAAACAATGTCCCTTATCATTAAGTATCTATATTGAGTAAATGATACACATTTATCTATAGTCACCATGTCAAACAAATAAATTTCAAAGTAAAGACCACATATAAAATTATATAATGTTGATAAAATAATCATAACCATCAAAAAATAATGTTTATATTTAAATAAATATATTATCTAATGAAATTTGATCATATGAAAGTGGCCCTTTTAAGAGAATTCTAGCATTTCACAAATTAAAGTGATATTTTAAAATAAGTTATACCACTTGGTAAATTTCATGTAAAATCACCTTGGATGAAATAATTCAAATTTAAACATTAAATAACATGACATATGAATTAATCACAATATTTAATTTCAATTGTTTGTATATTCACCATATAAATTAAATTAGGTGTAATATATTACAATAATCTATAATGAAGATAAATTGGAATCAAGTCCCTCCCCTTGAATCTAAATCTTCACATTTTTTATTATCTCGATAAATAAAAAATTTATGTTATTTATTCACTTTATTATAAACCCTTTTAAAATTTATTATTACTTTTTTAATTCACTCAATACCATGTTATATATTATTACTTAATCAATTTATGTTTATTCCAGGTTATTTGATAATATTTGACTTATGTGTCAAAATTGAATTCAGTCAATGAAAATTGGGCTAAGATATCATTATTTCAATATAAAAAAATTAATATAATGAAATAATTATTTTATTTATACTTAAATTATAATCCCATGAACAATCAGGAAATATTGTTTTGAGAAATTTTTCATGTTACGATGATGGAGATGGTAGGTCGTACATATGAAGGAGCAACGTTTCCTTTTTCAATGGTAATTATTGGAAAGAGGAAAGTGATAATATTCATTTTAATAATTATGATGATATAATATATTTCATATAATATATTTAAATATAACTATAAATACCATCAATAAGTTGTGGTGATGAAATGAGAGTCACACTGCTTTGTGAAGGTTGTAGTGTACATGTATAGAGTGATGTTATACTTTTTTAAGTGTAAGAAATAAAATGATATATTATCATTTCAAAACAATTAATATTTCATTATTATAAAAATTATTCTATTTATATCACATATATTTATTAAACTTATCCTTATCCTCTTTCTTTTAAATCATTATAGAATATGAATCACAATGCTTTGCGAGGTGATAGTCTACTGTGCACATGAATGATGTTATCGTATCCCCTATGAAATTGAAATTAAAATTGTATATAGATGATATAATGAATAAAGTTTTATTATAATGTTATAAATTTTGTATTTATACTTTATATAAATAATTATACCCAACTATGAGAGGTGGTAATCAAAAAATTAATGACATTGGTTTGTGAGGGTGTTGTCTATCACACACACAAATAATGATTTCATAAAGCATTTTATGGAAGTGGAGGTTTTTATAAGTAGTTATCTTTATAGAAAAATATAATAGTGTAAGTAATATAATAATTTTATTGTATCATAATATTTTAATAAAAATTTATGTAGGTGTAGGATAAAATAATATAAAAACACCCATTTGAAAATAGTACCTCTTCTCTAAGTACATTCATTTGGTTATAACTAAATCATTCCAAGGTTTTTTTAATGACCTAAATAAGGATTATAGGTCTAGAAGACTAATTTTTTTTATGTTATTAGTCTATATATATTTTGAAAAATAGGGTTTTTATGATTTGAATATGAGAGGAGAGGGGTGGCCTTTTAAATGTGAGTTGAGTGGAACACTTCAAATTTTCAAAAATTATGAATTTTACACACATTTTATACATGTCACGTGGATCCAATAATATAATATTTAATATAATAGAAAATATATGGTAAACATATGGATATGAAATATATTTTAGACAAATTTTTATGTTATTTTAACCCTTATCTATTTGTTTAACCTTCTTGTAAAACCATTTTTACCTCAAATGTGGTAATTAATTTTTACTAATTTTACTATTATTTTTTTTAAAAAATAAAGGTGATATTATTATAAAATGAAAACCATTAATATTTCAAATATATAATTTTTAAAAAAAATTGTTTTCATATAATTTTAAAATTTTAATTAAAAATAAATCCCAAATACGTGATGAGAAAGTTGGTTTTTAAAAGAGAAAATGTTCAAAATATTATCGAGTATTTATGACAAATTTAAATATAAAAATGAATACAATGTACTAAAATATAGTAATATAAATACTATTGATCTATGTTTTCTTTTAAACAAATTCAAAATATAATTTTAATTTATAAATAATTTAAATGAATTGGATGTTTTCTATAAAAAATTAGAATTTTTCAAAATTTATCCAAAAAATAATATTTCGAAAAATCCCAAAATCCACAATAAGATAAATCTGATACTATTATTTCAAAAAAAATTAATTTAATTAAATTTATGATTTTTTAAAATTAATTGTATGTTATGTTATCAATGTGTGACTAAACCGTCTTTTTGATGAAAATATTGTTTTCAGAAAACATTACATTCCCTTTTAAAGGGTTCTTATTTTATTTCTACTCAGTAGATTACTATTTAATTTATTTTAACCCCGTGTAAGATTTTTTTTATAATTTTTTTATTAATATTTATACCCTCCATCTTAATGGCTAGGTTATAATGGTCTTTTTGAAATAAATATATTTTATTAGAGTACTATGTTTCTTTCATACCCGGTGTTGCGTGCTTTTAATGCTACCAAATATATTTTTTTTAATTAAATATTTTTTAAGTATCAATGTTTTATATTTCCTTATAAATTTATATCATCATATCAAAAATTATACCTAAAAAATTTCATTATTTAAAATATCATGGTGTTAGAGTATCTGTCGTGAGTGCATGAACCTTTTGTGGGAAGAGTCCTCAGAGCATGTGGATCTAATCATAGAGTGGTCATAATTGAATTTTGATTCCATTTTGGAGTTCATTAGATGAGTATTTGGATTTTATATGGAATTAAACATGGGGTTTGATTACAGTTTTGGATCGAGACTGATCATCAACATGGGGATCAAGATGGTTTTTTGGGATCTAGCGGTTCTTGGATCTGATGTGCATCAATGCGTGTGGCAAGGCAATATGACATTATTGAACAATGAAGACATGACAATTGAATTTCATCGAGTATAAGTGCAAAAACCTAATTAATTATTTAATAAATAATTACCATAATTTAACTAGTTATTTTAGTTATAAAAATAATAAGTAATTTTTAATAAAAAAAGAAATTTTTTAACAAAAAATATTTCATATAAGGATTTATTTAAAAGTATTATTTATTTATTTTATAATTTTAATTGGATAAAAGAAATATCATTTTAAAATATAAATATCAATAAATTTCCTTAGGTGAGATTATGGGATTTTTTGTAATATTGTGTTTTTCACTAAATAGTGAAAAATTTCAAATTTTTTAGAAATATAATTTATTTTTAAAAAATTTAGTAATATAAGACAATAAATATGTTTTGAATATGTTTTCAAGTAAAATAATTATTACATTATTATATTTAGTCTATATAATTTAATTTTAATGTACTTTATAATAGTTTTTAATAAAAGATTGTTGCAGGGTTTAAGGATGGGTTCGTCAAATAACTATTTTAAAAAAACACAATGTTTCTCCATTTTAATTATTTAAAATAACCCCCAATGAGGATTTTTTAACAAATATCAATTGATTTTGTATCAATAAATTATATTTTAGTTTCATTTAATTATTATTATCTGACATTGAGTTAATAAAAAATTATCTTTTTCTAAAAAACTACTCTTCTTAAAAACACATTGTCTCATAACGTCTACATAAATAATATTAAATAACAATTTTCACTTATGTGAATTTAATTTAGAAAATTTAGTTCATATTTTGAATCATAATAATTTATAATTTATAATAGTGTCAATATAATTTTTTACCAAATTGATTTGTGAAATAATTAAAATCAATTATAGTGATTAAAGTGAAAACAAGTTTACTTAGGTGTTAAACATTATAAATAAATGAAAATAACCTAGAAATATGTAAAAAATAAATTTTATGCCAAAATTTAGACCTTATCCCTTATATTATCTAGTTGGGATTATTATGGGGGCCCAGTGGAATGAATAAAATGTGGGTGTGATTCTCTCTTTTAGAAATTTATATGTTTTCCACTCACTCCACTTATAAGAGGCCTCCCTATATAATCATTTATTCACAAAAATCAAGAATTTTATTTAAATAATACCTATAAAGATAACTTCAAAACTTACATACCCTAATACTATTATCATTTTGTTTGGTATAAATCCAACCAATTATGGTCAATGGTGAAAACCAAAAACAGTTGCCTAAAGAAGAGGTAATGTTCATCAACATGAATTTTTGTTTTATATCTTTCTCAAATACATTAAATTATTTTAATATAATGACTATATAATAAATTAAGTACCATAAATATACATAGATATTTAGATGTTAATTTTATGATTTACACCTATGAACACATCCATCAAATGGTTTTTGAAGTAATCATTCATTTGTACGGAAGACTACCACCTCATGAAACAATGTCATTAATTTTCCAATTACCACCACTCATGGATGAGATTTATGGTTATTATAATATTTATATTTATATTTATAATATTATTATACCTATGTAGTCATTATATCTAATATAACCATTTATATTTTAATATTTAAAGGTACGGTAACATCATTTGTGTATACCGTAGAAGACGACCTCTTGTAGCAATGTGATTCATTTTAACTTACATATTACATGGAAGGTAATAAAGATACCTATAATTAATATATACGATATAAATGAAATAATTATTATATTAATTATATAATTATGTTTCTTTAAATATAATATTTCATTTTATTTCTTACCATTTCACACACAGAAGAGGTGAAAAAGTCATTTGTGGATGTGTAGACTATCGTGTCCTCAATGTAACATGATTTATTTTTGGAAAAACCAAATCAAAAGAATGATATATATAAGTATATATAATTAAATTTTTTATAATTTATGATATAATCATAATAATGCAAATATGAAACATTACATACCTTTTTTCTATAATGATAATTGAAAACATAATCATTACTCATACGTACATACGATCTATTGTCTCCCTATTATTGTAATGTTAGATCATTTATTATAAAAAAAATTCCATAATTAGTTTTAACATTATAATATATGTACAAATATGATAATTATTTTCTGATTATTATTTTTTATATGTTTAAATAATGTCATCTTTTACCATAGTCGTCCTACAAATGTTGTTTTTGACACATAAACCGAATATGGTCAAAACATCCAACATAAGATGTTTTTATTACATAGTTGTATATAACATACCAATATGTTAAATAAAACAAAAATAAGCTGAAATTGGATCTCAATAATGTAAATAATTAAGATAGTTTTATAATTTATGATGATAAAGACATATTTAATGAATTGGACTTAAGGTAAGGGACTTTATCTCAATCTTCACTTGTTGAGACATATCATGATTTTATACTCCAATATTCCTTCATAATGTGTATATACAAACAATATTACATTATATATCATGAATATATCAATTATAATGGTATTTGGTCTTCTTAATAATGCCATTATTACATGGTGATTATGATTTAAATATTTTCAATTTGATAAGGGACCTTTCTTCTAAAAACCCATTTTTTAAAGTCTTCCCTCAAACTAATTTTCTCTTCCTTGTATATATTTTAATGAAAATAATTTTTGAAATTATTTTATATATAAATTAAATTATTGTGAATTTTATTTTATACTTTATTTTTCAATGCTTTTCAAATACAATCTTTTTACTTGTTTTATTTAAAAAAAATAATTATTAACATACCAGGTGACAATAACCTTTATTCTCAACATTCCATTTATTTAATTTCTTTTTTATTATTCAATAATACAATTTTTATTAATTGAAAAACCCAATTTACATTTTTAGTGTAATTTGGTATTGATTGTTTTAAACTAAAAGGGTTTTTTCTTTATTTAAAATGATATTTTAAGAGAGAATGATATTTTGATATCCAAAAGTGCTTTTTTTCGATTTTAAATTTGTTTTCAAAATGTTTTACAATGGAAAAGAGAATGGTTAAAAATTATTGATTAATTAAGTGGTACATTATAATTACATGATTGGGTAACACAAATAACACATGGTGATCCCACTATAACATATATACTAGAGAGACCTGCATATTGCTGGGTGAGAACATTACTGCTTATATGATGTGGAAGGATAGATTATTTTGGGTGTGAACATTATAGCTTCTATTATGGGGTGACCCAAACATTGTGGGGTGATCCCATTTTAGATTATATTATGTATATACCAATATATCTCTCAAATTCTTTGGAGAATGTTCCTTATCGTAATTTAAATATCGATAAAGGTACCAAATAGTATCCCATATAAATTTAACTATGCTCTAATTACTTATGAAATGGGTATAAATGTGTAGTGAATGATATTATTTTAGTTACATAGAATGTTTTTTCATTTAATGATATGGGTTTTAATGATTTTATGTGATAAAAAATTTGTATTTTTTTCATGTGAAAATATTTTATTTCATATGCTCAAGGAATATTGGAGATAAAGGTAAAAATCATATAAGTTTACATGTTTTCATTGGACTAACAATTTTCCTTATTTGAATATTCCTTACAGATCTTTTTGAGCACATCCCTTTTTTTAAATATTTTTCATAGGTTCTAAAGATGGTTAATGAAAATTAAAATTTAATTTTAATATCAAGAATATTTTCCTTGAAAATGGAACTTGTTTTATTTCAAATGTATTGTATTTTATGGAAAATGGATACTAATTAAATATTTCCAATATATATTACATTATATTAAATTTTTGAGTTATTAACAAATTCCCTAAAACTCTAAAACTGAAAGGATCCTTAAGGTGTACAAATTAAAATATTGACTAAAACTCAAGATTATGTTATATTTAAGGAGTAGCCCTTATAATTGGTGTCAAATGATAGTTTATATAACTGTATAGTTTAGGATAATGTTAATATATTGAACTTGAATGATTTTACCTTAGTGTTATATTAAATATATATTTAATTTAATGATGTCCATGTTCCTTAGACTAAAATATTTTTGTTTAGAATGGTTTTACACAATGGAAACAAGGAATCTCTAGTCACAATGAACCAAGAGGAGAATATCCTTACAAAACTACATCCTGATATAATTTGAATAAAAAATTAATATTTTATAGTAGTGAATGATCAATTGAGACCAGTGATAAATGATAGTGGTACCCATTATATATAGGAACTCGATCAACCTCAAAAGAACATTATTCTTTAGACCATTTCATGATGAAAAATCACTCATCATTCAGTAGATCGTGTGTAATTATGGAATCCAATGGATGGATCAATTTAGTGGAAATGATATTTAAATTCATGGGATGTTTAGAACGTCAAAATGTAACTATATCTGTTAATAGTCTTGATGGTAAAACTTATTGATGTGGGTATTTGGTTAAGAAAAAAAAAATGAAAAATTTGATCATGATTTCATGGAATACAGATCATTCAAGGATACGTTCCTTGATAAATATTTTCATAATGTTTTTCCCCTCCATATGGAAAAAAATACTAGAATTGAGGTTCAAAGATGAAGATTCTATAGCTGTATATGAGGAAAACTTCACAAGATTGGCCAGTAATGTTCCAAATTCTATTTGAGACACTAGTAGTAAAATTAATAGATTTAAATTAGTCGTGAATCCAAGATTATGTAGGTAATTGGATGCTTGAAAATTTAAATGTTATGAGAAACTGGTTTAGTGTGATGATAATGTTGAGACAGAGTTTTCTAACACTTATGTTTTTTGAGATGGAAACTGTAAGAAAATAAAATTGTTATAGGAAATAGAGAAACAACCAGCTAATAATTATTGAGGTAAGCCCAAAAAATGATACATGTGTGGAATAATACATTTAATGTAAATTTATACATGATATGGGTAGTGTTATTGGTGTTTTAATATTGGTCACAAGTCTCATAACTGTAATGAAAATATTCCTGAACAACCAATTAATGGGGTAACCAATATCAACTCAATGGTGAGATGTTTTATATACAATGGGTGGGATCATTATGTTAATTCATATCCAAATTTATTTTCATAGGACATACATCTTCATGATCAGAAATAGAAATGTGTAGAAATTTCATATTCTACTCCTACAGTTGATGATGGGCCATTAAATGATGTGGTGATAGGTATGTTATATATTTATTCAAATTATTATAATACCCAGCTTGACTCTAGATCATTGAATTATGTTCTTTCAGAGAAAATGTCATCGAAATATGGAATATAAGATAAGAAACTAGGATAGAACATTTGTTGAAGACTCTGGGTGGATGTATTAAAGAAACCATGAGTTAAAGGAATCTTTCTATTGTTATCAGTGGGACGGTATTTCCTAAAAATATTTTTGAACTGGATATCATAGAATTTTATATCATTCTTGGTATAGATTGGAACTAATTTTAGCATGGTAAGATAGAATAAAATTCCATGAAAGTTATATTTAATGATTTCCTTACTTTGATAACATACCAAGAAGATAATAAAATTCTTATAGATAGTAGTGAATTTTACCTTTCCCATATTGTGGAAAATAAAGAAATTTAAAATTTATTGACGTTCTAGTAGTAAAAGTACTCATGGATGTTTTTCTAGATGATTTTTCTTTGTGATATTCGTAATTGGAAGGTTGAGTTTACTATGGACGTATTCCCTAATGCTAGGCCTATTTCAAAACCACGTACAAGTGGCTCAGGTAGATCTTTTATAATAAAAAATAAATAGTGGGAGTTAATAAATAAAGGTTTTGTCAAACATAACATTTCACTTGGTGGTTCTCCATTTTTTTAAGAAATTAATATGGTTCAATGAGACTTTTTATTGACTATAGAGCATTCAAAAATATAAAATTTAAGAAAATGTATCACATTCCTTAGATCGAAAATTTGTTTGATCACCTCTTGGGAGTGTAGTATTTTTCAACGGTTGATCTAAGGTTAGGGTACCATTAGTTGAAACTGAAGGAAGTATAAATTCAAAAACAACATTTCATCCTAGATATGTTCACTATGAGTTTCTAGTTATGATTTTGGTAAATCTAATGCACCTACTATATTTATGAACCTTTTTAATATAATTTTATTGAGTTCTTAGAGAATTCTATTGTTGGGTTTATTGATGTCATTTTTTATATTCTAAAATTCAAGAGGAATTTGAAATGAACCTAACAATTATTTGGGGAACTATAAAAGAAAATTAATTATACATGAAATTTTGAAATTATTAATTTGGGTCGTTACAAATTTATTTCATTGGGCATATTTTTTATAAAGAAAAAATAACTTTTGACCCTACTAAAAATATTTGATGAAATATTTCCAAGACTGAAACATATCAAAGACATTCATAGTATTCTTGAATTTGTGGGGTACTATTGAAGTATTGTTGAAAAATATTCTTATTTTTATATCCCACAAACTATGTTTACTTGAAATAGAGTTAAATACATTTAGAAAAAATAATGTAATGATTGTTTTTATTATCTGAAAAGAAGTTTTGTGAATGATCTAGTTTTGGACATTCCTTCATGATATAGTGAATTATTCATCTACAATGATGCTTAATTGAAATAACATGGTTTAGTCCAAATGTAGAATGGTCAAGTTATTTCATATACTTCACATCAGTTGAAATATCATGAGATAAATTACGATACATATGGATTGGTATTAACATTATTAGTTATTTATTTAAAAATATGGTGGAATAATTTGAATTGAAAATGGTATGAAATATATATTGATAAAAAAGTTCTATGTATATATTCAATCGGCAAGATCAGAACATGAGATGGAGAAGATGGATGTAATGAATTAAGGATTGTGATTACATGATTCATTACCATACTGGAATTGTGAAAATATAGAGGATTCATTGAGTTAAAAATGTAACACAACATTAAACTTGTTAAATTTTGAATGTGACACTTTGGTTAATGACATGATGAATTTGGGCCTTGATGAAGTTGATATTGGTAGAACATTTTTTTTAGGATTTAGTAATGTTCACTTTGTTAGAAGGAATTAAGAGATCATAGAAAGAGGATTAATCATTGCGAGAAAAGGTAGAATATAATAATAAGTGAATGCTTCATGATTTTAATATTGAGGAATAAAGTTTTTTAATATTTGAAATAATATTATGCGTTCCTTAGGATTACAATATTTAGAAAGTGTTAAAGACTGAATCTCAAAATTCCCCATTTTTCATTCATCGAGGAAACACTAAGATGTATAGATACCAAAAAGAATATTACTAGTAGGATAAAAGAAAAAGATCTATTTATAAATTTAGAATGAAGTGTTTGAATTTTACTAAGGTTAAAGTACAATTAAAATTAACAAATGGAATGCATCTACCTTTTCTACTTATATAGTGGAAATTAGAAAATATAATCTTAGATTTCATGGTTGGTTTGCTAAGGACCTCATGAGATAAAAATGTGATTTTGGTTATTATTGGTCAATTAAGTAGTTCTAAATATTTAATTACCATTATATATTTAATTTCATTAGTTCCTATTTATTAACATTATATAAATAATATAGTTAGGTTTCATGGATTTCCTCTCTCCATTATATCATACCATGATCATAGGTTCACATTATATTTTTTTAGAAAGGACTTCATAAGTCATTAGATAATGAATTAAATTTCAGTACAACCATTCATCCTAAATCCAATGGACTATTTGATGAAACTATTCAGACCATAGAAGATATTATTTTCTCTTTTCTAATGGATTAACAAGGTAGTTGGGAGAAACAAATTTCTTTGTTTATGTTTTCTTATTATAACATATTTCATTCCAGTATATAGATGGAAATATTTGATGATTTTTATTGAAAGTGGTGCCATACATTGCATTCTAGGGTTGAATTAGAGACATAATCTTTATAAGACCATATATGGTAAGAGAAATTGTTGAAAAGGATTAGTTGATTCAGAAACATATGAGGATAACTCTTAGTATAGAGAAACATTATGCGAATAACTATAAGAAAAGTCTTTCATTCGAGGAAGGTGAACATGTATTTATAAAAGGGTTTTGATGCAAAAGTGTATTTAATTTTGGTATAAAGGGAAATATAATTTCATGTTTTATTGGACTTAATGAAATCATGGATAAAGTTGGATGAGTTTTCTATCAAGTGTCTTTGCCTATGAGTTTAACATAGACACACAACATATTTCATGCTTCAAAGCTAAAAAAATATACCCTAGATTCATCTCAATTTTTAATTCCCAATATAGGTAAATTAGAATAGAATATTTAATAATAGGGATTGGCAGGTCAAATTTTTGGTCATAGAGAGCTTTTGTTTCAAAATAAGGTGATTCACTAGGATTTGTTTTTATGAAAAAACCATATGAATAAAGTGGAAAAATGGTAATCTAAAAATGAACTGAGGGAAAGATATCCCCAAATATTTTAAAAGATAAAAAATGGTAGGATAAAATTTATAAAAGGGTGGAATGATTTAACAACCCATTTAATTATCGAATAAAACCATTTTATGAATTACAATTTTATAATATTATTCAGTAATTTTAACCAAAAAGAGAATTCTTATTTTTTTTCATATATTGTTTAATTTAGAAGATTAATTTATAATTTTTAGAATATTAATTGGATTAAATGAATATAAAATTTTAAATAATAATATCATAATTCACTTTGGGTGAAATCTTAGGGTATTTTTAAAAATTATTGATTCTTAGTGAATAGTTAAAAATATAGATTTGTTGAAAAAATTCATTTAATTGTAAGAAAATATGTAATTTATAATTAAAATTATGTTTATAAAATTCTTATAATTATATTATGCATTATTTTAGACATATTTAATTCAATTAATGTTTTTAATCATCGTTATATTGGTTTTCGAAATATGTTTTTTTTTGTTTTAAGATGGGTTTTTTTGAAAACTATTTTGAAATTAATAATGTTTATCCATTTTAATTAATTATTACAACCCCCAATAAAGAATGTTTAGAATTAAATTTTTATATTATATATCATTAAATAATATTTTATTTTCATTCAGAAATTATTATTAGTCATAGATTTAATAAAGAATCATCTTTCTTAAAAAGATATTCTTTTTAAATACCTGTTGTCTTACCGTGTCTGCAAGATTAATATTAAATTAAAAAATTCTATTTATCTGAATTGAATTTATAATAATAGATTCAATATTTTTAATTAGAATAATTTATAATTTATAATCTCCTGAACTTAATTTTTTACCAATGTGATTAGTGAAAATAATTAAATTTAAATATAGTGATTTAGGAAATAAAGAGCTTACTTAGCGGTTAAAAATAAAAAAGAACGGGAAAATTAATATATAAACATATAAAAAACCCCTTTAATGGACAAATTCATACATTATAACTTATAAGATCTATTTTTATTCATTATTTCTTTAACACCCCAAGCTTCCACGATACGCTTCTCTTTCAATAATGCAATAGCTTGCTTTGTATGCAAGTTCAAGATTCTAAAACACCGCGACCAATCAATGTAGCCATTATGAATAGTAATACCTAGTTTTTTAAATTTTATAAATTTTAATCGAACTTAATTTTAGGATTTGGAATATCAAAATTTTCCTATGTTGAATTTTTGGTTTTTTTCCTGAGAACTTCTAATTTTTTATTAATAGTGTAAAATTCTAAACTTTATTTAAAAGCAACTTTTAAAATAAAAATAATTTATAGTGATAAATTATATTATTTTGTGGTTTTAAAATATAATTATAATATATTTTTACCATTTTTTCCAATGTTGGTCATTATAATTACTTTCACTTTGAAATTGGACCTAAACAATTGACAATCTTTTGATTGATATTCTTTCGTAAAAATATGCTATTTGTTTTGACAATGGGAATTAATTATAAAATTAATTAATGAAACTTATATGTTTTCAATTTGATAAAATAGAAATCATATTTTAATTTGGAATATAAAATATAGCTTAGGGTGAATATTTTTTATTTTTATTAAAAACTACAATTTTTGATGAATAGTGAAACCACTAAGTGGTAGTTAAAAAACTGATTTTTTTATTAAATGAAATTTTACCACTTATGTGAATTTAATTTCAAAAATCGTACATACATGGTTATAATTAGTAAGTATAATGTTGTTCAATGGGATGAAAATAATTTTTGGTGAATATGAACTTTTCAGTTTTATTAACCGCGATTAGAGGTAATTAGAGTAATTTAAGGTAAAAATAATTTTATAATAATATGAAATTACATTAAAACATGTTCTACTTTTATTGGATGACTCATGGCCGACCAAGAAAATCCATGGGTAAATTTTTGGGACCCCATGGAGCCAATTTGGTATGATAATGACATTAATACCTTTTATTTAAAGTAAAAATAAAAATGTCACAAACATGTATTATTTTACTAAAACAATTTTTACAAGGGGTTATACAAGTTAGTTTTCGACTATAAATATAATTTGGAAATATAAAATGATTTCCTACATCATGGTAATTTTTCTATAATTTTTATGCATTAAATAAATAAATTTTATTATGACATCATAATGATGAAGCGATTACCTCATTAATGAACAATTTATGTAAAATGAAGAGATAAGGTAAAATCTAAGACTTAAACTTGTCTAAAGCCTATTGGATGGGTTTATTTAGAACCCTTATCACCTTATACTAGAAATATATCATTCTAGGACCTTTAAAATCCTAAAATCATTTCAAAATAATGTAACATTTCATGACATTCCAAGAGGGCCCATCCACTACTCTTATAAATGGCCCCCACCTTTACCACCTTATTCACACCTTCAAATCCATTTGGCTCGGCCAAACTCTACCAAAATACTCTCTCAACTTCTCTCTCTTACTTCTAGAATCCTCACATTGGGAAGAATTCTTCCCAAGGAAGCCTTTGGCTGAAATCAAAAAGAGTTACCTGATTTTATGGTAATGTCTTCTCTTATGTTCTTTTGTTTTATTTTGCTTCTCCAACCCCTTGAAATATTTTTATTCCTTTATTTTGTAAAAAAACAGTATATTCAATATACAAGGATGTTTTTATGAGAATTATTTGATTTAAACTTACACACACCTTCATCTAATGGTAAAATAACATATTGTTTTTGTGGGTGGCGACTTACTACCTAATGAAACGATGATTGTTCAATCTTATTTTAACACATCTCATGGTGGACATTAAGATGTCACTATATTTATATATGATATATATTATGTTTTTTTCCTTATGATTCTGTATTTTTCATTTATGGCATACCTTTATAATTTCCATTATGGGTAAACACGATAATTTCATTTTAGGAAGTGCGGACTACGGCCCCCTCAAAGTGATTTGAATCGTTAATGCCATATGTGGGATGTATAATGGATGGAGTAAATGATATTATATATGATATTATACTGGAATTATATTATATCTTTAGATCATTATGATTTCATTACATTAAATATGAAATAGAAATGAAAGTAGCGTTCATGCGTACGTACGGCTTACCATCTCCGTGAACGGTGCATTTAATTTCTTACCTCTAAATGTTATGTAATATTATAAATTCATTTATATACTGGATATATATGATATATATGTTATCTACATCATGAATATAATTCTGTATATAATGGATATTTTACCACATGAACAACTTGTAATTATAAGAAGTTTATTTTTGACTCAAGTACCAAAGATCGACAAAACAACCGTTGTTAACTTAAATGACTACATAATGTTCATAACATGGTAATAAGTGATATAAAAAGAATAATGAACTTGAAAAAGGTTCTTAAGAAATTATAGATTAACTCAAGTTTATTATTCAGTAGATTAATGAACGATCGATTCAAGTCGGACACGAGGTAAGGGTTAATTCTACAAACTCTTTATTATTCAAGGTTATTCATATGTAATTATCTACTGGGCCTCTTTATCATCCACATCCATGTTTCTCAAAAATGCCTTTAATTTTTTTTAATATTTATTAGACAATGGGTTAAAGTCATTTATACCCTTATTTTACCTTATACGTTTTTGAATGGAATCTTTCCGTCATTTTCCAAACATGGTACTTTTTAAAATTTCGACAAAATTAAGGTAAGAATGTATTTTTTTAACTTATACGGAGGGTGTGGCTATTTTACACCATTATAAAATCGTTGAAGCTTCCCTTACAAGATTATAAGAGTATTTTAAAAGTAAATGTATTCTTTCACAATTATGAGACTTTTAAATGATTTCAAAAAAGATATTACTCTCAAATAGTTTTGATTTCATCTATGTCAACATCCTTTGATGGATTTTAAGCTTATTTGAAGTTGATTTATTATGATTCAAAACATCCATATTGTATTGAAGGTTTTGTGATGTGTTTGATTGTGGATGTGTTATTTTTATACCATTCATGGTTTATGGAAAAAGTATTGACATCTCGTTTACTAGTCTTAATACGAATGTTTATGTTATGTTTAAACTTGTTCATATGAGGAATGCATTGGACTTAGTAAGTGATGGGTGGAGCCCGCAATATCTCCTCAATGCATCGGTAGGTCTAATGAGACAAATAAGTGTCTTGGCACGTGGCCTTGACAAAATCTTATTTGTAGTCGTGGCACGAGGCCTTGGATACATGGTTATGATTGTCTGACATTATGCATTTCATCATTATGAAAGTGGTTATTGATATTGCATGTGATTATTCAACTAGTAGAATATCCATGTGACTAAGTAAATGGAATTATTTTATTTTATTTTTTCCATATTATGCTGAAGTTCAAGTTTAAAAGGCCTTTTTTAGTTATACATTGCCTTAAATGTTTATTTTTATTAATGAAGGTTTCCGCTATATTGTTATCCATACTGATCATCTGAGCTCACCCCCTTTATATGTTTTATTTTTTCCAGGATGTGAAGAAATATTTTATGACTGACTTGCAGTGATAGTATGGAGGGGATATGAGTGTGGACTATGGAGATTATGTTATTGTAGTTTTTTACTTTATGATGTAATGTAACATTTATGAATGTATCTAGTGTTTCCAAGGCTACTAAACTAATCGGTATTTCGAGACTTGATATTTTGTGATCAGGCCAATGTTACGTAATAATTCACTGACTCTGGGTAACTGGGGTTGGGGATTTACAATTTGAGAATAGTGACCTTAAAAAAACAGTGGTGTAATTCCATCTTGTAAAAAATTACAAGTTTTTCACTCACCACACTTATAAAAGGCCTCCCCCTATCCTCATCTCTTCACACATATCAATACATTTTGTTCATCCATACCTAAATAATAACATCTATACTTCACAAGATGGAATTAAGGCCTTTGGTGCGAACCAAAAGAAGATACCCGAAGAACAGGTAACGTTCAGGAACACATTTTTTTCATTCTAAAAACCCTTAAATTATTTATATACAAACATTATATAATATAATAATTATCCAAAATTTACTGATATGTACTTAGGTAACTTTTATGGCCAAAGCCACACAAAATTCCATAAAATCAGTTAATAATTCATCATTTGTTTGTACAACGGACTACCGTATCACGAAACGAAAACGTTTGTTCATCCATTACTGTATATTAATGTCAGGAATAATGATGGATATGATGTTAATATATTATATATATATAACTATTATTCATATTTAGTAATTATATCATATATAACCTTTTTATTCCAATAAAAAAGTGTTACGATAACGACAATCGTTTGTATGGCGAACTACCACCCCACGAAGAGATGTGATTCATTTTCACTAACATATTACATGGAAGTTAATATGGGTATGGATAATTAATATATATGATATAAATGAAAAATTACTATATTTATGGAATAATTATATTTCTATAAATATAATTTTTTTTATTTCATAGCTTTTCGCAGACCAAATAATTGATAACGTTGTTCCTAGACGTGTGGACTACTGCCTCCTCAAAGTGATGTGATTCATTTCATTCATCAGAAAATAAAAAAAATGATATATATAATGATATATAATTAATTATTATGGTATTTATGATAAAATCGTCACTATGGTAATATGAAACATTACTTATCTTCTTTTCACAATGACCATTGAGAAATCAAAACATTACTCATGTGTATGTACTACCTACGTCCTCTCTGATCATAACATTATATTATTTATGAAAAAGATATTACATTATTGGTTAAAAAATTATTAGTTATGAATAAATATGATAATTATTTCATGATTATTATTCTTTATATGTTTAAACAATTACCTCTTGGACCATAGTTGACCTACCATAATGGTTTCTTACACATAAATAGAATATTGGAAAAACATCCATCTTAAATATAATTGATTAAGTAATTGTATAGAATAAATTAATAATTAAAATTTATGTAATAATATAAAATATAAATGTTCTCAATAAATTAACTAATTAAAATAAGTTTAGTATTCAAGAAGATAAGGACACACGGTCTGAATAAGACCCAATGTAAGGGACTTAGTCTCAATCTCCATTTAATGAGGCATACCGTGATATTATAAACCCATATTATTTTATATGGTGTATATAAAACCATATGATAGAATATATCATGAATTTTTCTATTAAAAATGTAATAAATTTTTTATAATGTTATTATTTCTTGGGGAATGTGATTTGAATACTTGAAAAGTGATAAGGGACTTTTCATTAAAATAAATCATCATTTAATGTCTTCCTTTAAACTATATTTCTCATATGTGTTCATTTTTTTTAAAAAGTTATAAATGTTTTCATATAGATATAAAATATATATAAATTATATTATAAAAATCATTTTCAAGTAGTTTTAAAATATTATATTTTTAACTGTTTTATAGGGAATGTTTTGACAAATGAAAAAAGGAATTCTTAATGTACACAGTGACAATGACCATTACTATCACCATGAATTTAAATTTTATATATATTTATTTTCATGAATATATTTTTTTCTAAACAATAATCATATATAAATTATGTTTTCAATTTTAGTATTACAAATGGGGTTTCAAAATAATGTATTTTTATTTTGAAAATGTTTTTTTAAAGGAAAATGATATTTTGATATCTAAAAGTGTTTTTTACAAGTTTAAATGAGTTAGTAAAATATTTTATTATGGATAAGTGTAAGAATGAAAATATTTTCTTCATGACATGGTACTTTGTAATTATATTTTTTGGTGGCCCAAATAGCATCAGGTGATCCCGAAGAACCATTGGGATAAATTATTTTATCAATGTTTATTTTTTGATGAAAATTTTCATTATTTGTATAAGAATTTTATTTATTCAAGATCAATACCAGTTCAAAATAATTATATTTGAGATAAACATGAAGGTTTATTAATGTTTGATCTAAAACATAATGCAGGAGAAAGGTTTTTATTCTAATAAATTTGTTTTTTTCACTCAGAGGATCATAATGTGAAGAAAAAAATGAAGAGTATCAAACCTAGTATCACTAGACACAAAGGTGGTTAGAAAAATTATGTTGTTCATCAAAAAAACAACTGGTCCTATTTACATCAATATGAAGTGAAATATCTATCACAAATGGTGTTTTTCATAAAGATAAAAGTTTCTGAGTGAAGAATTTGTGTTATTTCTAATGAGAATTGAATGAAGAATATGTAATCAAGAGTTATAAAGTTTTCATTATTTTTAAAATATATCAAAATATTTATTTCTAATCGCGGAGTTCTCAGAAATCAAGAAAACTATCATTATAAAATCATTTTTTGAAATGGATAAATCATAATGATAGTATCAATTCAAGAAATCCAGACACAGATCAGATCCAGAAGTATCGAACATAAATGTCTTTAGAATATAGAATATGCAATGATGATGATTTTTGAATAATATTAAAGTGGTAGAGTGGATAATTCCACCATAATGTGAATTTTAACATAATAATAATTATATCATTATTAGAATTATATAGTGATGAGGAATCCATCAGACTGACTATGAGAAAAAATATCAATTATACTAACTATGAGAAAGAAAGGAAAATCATAATGATATGAGAAATAAAGGTAGATCATAATATCCTAATAAAGAATATTAGATCATAATGATTTGAGGAAGCTGATATTGAGGAAGATCCACAGTATTGATGATAAGGAAGATATATCATAATGAATCTAATGATGTTTTATCAGAATGAAGACATGATATAAATTCTAAGAAGGATTATTATGAATGATACTAAAAAAATCATATTCTAGATGTTTTATGAAGATTTTAAGAGGTCAATTGTGAAATTATTGTTTTTTCACAAATCTAGAAGAAATATGAAAAGTTTTTAAGAAGTTAAATATTAATTTAAAATGAAAGATATTTTTGGAGTTGTAAAATTGGAGGAAGTGGATAAATATTTCATGTTTCCCACTCATGTTTTTCTGATTTTCCTATAAATAGTTGCTCATTTCATTTTCATTTTGTAACATTTCATAAAAGAACAAAAGTGGGATCTATGAAGAATTCAATGTTAATGTTATATAAATAATGAGCTATTAGAAGAATATTAGACATATAAAATATTTTTCTACTAGAGTGGAGAATCATATTGAGAAACATTAAATTGAGAAGACTTTATTGAGTTGATTGGAATGAAGAAGATCAGACTGGTTTCTAAGAGATTTTTGAGAAGTACATATTGAGTAAGGGAGAATTGTATTGCATTCATCAGGCTGAGAGAATCAGACTCAACTAGATTGGACTGAGGATTCAAACTATGCTTTTGTGGAGGGAATTTAACAAAATCATTTTTTCTTGTTTTGGAAAAATTATTTTTGTACGAGAAATTCACAATTTAAATGAGTCGGTAAAATATTTCATATCGGGGTATATATGTTTTCAAAAGTTATTTGAAATATGTTTTATTCAATTAATCATAATAGTTAATTTCCATATACCTTTGAGAGTGGCTATGCCGAGGATATAGGTTCTCACACTAAGGCTGAATCAAATATATCTTGTGTTCTGTACATTATTTCCTTCTTTTTCATGCATTTGTATTTAATAAATTTTGATAAAGAAATAAATCTCAATAGGTTTCAAGGGTTATGTTCTAATTTTTTTGATACATACAAAAAGTGAACAACTAATTCATCCCACGTTATCTATTATTATTTGATAGTTTGGAACTTAAATTGGTATCAGTTCCAGGTTACCCTTGTTGAATACTTATCATGGATAATCTCAATTCTGTAAATAGTGGTGGAATTGATATATTTGATGTAAAATATTATTATGAATTGAAAATAGGATGATTCTCTATATCCTATATATTGAGTTGAAATTTTTCAATGCTTCTATTATTGAATTTCTATATATTGATAAAGATGCTCCAATGATGCTTAATAATAAGAGAAATACAAAACCTGGTGGAGAATCTTGAAATTATGTCCTTATGTCCCTATCAAAAAAATATTTATCAGCACGATATGTGTCTAAAAACATCAATGGTAATGTGGAATAATCTAGAATTTGTTTTTTAATTGAATACTATAGTTACGGATGAAAATATTCAAAACATGAATTGTATGTATGAATAAATCAGAACGATATATGAAGAAACAATTGATGAATATTTAAACCGATTAAATGAGTTATTTTCCAACATTAGAGGATTCTAATATGTCCTACAAGATTCTACAATTGTGTAGAAACTAAAGAGTAACATTTTCATCAAGATTGATTTTAAATTGTTTCCTTAGAATAAATGGAAGATGTATCACTTGATAAATTTCTTAACTTTCTTATTTCTTATGAAATGAGAAAAAAAATACAATGTTAAAAAATAATATGAAATATAAAATAGATTCTCGATCCCTGAGAAAAATGAAAATCCAAGATGTTGAAGATGTTGATCCTTGTGACTCTAAAGACCAAGAGGATGATGGGTTGAATGAAAAATTCATGTATCTTATATACAAGAACTATCAATGTGGAAGAGGAACCTATGGAGGTAAAATTAATCTTAAATGTTTTGAGTGTGGTGGAATAATACACTTTTCTATGAATTTTTCCAAGAAGAATATTTGTGAATATCGAAATTATTCTGATGAATAACCTCAATGATAGAAGTGGAACGAAAATAATAAAGAATAAAAGGAATCCATCATATATTATAAGAATTTTACTTGAAAAAAAAGGAGTATGCTGAGTAATAAAGATTAATTAAACTCAAAAGATAAAAATTACTCCGAATAGGAATGTTTAAAAATGATTAGAAAATTCATTGAAAATTTTAGAAAGTTAAAGACACATCAAATAGTTAATGAGGAGGTAACAAATCATACAGAGTGTTTCAGCTTAGAACAAAACTTATTTCATTTCTTTGGCTAAAAGAATATCTCAAGAAATAAATCAGATTAATAAATAATAATTTTTAAGAAGATACTGAAGGAATAAACGATATCAAAAAGTATTTAGAATAATAAATTCAATAGATCCTAAGTTACAGAACTAGAATTTCTAAAGAAGGAAATATGGTTAAAGATCTCAATACAATGTTGGATTCCATGGAAAGAGAATTTAACAGGTTTCAATCAAAACATATTGACTCTGAATGTAGTTTGACTAAGACTAATAAAATCTTCATAAAATCCTTAGAAGTAAAATATGATTCTTTTAATTTTGTTGAGAAAGCTCAAATCAAGAATCCGCTGAAATTAGCAGATAACAAAAATACAATTTCATTTGATTTTTCTAACTGTTCAGATTAAAGAAAAATATATTTTTAAACATGGCTGGAAAAAGGTAGTGAGAAACCTATTTCATCTAAAATGGGTGAAAACCCTCTCCGAAGAAACTATGGTTCATGTCATGATATTTGGAAAGTGGAAAGTGGTTATAAACATCAACAAAGATTCTAATGATAATTAACCTACATCAGTAGATAATAATTGATTTGATGGCTATTTTTTGAGTTGTGGAATCTAGGTTCATAGGGATTATAATTAATGGATCAACATATCTCTACCTAGAAGAATTTTTGAGAAAAACGGATGAAATAGTTGAAGTAGAATCAGTAACATTCATAACTCACAAAAATATATAAAGGAAAAATATTAAGATGTTAGAAACCTTACATAAAATCAATTTGAATGTCTAGAACAAGGTTGAGGATGATTTTTTGGGGTTGATCATCCTGATGAATAATGTATTACACTCTTTCTGAAACATGTTTCTCATAGTAGAAAATAAAAAGAAGATGGAAAGAATAAACTTGAAGAAAGAGGTACTGTTCTTGAGAGAACATTAATATAATGAATAAGAAACAAACCATGGATAATTGACAGTGTTTTTTCCTCATATATGATATGAGATATGAGAATCATAAAAAAATTTGATTTCATGATTGAGGAAAAATTACCCTTGGTAATGATAGTTAATTAAAAATCAAAGGACTTAGAATGATAGAAATTGGAGGATTAAAGATGAAGTGTAAGGAATTTTTATTTGTTTATGGGATAGAACATAACATTCTTAGTATATAGAAACATTTTGATAATGAGAAAGAAGTAATCTTCAAAAAAGATTATTGTGTTATCAAAAGCATGAAAGACGTAAATGTGATTAAAAAAGGAGAAAGAACCCGCACACATCTTTTCCTAATAGAATAATTTAAAAAATCATGTTACTTATGTGATAAAGATGAAAAAAATTATGGCACTAAAGACTCTTCATATTGGATATAAAAACATCAAAAAAATTCAATATATTATATGGTCATAAGCTTTATAGAATTAAACATAATATAATAATATTTTTTTATAACTTTTTCTAAAGGTAATATTATAACACCCCGTGATTTCATTGTATATTAACTTTATAAAGAAATTTGATAGCTTAAATTGGACGCAACACTGAGTTTGAGAGCACCATGATATACCAAGATATATATTTAAAAACAAGTTATAATTAGTAATAACCATATTATAAAATTTATAAAATTTATTTTTAAAAATAGACATCATTTTTGAATTTGGAATATCAAAAGTATCTTAGGGTGAAATTTTGGTATTTATCTTGAAAACATTCAATCATTAATGAATAGTGAAAAATACGACATTGTGGTTAATGAACATCTTTTTTATTTAAATTTTTATTTTAATTTAAATTCATTTTAAAATCATAATAAATATATATGAAATATGTTAATCCAATTAAGGCCGTTGTAACTATTTTCATAATAAAATTAAATAAAAAAATTACTGAATTTTGAAATGTTTATTTTCCAGTATTCCAGTCACATTTTAAGGATTACCAATAATCATTATTTTACCGCTTCTGTGAATTGAATTTTGAAAAATTATATATGTGGTTTTAATGAGTATAATAAATTTGGTTAAATAGAATCAAAATAATTTTTGGTGAAGAGTAACTTTAGTAATTTTATTTACCACATTTAAGGGTAAATAAGATAATTATTCGTAAAAATAATATAATATTATTGTAAAGTTACCCGAAAACATTTCTTAATTTATTTGGATGAGTTTGTTTCAAGTAAAATAATACTTTAGATGATTTTGGGACCGCTTGGATCCACATAAGTATCTTTAATATATTTATAATATTATATTTAATGAAAATCAATTTATATATATATATTTTTTAATAATTAGAATATTTTGAATATAATGTTATATAATTGATATGGTAAACTATAATTAGTAAATAGATATCTATAAATTGTATCTACATTATGGGAAATTATTTATAATTTTAGAAAATAAAATGTTCAATTAAACGGTGACACAATGACGATGTAGTAATTATTGTGTCCGAAAGACTATAGTGATAACACAATATGGGGGGTGAATTGTGTTCTTTTCAAAAATTTCACAAATCTGTTGATTCACATCAATAGTTGATAGGGTTGGAGATGTTTATCTATGAGGGTATATGTAGAGGATATGAACAGAGAACAAATAACAACAATTTATATTGGTTTGGGGCACAGAGATATCCAAGTACACTCTACCATTCAACCTCTCTACGGGCTAGGTGAATTTCACAAGTAAGATACTCGTAACAGATGACTAAACCACAACTGAGTGCAGGAAGTTTTCACCCTTAAAAAAAATTATTACAAAACAAAGACAAGTGGTTATTTTATTGGGAACCGATAAAACCACCGTTTAGTGCGAGAAGATGAAACTCCCCCATGACTGAATATAGGTAGCCAAAACTCACGATAGATAAGATGTAGGTTGATGAGAAAAAAATATAGTTCATATTTGCAGCAACATGCAACTGAAAGAATATGGATCTTCTAATTTTTAAGAAAATAAAGTTTGAAATATAGTTGAAGTGATCTGGTTTCACTATGGATCGTAGATTTTAAGAACAAAAAAAATGAGTATCACACTTCTAGAAATAAACACATATACATCCAATAGGTTTTTCTTGTTTCTGAGATTCTTGATTGTTGTAATACAGTTAAAAAATTCACAGAAAGAATTCCATGCATAATATTTTCACAGATCTGGGTATTTTTTAGATGATACCCAGATAGATATATGATGATAAATCTCCAGCAAAATTTCCATATCTACAAATGATTCCTAATTAAAATATTGAATTCAAATTCAAAAAATAATGCCCAGACTATTCAGAACGTCCATTAAAAATAGCAGTAAAAAATCTCCACTGTAAACGGACCTTTAAATCATTTAAATGATAACTGAATCTGTTTGAAATAATGATTTAAATATCCCTAACATTCCAAAAATGCAGTTGCAAAATACATTGATAAATAAGTAAATTCAATTTTTTGAAGTGGAAAAGTAAAATGTATGGTTCCTCCAAAAAATGAAAAAATACCAAATATAGTGTTCAACTTCATAATATAGGGTTGATGGTCCATATGTTTATCCTTTCTAGACTAGATATCTGAACCTAACATTGATTATTCATATGTTCACCTTCCCCAAGCATAAGGTTGAAAATGTACGGTTGCATATAAAAGTACGGTTGATGATCCATACTCTTGTAAAGTTCCATAGTTACATATGGTTCTTTAACCATACCATTCTTTCTAACAAATGTATGTTTATTATCCAAACCTAATGCTCCATAACCATAAGTTTCCTCAAATATAAGGTTGATTAATCATACACGCCGATCCTTTAACATAAACGAAATGCATGTTCCATATGTTACTTTCTTCTATGTATTGAATATATATTAATTCCAGTAAACGGAAAACATTGAACCATGTTTCCTGAATATATTTAAGAGAATTCCAAAAACATTAATTAATATTTCTCACAAATAAATATTGGAATATTATTTAAAGATAATAATATAAATTACTTAAAATACACTCAAAATAAAATCATTAGTAAAAAAACAAGGGAATTTGTGATCATTAAAATCTATAATATTGATTAAGTATTGTTGATACAATACATGGAAAACAATCATCCCCATTTTGATGATAACAAAACCCATAAATTAACACTATAATCTTAGAAAAATATTTTTTTAATTTTTTATACATTAAATGAAAATAATTTCAATTTGACTGAATTATTTTGATAAGAAAGAAAATTTTAAATTTCTCACCCATAAGTAAATTTCAAAAAAAAAATTATGTTTATTTAAATTTCTCAAAGAAAAATAAACATTGCGTTTATTGAAAATTTTACCCCTTTTTGTAATATCAAAAATAATGTACAGAAACTTATTAAAACATATTTAATATTGAACAAAATGATAAGTTAATGTTATAAGAAACTGTAATGAATAAAAAGAATTGTATTTTGGGTAACAGACAAATAAATATAAAAGTAGTTGAAATAATAAAATGTAACATATAGACAACAAACAAGTTCATTGATCATTAATGAAATTAAAACAATAATTCTTGTTTCTAAAAAATGAAAACTATCATTTTCATGGTTCAAGGAAGGAAAAAAGTAAAAGTATTGTCTAGGTTAGAATATTGAAAGGCTTTAAACATATCCATCACCTCAACCATCTGCAATCATAGATTCTTCATCAAATGATATCCTAGTTGAGTTATCAACATCAAAGATTCATTATTTTCATGAATATTCTCCACTATGTTGACCATCAGAAACTCATTAATACTTTCCTTTTTCTTCATGAATAGCTCCATGTTTTTCGAAAAATTACTTAACACCAAACTAATACTATAATATCCTTGAGTTAACTGATCAACATGAAATTTATGATTGTACAATAAAACTTACAAAGGATCACTGTTGCATTGATAGTCTTGAATATGATAATTTCTATCTTCCATGACATATATAACAACCTGAAATCTTCTACTCAAATATGGACTTATAGAAGAGGTAGGAGTAGATGTACTGGCTTGATTTACTGATCCTTTTACTAATTAAAATTTAATTCCTAGATACCACTTTAAATATTCAAACTCTGTCTTTTTTTTCAGCCAAATCTTTTTTTTTTCATTTTTTGAATAAAGAACCACTTTTTGGGTAAGTGGGAACCTTAAAACTTCAACCATACCAAGATCATACAAAACACATTACACCATCCAAAATACACATGCCACCATTCGAAAAGAAGGAGGTTCCAAACCAAAGCACAAATCACATATAGAAAAATTCAAAAAAATCAAACCAGCACACTTCAGAATTCACTCTGAGACCCTCGACCAGCGCACCCAACACACCGGTCACTATCATGGTCTTCCCAAACCCTGACACTGGCGAAGTCCTGAGAAACATCGACGACATCACGGAAAGGATTCAGAAACAAATAGTACCTTCTACAACTGTGTCTACAACAACCCAACTCAATAGAAAAATTCATCTTGACCCACAGGATCAGAAAACATAGTCTATACTCCTCTTAAACTCCACTATTTCTCCTCCAGCCTCTGACAAATCACACATCCGAGCCAATCCTCCTTCGCGAAGAATTGGTCTCCCAACCGACATCAAAAACTAAAACAAACACAAAATCACAGGAACAAGGCCATCGCCGACGAACCACTCCCCAACTGACATCAAATCCTCAACACAACCATGGAACCAACAAGATCCAGACCATCCTTTCACCAAAAACCTGATTTCGACATCACAACAACAAACCCACTTCTAAAATCAAAATAATAGCAATGATCGAAGATAGAAAACCATCACAAGAACATCGGAAGGTAGCCTCGCTGCAGATCACATCACCACAATCTCATTTAACATGTCCCTCTTGAAGGCATCACCATCCCATCTAGAAACTATATTCGCATTATGTTTCTCAATATTTTTCTTTTCAATTTAATGCTCTTTCCATAGATAGTAATTATCTTCCTAAGACTTGTTGAATTTAATCACAATTTCTTCAACTTTATGAGATAATAAATTAGATTTCACATCATCTGCATTCATTTCATGTTTTGCACCCTCAGTGGGAAAATTATTTGCTACTATTTTCATTTATGATTCTTCACATGAAAAATACTGAGTATCTAAAACATCAGTTTAAGCACTAGAAATATGATCTCACTATCCTGTAGTCTGATCTACAATAAAAATTTTAATTTCTATTACTTATTCATGTAAATGTTTCCCTTCTGAAAGATATGCTTATTCAATAACATATTCTAGGACAATCATTGATTGAACATTTTCAGTTTGAGTATTCTTTTCTTGAATAGTTTATACTATAATTTTCTATTGCATCAGTTTAGATACCCGAGGTGCAATAGAAATCTATCTATCTTGACTCTCCACTATAATTTATTCTTCAATAATAGTTTCTTATAAATGAATAAATAACGTTTCTTATCTAGAATCCAAAATCTGTTATCTAACTTAAGTAGAATTTCTGTTTATTGGTTTCATAAGAAATATCTCTTCACTCTAATCTTCCACTTCTTATATTTAATATCTACACATTTATTCAGTCAGTTGTTAAATTGCATCTATTCACAATTCGGATACACATCGCTTTTGAAAAACAGATTCCTCCCACTGAACAAAATATCTTGGGATTTGTTTTTCCTCAACACTAATTAGAAAAATAATTCCTTTTAAAGGGCTCTAGAGAGATCGTTGATTTCTTAATATTAGAGCATTTATAACATTAATATGATATTATTTGACTCTTTCATCAACTATTCTGATCATTCCCTTATTAAATAATATCCTTGAAATTATTCCTCCATATAGATATAACTTTATTCATTCATCTGATGAAGATCAAGAATGAATATTCCAAAATAAATACTTTGGAAAAATCAATTTGATATCACATAGAAAAAAGAAACATGATATGTATTTTTGGGTAAAGAATTTTCTTCACGTCATCCATCCTTGGATCTATTCTTATCTAAATAAACTTCATTATAATTTTATGTTCATCCTCTAAATACTTAATAAACATCCTTGTAATGTGATTTAAATTGAACAAAAATGAAATGATGCCTTTGAAGAATGTTCCTTATCGCCAATTGATTAATGATTGAAATGTTAAAATACTTCATGTGGGAAGATCAAAATTTTTTCATCCTAAGTTGATGAAATAGAGAAATACCTATCTTTGATACTAGAAAAAATAATATCCTCTGAATATCCGAAAACATTATGCACACTCTTATAAAAATGGTTCAGTTCTACCTCATAAAGAAATTCTGAGTTCATGTTATTGAATGTTTTCTTGAGTCCTTGAAAAAACAGTGATTGTTTCAGGTGTAATTTCATCTGATATAACCATTCAAGATCAACCACTTTTCTCTGATGTATTTTTCTTCCTCTAACTCTTTGTTATTTTGTCTTTCTTTCTTCTCCTTCTTCGACTCTTTTGGGTTCCGTCAGTTCTGAAGATTTAAAAATTTGAGTTTTTTGGAATCTAGGGTTTGGAATGACAAATAGAGATTAAGGATTAAGCGATATGAATTTTGGGTAAACGAGGGGTTTGGAAGACAAAGGGTTTTTGACAGATGACACATTTCATTGTTTCTTGAGTGACAAAGTAATTATGAATAAAAAATTAATAATTATGCTATGTAAATAAATTTAAGATATAACAGTTTAACAAAAATACTATAAGATTAAAATAAGAAAAGAAAAATAGATTTATAAAATTAAATTAGTTATAAAATTAATTAAAATAAAATAAAATAATTAGAATTTAAATAAATTGAACTCCCCCTTAATAAACTCAAAACAAGTAGTGGGAAGTGGTTTAGTAAAAATATTAGCTAATTGATATTTTGTGTTAACAAATTCAAAATATATATCTTTTTAAGAACATGATCTCTTAGAAAATGATGTCTAATATCGATATACATAGTTATATAAGGATTTATTGGATTTTTTGAAATGTTATAGCACTTGTATTATCACATAAAATAGGGGTATTATTAAAATAAATTCTAACATACATTAGAGTGTTTTTCATCAATAAAACATTCTCATAACAACTATATATAGATACATAATCTGCTTCAGTAGTTGATAGTGAAACTGAGTGTTGCTTCTTACGTTACCGTGACTCTAATGATTTTCCTACAAAGTTACAAGTTCCAGAAGTTATTTTTCAATCTAATCTATAACATACAAAATATGCATCTTAATTTGATAATAAAATAAAGTCATAATTTTTTGGATAAAGAAGAGATTGAAAAACATTTCCTTTTAAATATCTAAAAATCTTTTTTACAGCAACATGATGGGATTTATTTGGATTTTATTATAATCTAGAAAAAAATCATACTAAAAACATAATATCAGTTCTACTAGCTATAATATATAGTAAAATTACAATCACATGTCTATATAAATTGTTGTCGATTGGTTTTCTAGCTTCATCCAAATCCAGTATAATGTTAATACATGTGGCACTTGAATATGCCTTACTATTTTCTAGAATAAACTTCTTATATAAACCTGTAATTTATTTTCATTGATTTAATACATTTCTATAATAATTTTGATAAATTTGATGTCATAAGTAGATATTTAAATCTCCCATCTTTCCCATTTCAAATTATTTTTCATAAGTTCTAAAAAATCATTACTAAAGTTTTTATTTGTTGATACAAAGAAAAAAATTATCAACATTGATTTTATCTACTGATAAATTAAAACAAATGGTTTTCATAAATAGTGTTGGGTCTTCCAAACAAAGAGTAAATAAAATTTTTAAAAATAAATATACTTAATATTTCATACCATGCTCTAGGTGCTTGTTTAATTCTATAGAGAGCATTAGTATGTTTAAAAACCATATATAGTTATTGAGAATTTTCCAAACTAGGAGGTCTCTCAAAATAAACATCCCCCATTAAATATCCACTTAAAAAGGTAAATTTTACATCCATATGATGTAATTTAAAATTCATATGAGATGTATAGGCTAAAATAATTCCAATTTTTTTCTATAGCTACATGAGAAAAGATTTTAACAAAATCTATATATTCATCTTGATTATATCATTTGGCTACTATTCTAGTTTTTTTTCTAGGTATAATGATTTGATCATATTGTTTATTCATAAAGACCCATTTAGTTTCTATAACTGAATAATTTTATGGTCTTTCCACTAATTTTCATACATTATTTCTTTTAAACTGATTTAGCTCATCTTGCATTGCTAACATCCAAATTTCATCTTCTAAGGATTTTTTAAACGACTTAGGCTCTAGCTGAGATAGAAAAGAAAACAAATTCCACAAGGATTCCTATACTTATCCTAGTTTTTACTACTATATCCAGATATCCTATAATAGTCTCTAAATGGTTATTCTTTAGGATTCTAGACTGTCTAGGTAGATAACTTTTAGGTTCTTCGGTATCACGTTTATTTTATTTGGAATGAATTTTCTTTATATTTTCAAAATTATTTTTCTTGTTTTCAAGTCGCATGTTGTTCGAAGAATCATCAACTTCATCTATTTGATATATCTATTTAGTAAAAGGTTCAGTTTCATAAAATTTAATATGAACTAATTATTCAAAATTAATATATTTTTTATTTAATATTCTATAAGATTTAAATGGTTTTGAATATCCAAAAAATATTCCTTCATCAGCTTCTGGATTGAACTTTCCAAGAATATATTTGGTGTTCATGATATATTCCTATCATCCAAAAACCTAAAAGTACATTAACTTAAATTATTAATTATTCAAATGTTTATAAATATTATTTTTGAAAATATGTCGAATTAAAATTCTATTTAGAATATAGCATGATGTGCTTACATCTTCTGATCAAATGTAGGTTGGAAGACTGTATTAATTTAGCATAGTTAAAGACATTTTTTAATAATTATATTTCATCTTTTAGAAATTCCATTTTGTTGAGGTGTTCTTGGGGTGAATAAGGTGTGTTTGATATCCATATTTGTGAAAAAATAATTATATTCTGGCTTCTCAAACTCTCCACCATGATCAATTCTTAATGAAATTATCTTAAAACTGTTTTCATTTTCATGACTTTTACAAAAACATTCAAAAATAGAAAAGGATTCATTTTTTTTGTTTTAGAAAATATACCCATGTAAATATATAATAATTAACAACTAAAACATATACATATAATTTACTAGCCAAAAATGCTATTTTATATGGTCCAAAAAATCCATATAAATAAGTTCAATGGGATTTAATGTAGCAGTTTTGTTAACTGATTTTGAAAGATGATTTGTGTTTCTTGCCCATCTGACATGCATCACAGAATTTATCACTATGAAATTTGAGACTAGGTAAATCTGAAAATAATTGTTTATTATATAACATATGTAAAGAAAAATTAATACATTCACGAAGTCTTTTGTTCCAAATCCATGGATCATCCACATTACCAGTTAAACAGTTCACATTATGTTTACACAATGAATTTAAATCCAATGGGTATTCATTCTCTATTATGGGCGCTCTAAATTTATGAAAACTATCATTAAAAATAGAAAATTAATTATTATAAAAATCAATATAGTATCCATCATCACAATGTTTAGTTATACCTATTATATTGTTCATCAATCCATGTACATAATGTACATTATTAATTGAGACAGTATCTAGATCTCTAAGCATTTCAAATACAATGATTTTTCCTTTGGCATTGTAACTGATGGTGACTAGTCCTCCATCTATTTTAGTCATAGTAAAAGAATTCGATTAATTTCCACTCATATGTCTTGAATAACTACAGTCCATAAACCATATATCTTTTACTATTTTGTGTCATGTTACAAATAAGATCAAATTAATTAGAAATTTTTTTTGGTACCCATATCTTTTTGGGTTCAGCAGTGTTAGATATCAATGATTAGGAATCTAAAAAAATTTATTTTGATAATCACTACTATACTTACCACAAGATAAAGCTTTTGAATAATGAATATTTTTTACATGACCTAATTAAAGTTTTCATAAATAGCATTCATTAGCCTAATGTCCATTAATACCATAATAACATCATTTAAAGTAGACATGCTTTTTCTCTTAGTAGCAGAAACATAATAGTTTTTTGCATATTTTGAGTTTCTCACCCTTACTACCAATACCAACGTTTCCCCTTTTGATTAATTTTTACCTATAATTTCATTTAGTTTATTTTTTTACTTTTTAAAATATACTAATTTTCCACATCATACTATAGTTTTTAAAAAAAAAAATCAGGTTCAGTACAGTTTCCAATAAATGAACTAAATTTAACAACTAACTCTTAATTTTTTTTATGTAAAGTATGCCTTTATCATAAAATAAAATTATGAATATTATAAAAATATTTTTGTTTCCTTAATAGGGATTCATATATTTCTTCTAGCATTGTACAATAGGCATCCATTTTGTCACATGAGTAACGAGAATATGAATCAGATGAATAATAGGGTTGTACCATCTCTTATTCAGGCATAAAATACATATTATCATTTTTGTTTGATTATTAATTATCTGAACCATTAATTAATGAGATGCAAGAGTATTCAAAAACACTCAATGCGTCCTTTTTTCAATTTTTATTCTTTTTATCATAATCATCATTCTTATGATATTTCTTTTCTCTATTTTTCTTCTCTCCATTAAATTAAGGAGAATCAGTTCTTATATGACCCAATTTTTGGTATTCATGACATCTAGCATCCCTTTAGTATTTCACATCATTTTTGAAGGATCATTTGAATCTGAATCAGATGAGTCTGAATTTATTTCTTCTTATTTCATTTTTCTATTACACTTACAGGATGTGACCTTTAAAAAATTGTTGTCCTTTTTTGCTAGGAGATTGTGAAATTCAACATAATCTTCTATTTTATCCTCATACATCATTAAAATTCCAATCAATTCACTCATTTTCAGATTCTTTACAGGTGCTGATTGGCAGATTGCAGTAGAAATTCCATTCAACATCACACGTAAAACTCTAATAACATTCAAAGGTTGATCAGGTTGGATAATAGGCTCACCTAAAGAATATATATTAATGAAAAATTCTATCATCCTTGTATTCATATATTTTATTCTCTCTCCATCATACATTCTAAAATAATCAAATAATAATTTTGTTGAAGCATATTTCATTTGTTTAAAATTGTCAGTACCATCATAGGCTATTGATATTTCGTACCAAATTTCCTAGGATGTTGGGAATTGTGATACACAATTGAATTTATCTAGTCTAATAATCTAAATAAAATAATTCATGGCTACTTAAATCATATCATACTCATCTTCTATATTAGTAGACCAAGATTCATATTTTTCGAGAATTTTGTAAGGAGTAACAATATTTGAGTGTACTCTAAATCCAAGATTTGTCAACTAGATTATCGTTAGAGACTTCCAACAGCTATAATTATTAATATTAAAATATCGGTCATGAACCATTCACATCCCTTCATTGAGATTCTCCATTTCCATCACAAATTTAGATCTTATACCTTTAACTTGTTATAGATTTATTGTAAAGATCAACCTTTGATAGAAAATGTTAAGTCGAAATGACTATAATGATAACACAAGAGGGTAGTGAAAGGTGTTATTTTTAAAAATTTCAAAAATTTGTCGATTTACATCAACATTAGATAGAGTTGGAGACTTTTTTTATTGAGAGTATATGCCACAGATATTAAAAGGGAACAGAGAAAATAAATTTATAGTGGTTTGGGGCACAACGATCCCCTTTTCCACTCCAATATTCACCCTCTCTGCATGCTTGGTGAATTTAACTAGTAAGGTCCTTGTATCAGAATACTGATCCAAAACTATACGCATACAGTTGTAACCCTAACAAACTAAGTCTTACAAAACAGAGCCTCTAAGTTCATTTACAGGGAACCGATAAAACCAAAGCTTAGTGCGAGAAGTTGTCACTCCACCACAACTGAATACGTGAATCCAGAACTCATGATAGATAAGATGTTGTTTGATGACAAAAAAACATAGCTCATAGTTTTATCAACACACAACTTACAGATGATGGATCATAGACATTATAAGAAAATAAACATTGAAATATATTTAAATAGATCTAGTTGCACAAGAGATCATAGATTTTAATAATAGAAACAAAAACATAAAATCATACATAAAAAATTAAACATGTATATCTCTATGATGTAGTCCTTATTTTTTAGATTCTTGATCACTGTAATATTGTAATGAATTTTCTGAATAATAATTCAACGGGTAAATTTTTTGCAGATCTGGGAATTTTTCATATGATACTCAGATAGATATATAATGATAAATCTCCAGCATGGTTTCCATATCCGCAAAAGATTCCTGATAAATCAATTGAATTCAAATTCAAAAAAATACATCTTAGTGTACTCATAACTTACTTTAAGAATATGAGCGATAATCTTCATTGTAAATGTCACTTTGAATCATTTAAACCGAGATTTTAATGAATTCCAAATCATGATTTAAATACCCATGACATTCTACAAATAATGTTGAAAAAATCTTCAATATAGACGTAAATTCAAATTTTTGACGTTGAATAGTGAAATGTATGGTTCCTTAACAAAATGAAAAAATAACAAACATATGGTTAAACTAAATAACGTAGGGTTAATGATCCACAAGTTTATCATCATCAAGATAGATATCTAAACATTAATTTTATTATTCATACATTCACTTTTCCCAAACATAATGTTGAAAATGTAAGGTTTATTACCAAAGTAAGGTTGATGATCCATATGTTTGTAATGTTCTTGTACTTACACATGGTCCTTTAACCATACATTTTCTTTCTAAAAAATGTAAGGTTCTTATCCAAACATAATTTTCCTTAACCATATGTTTCTTCAAATGCAAGGTTTATTAACCATATGTGCTGATACTATAATTAAATCGTAAGGTATGTTCCATACATTAATTTCTTCGATGAATTGAATAAATAACAATTCCAGTAAACGAAAAATAGTGAATAGTGTTTCTGGAATATACTTAAGGGCATTCCAAACACTATAACAAATATTTCTCACTAATAAATTATTGAATATAATAAAAATATAAGAATATAAATTTTATGAAATACACCAAAAATAAAATAATTTGTAAAACAAAGAAGGTTATTTGTGAGCATTAAAATAAATAATAATTATAAAGTATTTTTGAGACAATACTTGCCCAATAGTAATTGATTTATTTAAAGAAGAGTCAAATAAATTATATTCATAATAATAATTTAATTATAATTTGAGTGAGTTAATTTCATACATGATTTTTATTTATTAAATTGATATATTATAAATGTTTTAGAATTCTTGGTTTGAATATACCTTGTTGATTTGATTTTTTATTAATAAAAAATAATGAATTGTGTCAAAATTTACATTTAAGATATTTTAAAATAAATAATATTTTATTAAATTATATTAATGTGATAAAACATATATATTTCATAAAAATAATTAGGATTATCTTAAATATATCATAATTATCTATTTTAAATCATTTAATGGACACTTTTCAATAGAAAAGACATAGATATTATTAAAATTAATGAATTTTAAAATTTGTCACACTCTCGTTTATTGTATGTTATATAATTTTAATAGAGGGATAAACTATAGATATATTAGATAAACAATTGTCTCATGAAATACAAAATAATTATATAAAATCATATTAATTTAGTTATTATTTTTAGATACCAAATAACTTTCATAAATAATTACACAATAGTGAATATGTAATTATTTTTATTAATAAAAATACCTAATAAATGATATTAAAAATATTAAAATAATAAAAATTTGACAAAAATGCTGTGATCCTAAAATTTTCTATATGGCTATGACATGTGAGTAACATTTAAAATTGATTGTTTATCAATTATCGTTCTGTTTGTATTTATGTTAAAGACAATGTAATGAAGACTGTCAAAATTGACATTCTTGATATTTTATAAAAATGACATTTTATTAAATTATTAAAAATCATAATTTTTATAAAAAGTAAATAGTGATAATCATAAGGTCTAAAATGTCATAATTTTTTCATTTATGGTCAATTGAAACCATATAAATATATTTTTATAACCATTTAATATTTAAAATATTCTTGCCACAATTAAAATTACATAGATTATATATTGATAAATCATAATGGTAAGGTTTAAAATAAAATAAAAACATGTATAAATTTTTTTGGATGAGCTTATTTCAACCCAAAATCAGCTTATCTTCTAAATAATTAACTTTTTTGCCACTTTTAAAAGAAAAATAATTTATATTAATATAATATTTTGAGATATTTTTAAAGTACCCCTCACCTATATTATAAACGAAAACCTATAGTTATATTTTATTCACACCTCTAAATCCCTTTAGTTTAGACAAAAACGTTCAACCATACTCTAAATATCCCTTAATTTGTCCTAGAGTAAATACTTCTAGTATAAATCGCTCATAAGTAGTCGAGTTTTTCAAATCAAATGGAGACACTCTAAGAAAATGTAATTGTTTTACAAAATCTATAAAGGTTATATTCTTCTTATGATTAATCTTCCAGTATTTTAACCATAATAAAATAATAAATATAGTATTATATCCATTCTGATAATTTATTATTACTATGTGACAACCATATTCCTCCTTTTACCCATCTTACAAAAAACAATATCACCATGTGTGCGTATGTATGGCTTACCATCTCAAAAACGTTGTGTAACTTGTTTTTAGACAACTCATTATTATAATTTGTATAATGATGAATATGTGGATATAAATAAGAATTATTTAATGTTTTTTATTATTTATAATAAGAATACCATCCAATTTTTTACCCATTTACCATTAATGATATGATACTGTCGCTCGTGCATAGGTATGACTTACCGTCTTGACGAAGAGATTAGATTCATCCTCCACATTAACCATTCAAGAGTTATTATATATATATAAGTAATAAATGTAAAATATATTACATAATAATAATAGTATAATTATATATATATATATATATTTACTTCTTTTGGTTTAATAAGATAAGAAAATAGAAACATCGTTCATGCGTACGTAAGGTCTAATGTCTCCTGGAACAGTGTATTCCATTTCAAATTTATATATATTATATATATTTATATTATGAATATATATGATATATAAATACTTTTTTAGATTTTTGATGTAAGTAAATCGTGATCTAAGTAGTACGATGAAGAATAACATACCAAAACACATTTGATTAACAAAGATGTTATTACCAGAAATGTTTATTTAACATGGAATTGTTAAAAAATTATTTATATAAAGTCATAAAATAATCATATATGATATAATAGATATTTTTATGAATCTATTAGAAGTTTATAATACTTTTGAAACCATTATTCATGAGTTCTAGACACGTACAGAGAGTATCATACCCAAAGATAGGGAATTCTGTATCACTTTTAATGTTTGTGAGATCAAAATAGGTTTACAACATATTTATTGTCTGTGGTGTAGATACTGACCCTATTATAGTTTATATAATGAATAAATTTATCTTCATGGTATTTAAAAATTTATTTAATGATATTGAGTTTATTATTTAAATGTTCAAAGTGGTATGGGACACTATGAATATTTAAATAATTAATCCTTTCTCCATTTTGATATTATTGATATTATCATACATATTTATTTATATGTATATGAAGGATTATAATGAAAATTTAATGTCTATTTTTAATTTCATTCAAGTATTTTCAAAAGGAATATTTTTAATTTTCATGTAATAGAATGTTTAACTAAAAAACATTTTAAATGTTTTAAATATTAATTCTTCAAAATCTCTCTATTAATTATCATGTTTTCAAATTTTTAAGGATTTATTTATATGGACATGAATGTTTTAAAATTATAATTCTTTTCAAAATTATTGAATTATGATGGAATAATTTTATTAAAAAATTTGTTTTTAAATGTCTTCTTATATAAGTGTGTTGCTTTTGAATAAATGATAGAAAAGAAAAGGGGGGTTTTATATGAAGATATTATTAATGATGTTAATAGAGTATTTTTATCTATGTCAACATTAATTGTTGGAAATTATACATAATTTAGGGTTATCTTTTAAGATATCATTTTCAATTTTTTATTGAAATATTTATGATCAGTCTGATTGTAGATGTGCTATTTATATTCAATTATTGGTTTATGGTTAATGTATTCATATTTACTATACAATTTTTAATAGGAATGATTATGTTGTTTATGTTTCATCAATTTTTTATGAGAAATATATTGGACATATTAAGTGATAGGAGGGGCTAGTTATAGCTCGTTGATACATCGATAGGTCACATGAGAAAAACTAATTTGGCTTTTTTCTTGTTTATGTATGGTCTTGGAAAAAGGCATTGACTATGTAGTTATGACGTCTATAAATATACATTCTCTCATTATGATATTTGTTATTTTTATTACATTTTATTATTCAACTAGTAGAATATCCATGTGAATTTTTAAATGGAATTATTTAATTGATTCCTTCTATATAATGCTGAATATTATGTTCAAAAGGCTTGTGTTTTAGTTTTATACCTTTAATAAAATTTTCAGAAATATTTATTAATGACTCTACAGTATTGTTTAACCTTACTAAGCATCAGAGTTCTCCCATTTCTTATGTTTTATTTTCCAATGATTCCAAGAAGGGTTTTATGACTAATTTGTAGTGTTATTCGAGGTGAATAATAGTGTTATCAGATAATTAACTATGCTGGATATTTTGTTTTGAATTGTAATGTAGGGTTCATGCATGTAATCAATTTTCCGAGACTTATAAACTGATTGGTACTTCTGGATTTTATTCATTGAAATCATTCTAATGTATTAAAATAATGCCCCAACTCTGAGCTTCTTATGTCGAGGCATTATAGTTGGTATCTTAAGAAGGTTAGTAATTTCCTTGAAAATATTATTTAGAAAAAATAAATTAGAAAACATAACATATGAATGACATTGATGATATGTATATGATTGTATATCATCCTTTATATTAGGTAATGGATAACATAGGTTAATACTATATAAAAATGGATTGAGAAGAAGACTCCACCATTTAGAGAATCTATAAATGAATCTTCATGACTACATCACTATGATTAGTGTTTCTGACATTATTATTTTAGTTTTGGTCAATGGTTAGAATCAACAATATTATATGTTCAATGGTTATACTACTGATAATGAATAGGCTAAAATAAAAATATGAGATGAAAGTGGTATTAAGGAATATGATTATCACGAACTAGCCTGAGTACCATGGTGACCTGATAACTAAGTCGTCCTTGACATGAATGAAAGGGAATTTCCAATCTCCACAGGCTAGTGACAAACACGTGAAATCATACAATATACAAGTGGGAATTAATTTTTCCTCAATAATGTGGAAATGAAATAAAAAATACGATATTCATATTAATAAGAAAACTCATTAGGATGTAATGGTACCAGAATAAAGCATGGCATACAATCCAATATACTACAACCACATGTACTAAATATGAAAAAAAACCCAAAGGTCTCAAAGGAAACAACTCACTATGTCCAAATCTCAATAGCTGGATCCACCTCCAAGAGATCCCTTCCCTTTTCCCGTGCCTAGAAGAAGAATGTCTACAGACACCAGAAGAAAAAAAGTAGGGTTTGAGCATAATACCAGTGGTATGCCACCAACTATTCCACAACAAATACCAAATATAGATAAACCAAAGAAAAGATTTTAATTTTTCAGAACACATAGGATATAAAATTTAAAAAAATATCTAAACCAAACAAGTTATACATTTTCAAAATGATGTAAATTATATTCAAAGCATGGGAATTACATTACTAGATATGGAGAATTTCTAGAACAATGTCTTATGTATAGAATTTATATAAATAGATTTTATAAATTAAACAGTCATGTAAAAAATTTCATACAACATGAGAAAACATTTATATCTCGAATACAAATAAACAAGTGAGAAACATTGTCATCTTCTAGAAAGTACGATATAATTAACCTTCTATATGATTCCACACTCTCTAAGTAAAATCAAAAAAATGTGTATACACATATTCTTATTATAGTTACCAAAGGAGACTGATCACCAACACATCAGGTTTGTGACCCATTGCATCTATGCTTCAGAAATTTGTAAGAGTGTAGAGTGTATCCAAATGACTCACCAACTACCTAAGCCTTTCTTGTGCACTTACATCATGGGATAACTATGTTAAGACTAATTAAAATACCATAAATTCCATTATTTCATTTCAAAAATTGTAATTTATTTTCATTAAATACCAAAATAGGTTTTATTAAAAAATGATTTTTTAAAATATAATACCACTAGGTATATATCAAATCATATCAATCCTTTTACATGTTTGAAATTTATTCCAAACCAATTCTATAATTTTCACAACTCATTTTTCAGAACTCATTTTTCACAATTAAATACTACATTTTAATTGAAACATTCACATAAATTTCACAATTTAAATTCAACAATTTAAATCATACAATTTCCATAAACTCTCCCCACTTCAATGGAATTGGCAGTTTCCAAAATTTCTATTTCTAAACCATTTCAAATATCCCAATTAATTTGAATTGGTATTTATCAAAGAAATTGAATGCATGATTGATCATTTTAATTTATAACATAAATTGAAATAAATCAATCAATATGATCATAATAAATTTGGAAAATCGGGATGGAACCACCAACATATTTCTAGAAAAACGACACTCACAATGAAAGGAGTCAATATGAAAGTAGGTGAAGTAGATCTTGAAACTCATCCCAGGAATCGCACTATAGATGCAATGAAGATCCGATGTCGATCGGTTCAATATGGTAGGTGGGTAACCTTTGAAAATAATATAGGGAGAGTTTAGGGTCGAGAGTCAAGAGGTATGGGAATAATCGACTGATCGGTACTTCCAAACACACTACATAAGCCTAGGCGCATGCCGAGTCACGACGTGTTCCCATGGGTCATGACCTGTAGGCCACGCTGGAAATGTATGCCTAAAAATTCATCACCTCAAAATGAAAAACATATATTTAACCCATATATGACTTGTATCTCAGGTAAAAAATTTGTACTATCTCACAACATGGTCTCCTAGTACACGACATGATCTCCTTGTCCACGACATGCAACAAATGCCAAGTACATGACGTGTACGTCAGGTACATGGTGTGTACCTATTCTACAATTTTTAGTAAACTCGTAAAAATAGATAAAATTATTTTTAACGAAAGTGGAACTTAGAAAAGGTGGAAACTCACCCAATCAAGGTAATAATATGTTAAATCCATCCAATCAGAAAAACATTCTACCTCGAGATTGCCTATAAATTAGCTTCAATGCCAAAGAGATGAGTCCAATTATCTCCCATTAGTGCCTCTCATTCCCACATCTCGTGACTATCAACACTATGCTGCCATAGTACACTAAAAAATATATTTTATTCCTACAAATCACCTTGGTATCAAAATCAACTATCCTAATTGCCTACTCAGTCCATGATAAATCAGGCTCGATCTCAAGATCTCTCCAACTCAAAACATGAGATGGATCAGATATATACTTTCTCAGATGTGATTCTTAGAACATGTTCTGTATCGATGTAATCTATGTTGGATGTTACATGAGGTATGCAACATTCCCCACCTTCTAAACAAACTTGAATGTTCCCAAAAAGCGTCGGGAAATCATCCCTTGCTTTCCGAGTCATTGATGACCCAACCCGGGTGATACTTTCCTGAAAACCCGATCAGCAACTAAAAACTAAAAAGGAATATTATATCGATCTTTATAAGACTTATATCAACTATATATAGTCAACATCTTCTGATGAATCAACTGAATCATTGCTATCAAATCCTGCACCATGTTTGGTCCAACCAAAGAACTATCACCAACCACCAACCAACAAACTATTGATTTACAAGGCCAACAATACAAGGCCTCAAAAGGTCCCATTATGATTGTGAAGTGGTAACTGTTGTTATTAGGGAACTAAAACATTCTCAAATGATCATCTCAATCCCCAAATAAGTCAGCTACACATGGGAGATGAATATCCTCAAGAATCTGTATATCTCTTTTTGTCTGGCCATCTGAATGCGGATGATAGGTTGTGCTCAAAGAAACCTGAGATCCCAGTGCCATAGGAAAGAATATCCAAAATCAAGAAGTGAAATGAGTATATCTATCATAAACTATAGTAGATGTATGTTAATGAAACTAAACAATATCTCTCATGTAGAGATTTCCTGACTCCTCAACTTTGGCTGTATGGTGAATGGGTATAATGTGAGACGACTTGGTCAGCCTATCGATCACAACCCATATTACATTCGTCAGTATCTAGGTCTGTGGAAACCCATCCATAAAGTCCATTGATATATATTCTCACTTCAATGTAGGTATTGGGAGTGGTTGAAGCAAATATGAAGGTTTTTGGCGATCATATTTCACATGTTGGAACATATAGAAATTAGAGAGAAACTCTGAAATGTCATCTTTGATACCTGGCCACCAGAACATCCAACACATATCATAGAACAGTTTTTTGGTTCCTAGGTTCACACCCCACTAAGAATTATGGGAATCCCAAATCACTTTATTTATCTCCTATATGGAATAATGAAGTGGTTTTGATAGCATTGAACACCCTCTTTCGTGAATGTCCAAAGAGAAACTGTCTCCTCACCATAAAGGGATGCTATATTGATACAAAACTCATCATCAAGATATTTATATTTAAGAATTATCTCGAGAAAGGTTGACATCAACTACACATTGGATAAAGAATCATCAACCCCTTCCTCATGAATGTCAATATGAAACTAGGGAAAAGAGCCATCAAATTCAACTCCTATGAAGGTTCTTTAATTGCATGGGTTGGAAGTTTCATGGTCAAAGTGTCAGCAATGACATTCTATTTCCCCAGGGTTTATGTAAATTCTAGTGTTGAAGGACTATAGGTACATTATTCAATGCCTCTTCCAATGATTCAAGAATTTTTAAAGGAGATATAACTCAGGATTTTGTTGTCTGAATACTCCATACTCTTTTCTCCAAAAAATGTAGTGCTACCAACTTTTAAGCACATATATCACAACTTCATGTTCCAGATCATGGGTAGGATAATTCATCTCATGTATCCTAAGATGATGATATCCATATGACATTTCATGGTCACACTACATAAGAACTCATCCCAAGCCTAAAAGAGATGCATCACAAAAGGCCACATAGACCTAACCGACTTCTGGAAGGGTTTATATCTGTACAGTAGTCAATAGAAACTTCATCATGACAATAGAACTCTAAAATTTATCATCCCACACAAACCTCAGCCCCATCCTAGTCAGAGTAATCATCAGAGATGCCATCTTTGAGAAGTATTCTGGGATCTTATAAAAATATCCAGATAATATTAAGAAGCTCTAGATCGCGAAGAAATTTTGTGGTTTCTCCCAAATCATAACAACCTCCATTTTCTCATGATCAACTGATTCACCATATTCTGACACCAAGTGTCCATATAATATCAATTATTGAATCCAAAAATCACACAATAAAATCATGGCATATGGCGGTGATTTCTCAGCAGACATAGAACTGTTCTAAGATATTTCACGAGACCCTCCATGGAATTTTAGTAGACAAGAATTTCATCTAGAAGGACTATCACAAATTCATCTATATACTCAAGGAAAATGGTGTTCATTAAGGATATGAAATTTGTATAAGCATTGGTTAGAACAAAGGGCATAACATGGTACTCATAGTGTACATACCTACACTTAAAGACAGTTCTCTAAATGTCAGATTCTCTTATCCACAACTAATGGTAACTCGATCAAAGCTCTAAATTTTAAAACCACTTCACCCCATTCAGATGATCAAATAGATATTCAATCTATGGGAAAAAATATTTTTTCTTTTCCGTAACTTGATTGAGCTTTCGATAATCACCATATTGGTGAATAGAACCTTCATCATTCTTAGAAAATAGATTTGCTACAGCCCAAGTTGACACACATGGATGAATAAATCCATTATCAAGATAATCATCCAACTAAGACTTCATCTCTTTTTAGCTCAGCTGGTGCCATGTGGTATGAGGGGTTAAACACTGAAAGAGTACAAGGAATTATGTCAATATAAAACTTAACCTATCTCATTGGTGGTAGACCAGTGAAATTCAATGGGAACACATCAGAAAACATAGTGACAACTGAAGGAAGATCGCCACCCATTGAATATAACTCCATGTAATAAATAGTAATATCACTTTCCCCAACTCTGTAAAAGAAATTCCATCTCTGCATGACCTTGGGTCCTATTCTCTTTGAAAAAAGAGGCACACCACTGGGTGTAGTGAAGTAGACCCATCGAAGATAACATATCAATTTGGGATTTGTTGCCATCAGGATAATCCCCCCCCAAATATGAAGTCAATATATTTCATTTCAAGAACCAGGAATCTCCATGCTGGCTTGATATCTCATAGAGAGAAGATACAATTAGGACTACAAAGACCTGACTCTCATTTCATACGAATGGGTGTAGTAATATCAATTGAAAAAGACAGTTTCTCCATAGGTTGATTTAGTAGACTAATGACATAGGTTGAAATAAAACATTGAGATGAAATAGTATCAAAAAGAGAATTCAATAATCCTATAGCAATGGTAGTGGTACATCTCACTATCTTTGGACCCATGTCCTCTTCGTGAAATGATTCTTCCACTACATGAAGAAATTTTTTCCAGATTCATATGGTTGAAACACATTTATCATCTATCAAATTGATTTCCCAATAGTTTTTGGAGGATCAGATGATCATATCCCCGTAAGCGGAGTAGAGAGGTGATGGAAGAACCTCTATAAGTTCCCTAAACATCTATCAGAGCTACAGTTATTGTGTTCTTCAATGAAAACCCTCTTAGAATGTCCTAGATTTTAATACTGATAGAAATTCAACGAACTTTTTCCTGAAGTTGTAGGAGGTCTGGAATGACTCTACTATCTAGAACTAAAATGAGGATCATCACACTTAATTTTTTCCATTAAAGGATTGAACACTGCCACTGGGAGAAAATGGAACTCTTGTAAACCCTAACATGTAGCCAAGTCCATATCTACCATCATCTCCATGTCCATCGCATCATAAGTGGGTAGCATCAGCATGAAAAATTGAGAACATATATCTGATCGAAGCCCCAACTCAAACCATTATTCCTTTATCCTCTCATTCGATAAAATCTTAGGAGAAAACTGTACTAGCTCAGAAAATCAATTAGAATACATAGTCACTATTTTTTCGGCCTGCTAAAGATTTAAACACTCAACAGCCTTAACCAACACCATTGACTCTAGATATAAATTATTGGTGAAATAAACCTTAATGTCTTTACAATTTAATCCTTCATGTTTTTCTATTGTCACCATCATATCCCACCATCTCATGCTTAGTCCCTCTAGCATAGAGGTCACACAGTTCACCCTGACCAGTTCTGTCATCTCCATGAACTCGAATAGACATTATATATTTCCTAACCATTCCTCATCTATTTGAGGATTAGTGAATCCTTTGAGGACTGGTGGATTCTTTCAAAGGAACTCTTAAGAATGATTCTAAATAACATACCCATATGGATCCAGAGCTGGAGCCTGAGTAAAAACTGGAGGTGATGCCTATCCCGGAGCATGGACAGCACACATGATCACCTTAACCAGATTCTAATCAACCACATGATATTCTTACGGATGTTCAACAACAACCTTTTCCTGTATCCGATTCACATGGGTTCTTGGAAGCATGATGTTACACAACATCTACAAATAAAATAATACATTATATTGACACACAAATTGAGTAGAATAGGAAAAAATTCTCATCAAATGGGACAAAGAATATTTGGATTTCAACATATCCAAAGATCTATAGGGAAAATAATTGAACTATTCCACAAGACAACTTCTCCTGACCACCCTAGTGACATTAGGTTCAGTGTGGTGAGAGTTGGCCATACACTCAATTTTTAACTACCTCTTATGTCCTAAAAGGATTTCAAAATGCATACTAACTTCAAGAAGAAATAATGACCAATATCCTCCTTTGATACCAATTTTTCACAAACCCACTAGGGTACCCTGGTAACCCGATAACCGGGTCGGCCCTCACATTACCCGAAGGGAATTCCTAACACCCATGGGATGGTGACTAGAACCCAGCATCATAAAACATACATGGGGGAATGATTTTTCCACCAGAATGAGGAAGAAAAAGATATGATATCGTATTCAAATCAAAAAGAAAAATACATATGGATTAAAGGGACTAGAATACATCAAATCATAAAATAAAAAGACTAAAAAAATGTACTAAACTAGAAAAACATCCCAAGGTCCCTACGGAAAAAACTCACCAAGTCCAAAGTTCAACAGCTTGTTCGACCTCCCCGAGATCCCATCCCTTTTCTCAAACCTAGAAGAAGAACATCTACAAACACCTGAATGAAAAAGTTGGGTGTGAGCCTAATCCCACTAGGATTCCACCAAAGATTCCCATAACAAATGAAAAATATAGATTAACTAAAGAAAAGAATTCAAATTTTCATAACAAATAATCTTTTGAAAACTAAAATCATATTCAAACAAATCATTCAATACATTTAAAAAATTATGTAAATTACATTCGAATCACAAGATTTAAATTTCCAGAGATGGAACATTTCTAAAACAATGGTTTCTGTAAAAAATTTTATATAAAACTTTTTATATAAATTTAGCAGCCATGTAAAGAAGTTCAATCAACAATGAAATACATTTATATCTCAAACATAAAAAAACACGTGAGCAATATGGTCATATTATAAAAGGTATGATAGTCTTAACCAGTTATTGGATTCCACACACTCTAAGTGAACATAGAAAAATGTGTATACACAAGTCCCTATTACACTTGCCAATGGAGAATCATCACCAACCCATTGGGGACATGACCCGCTACATGTATGTTTTAGAAAGTTGTAATATCATAGAGTGTATAAAAATAACATATTAACTACCTAAGGCTTGCATGGGATCTTACATGAGGGGTGAAATATTTTAATAGTGCTCAAAATAAAACCAATCCAATTCTTCAATTTCATAAATACAAATTTCATTTCATTCAAAACAAAAATATGTTTTATTCAAAACTCACTTTTTCTTAATATAAAACGATTTGGTTTCAATCAAATAATTTTATGCCATTCATAAGTTTGAAATTCATTAAAAACCAATTCCATCTTTTTCACAATTCCTTTTTTTATAATTAAATTCAAAAAAATTAGTAAAAAAATTCCCATCAAATCAAAAAATAAAATTCAATAATTTAATTCAAAAATTTCCATAAACCTAACACAATTCAATGGAATTGGGGGTTTTACATATTTTTATGTGGAAACCATTTCAAATCTCATAATTCACTATAAATGGGTTTATCAATCCAATTGAACGAAATATTGGGCATTTGAATTTAAATTAGAAATTGAAATATGTCAAGTAATACGATGGTAATCAATTTAAAAAATCTGGATAGAACCACCTACCTGTTTCTGAATAATGAAACTCATAACCGCACCCATCAACAAGAAAGAACGTGTAAGAGATCATGAAACTCATCATGGGAATCATACTGTAGATTCCATGAAAATATGAAGCTGATCAGATGGAATCGAATGTTTGGGCATTTTTGAAAATCGCATAGTGAAAGTATAGGTTTGAGCACCAAGAGGTCTGGGAATAATCGATTGAATGGTATTGCCAAACACACTACATAAGGGCGGGTCTAGTTCAAGTCACGATGTATACTTAGGGTTCACGTTGTGTTGGACATGTTGGATAAGTACATAAAAAAACTGTTTCCATAGGTTAAAAAAACCATTATTTAACCCCTAAAAAATGTGTACCATAGGTACACGATGTGTAATAGCTCATCACATGATCTCCCAGTACATGAAATTTTATCCCAATCCCCACCATACAACCTTCACAATGTACAAAACATGTACTTCAGGTACACGACATGTACATGTTCTGTAATCTACAGTAAATCCAAAAAAAAACATAAAAGTATTTTCAACCATAGGGTAAACTAAAGAAGGCAGAAAAATCAACCGATCTATGTAACAAGATGTTACAATGATTTTTAAGGATAGATAATGGTTTAATAGTGAACATTAATGATAATGATTATTTTGTATTTGAATTCAAGAATTATTACATCCTTGGTTCTATGGTTATATGATTAATGAAATATATAAGGATTATACTACAGTACATCTTCATCAAGTATTTGGTATCATGAATTATTTTATTATTGTATTCAGGTTATAAAGGTATTTATCAATAAGAGCTGTATTATATATTTTGGGGAACTTGATGTTATGATTTATTTTTGAAATTCAGAGACCTTTTAACACTTTTAATTTGGATAGAATAATTTTTGGAAAAGTATTAAGGTTGAGATGGTGTACTTTGAACATGTGATATTGTTTTTTGAGGTTAAAGTATGATTTTTCGGATACATTGGGGAAACCGTATTCAATTTAGTAATCATTTAGAGGTTTAAGGAAATAATAGAAGTCCACATTATTTATTGAAGTTTCTTCAGGTGTGAAAATTTAATTTTGAAGTTTAATTTACAGAAGTAAGGGTTGAATTGAAAATAGATCAAAGTAAGAACAAATGATGATATTATGCTAATGATATAGAAATAAATCAATTAAGTGATTATATAAATAGTTAAATAATTCTTAAAATCTAGGGAAAGGACCCTAAAATTGAAATTTCTATCCTAGTACATTTTCATATCAATCAAATATTCCCTTATATCATCGTAGATATACATCTTTGTGATTGTTAACTTTATCATAACCATGTTCTCTATCAATCTCTATAAAAAGAATAATGGTTATATTTTTCATTTATTTCAATGTTTTCCGACATATTTCCCCAATATGTGTATTCTCTATTAACCTCAATACATCCATTTATTTTAAATTACAACTTTTATCAACCCTTGTTCTGATATGTGATTTCAATAAAGGAATTTTGAATAGTTAAAACCCAGATACCGAACCCTAATTCAAAAATTGGAAGAACACAGTTTATTGAAGGACAAGGGAATGAAACATCCTATTATTTAACGGAACATTATCTTTTTGAATTAATTTTATTGATTATGTTCTATGCAACACCAAATTCAAGCACACCAAGATCTACCAAACTAGCCATTTAAAAAGATGTTATGAATAGTACTAACGACACTATAAAATTTATATATTTTATTTTTTTAAATAGACTTCATTTTTAAATTTTTAATATCAAAATATTCTTGGGGTGATTTTTTTTTCTAAAACGTACCAATTTTTGATGAATAGTGAAAAATACAGCATTTTTGTTAATAACCGACTCTTCTATTTCAATAATTATTTTCATTTAAATATATTTTAATTCAAAAAAAGATAAATAAAAAAAATTAATCAAATATAGGTAATTGGTAAAATTATTTATAATAAAATTATATATAATTTTTTTGAGCTTTTGAACATCTCTTTATTACCTTCTGGCCACATTTACGGGGTTAACATTAAACATAATTTTACCACTTCTGTAAATTGAATTTTGAAAAATATACATATATGGTTGTAATATATATATAAAAACTATCTTCCAATAATATCATATTAATATTTAGTGAATAGTAACTTTAGTAATTTTATTTACCACAGTTAAAGGTAAATAAGGTAATAAAATGTTAAAATAATATAATATTATTATGTATTCATCTGAACACTTGTGATTATTAAATTTCATGATTGTTTTTAGACCTAAATCATACTTTTCTTGATTTTGGGAAAAAAAATATCTATATGGTTGACTTTAATATATTTATAATATTAAATTTAATGAAAATCCATTTTTGTTATACATTTTTTTAATAAGTAAAATAATTTTATTACGAGGTTATATAAGTGATATGGTTATATAAAAATATGATTTAGAACTTTAAAAGGTTTATAAACACTTTGGTAATTTATTTATAATTTTATAAATTACATTATTAAATAAAATAGAAACACAATGTCGATGTAGTAATTGATTTTTTAAAAGAAGAAACAAATAAATGATATTCATAATATTAATTTTAATTTAATTTGAGTGAGTTTACATCGTACATGAATTTTTCTTATGAATAGGATATATAAGTATTGTTTTAGAAGTATTGTTTTGAATATATCTTGTTGATTTGTTTTTTGTATAAGACAAAATAAGTAATAGTGTCAAAATTGAAATTTAAGATAATGTAAAATAAATATTATTTTATTAAGTGGTAAAAAATTTAAAAAAATATATTTCATCCATGTAAATATAAAAATGTTATAGATATTATAATTATCTATTTTTAATAATTTAACGGATACTTTTTGATGAAAATGACATAGATATTATTAAAATTAAATAATGCGACAAAGTGTCACACTCTCAAATCTTAAAAGTCCAATAATTTTAACATTGGTATAACCTAGAGGTAAATATGATCAAGAATATTATATCTCAATAGAAAATAATTTTCTAGATCATTAATTTTTTGTTTATTTTTTAGAGGATAAATAATTTCCATAAATAATGACCAAATACTGAAGAAGACATTATATTATTAATAGAAATATCAAATAAATTATATTAAAAATATTAAAATCTAAATAATTTGACATAATTTCTGTGATCCATGATTTTTATAGGTGACTATGACATTTTAGGATTTTATTATATGGTTTTCCTTGAAATTAGATTTCTTTTTGTATTTTATTTAATATCAATTTATTGAATATTGTAAAAATTGACACAATTGTTATTTTATAAAAAAATTTATTTTATAAAAAATTTTAAACATAAAAAAATATTTAAAAATTACAATGTGATAATTATAAGGTCAAAATTTTAATGAAGTTCCAATTTATTGTAAATTAACACAATATAAGTATATATTTTAAACCATTTAATATTTATAACATTTTTACCACAATTAAAATTACGTACTTTTAATAAGGATATATAAAAAGACACGGATTAAAATAAAATCAAAACAAGAGTAAATTTAATTAAATGAGAGGGTTTCAACCCATTATATTAATATCTTAGAACAAATTCTCTTTTCTCTATTTTTAATTGAAAATTAATTTGTATAAATTTAATATTTTTAGAGTTTCTTAAAGTGCCACTCACCTCTCTTATAAAATGGTACATATCCAGTTATTTTATTCACACATATAAAGCTATTTATTTCATCAAAAACATAGAAATTTCTCCAAAAAAATTACATAAATTTATCCTATAATCCATTCTTTGGGAAGAAATCCAACCTAAGGAGTCCATTTTTGTAAATCAAAAAGAGACACTAAAAGAAGAGGAAATTGTTTTACCAAGCCTTTCAATGTTCCATTCTTCTTATAATTACTATTACTATGTTGTTTCCATACTAAATTAATAATCTAGTATTATCTATATGATGAGATGTAATTATTATTATGGAACAACCATGTTCATCATTTTTTCCATCCTTCAAAAAAACAATATCACTATGCATGTGTACGTATGACATACCATCTCCACGCCATGGGGTAACTTGTTTTTTATCACTATTTAATTTCAATGTGTATAATTATGAATATAATATATATAAAAATTAAATATTAAATGATATTTATTCTTTATTATTAATATACCATCAATTTCCTTACACCTTTACCAATAAGAAAATTATACTGTCGCTTGTGCGTACGTACGACTTTCCGTCTCCATGATGTGATGACATTAATCCTCCACATTATCTATTCAATAATTACTATAAACATATATATTACAAATAAATATGAAATATATTAAATAATAATTATATTTTATTATATATATATACATATTTACATTCTTCCATTTAATATGATAAGAAAATGGAAATAGTGTTCATGCTTACGTACGACCAACCATCTCCATGAATGATGTATTCCATTTCATATTTGTACCTATTATATATATTTATATATTTAATATATTTAATAAATAAATCATTTTTTACATTATATAAGTACATAAATCATGATCATTATAATACAATCAACAATAACAAATCCAAACCCATATCATAAGTAAAGTAGTTATTACTTGAAACATTTATTTAACAAGAAATTGTTAATAAACAATTTATATAAAGTCATAAATGAATCATATATGATATCATAGATATTATTATGATTATAGAATATTTAAATAATATGTTTTATACCATTATACAGGAGTCTTAGACACATACGGAGAGTATGAGGGCAAAGGAAAGGGAAGTTCATCTAACTTTTAATTTTAATTAGATATAAGCCATGTTCACTACCTATTTCTTGTGTGTGGTGAATGAATTTCCTCTATTATATTTAAAATCATAAATAAATTAATTATTGTGTTACTTAAAAATTCAATTGAATTTTTTTTATTATTTAAATGTTCAATGTTGTATGAGATGCTTTGAATGTTTAAAGAATTAATCATTAATCCATTTCAATATTTTTAATATTATCAAATATATTTATTTATATGTATATAAAACATTATAAAGAAAATTTTCATTTCCATTTTTAATTTCTTTCCAATATTTTCAAATGGAATATTTCTAGTGTTTTATGTAGGATAATATTTAACAAAACCATCATTATAAAAGTTATAATGATTTATTATTATAAATATTTCTTATTAATTTCCATGTTTTCAAATGGTTTTAGGGATTTATTTAAATAGACATGAATGTCTCAAAATGATAATTATTTTCAAATGTATCAAATTAGTTTTGTACACTATGTTTAAAAAATAAATTTTTAAATATATTCTTTTATAATTCTTCCAGTTTCGAATAAGTGATTTCAAAGAAAAAGGGGAATGTTACTGAAAATATTTTTAAGGATTTTAAAAGAGTATTTTCATCTAGGTCAATATCCTTCATTGGATCGTATCATTAATTGTGTTTGATCTCTTATGATATCATTTTCAATATTTTATTTAATTTTTTATCAACAGTTTGACTATGGATGTGCTATTTAGATACCATTATTGGTTTATGGTTAATGTATTCATATTTAGTATACTATTTTTTAATAAGAAACATTCTATTGTTTATTTTTCAACATTTTCATATGTTGAATCTTCTAGAATAAGTATGAGACTGGAGGGTCCCCCCCATAGCCCTTCAGTGCATCGGTAGGTCAGATGAGACAAACTATTTTGTGGTTTTACCCATTTATGTAGGATCTTGGCATGATGCCTTGAGAGTGTAGTTATAATATCTGAAATTATGTGTTCCCTCATTTTGAGATTAGTTATTATTATTACATGTGAAGATTATACTATTAAAATATCCATTTTAATGTTGAAATGGAATTATTTTATTTATTATTTCTATATTAGGATAAAGATTATGTTGAAAAGGCATGTTTTACGCTTTTATACCTTACCTTAATAGTTCATTCTTATTTTAAAAATATTTTACTGTATTTTATACACTTAATGAGAATCTATGATCATCTCTTTCATATGTTTTATTTTCCCAGGAATTGAAGAAGGGTTTTTTGATTTATATGATGAGCTATTCTTTTAAAATAATGGAGTTCTCAATGAATTATCTATGTTTAATATTATGTTTGGAATTATATTGTAATGAACATGTTTGTAATCAATTTTCAAAGAGAGCCAAACTGATCCCTCCTTTGGGATTTAATTCCTTATAATCAGTCCAATGTATTTAAATAATACACCGGATATGGGATTCTAGGGTCAGGGAGATACAAATATGATTAAAAAAGTTATAAGAGAGTTGAGATTCATTCTACCAGACTTCTTGAAAATAATAATTTTTTTGTGTGGACTGATGAGACATCAATCATAAAAATGAGATTTATACATTATCACTTTTATTGATGATTTCAATTAGATAAAAATATCATAATTATGAAACACAAGTCAAAGTCTATAGAGATTATCACTTTTTAATAAAATATTTTGAGAAAGAAATGAGGAATTATATAAAAATTTGAGAAAATAAAATGGTATCAAATTCACAAGAAATACTTTTAAAACATATCTGATAAAACATGGTATAAAAAATCATTATTTTATTATTATAATCTACAAAAAATGGCTAAGTAGAGAGAATGAATAGATGTTTGGTGGAAATAGGAATAATTATGTTAGCAGAATATAAAAATTCAATGTTTTAATGTAATGAAGATGTTATTACAATTTTACATGTTCAAAATAGATGCCTATCGAGCCCAGAAACAAACATTACTGTTTCTAAAATGTGTTACAATAATAAACCTTCATTGAAATACATAAATGTTTTCAAAAGTCCATTTATACTCAAAATAAAAAACAAATATGTTGTAAAGATTAATGAGAAAGCTGAGGAATACAATTTTTATGGGGTTATCACCTAATTGATGTAGTTAAAAATGTTTCAACAAACTTTTTCAGTAGTTTTTGGACTCATATTATGTGAAATTTATTGAAGAAATAATTCCTCAACAAATGTTGATAAGAATGTCATTGAGGATAAATTGATATTTCCAACAGTAGTGAATGTAATTACAAATATCCTTACAAAGATATAGGGGGATAATATTATGAGGAATTTTTATGTGAGAGAGAAATTTTGAAATTTACTACCTTATAAAATTATGGTGAGCATGAAAACATTATATGAAGTTTCAAGGAATAAATTCAGATTTGACAGATCTTGATATTTGAAAACCAGAGTTGATTTATCTTAAAAGATGAACCAGAATAAATTTCAAAATCTATTCCACATAAAGAATGGGTGGAATATATTAAAGAAGATTCTAATAAGATTTAATAAAATAAAACATGAAAACTTGTTCCACAAAATATGTTTTAGGAATGAAGTGTGATTACAAAAATAAGTTGAATTAACATGGAAAAGTTTCACTAAACAATGCCATACTTGTTTGAAAAACAATGTATATGTGTATGGTGTGGATTTTGAAGAAAAATTTCCCCAGTTGAAATATTAGAAACTATTATTATATTTTTTTCAGTGGAAACACATTGGAATTAAAATATTTATCATATGGATGTAAATCTGGCATTATTAAATGGTGAGATTTAGGGAGATGTTTACATTGAAAATACATGTACTTTTGAACATGGTATTGATAAAAAATGTTTTGTATATTCATTAAATCCTTTTATAGTTTGAAACAAGCCCTAAGTTCTTGGTATTCTAAACAGATTGTTTTTTGAGAATTTTGAACTTTTAAAAAGGAAATTTTGATAGAAACTTAAATGTTAAAAATTTTGCGTCTTTAATAGGAATTGTAATCATCTATGTAGGTGATATAAAATATTATTATAATTAAGAATAAATTTTAAAGAATTTTTAGAGGAAATTAAGAATAATTTTGAAATGTCAATGTTGGGAGAATTAAATTTCTCCGATGGATTACAAGTTCATCAAAAAGAGAAGTACATTTTCTTATGTCAATAAAATTATTCCATGTAATTGTAAAAGAATTTTGGAATGGTATAATTCAAATAAGTTTGTTCTCCCATTTTTGGGGGCACAAAGTTGATTAATGATGAATCTAGAAAATCTGTGAATCAAAAATAATTCATAAGATGATAAAAATTCTTCTTTTCCTTATAGCCTCTAGGACATATATATTTTTATACATTGAATTTGTGTTCAATGTATCTAAGTATTCCAAGAAAATAGCATATGTAATCAGTATATACGATTACAATATACATCAAAGTAACAACTTCTCCTGGGATTGTATATAAAATAATTTGTGAGATGAAGTTTCATGGTTATATAGATGTAGATTTGTTTAGAGATTATAATGATAGAAAATCAACCGTCGGAGGAAAATTTTTATTGGGTGAATATTGTGTGAGTGAAAATAGTATGAGACAATGTTTAATAACATTGAGAATAGTTGAATATTAATATGTTGTTGCTACACAAAATTGTACTCAAATGTTGAGGATGAATGTTCAGTTAGAATATTAAAAAATAAATTGTTTCTAAACAATTGAATATATTATGTGATAATAAAAGTGAAATTAATATATTTTAAAATCATTTCCAATAGTCATGGTCAAAACACAATGATATATTGTTTATCTTTATAAAATTTAAAGTTGTTGATTGATATATTTTCCTAGAATACATGATAAATAGAATCAAATTATTGATTTTCCCCAAAATCCATACTGAATGAATTTTTTGTGGAATTAGATATGAAAATTCAATTTTATCCACCTATAACAGCTTCCTAAACCCTATAAGAAAGTATCCCCCTCTGTGCTTTGGATTATATAGAAAATGGGGAGATAATGTAAATAAAATTAATAAGTTCTTTATTATCATGTAGTTATCATAATAATAGGGGGAGAAAAAGAAAATTATGAGAAAAAAAGTGAGAAAGTGGGGAAAGATTATCATAACATGACCAATAAAATTTCCTTTCACAAAGGGATGTAATTACATTAAAAACATTACGTCCTATATTAGTGTGGTTTAAAAATACTATTTGAAGGGAATGGTTTATTTTGTTAAAATTTAAAAATAATTAAGTTGTTTGGAAAATTTGAGGTTTGAAAACTTTTTGAGAGTAGAAAAAGTTATTAATGACAACTGTCAAAAAATCCAATGGGGGGGGGGATTGAAGGGAATTTGTGATAAATTGTTTTAACAATGTTTTTGTATTTTTTACAAATATTTTTTTTCTATAAGAACATTTTTTATTCATGATAAGAACCAATCCATCCTAATTATATTTTTTTTAAATATGAAAGTTTATGATTGTTTTAACCAAAACATATATGGGAAGAAATGTTTTTCATTTAAAAATGTTTTTTTCTTGAATTAGATGTTCCAATTGAGAATCACTTGATTGAGAGTATTAGATAAAGTATCACAAAAAATGATGGTGGTTAGAAAGATGATGTTGTAGATAAAAAAACACCATCTATCTGAGGTCCATCAATATGAATATAAATATCCACCAGACTCTGTGTTTGTATAAATGATTGAAGTTTCTATGTAAATAAGTTGTTTTATTTCTAAAGTGTTTTGAGTGAATATTGTTTAGTTAAGAGTTAGAATGTTTTCATAATTTATTTATTAAATAAAACGATGATTCGATGATCTTATTGTTCTAAAAAATCATGAAAAATATCATGATAAAATATTTTTATGAAATGGTGGAATTGTAATGGTTTTATCAGTTCTATAAATTTAGGAACATATTAGATCAAGTAGTTTGGGCCTCAAATGTTATTAGAAGTCATAATGTCAAAATTTGATGAAGTTTGAAGAATCTAAATGTTTCATAGTATAGAATTCCATCATTATGATGATTCTATTAGACTACATATAGGATAGAAAGTCAATCATAATAAATCTATGAATGAATGAAAAATAGTAATGAGCCATGAAATAATCACAGATCATAATGAGATGAAAATGATATGGAGATTTTAATGAGTAGAGGAAGATAAATATGAGTAAGATCAATATTATAGAAACTGAGGAAGACACGATAAATTCAATTTTAGGAAGTTACAACAGGATGAAGAATGGATAGTACGTATGAGAATGATAATTATGAAAAAGACTCAAAAATAATATTTGTGATTTTTATAAAGAGTATAAGAGGTCAATCTTGAAATTATATTTTTTTGTAAATATTAGAGAAATTTGAAAAGGTTTGAAGAAGTAAATGTTAATGTTTAAATGTGAGTGATTTTCAGAGTACTGAAATTTTAAGAAGTGTGGAATGATTTCATGTTACCCGCTCTTGTTTTATTGAGTCTCTTATGAATAGTTTGTTAGTTCATTCAAATTTTTTAACTGTTCAAAAAATAGAAAAAGTCATAGCTACGAATAATTAAATGTCAATGTTCTTTTAGGACTAAGATCTCAGATGAAGATCAGACACTTAAATATTTTTTCCAGAATGGAGAATCATATTTAGATACATCATATTGAGAAGATAATATTGGGTCTTTCAGATTAAAGAATATCTAAATGAGTTTACAAGTTTAGTTTGAGAAGTACATATTTTGAAAGGAATAATTGTATTGAGTTTATCATACTGAGAGAATCAGACTCAGCCAAATTGGAAAAAGGATTCATACTGAGTTATTGTGAATAAAATTGAACAAAGTAATTTTTTGGATCAATTTTTTTTCTATGAAACTTTAAAAAATGATGGGATTTATTATAATATTACGTATCAGGAGATATAAATTGTCTTATAGGAGTTGTATTATTTTGTATGTAATGCTTAATAATAGTTAATTTTCATAGAGGCATGGAAGTGGATTTGGAAAATATGTAGGTTCTTCATACTCTGGGCAAGCCTTGTAAATATTTTGTTCTTTACATGATTTCCAAATTTCTCAGGAATGATTATTTAGTAAAATTTTATATAAAATAAATCATTAATGTTTGTATGGGATATGTTTCTAAATATTTTAAATCTCATAAAATGTAAACAACAGATTCACCCACTACCCTTATCATTTGTTATTTGGTCCATTGGTAATTTGGATACCATTAAATAATTTACGATGGGTAAATATTGATAGAATTGGGTGAGTACCTTATATATTCTAAGACGTGGTGACCTAGAGGGTCTTAAGAGAGGCTATTAATGCTTATATGATTGGGGATTCTCAGATAGTGCCTGGTGATCCCATTATTGATTAAATGATGGATGTTCTTATATAGGACTCCAATGAATTGGGTAATATTATTTGTATTAATAGAAAATAAGGGATATGTTAATAAATGGTTTCTCCAATGTATTTAATTGGGATCTAGTAACTTCTTATGAGGATTTAAAATCGAGTTTGAATGTTATGATCAAAGTTACAAAGAAGGGGTTTTAATTGATTCCTATGGGCTTTAGTGATTTTCTTCAAGAAAATTGGTGTATGAGTTTTTAATGTGAATTATTTATCTAATATTATAATAGAACTTTTATGATATGAGTATAATTTATATAATTTTACATGTTATCATTGGACTAATGGTTTTCTTTCATTGTATATTCCTTATTAAGAATTTATTTTATGAACACATGTTTTTAAATTATTTTACCAGATTCAATGAATGGGTAAGAGAAAGTATGAGAGAATGTGGATAGTAATGAAAAATTTCCATGAAAAGAGATCATTTTTACTTTAGATTTTTTATATTATTGAAAAAATGTATACTAATAGGAAGTGTCCTGTTTTTATTTTAATGTTTTAAAATGTAAGATTCATAACCTAATTATCTAAAACTATAAACCTAAACACTTATGAAATAGAAATAAAATAAATACTAAAATAAAACTAAAAAATATGTAATGTTTATGGACAGTTCCATATACTTAGGTGTGTAATGTTGTAAATGACTTTGGGTGGCCACAAAATGATTTTTGGTGTGATTAGGTAGGTTTGTAATGTGTCGGTATGTTGAGGCAAGAATTTTTGATAAGGGTCAGCGAGAGGAGTTTTGATCAATGTTTTTAGTTTAGGTAACATAAAAATCACATCCAACATTATATTTTGAATGTGACATATGTGTTCCCTAAATCAGAGTTGGATTTTCATGGAAAAGCTATTGTGTTGGTGGCTTGTATATGGACATTGATTATAAATACATATTCAGTTTTTTCCAATAATATGGATGAGTGATGATGTATGTTTAGTGTTAACATATATGTTTTTTTGTAGTTAGAAGGGGAACACACTGAGATATCTTTGGGGTATTGTTTTGGAGTTTTAATTATCTAATATTAAGGTGGGGGTGTCAATGTAACTAAATTAATGGTGGTATGTTAAAGAATACTATGGGGACGACCATTGAAATATTAGGTACATGGATGAAAATGCTATTAGTGATTAGAATAGATTTTATTTTGTAATATTCATATTTTTGTTTCTATTTTTAAGATGATAATTATAGTGTGTTGTAGCAGTTGGAGTGACTTAAGATTTAGGATGGCCCTTAAACATGGTTTTATCATTATGAATGGGATAAATCCATTTAGAGTTAATTTGATGTCTGATGTAGGTCATGAGACGGGGATGGATAACAATGATACTTCCTATGTATGATAAGTGTTAGGGTGGAAATTTTTTAATTCCTCAACTCAATATCGGTGCTCATAATTTGAGTAAATTTTTAATTTTCAATCTGGTTGATGGGATGGTAATTATAGTAGACATTGGAATGAAATTACGAGGGTCGAAACCCTAAAAATGACCAAATTTAGACATGGAATGGGTTTCATTATAAGGTAAAAGTGTCCCGGGGGGTTTCATAATGGTTTAGTACATGATGTTTAATGTTTTTGGGAGGCATGACATGGAATACAATTAGCACAAAATCAGTGCTAACCACGAACCCCAACAATACAACAAATATTTATAGGTGCATGGTTTGTGATACTCTCACTAGAAAAATAACATTTAAAATAAAATATTTTCATTCTATTTTAGTTATAGAGTGACATTAATTCATGTGATTTTGAAATTAGAACATTCAATATCAATTTTTATAAACTATTGATAATTTATTTATTTTATATGTGGTTTTTGTCAGTTTTCTAAAAAAATGCGGGTCAAAGTCAATTTTCATGTAATTTATAAAAATAAGTAATGTTAATGGTTCATAAATTTAATTAATCATAGATACATGATACTCTATTGGATGAAAAAATGAAGACTATGAACTGAATTGTTTTTAAACCAATCGATAAAAGAAAAATAAACATAAATAGTAAACTTAATTTCATTTTTGTGGTTTTTTTCGTTGAATTGATATGTTGTTTTTCGATATTACCCTACTTTATATGAAAGAACTTATAAAAAATAACAAAATAGGATGATATGAAAATTTGGACACCAATTGGTAAATATATTTTGGAATATATATCATCTTAGGTCAATAGGAATAATTATACTTATTCCTAGAAAAAAATCAAAAATATTATCAAAGAAGAAACACAATAACAAAGAAACTTAATGATGAGAATAAATACCATGATCGAATCATGTCATGAAGAAGTGATAGAACATTAATTTAGTTCCAAGAGTACTAGATAGATAATGTTGAAAGAGAGAGAATGATAAGTTTTATAATTTACAAAAAACAATGTTTGGTGATTATGTAATCAATGTTAGGAGGGATATTATAAATTGAAACTATACTATGAAAAAATTGAAATATTGAGCCTTCTTGACTAAAATTCCACTTTGAACAACAACTATATATAATATGGAAGATAAAACCATTCTCACATTTGGTTTTTAAAAATATTTTTATATAAAACTGAATTTGAAGGGTTTTAATTGTTAATTTTATCATTATTTTCCATTAAAACTAATGTTAAATTCATTTGATTATTACTTTTAATGTAAATTTTCTATAAAACAAATTCAAAAGATACTTATGAAGACATTTTAACATCACTTTTATAGAAAACTATTGTTAAAATATCCCATCTTCACTTTTAATGTCAGTGTATAAAAAAAATATACTAATACCCTAATGAAAATATGTCTTTTTATAATAGTGTGTGTAGATGTTTTCTAGAAACCAAACAGATATGTTCAATAAATTGGAGACATGTTGCAGATTTGGTGCATGGAACATGATAAAATCTGATGTAACCCTACTAGGTGTCTGTTTCTGGATAGAGGGAATCACATGGTGGATACACAGTTTAGAAACTCATGTTTCCAAATAGATCTCTCTTAAAAATTTGGAAAATATCATCATTATAATCAAGTATTTTGAGCCTACTACCCCTATTTTTCCTCATCCCTGGTGCATTCCCCTATCATCCATCCAAGATAATATCTTCCTCGTTATTCCTACATGATTTTTGTGGTTTTGGCATGTTTATTCATTGATTTAGGTGAGTATCCTTCTTTGGATGGATTACATTCTTTTCATTCTTCCTCCTCTATAATTTTAGATTTCGTCGATTAATGTTTTTATAAATGATTCAAGAAGAGTAGGGTGGAATATACCATTTATAATTAGTCGTCCATTTCTCTTATCGAATGGATATGTTGATATGAATTCTACATACTATGACTCAATGTTTTGTAAAGGTATGAGAATGTAGTGATTTTTATTATGTTATCTGTCAAAGTTTTTGATTATCTCTAGAAATGGTGCTTTATCTTATGGAATTTCCAAGGGAATAAGTAAGTGGTATGCTATATTATTATTTTTAGATGTTTTCCTAGGTTAATGTGAAGTGGGAGCTTCCAGTATGTTTTATTTACATATTCCTAGTTGTATTTATTTGTTAAAATAATTTTAATTGTTGATAAAAATTAATTGTTTAGAAATTATCATCTGGGTTAGGTAACAATTTTTGATTCACCCATTAGAGGGTTTTGTAATATTTATGACACATGTAACTAAATTTAGGAATCGTTGTACAAGGTATGTGGTACCTAAAATCACCCATTGACTTAGTTTATATTCAATTTCAAGATTTGTCTTCTCACTGACTTATTGTGTTACGAATTTAGAATAAATTTATTATGTGTTTGAAATTGTTTTTCAATAGTTATCAAAATTTTACATGTTTGAACCTTATGAGAATTTTTTTCAAAAAATAATGCATTGATATCATAAGATCCTTGGTTTTGGATTTTTAAATTCTATTCTCAATGAAGAAGGTATTTTGGTGAGAATTTTATTTGAAATTGAAACTAGATATGGTATGTGGAAGGGTATTTTGAAATTGGTAAGTCATCATAGTTTTTAAATAAAGTAATAATAATAAATTATTATAGTAAATTGGTGGACATGGGAATCATAGAAAATACAAAAAATTTAGTTACTTAAATTTGTACAATGATTCATAATTATCGGAAATGATGCGATGAGTACCTTTGATTCCATTGAAATTTTCTACATGGGAATTTCGGAATGATCACCCGAATTCTATATGAAACATGAGGATTTGGGAATTGCAGTATGTGAGCCAAGATTCTTGGTTTTTTGTAAATGAGGGTTGCTAGTATGGGTGAAAAATTCCCACATAACTAATATGTGAAATTTGAGTATGATTTCATGAAATTATTTGGAATGAGAGGTTGAGAAGTTGTATTCGATCGATGACTAATAATGGGAACACCAGAGTGAGAGATTGGATTCAATGAGAATGATAGGATGAGTGAATAGATTCCACAATATGATTAATATAATGAATTCTAGGTTTACCTAAAAGATTCCATTTGAATATTTATGGTTATAATGTTAATTAAGGTTTTCTTTGGAACACATCAACATTATCTCTATTAGGATGTTTTAATCTTGGGAAACAACCTAAAGACCGACATCATCCCACCAATCTCAGGATTCATCCAGGACATGGGAATATGTGGTTATTCATTTTATTAATATAAACTATTTTAAAATTGTTTAAAATAGTTTATTTTATCACACATCCCATGAACATGCTTATCAAACTAGTTAGTTTACAGACACTATTCATGGTAGCCTACGGAGTTATATCCATACCATGCTTGGAAAGCCATGAAACTTGGGTTACCAAGAAAGAAACTATTATTTTTTATTGGGATTTGTCTTATGGTAGGTATCTATGATTGTGATTTAGATATCAAGATTGGAGTTGGAAATTGGTCCATACATGAATCGAGACCAGTTAAAAATGTTCTATTATCCCCAGATTACATTTTCTTCTTATTTTAATTATTCTGTATGATCTACCCATGTAATATTTTTAATTTAAGGGACAATAAATCTTGAATACATCAATTTCTTGTAGTTACTTTACTATCAAAATTCCATGATTATAATGTTTACCTGGTGGTTATGGATTTGATTTTACTTCATCTACTATTATACTCTGATAGGAGGGAATATTCTCCCCATGGTGTTTTTATGGGACCTTACAAATAGTCATCTTCCTCTAGCGCATGGGGAGGTGTTTTTTAGTATTTTGGAGAATTAGTCTAGTTAATATTTATAGAATCAACCTGGTCAGGATGCGAAAATTGAATTTTTCAGTACTCCCCTATCTTTATTCTTAGAAAAATTACGTTCCACCTAGATTGTATCTCCCCCTAAATTTCAGACCATTTCATTCCACATAATAGTAAACTTTTCAGTAATGTTTATTCCTCCTTTATAAATGAATATATCTATTGGAATATTTTCATTGAATTTCCCCCACATCATTGTCATTATCTCCCTTTAATAATATAACTACATTAAAATAACATGGGAAAAAAATAAAAATCTAAGTTGATAAATAGAGTCAAATGGATATGGTAGATTATCGTATCCCCATCCAGCTAAGGAAGGTGTATGATAATAAGTTTTCGACCAATGTTTCTCATATTCTAGATTTGTAAATGGAATAGCCATGATGTCTGCCATTTGTTGATTAATTCTAACATGATCCATTTTGATAACTCCCAACTCCACATTTATTTTTATAAAGTGATAAGTAATATCAATTTGTTTAGTGTGAGATCACTGAACTAGATTTTTTAGAAGTATCATTTCACTCTTATTTACGCAATAGATAACTATAGTTTTTTTGGATTCTTCACCAATATCCTCTATATTTTTCTTCATCCATAGGATAAGGGAGAACGATTTCTTCACTAAGATATATTTTTATACAACCATATTAACATGTGTTCTATCAAAAAATTTAATCCTCCATTCTACACACACATTTCTATTAAATAATGCACCATCACTTTTGATCATTTATTTTATCACATCACCAAACCAGTTCACGTTTGAGAAAGATAAAAAATTCTCAATACATTCCTACATCTAAGAAAAAATAATATTAAGAGTTCCTTAGATAAAGATCATGAAAAATTTAATTATTTTGATATGTTCCTTCTTTATATTACATTGAAAATATAATTACAAACAAATATCTTAAATAATAACTGGAAAAGTTTCTGTAATATATAATAAGATCACCATTATTCTATTATAAACAGAAGTATATAAATATTCCCCATTCTCATGTGTCTAATTATTTTTTTCAATTTCATTGAATGTTAACATTTAATTATATTTTTGTATTTCAAACTTCCAAAAGATAAATCTTTCATACATATAACGATATATAAAAGTGTATATCCCTTTTTTAACCACTCACAACACAAAAAAGTATGTGTGTTCAGCAATCATGAAAATTTATAACATTAACTATAATAAATTAGAAAACAGTTATACTAATATATTTTTTGTTACATGAAATATCATATTATTTATATAAATTAGAACCACGATTTTTTCTATAGATTTCATCACATGGAGATTGTGATCAAAATTCATCCTTTTGTATTACATCTTCTATAAAAATTAGATTTTCTTTACATACCATGCTTGGAATCCTTTTTAAACCATACATGTCCTCAATAAGCTATACAATGTAATTTCCTGACTTCAAATTAAGAAGCCCATACTGCTCAATATATACCACCTCTTTGAGTACACTATGTATAAATTCTGTTTTAAAATTCATTTGATAAATCATAAAATACTTTTGGAATAAAAACCTCAAGTAAGAGTATGATTTGATCAATTTGATCTAGTACAATCGAAATATCATTAGAATCAATACCTTTAAATTTTTATAGAATTTATATATAAATAATTCCTCATCTCAAAAAAATATTCCATTCTAGTAAAATTCATTCTTAATGAACCACTTTGTTCTTATCACATTTTGATGTTTACGACTCTCCATACGACCCCAGGTTAGATTCTAATGAATTTAATTAAATTAATTTTTCTTGGATAGAACCCATTAATCATAATTATCCACCTTTTCATATTATATTTCTTTCACTATTGAAAATAGGCACACATGATCTAAATTCTTCATGCTTCATTCATATGTTGGAACTCATAAATTTCCAAATATATTGGATGGACTAAATTACTTTATAATACATCCTCTCAAAGATATTGATTGAATGTCTTTAATAATTTTTTGATCCTATAATTTAACCATAAAATATTAATTATTTTTTAAACTTTCCCCAACATTAGGTTTTATACATATGTCATAATCATCTTCATATAATTTAGTAGTTGTTTATCATATAGAGATATTTACATTTTTCATATCAATGATCATAACTTTATTAACCTCCAAAATGTTATTAATACATTTTTTGAATCATATATAGTCGTTAAGCAATATTTATTATCATAAAACAACTTCATTATTTGCTATATCTCCATACTTTTGTTGACTTCTCATTTTATTTTGGATATATAATCCACTTCTAATGATTCATTGGTGTTCCAATGAAGGATTTATATAATTAAACATTTAATAGGTTGTTTTATCCTTTCCAGGGCATAGCAATTGCCATTGTTCATTGTACACATCATCTTGTATTTCCTCCTTCTAATAGTGACAAGTAACTAACCTCTCGATGATTAATTCTATAGATATATTGTTTAGCACTTGATTTTTTCTGTATATAACTCTATTCTATTGTTGAGTTTTCATTGAAGTTATAGCAGACTAAATTCTATATTTCATGAAATAATATTCCACCTCAATGGTTTTGTACTCTATTCCATTTTTAGATCAATTCGTTTAATTTAGCGAATAATATCATTATTGTAATTTATTTGTTACATCTTAATGAAATTTGGGACTTCCTTCTTTATCTACATGATATTTGAATTGGAGATAATTTCATAATCATTAAAAAAGATGAAATAGCTCGCACCACATGTTCTAATTCGATGCATTATACCACATACATCCGTTTCAGCCATATCATGTAGACTGGAGGAATATTTATTCTTTTATGATAAGTATTTCCGAATATATTCCCCTACATATATACATAACATGTATTTTCATGTTCTAAAATATGGTTTTGAATGTCTAATTTTTTTCATGAATAATTTATATATTCATTGTTCATGAATGTATCCTAGTCTTAGGTGATAAATGTTTTTTTCCTATTCAATTGAATATATACATGTGTTTTATTTTAATATCCAGCTATAATGAATTGATATTTATCCTATATCCTATCATGAGAGAGTTCCCAACCATGGTTGGATTTATTTCCCCTTTTAGTTTAATTTTACATCAATTATAGTGTACAATCAAACTGATAATACTGTTCTATAATCCATTCAAATAGATAACTTATGTATCCTATATCTCAACCCCTATTAGTCAGGCCCTACTGCTTCCTTCGATCATAAATGCACTATTATTTCAAAAGAAAACATTTCATTAACTCCAAACATTACATTATTTAGAGCGTTTATATTTCCAATAATATTGGATTAACGTTTACTATAAAGGATTTAGGTGATACTATTGTTTTTATTTTAGTTTAATTATATAAAAGTTAAATATTTTATTATTCTTATTTTACATTCAAGAGAATATAGATGATGTTGAGGTATATGATGACTACTCATATTTCTATCCAATATTAGAATTGTAGGCATAATTATATTTATATTCAAATAGGAAGGGTTTATTTTCCCACAAAATAATGTCTTATTGAATTTCATACTGAAGGATATGGTATCACCTAAATCTTTTTGTATGTGATGAAACAAGATATTTCATATCCTATAATATTAATATAATGAATTTAATTCTTATGTACATGTTGTTATGAATGTACCATTAAGAATAAGATTTATGATACACAAATTCTAAGGTATCCTTAAGAAAATGGTTGAGAGTGCATTGGTGATGATGTATTATAATATATTTAAGATTCATATCTTGAATATAAATTTTCTCAATATAACATGATTGGCCAAATGATAATATTTATTGTTCCCATGAATCCTCTACATAGTAAATCATCAAAAAATGTCCATTACGTAAAATATAACCATAAGGGAGATTAATTCATGTGTACAATGCATGTGTTGGCTCAGATATTAACTTAAGAATTATAACAGATTATTTAATATATGATCACTAAAGGATAATCCTATAAGTCCCTTGACATAACATACTTATATGTAATAGTAATGAATGAGGGTGATCCTTGACCATACAAGTCTCCCAGTAACATTATTCTCTATTTATCCAATATCATTTTCATCATTTGAGGATAACACATAATGGATGATGGAGAGATACACATGTGCGACATGAAACCCCGTCAGGTCGTGTACACCTCAAATGGTGGGAATCCATCAGCTTCCACTTATATGAATATCATCAAGGACATTATAAGGTGTCTAAAGTTGAAATTAAGAGGATTTATTTCTCATATATGTAAGGTACACATGGGTTTTAGATTTTATATCATTTCTAGTTTTTTAAAGACTTTTGTAAATGAGAATAGAGATGTAATTTTTTATGCTGTTAATCAATTTTTCTCCCAATAGTAAGTGTTATTAGAACCTTAAAAACCCCAGAAGTTGTGTCAAATCCTACGATGTTTCATGATTCATGATGTATTATTTTTGAAATGAAGAAACACATCCTAATGATATGTAAAGTGTTAATATATTATTAATATTTTCCCTAAACTTATGAATATAAGATAAGTTAACATCAGATTAGAGACATTGAAAAAATGTTATGTGATAATGTATTTATAAGATAATATATCTTATTACTATTATTCAATAATTCATTCTCCATTGGTTCTCGATATTACTTTACACTAATAACATAATAAGGATTTTAAGGTGTAACATATGTTATGTGATAACATAACCTACATCCCTTATTTACAAAACTGATTATCACTAATTTTTTACATATATGGAAAGACAATGTAATTTGTGTCACTTCTCTTGACATTATGTTATACAATACAAATAATCTAGAGTTAAATACATATATTATGTTTTGGGGTAATATTATATTGATAGATCTCAATAATACATTCATATGATAATGTAATATGAGGTCTTCAATTTTATTATTTTCATATTTTTAATACATAATGATAAAAGATATTTTTGTGATACTTATAAGATTATAATTTTTTTAAATTAGTTATTTATAAAGAGATTATAATTAATTAATTAATTTTTATGAAATGATTATTAAGAAATATTTTAATTATTAAATGTTAACATTTAAAATACCATTTACCAAATTATATGTCACTAAATATATTTTTTGTATAAAATATTTATATAGATAATTATGACTGTAATTTAAAATGTTTTTATAAATTATTCAATATGTAAAAAATACAACTTGTTGATATTTTATGATAATAAATTATTCATAATATTCAATTGGAGTTTTCAAATAATGGGATTTATTTGGGATGTTACTTACACCAAATAAAATTACTTTTCATGATTGATATGACCATTGTTTAAATATGGATATATGTATATATGAAATTTATGCTATTGAAAATTATTTCATAACAGATTTTGAATAATAAAGTGTATATAATTCATATAATATAATATATTTAAATTAAATTCCACCAAGTAAACAATACAAGGAGTTAATGTGATGAAATTAATTTAAAGTGTTTATATTTAATATTAGGGAATATCTATAATGATAGGATAAATTATAAAGTGATTATATTTAGATTTTATCTATTAATATTCCATAAATATTTATCTCAGGATTAAATGCATCAAATGTTCATTTATTTAAGAGTTATTCCATAATTTATTAATAGTTATACACTATTTATATTATAAACATGTGAATAATTAGGTTATATTTTTAAATTTCATATTATAAATTTTAATTCCATTCATTACATGATAGGAATGTAAATATAAGAATTAATTTTCATCTAATTTTACATAGGTTTTCAGTTATTGTTATTATCGTGAATTTAGTTGTTAAATATGGTATATAATCATTATTTGTAAGAGTTTTAATGAATTAAATTACCTATTGAGTAATTTATCCTCATGTAGGAGGACTTAGGTTCAATATTTCCACTAGTCTAATGTATTATGTGTTGTTATAGAAATTTGACTGTTGAATATCTATCTCTCTTACATTATTCTTGGAGATGTTTTAAATATTATTCAATCTTGAACCTCGACATGAATGGTTCATCTAAATTAAACATGAAATTTAATTTGACATTTGTAAATATTTTTAGATTCTATTTTGGGGTGATTAGCACAAACCTGTGAGTTCTGTAAATAGATATAAAATAGCATAGTTTGAATATATTGATTTGGTGGATGGAATAGGATTCTAAGACAACATAATTAGTATAATAAATGGATAAATGGATTAAAATTATGTAATATGGTGAGATTAAATTCTATATAAAAAAATATGTTTTAAATTCATTTGAACGTGATAGTTTTGAACACATAAAACATTTAATATGGGTGAAACTATCCATTTTTTGCCCATGGATTATAATATGTAGGGAATTTAAGTATTAAGGTGACCCAAACCATTAGGTCCCTTGTTTATTTAATTTTATTTGGGATAATCTTTGTCGAAAAACCCTGTTTTTAATGATATTGGAAGAATATAGTTGATTTAATATCCATATGATGTAATGGACATGGATTTATCCCCTCAAATATCAATGTGTCATATATAATATGGTTGAAAATAGTTTTCTTCAAGATATAGTCATGTCTCATAAAATGAAAAACTAGTCTACGTCATGATAAATATAGATATTGGATCACTAATACATATGATTAATTCATAATGGTTCGTCGTTTTAGTGGGAAACCAATTAGAATAATATTTTATTAAATGGTAATGAAACATGATACTCCTATGATATGCCTATGATATAGATAATGGCATCATAATAATCAAACATTTCTTTTAGATTAATACTTATAATAAGAATATAAATTTAAAAAAAATCATTTTAATGGTATCATAAAAAATGTTTTTATTTAAATAAAAAAAATTTATGTTTTAATGAAATGCCTTTTCGATTAACCATGTATTGAAAATTTTCAATAAGTTAATCTGTTTTCTCATGAGATGTATTGAATGATTAAATTAAAAATTCAAAAGTATTGGTATTTAAATAATCTTATAGATTTTATTTTTATATATTCAATATGATTAGTCATGTCAATGATAAAAATATGATTGAGTGTACTAATAAATTTGTGAGACAAGAGGTGTAATTATTTCTTATTTTAGTTAAGTAATTCATCACATTTTAAACAATATAAATTTAGCAAACAAATGAGTGAATTTAATAAAATTATTCCAATATTCTCAAGTGTTGAGAAATAAGAACTGAGGATGTAATGTGTAGGTTTGTTGTTTGATATATACATTAATAAAGGGTAAAATTTCAAACCAGAAAAAGGAAAATTTAATGGGGAGTCCAAAAAAAATTCTATGAGTAGTAAGTCAAGGTTATTGAAACATAGTGGTGAAATATGGAAGGATTTATTCATGCTGATGACATAATTATTTAATATACATAAATGGGGCTTAAAATCTCTATAGAATTTACATGTCCAGTATTGGGGTAATAGAAGTTGATTCTTTGGTTTATACTATAGGTGATACTAAATTTACAATTTACAAATGTCGTAAATATACATGTGTTTAAAAACATAAGATAAATTTGGTAGGTCAAGTAATTTTAATTTAAATAATGTAGAAAATAGTTTCTATATGATATATTTTGATTTAAAATAATATATCAATCGTTTAAAGATCTAAAAAATATTTTAATTTTTTATCAATTATCTTATGTTATAAGAGATGTTGTTTGTAAAACATATATTTTTTTAATTAACTAAGATGATTAATTATGTACAAATGGTTTATGACTCATTATATTTAATAACATTTATTAAAAAATGTGGTAAGGATAAAAGTGTTTTAACAAAGATAAATGGTTTATCCAGTTTATTTAAAAATGAATGAGGGTGTTCCCACCACCCACTAATTGTATAATTTAATAAAGTGTTATTTTTAGTGGTAATTTCTCTAAAAACAAAAATTATAATATATGATATGAGAACAATGTTAATTTGTTAATGTTCTATACTGATAAGAGATAAGAGTAATCTTTTTAATGAAAACATAATTTTGTATCTTATCAAGAAATTATAATTATAATAATGTTTCTTAGAGTAAACTCATATTATGATTAAACATATAGATGTTAGAAGTTAAAATAATAAAAAATTATTCGAATTAAATTACAATAGTGATTTTCACATAATATCCTATAGTGTTTTGGATATGTGATAGTATAGATAAAAAGTTAAATAGTTTCATTTTGTTTATATGTTATGTTGAATATCACGATTTCATAAAAGATTATCTCATTCAAATTAACAAGTTAAATTCACTTGATATATTAAGATCATTTAGGGTATGGATGTAAAAATTAATGAAAAGAGTTACATTATATTACCATAACAATGTTAATGTCACTTTATCCTAAAATGATTTATAATGTGTTCAAAAATATTAATGTATATACATATATTATTATGATAGGTTTTTTAGGTAAATGGTTGATAGAAATAGTTCCATGGACAATGATGTTAAACTTAAAAAGAGTTGTATTTATAATATAAAAGTTAACATAATAATATTTGTTTTAGTGGAGGTAAGAATTTTTAATAAGTTCATGGAGTTCATAATTCATCATATGATTCCGAAAAATTACCATTATACATATATTATTTATTCACATATGTCACTAAATAAAGTGTATAATGGGTGAGTCTTATAATATTTTCATACATAGATATGACAAGAGTTAAATACAAGTGTAATGAGTAAATAAAACCCAATAAAATATATCAAAAATATAGGATGATTTTCTAATGTATAATATATTTTATAGTACATATGTGATTATATATGGTTTTAGTAATCATTTATAAAATAGTTTATGAATTTAAAATGTATCGTATAAATGAATTATCATCTTTATCAATAATTCAGGAAAGATGCATAAATGTATAAATTGTTATACATATCATGGCATGTTATGATAAAAGAACTCTCAAATTAAGACTATAATTTATCCATAATAAATGATCAGTATGGATTATTATAGGTTATGATGAAATTTTATGTGTAATATGTGAAGTATTCTTATCTTTTTTATAGAATATACTCATTAGGAACAAAAAATATTTTGTGCAATAGATGGACCACTAAGTATACCACATGGGGTGTCATACATTATGTCTATGTTATACGAGGGGTATATGGATCATATTGAAGACCCCATTATCAAAATATGGTTTGATAATTAGTATAACAACATTCATAATTTGATAAATTCATTACATATTCCATTATTTCATATATAATTGATGTGGGGTGGTTTGATTATAATCATTTCATCAGATAGTGTTCAACCAAGATGGGATTTATCTTTTGTGGAAATTATGTATTATGTTCTCTTGATTTTGATAGACTAGGAAGTGTATGGAGGCACCAAGATGGTATATATAACATTCCTATCTTTTCATGTGAGGGTAATGTGATATGATCATCTATAAATTTAAATGAAATTTGATGAGATCATTGACCTAGTTAGTCTATTCTGAGAATATAGAGAACATGTGGGTTTCATAATTGGGATTGACATACTCGTCATCCTATGATCACTTGATGGATTTGAAAAATGGAACATATGAGGGTGAATAATATTACGTTATGTAGCAGGTTGATACATGTATAAATATACATGTGATTAATAGTGATCATTCTAAGTCCCTTTATTTATTATGTATTATTGATGCTTGGAAAAAGATCTCTCTTTTCATAAATTTATGAATCCCTATGTTCATATTTTTTATCAATTATTTTAAAGATCTGGGGAAACATATTTTGGTTGACTTATTATGGATTGCATATGAATTAATGAGATACACTGAAAGTGTTTTAGAGTTAATCCAGAATAGTTTTTATGGGTAGTCAAATGGTATTATGTAATATGTTAAATAAGGTTGATACCAATAAAAAACACATTTGGATTAACTCTATAACACTTTTAGTGCATCTCATTGATTCATACTCAATCCATAATTAGTCAACCATAATGTGTGAAACCATGAGACATAAAAAATCGATAAAAAAAATTAATATCAGGATCCATATATGTATGAAAAGGGAGACCTCAAGAAAAAAAATTAATGGTATAAAATAAAGGGATCCGGTATGATATCCATTAAATATATGTATATATATACATGTCTCAACATTTTACAAAACATGATAGCATTCACTCTCATAAATTCCCTTTTTCTATGTTTGCGAGTGACGATGGGACATAGATTTTGTGAATCCCAAAAAGGAAACTCATATGTCATCTATTCTTTAAGTATAAACTGACCTTCTTGATGATCACATCAAATTAGGATTACATTTATAGATTATCATATCGAATTCCCCTCATCCAAATATCTAGGAAGGTTATATATACTGTATGGGTTCCTCCACACACTTCCCAGTCTATCAAAATCAGGACCCCATTTTCCATACTTGTTATAAAAGAGGATAAATACCATCTTGGTTAAACCTGGTCTGATGAAATGATTAGAATCAAACAACCCCCACAATGATTATATAAGAAATAATAACTGATGTAATAAATGTATCAAATTATGATGTTTTTTATACTATGAATTTCACCATACTTAAATAATGGGGACTTATATATGATCCATTCACCCATATTATACCATCGACATAATGTATGGCACCTTATGTGGTGTACTTATGGGTCAATCTAATTCACAAAACATTTTTGTTCCTCTTGAGTATAGTTTTTAATACATATAAGAATTTTACATATATTAAACATAACATTTCATCATAAACTATAATAATACCTATTGAAAATTGAATAACAATAAATTGTAGCCTTACTTTGAGAAGTCTATAGTTATAAAATTCCTTGAAATGTATATCAATATATATATTTATATAGCAAACATGAAATAACGAAAAATTAGATATTTATTTTATAAGACAAATTTAATATTCTTAATAAATTTTTAGAATTCTTAATAAAACCCTATATAATAACTTATGTACAATATAATATATTATATATTAGAAAATCAACATTGTTCTTTGTATAATATATGAGATTTTATTAAATCATAAAATATATATTTCTGTCCTGTCATATCTATATATGACTATATTATAATACTCTACCACCAAAATATTTAATGATTAACATATATGGAGATATAATGTTTCAATAATGGTGAAATTTACATATAATATTCTGAATTTTTTACTCCATCAACATATTCATACTTCTTAACTCGAATACAAAATATTTTATAATATTAACATATATAATATACATAAAAATCTTTTTATGTTTTTCGACCAAAACTTTCCCCTGAAATCTTATTGTACCAATATATCAATTTATATTAATACATGGGAACACATTCGTAACACTTTTATGATAATGTGACATACACATTTTTATGGTAATTAAATTAAAAATTTTACTTAATCTGTACCACCGTACCCTAAAAATCTATTAAGATATCTAGTTAAATTAACATGGTAATTGGACTGGTGTATTAGTTTATAAAATCATGATATTATAGTTTATATAATAACCAATTGTAACTCTTTAAATTATTTCTAGACTCTCACATATCCTAAAATCTCTATGATATAAAGTGAAACTCACTATTGTAATTTTGAATGTATAAAATTTTATTTCATAGATTGGAAATTCAATAAGTTCATTCATACTCTCAGTAGCCTATAATAAACTTTTTAATAATTAGGATTTCCTAATAAGATAAAAATTAATATTTACTTATATGATAAATATTATCTCTTATAAGTGTTAATGTTGAAAGAAAACATTTTTTACCATATCATATATTGTAAAATATTTCTTATGACAAGATTCCTATGAAAAAGAAGACTTTATTAAAACATACCACCCATGGGTGGCGGGAACACCCTCCATCATTTTTCAATAAACTCGATAAACTCTTCATATTAGATAAAACTATTTCTTTTAACATTTCCACCTTTTTAAGACATGTTATTAAATCTAATAAATAAGTAACAATGTTTAAAAAATTAATCAACTCCCATCACTAAAAATTCTATGTTTATCAAAAAATATATCTTATCATATAATAGAAATGAGATAAAGATACAAATATTTTTGAGATCCATCTAGGATTGATATATTCCATCACATTAAAATATTTCAGGTAGAAAATCTTTGCTACATCATTTAAATTCAATTTTCCTGATCTATCAAATTTTTCAAATGTTTTTCAACTCATGTATATTTAGAACATTTTTGATGTATATATTCAGTATCACATACAATATAAACCAAATAATCAATTTCTATGACCTCAATACCAGACATAGACATTCTATAATGTCTCCCAAACCCCTTTAGGTACGTTACATAGTTATATCATTTGAATTCATTACACCTTATTCATTTCTCCATTATGTTTCAACAACCTTGAATAAATACTCAATGAAATTTTTTTAGACTCTCCAGTTAATTTTTCTTATTCTATTTGGATATTTAATCTAATTATATAGTATACACAACATAAGAAAACTAGATATTACATGTCCAGTTAATATTTTTTCAACACATGAGAGTGTTGGAAAAATATTTAATGAATTCAATCATCTTTTTGGGACATTTTCATAGATGAAAATTGAATGAATTACATATATACAATAAGCCTTAATGACACTTCTATTCTCATAATGTTTTCAATACATTAAATTTTTTTTTCTATCATTAACATTCCCATTCATATTGAATATTAAATACTAAAATTTATTAGATTATTTAATAACCAATACATTTAGAACCTTAATTTAATTATTTAATATATCTCATGTGAATCTAGATTAACTTGTTGAAAATTTATAATATATGTTTACTCAAGAAAGTGTTTCTTTAACACATATAATTTTCTATTTACATGAAAATTTAATTAAGTTACAATTATAAGAAGTTTCAAAAATTAATCTTTGACTTAAAAGTATTAATCTCAATATTATGTTTGATTATGATGATGTTATTATCTATATAATAATCATTTATCATATGAGTATCCTGATTTGTTACCATTTAATAAATCCTTATTTTAACTATTCTCCCACTAAAATGACAAACCTTTTTAAATTCTTCATATATTTTAGTGAGGGGAGTCATATATTTCATCATGATATACCCTAGTTTTTTCATTTTATAATAAATGAATATATCTACAAGAAAACTATTTTAAATAATATTATATATAAAACATATATAGTTGAGTGTATAAATCAAGGTCCAAACCATTACATGGATATAAATTTAACTATATTCATAAAATATAATATTAGTTAGGGTTTTCTAGCTAAGTGTAACCCAAATATAGTTACATAAACAAGGGAACTGATGGTTAGGGTTACCTTATTACTAACTTTCCTGACACATGATAATCCATGGGAAACAATTCTTAGGGTCACCCATGCTAAATGATCTATGTCTTGACAATTTCCACTATTGAATGAATCCAAAGCTTAGTATTTTGAGTGGGATTTATACTCACCATATTACCTCATTTTGGTCCCACTATAAATTTATTATAATGAAGATGTTTTCTTGGAATCCTATTCCATCCACCAAATCAGTATATCCATACTACATGAAAGTGTACGTATTTACACAACCCATAGTTTTGTGTTACCCACAAAAATAGAATCTAGATATATTTACACATATACAAATACATTTCGTGAACAAGGTAGTAGAACTATTCATGTGGGGGTTTAGTATTATTTGATATTTAGAATCTATTGAATAATAAAGCCAAATTGGTAAATACAAAACCAAAATATTTCTAAAAACATTTATTAGCCTCTAGACTAGTGGGAAGATTGAACCCAAGTCCCTTTCATTGAGGATACATTACTCAAGAGATAATTCTATTCATTAAAACGTTTATTCAAATTAATATATACTACATTTCAAAACTAAATTTAGGATAATAACTTTAACTAAAGATTATTGTCAATGTAGAAGAAAAATAATTATTATATTGAAATTCCCAGCTTGTAATGAAAGAGATGAAAATTTATAAGAACAAATTTTAAATTGTAACCCAAGTATACACATGTTCATAATATAAATCGTTTATAAATTTGAATAAATCAAGGAAAAAGTATTATATAAATGAATACATTACATGTTTAGTCATTAAATAAATATTTATGGAAAATAAATAAATAAATATTTACTATAATAATTTTATAACTTATTTTATCATTACATGCATTCCATAATATTAGATATAAACACCTCATATTTATTTCATAATATGGACTCCTCGTATTATTTATTTTATGGAATTTACATTATGTATATGATATTTTATGATTTATATAAACTTTATAATTCAACTAAAATTATGTAATAATTTTAAATAATTTAAATATAATATATATCTATATATTCCTATTTATGATTTGATAATACCAATCATAGAAATAATTATATGTGTTGTAAGTAGCATACAAAATAAATCCATTAATTTGACCAATAGAAATTAAATATTATGAATAATTTGTAATCATAAAATATTAACAATTTTTATTTTGGATTTATTATTTAATTTATTAATACTTTATAAATTACACTAATAATTAACAATAATAATATTTTATAAAAAACAATAATTCTTGAAATATAAATTGTTAAAAATTATTTTTAATATAAAAATTTAATATTGGGAATATTCATTAAAAATGATTCAGATAAATTTATTAACTAATTATAATCCCTTTATAATTAAATAATTAACCGAAAAATTATAAACTAATAAGTATCACAATAATATCTTTTCTAATTATTTAGAAAAAAATTATAAATAATAAAATTGAGGGCCTCATATTAAATTATCCCATGAATGTACTATTTAGGTCTATCAATGTAGTAATAACCAAAACATAATATATAACTTTGACTCAATATTATGTGTATTGAATATCCTAATTTCTAGAGAATTATCAAACATTATATTTTACCACAACATAATATTATATTGTAAATTATTGATTAATAGTTTTTAAAGAAATGGATACAGGCTATGTTATCCGATAACATATGTTTCACCATAAACTCCATATTGTGATTTCTGGATAAATAAATATCGAGACCCAATGTTGATTACATTACTGAATAACAATAATAAGAGAGACTATATTAAGAATACCTCATCAAATAACTTTTTTTGTATATCTCTCATCACATGCTACCTTATCAAATAATCATAAATTTAGGGTCACTATTACGATTACATTAACACTTAACCTAATGTTAGGATGAGGTTCTTCATTTAAGAAATAAGAATTCATGAATCATGATATGTATTAGGATATAACACCACTTGTTTTCTTTCATGGAATTATTATAACACTTAATAGAGGAAAAACAGTTATTTATAAACCAAAAATTATATCTCCATCATAGCTTACAAAACTCTTGAAAAAAATGAATGAAATTGTAAAACCCACATGTAACTTACACTAATGAGCCAAAAGTCATCTTAATTTCAACATTAAACACAATATAATGGACTTGATCACTCACATTCGTTACCATATCATCTATGTAGTCTTTTTAAATTGACTTATAAGATTCTTCTTGAGTGATCATGTATTAAATCATCTGTTATACTTCCTATTTTAATGTCTCAGCCAACACATGCCTTGAAAACATGAATTAGTCTACCTTATGGTTATATATTATGTAATGGATAATTCAAGATGATTTAATAAGTGTAATATTCATGAAAAAAATAACTATTATTTTTTTCTGAACAATCGATGTTGAGACAATTTATATTGAAGATATGAATCTTAAATATATTATATCACATCCTCACCAATTCACTCTCAAGATTATTTTTAAGGAATATTTATAAGATTCATATCATCAAGATTGTTCATATAAATACATTCATAGTTTTATATTCTTAAGAATAATATGCATTATATAAATGTTATAGGATATGACATATCCTATTGAATCACATAAAAAAGACTTGAGATAATTCCATATACTTAATAATAAAGGTTAGTCAAACTTAATTTAGTTGGAAAATAAACCCTCTCTATTAGAAACTATTGAGGAATACGACTACACTTCCTATGATGTAATGAAATATTAGAGGATTTCATATAAATTAAAATGATTGAGAATCTATTGAATATAAAATAAAATGAATGAGAAGGTTAACTTATCTATAAGGAATCTAAAATAAAAAAATAGCATCACTTTGATCCATGATAGTGGATATTCATCCTCTATGACTGGAAATATAAACATCTTAAATAATGTAAAGATAAGAGTTCGTTGAATGGTTCGTTTTTTGAAATAATAGTTCTTTGATGATCAAAGAAAGTAAAAACTCATGACTTAAAAGAGTTATATCATGAATATATAATTTCTCTTTTGGAATGGATTACAATAATAAATTTGAGCATGATTAAAAACTATACATGATGTAACATTAACAAAAAATGGGTACATGATCATAAAAATGTTGAGAACTATCTAATGAAATGATGGAGGAAAAATAATAACTTATTATATGTGGATTTTTAAATAAACACCTGTATCTATAAAATTGAATAGTAGAATAACATGTATCACATAGGACTAGTATACAATCACCAACAAAGAATATAAAAATTATGCCAGAAAAAAAATCCAAACCTAATGTGATTTCATGAAAATACAGGTTATGATTGTATATAGTGAAATGTAGTATGAAAAAGTATCTAAAAAAGTAATATTTCATCCAATGTTCATGATATGGCCAACACTGAAGTGTGTGGTCCAATTAATCTATTTAACACAAGTCGAGAGATCAATTTCATCCTTTTTAATGACTATAAAATTGAGTTCAATTCTTTTTTCATGTTTATAAAGAAATAAGTCATGGACTTCATTAATATGTATCGAATGAATGTCAAAAATAAGACCAGTTAATCAATTAAAAAAAGATATCTGATAATGTATTAGAGTACACATCCATTGAGGTGGAAAAGTAATTCAAGAAACATAGAATTAAGTTTGAGGTATCTCATGTGAGATCTTTGAAATATAATAGAGTCATAGAAAGAAAAAATCAAATGGTAAACAATATGTAAATTGTATTACCATATGAGAGGTATTTTCTTGTCACTATTAGAAAGATTCAATATAATATGCATTACACACTGAAAAATGGAAATTACTAATCCCTAGAAGAGATAAAATTCCCTATAAAATCTAGAATTATTGGAATTTTTCATTTTACATATTTTGATTCTTTGGAAGAGAATTATATATCCAAAATAAAGAAGGAATTCAAGGAATATATGGTGATTTAGAAAATAAAAATTTTATTTGAAGATAATAAACAAAGTGCAAGGACTATATATGATAAAAAAAATTGTTGAATATTGTTTTGGATGGTAATTATTTCATGGTGTTTGATAAGAAAGATGGAAAAGGTTCTAGATGATAAAAAAATAATGAATTTGTGAATATGATAATGAAATCTCAATAAAACATAATGCTGTGAAAAGTACCCCAAATGACTAATATTTTGAGGTTAAATCATTCGAGATGAAATTTTTTAAAGACAATAAATCTACATCTTAGAGCGGAAATATTAGAATTAAATTTCATCCACTAAATATATTTAGAAATTGATTTGCAACTGCATAGGCATAACACATAAATAATTTAGGGTAAGAAAATCTATTTTCTACAGTTGAAGGGATATAATTTTAAGAAGTTGAATATTACAATTCGTGGGTTAGATCCATGAAAAAGAAATATGATAATTTTTTATAATAAATCCTTGTATATTATAGACAAATATAAACAAAAAAAATTTGATAAGAACAATGTAGGTCATTAAGAATAATTTTGAAATGATTCAAAAAGTGAATGGAAATTAAGAGAGTTTTACATATAAAGTCAGTATAAAATTAATGTTATTTATGCTGAAGATATATCCACACCAGTGGATTGAATTGATATAATAATACCCTTCCAAATTTTTTTGATTCAAATAGGATTTACAATTTATAAATTGAATGTTAATACTAAATTTCTAAATAGTGTACTCAATGTGGTGGTTTATATTTATTATAATGGGATTCCTAATTGGAAATAATAAAATTATAGTTAATAGGTTAATGATGTCCATATATGGAATGAAAAATAATTCCATGCATGGTGTGTGTAGCTAAAATCATATTTGTAGAGGATAGAAATCGAAAGGACCAGTTTTGATCACAATCACTATGTGATGACTTCTATAAGAAAAAATTCATCATTAACATTTATATAGAATATATCATATTACATGTATCTTATAATAAATTTAATTGAGGATTTTTTTAATATAATAAGGTTATAATTTGAAATTTCCTTGATTATTGAACTCACAAACTTGTGGGGGTTAAATGTGGATCGAAAAGTGAAATATCACTTTATCTCTCAAACTATGTATGAAAAAAATATGTCGAGGAAGGTTAATATACATGAATATAGTCCTATTTTAACATTGATTGTAGTTGGAAAAAAGCATGGGAATCATGATAATGGGAAATACGTTCACACTACTATTTATAATAGAATAATTTAGTGCTTATTATATATTGAAAGAACTCACCTAGATATCATTTAAGTGATATGTTAAGCATCCTATTTTCAATGTAATCTAATAGAGGAAAAAATTATAGTGGTGAAATTGATCATAATATATATCTAAAGTACTCTTAATATTTTTTTTCATTGGATTTATAAAGTGATTAAGAATTTTTTATATTTTCTAATGTAAATTGGATTGAAGAAGTGCTAAACTGAATTCCAAAAAATAATAGTGCATTATTTAATAGAAGTAAATGTGTAGTGCATATGATTAAAAATTTGGAGAAAATATATATTAACATGGAAATAGATATATACATCTTAGTAACAAAATAATGAAATCATCTTATATGGATGATGAAAAGGTTAAAACATATTGATGTAAAATAAAAACAAACAATAGTTATGTTTTTTGATAACAAGAGTGAAATTATACTGAATAAAATTCTATTTCATTACTGTAATACAAAAATAGTTGAGATTAGACATCAAAATATCAAATAAAAATGAGGAGTTGGGTGTGATAAAAATGGATCATGGTGGAACTAATAATTATTTTGTGTAAATCATGACTTTTCCTTTTGAAACTATAGAATTTGAGAAAATTTGGTTGAATGTTTTTTCCAATCACCTTTCTCAACATGATGAGGTTAGGATAATACACTCTTCTAATTTGAATATATTTTATTACATTTATTTTTTAATTTTTTCAGGTAATTTTCATTTATTTATTTGTTTTTAAAGGGAGATAACAACTATGATGTGGGTGAAATAAAATGAAAAAACACCAATGGGGATATTGAATGATAAAGGTGGAAGAAAATTTAGTGGAAAATTATATCCTTAATTGGGAGAATAATATATGAAATTTATAGGGGGATACAATCCATTCGGAATGTAATTTTTATGAATATATAGATAGGGGAGTACTATAAAATTTAGTTGTGACATCCTAGCGTAGTTCACTCAATAAATAGTAAATATATTGATTCTCCATAAGAACTCAGACAAACCTTCCCATGAGCTAGAGGCTGAGGACGAGTGGTAAGGGCCCTTGGAAACTCCATGGGAAGACTATTCTCTCATATCAGAGTATTATAATATCTAATGTGAAATAAAAACCATAACCCCCAAGTAAACATTGTAATCTGAGCATGTTATATTAAACTAAATAAAACAACAGATGTAATAATGACTTAATGTCCCATACATTCCAAATAATCCTCTGGTGGATCATACATAAGAAGTAAAAAAATAATTTAAAGTAAACTATGGCTAATAGCCCACCCTCAACTAGTCCTGAGTCATACCTGATCCCTTTTTATGACTCCAACCTAGATAAATAAATCACAATCATTCATACCTACCCTAAAACATATCCCTATAAAAAATAATAGTGACATCATAGTTATCCATGATTCATGGTGTCTTATGTATTGTTTGGGTATAACTCAGTAATCCTCCACTAATGATGTCCCTATATTAAGCAGTCTAATAATACTGTTTATGTGATGTGTAATAAAATAGGCCATTTTTAAAAATTCTAAAATAGTTTATATTAATGAAATAAATGACCCCTGAAGCTCAGTTTCTTGATGACAATTTAGATTAGTTGAATCATGTTGATCATTATATCATTGACCATGATCCACACTACATACTTCGGCTAATGATGTGGTGCTTATGTTCATTTCTTGATTCTTGTTCCAACCATAAATATTCCATATGGATTCTAGTAGGTCATCCTAGAATTCTTGGTATTAATCATATTGTGTATTCTAGGCACTCATCCTATCATTCCAATGGAATCCAATATCTCAATCAGGAATTCCTATCATCATTCATCAATCAATTACACGAGCTCATCCTATCCTTCTAACAGAATTAGGGAACTCGTTCTTAAATTTATCACATCAGTTTTCTGAGGATTAGGCACCCTACCAAGCCTCCCATATTTACAACACACCAAGAATATATACTCCCATACGATCATTCCCAAGTCATCTTGTATCATATGAAATTCAATTGTTCATCCCGACATTCCCAAGCAGAATATGTTAATGGAATCAAATGACCACATCTTAGAATTCCCATGAATTAGGAATTATTGTAAAGATTTATCTAATTAAAAATTTATTTCATTTATTTTCCTGAGTCCCATGGCCAACAATTTACTATAATCGTCAATATTTATTTATTTTTTTAAAAACCAATATAACACACAAATTTAAAAATACGCTTCCACATACCACTTCCAATTTAAATTTCAAATAAAATTTTCTCAAAAACACAATATTTATTGAGAAAACAATTTACTCACCAAAACCAAGGGTCTATTGCTATCAATTTATTCTTATAGGAACCAAATTTTTATAAGAATCGACCATGCAAAAGGGTGATACATAGAGGAAAAGTAGTTCAAACATTTAATTAATTTATACTAAAGACATCACTCAGTAAACTAGTGAGAACAAAAACCCATTAAATTGTATATAAACCAACACTATGGGTGAATTTATCAACCACCTACCTTTTAAAATGAATCAAAAAATTAATTAATGGTCATAAAAATTCCAAGTCCCTCTAAGGGGTGAATCATACACTGGTACCTAACCCCCACCATGATGTCTCAATAATTAATTATAATCGATAATTACAACCAGTTTAACAATAAAACACACCTGAGTTTAAATAAGTAAAATCCACTGAAAGATCTCAATGAAAATTAACCAAGGAAAATTCATTAAAAACGAATCTAGAATACCCTAGACTACTTCCCATGCCATTTCCCTAAGAGGCATCCCCATTTTTATGGTTAATTAAAAACAACATTGATGGGAAACAAAATAAAATATACTATAGTCTCATACTATAAGAAAAACATTGAGTAATAGTTTATAAAAATTATCTCAAAATATTCATTATGAAAACTAAGTGGAATCTTAATAATAAATGGGTTATTCTAACATGATATGGATGAATCGTTACAAAAATCATAAATCACCAAACTCGTATATTATAGGGGAGGAATAATGAGGGGAATATAAGCCACTAGAATAATGATAGTCCCCAAAAACATTAATGAAACAATATATAAACACCAAAAATAAAATAGAATTAATGAGTAGGACTAGATATTGGGTGGATATGAGTGGAATTCATAAGGGATCATGAAAAATAAGCGATGTCGTCTCAAAATACCTAAGGGACAATTCAACATTTTTCTAAATTTTAAAGGGTGAAACATTTCGATACATGATTTTCTTAATTGTGTAATAACTGTGTCATCCCGTATATCAAAAAAAAACCACCTCGCATGGTAACAACTCACTATTTCATATACTATGTGCCAAATTTTCAACATGTGCTCAATTTATTAAATACATTTAAATGGTCTGCAGGAAACTACTACACATATTAGTATAAAAAAATACACTTTTACATTAGGGTATTAAAATCAGTTTTTATATAAAAAGACATAAAAAGTAAAGTGGGAATATTTTAGAAATTGTTTTATATAAAACCAATGCTAAAAGGGGTTTTGATGTATATTTAACATTTGTTATATATGATATAAACATTAAAATTAATAATAAAAATAATTTAACATCAGTTTTGATGAAAACTAATGGTACAAATAATAATAAAAACCATATAAGTTCATTTATATAAAAAATCAATGTTAAAACACTAAAGTGATAATGGTTTTATGTTCGTTTATATATATAGTAAATATTAAATGTAATATTTTAGTCACATAGATTCAACATTTTCTTTCATTCACAGGGTAGTTTCAATTTTAAATATCCCTTCTAAATTTGATTACATCACCACCAAACATATTTTTATGTAAATAATACCACATATCATTATCACTCTTTAATTATTCTTTTATCTTGTCCTATTTGAACCACATTAATATTTTATAAATTCATCATTCGATGATTTAGTCATGGTATTTATTATCATAATTAAATTTCATTGTTATTTTTATTCTTCACTGATAATATTTTGATGATTTTTTTATGAGGAGGAATGATTATTCTGATTGAGATAAAATGATAAATATTCCATAGGAGATTTACCTAAGAGAGCCCAACATTTATTTTCATTCGCATTTGTGGTTTCTTTTATGAGTTATTTCATAGAAATAAATATTAATATAAAAAATTAATATATAAATTCAAAGGAAACTATCTCATGAAATGAAATTAATATGAATATTTTAGTTTATTTTTATTTTATCAGTTTTTTTCAACAATTTTTAGTTCATATTCAACATTTTTTCTGCCATTAAATTAATGTGTATCTATGATTTAATAAAAAAAATTTACCTTCCACATCACTTATTTTGATAAATAACAAGGAAAGTGACTTTCAACACAAGTTTTTTTTGGAAAACCAACATCAAAACAACAAAAAATTAGTAATTTAACATTAGTTTATAAAAAAATATGATGAAAGATAAAATTTAATAGTTAGATCTAACATGGTCACAATATAAATTAAATTAAAAATAAATAAACTTATGTTAAATGTGTTTTTTAACAAGTGATAGTTTCAGAAACTACGTGCTTATACAATTTAGTTCATAATAATGGGGTGCATGGTTAGAAATAAATTTGGGCTAAATTTGTGCCATGTCCATCCTCCTCAAATCATTAAAAATCATGTTCTGAACCATTGAGACACCCCTCTGAACACTTAAACCCTATAACATAGTTCATTCTATGTCTAAATTAAGTCTTTTTCTAGGTTCCCACCCTTGGAATTTTATTCTAATTTCTACATTAAAAACAATCACATCCACTAGTTTGAAAATTAATTATTTCATCAAATTATGAGTACCAATATGCTCAAGTAGGATATGTTTTGTCTTTTGATATACATATAATTCATATCAGTCCAATGGATAGGTGACCATGAATGTATCCTTTTTTAGAGTCTTGGGGATACACAGATGCTAACATATCCTTAAGTAGAAGATTGTGATGACATATTTAACAATGTATTATGATATTCATACAATTCATATCTTGAAGATACATGGTATCAATGTAGAATTACATGGAAAACAAAAACAACTCTCATTCACAGGAATCATTCATGAAGGAGATCTTATAGAAAAGATATTTATATATAATGTAATGACATGAGTCAGTAATTCATACATATGATTTACGTATTGTATGTGGAATTAACTCATGCATTTTAATGTGATAGTTAATATATGGACACCTACGGAGTATCCACTATGTCTCTACAAAGAGCATACTACCATGTGGTGGTAGTACATGTGAGTGTTGGATGATTGTCTAAGACTCCTCAGAACCTAATGCCCACTTTTTTCTACCTCATGTTCATCATGACATTCAATAAAATAATAGATCATAGAGGGATATACATGTGAGAGGTGATTTCTCATATACTCATTGATACATATAGAGATGGGAGTTATTCGTCAAACACTTAGTTAATCATCATTAGGAAAATTCAAAATTCAAATGAAAAATCTATTCTGGATCATCTATACAAGGAACTCATGGGTTTTTCAATGACATTTTTTTTTCAGTTTTTACACAATTTCTATAATCTATCATAGAGATATTGGTTTATGCTTCTAAATCGCTTCCTCACAATCAAATAAGAGTTTCTAGAACACTATGAACCTAATATATTCATCTATATATGATTTTCATGGTTATAATTTCAACTTATTCTCATAATACAATAAATATATTTATCCCAATAATATTAAATAATTATGGAATAACTGATAGAGAGAATTTATTATATTGGATGAAAGATATGGACTCATTTGTATTTTCTTAATTTTTGGTGTTTTCCTTCAAATATATATCCACCTATTCGAAATAACACATGTTATACCCAATATATCTATAAAATTCACACTTTTTTAGAGAAATTATCTTTTCTTCAGCATCCCTCCACATGTATCAAGATTTTAAATTGCATGTTGATAATAGATTGACCCTCTATCATTGAATAATATTGTAAACCATTTGTTTAACATTATTATGAGATATTATTTCTTATTATTTTTATATCTCCATATAATAACCAATATCTCCATCTTTCCATATCCTTTTTTGACTTTTGATAGTTCATAATTTTTATTTCTCCACATTTAATTCATCCCTATTTTATCACTTTTACTTGTGTCACTGATCATTCAACACTTTCTCAACACCTCCCATCCCATATCATTCACTTTAAAATAATAAATCATCTAAGATATTTTGAAACTCAAAATTCTTCTTTTTAATTACTTGATTTCATATTAGATTCCAATTTATTTTTGAAAGTAACCACCACTTCCCCTAGGGAATCAAGCTTCATTGATTGATAATTCAAACAATAATTAAGTTTATCATCCACTATATCTTGTTCTTGAATATTAAATTTAAAATATATTTCTTCTACCACGTTTTTATAACACATATACTGATATTTTAACCAATTTTCTGTTATTTCAATTCAACCTTAGATTTTTTTCATATATTTATATGATTATTTCATTAAAACTCTATTTTTTATTCCTTTAAGAAAAAAGAAGTTCAAGATCCCCCAAATGTTTCCCCTTGACTTAAATAATATATTATGCTTTATAGTCATTATACTTTTTAATGTTTTACTCCTAAAAAACATAATAACTTTATTTTCTAATATCAATTCTATTTTCAGTTCTATAAAATTGTTTTCTTCATAATCATCTTGTCTTGTTACTAAGATCATTCTTTGAAAATTCATTCCTGATGAATTTATTTCTTTTATGCCTATTTTAGAGTTAATTTAATTTATGGATTATTTATTTATTTTAATTCACCTTAATCATCATTAAACCGCCATGAACGCCTTATTGTAATTTTACAAACTTTACCATATCGAATATATTTCAAGGGAAGCATACCATCGAACCTTTTAGTTCCTCTATTGAATTTCCTTTGCATATTGGATATGAATTCATCACTTATAACTTCATCGACAAGTATACCTTAAATTATTTCATGATTCTCGATATATTTAAATTCAATCTTTATATTTGAGTAGTTTTTCTTCCTTTTCAGCATTTAATACATTTTATATTCATCAAATAATCAATTTAAATTATATAGTGATAACTCTACCAAATTAATCTCCTTAATAAATAATACCTTTTTATTTTAAATATGTAGAATCCTTCAAAATATATTTTTTACAATTTCAAAAAATTGTATTTCTTTATCATGTCCATGAATTAATCCAAAAATGATGTATTGGTTGAATAATCCATCAAAATTTTAAATGGTGTATATTTTCATATTATTTAAATTATTATGTATCACTTAGAGACAAGTATTTTTCATCTTTCTTTCAATGTCATATATATTTTGTAATATATCCCACATAGACATAGCACTACTACAACTCATCACGATTCTATAAATTTGGGATTATATTGTTTTAGATATAGGATTTTCAACTTTTAAATTAGAATTAATTAAATATAAATATATATATATATTAGTCATGGAAAATTATAAAAAATTAGTTACATGTATCCCATTTACTAAATTAGAGAAAACATATAGCCCATGAAATGATAAATGTTTTGTCATTATATTTTTCTAGTTCTAGTTATTGAAACCATAAAACATGGGAATCCATTTTTTATTTTCTATGTTATCCATAATGATAAAATATAAATGATAGATTAAACCACAGAAGATTTTGCCTTTGATAAAACTTGTTATTAAACTATGGTATAAACAAATGGTTATGGATAGGGTGGATTTTAGGGTTCCAATTTTCCATGTAACATTAAATGTAATTACAAAATTGATATGAAGTCAATCAACCTACTGTAATTTAATTTCACATCCTCAACAGTCCATAATATTAAATTTAATCAAAAAATGTAATATTATTTAAAATAATTGGATATTCTAAGGCGAAATAACCAATAAGGTGACAATGTAACAGAATTTAAAAAATCACGTTGAGTGGTGGGTTTAGGGAATGTCACTTCAATCATCCCCATAAAAATTTTTAGAAAATTCACTACCTTCCTATGGACTCTCCATTTTTTTATTTACTCAATAACAATGAATGAAACAAAATTTGGGTCATGGGTAAACGAAATAACACACTGTCTCTTTGTATCACCAAGTTTCGGATAGTGGACACAATTCCTCACACATTACTTTTCATTGAGTAAACATTCCCTTTATTTTCAATTCACATATTGTGAATTCAAAATTTTTTACATTCAAAATAAATCTATCCACAAAATAATACCCATTTAAATCGATATAGAAGAAACTATATCATATCAATGGTTCTATACACGACTATTCTTTGCAAATAAATAAAGGACCACACAAACAATATGTTCAAAAAACTTAATAATTTCAAATAGCCATTCCAACAACAAAATAGTTTACATAAAACATTGCACATATCCTTATTTGGAGGAATTATTATTTTTAAATAATTCAATATATTCCTTATCCATCAATATTTTCACTAAATTAAATATTAGTAAAATATTGATAGCAACAATCATGGTCTCCCAAATGGTGTGATTACCATTCTTCATACCCCTCTTCTTCATGAAAAACCCTATAGGAATCACCCTATACAAATATACATTGCACACATTTCCCACATAGAATGTGCATTTTTAGAAACACATCCAATTATATAAAATTTAAAAAACCATGAAACTATATTTTATCATGAGATTATATTATTTTTCACATGAATACTTCTTTTTCTCAGATTATCATTGTAACTTTCTAAGCACATTAAAACACCTAAAAATACCACTTCATTGACTTAAATCTCACTTTTATACTAGGATGAGTAACCAAAATGTGATTTATAGAGAAAAAAACATCCCATAATCTTTAACGACCAACAAATTTCATTCTCTTCATTAAACAACTCTTCCAATAATGGCATGGATTCCAACAACCTCCAACATTGATATCCCTAGATCCAACAATGGTTATATAACAAAAGTATATCAATGATGTGATTATAACACCCAAAATGACATAAGAAAATATGATCCTAAAAAATTCCCCTTGGTGTTTATTGAGACATTTACACATCCTCTTTCTCATGTTCAACAAAAATCCATGATTATGATTTACCATGTACTAAGAAAATGACTTCATAAATCCAAATGAACTTTCTAGAGCTCAGAATAAATTTTATCCTCCACTAATGCCCTTAGAACCACAAAAATATGTATTTTATTTTAAACCCGTTATATATAATTCATAAGTATTTAATCCCTAAGGACCAGGAAAAATGATTCTCAAAATGGATAAAATATCCTTTTTATAAGATTTATAAAAACTATAGGCACACTGGTTAGACCAAAATCATAACCAGACATTTAAAATTCCCATAACGAATTTAAAAATTAATCATTGAAATATTCTTAATAATCACATGTATTTTATCATAACCAAATCATAAATAAATATTTTTAAACCAATTTCTACATTCAATTAGTTAATAAATCATCAATTTGAGGCAATGAGTATTAGTTCTTGATAGTTACCTGACATAGATTACTGTAGTTCACCCAAAGGAAAATAATATGATCATCCATATTTTTGAATAATATGAGAGAAGTCATTGAAATGGATCTAGTTTATATAAAAACCAATTTTACCTTTAACTCCTAAAGAGGAACATTTAGTTCGTTCAACTCTACAAGTAATATATGATGAGGAAGAATTGAAATTAACATATTTTCAAACACCAAATCAATTTTAATCTATATATCTCATTCACGATAATTTCTAAAGAAATAAATTGAAAAAATGTAATGAAATAATCCTAACGCAAAATCTAACACTTAAATATTTTAAATTTTTTTGTATTAAATATATTAAATCTCTTTGATATCTTGATGTACAAGAAAATCTAATATTTTATGGGAATAATATGTTTGATAGAGTATACATCCCGTGAAATATAAAATTTAAATACGGATTTTATAACCTATACATTGAATGAGAGTGAATGAATATAATTTACTGAATTATGAAATATGAATAAATGTCATAATCAATAAAAAATTTATTGATAATAATAACTCAAATTTTATTAAATTCAGTTTAATCTCTAAAAAATATATTTTTTCCAATATGATTTTTTACTTCTCTTTATGATAAAATATTATAATTATTTTTTATTAACTTTAATAAAATATATTTTCATAAATTAAGTATTTATTTTAAGTTATAATATCAAAATAAACATTGGGTGAATGCTTGGAATTTTTATAAAAGGGTTTATGTTTTAGTGAATAGTGAAAATACCAAATTTCTCAAATAACGTTATGTCTCTTTATTAAATTATGTAATTTTTATGCACCATTATTTTTTGAATATTATTTCAATGTAAAAATATTATTATTTAATTATATTTAAAATAATTAATTATATTTGAATCTTCTTTTTATTTGATACTGTTATAAGTTTATTTATAGCCAAAGAATCATAATTTTCTTGAAATCGATATTCAATTACCTAATGTTCCTCCATTTAAATTAATTTATATAATATTTTAATATAAATTATTTAAATATAATTAAAATATTATATATCTAACCATATTAATTTAGATCCATATAATGACTATTATAATATATATACCTAATGTAAGATCATCTTTTGATGGAAAAATACATTTCTTGAAAACCCATTTTTTCGACATGATTTGAGGGTTTATTTTTAAATTAAATTCTAATAGTTATATGATGTGAATTTCCTAAAATGGATGAAATTTCATTAATTAGTACAACTAAAATTATATAATATTGTAAACTAAATCTTTGGTCAAAATTATTTGTATATGTGGAAAAATTTACATTCCATAGTAATGTTTAAAATGAGGTTTTTTACATTGCCTCTGATTATGCTAAAATTAATTTTTCACACACAGAGATTTTTTATTAGATAAATTTGATTTCATAATTAGGATATACGGTTCCAAAATTATATAATAAGGCTTGTTTTATCATAGTATTAAAAGATGAATTACCTTATATAATTTAATTAATTATCATGGTGACATATAAAATGGTAAAAGTATGCCAACATAAAAGATAATGAAGAAAATGTCATAAAATGATTATTTTTATTTATTTTTAGTTGTGTATCGACTTTAAACTACATATAATCCATTAGTTATTAATTTTTTTAGGAACATGGGTTGAGAGTGACTTTCCATTATTGAATAGTTTTTTGCATCAAAAAATAGCACTCCTCCTAAATCAAAAAAGGGCACTACCTCCCTTCACATCATTACAAATATCAATAAATTTGTCTTGAAAACCTCCAAAAAATATCTCCTAAGAATCCTTATATAATTTTTATATCTTTTTTTCATCAAAAATAACAACCCTAGGGTCCTTAATTTGAGATATAAAGGTAGTTTCACTAAGATTAGGTAAAAGTATTAATGAAACTCTTTATTTTGTTTCTTATTTTAAATCATTCATTTATGTCTTCAAAATTTTATTATAATAAAAACAATATATACCATATACTAATATTTTATTAATTTTGTACAATAATATATACCCATATTTCCCCCCATCAAAACTGGAAATGAACATACATAACTCGTTTCTACGGTAGACTACTACATTATAAACAGATATATTTTGTTTTCCATCACTTTCTCACATGAGTAGTCATAATGAAGAAAATAAATAAAATATAATACATATACTTAATTATATATTAATTTTGTAAAATTTATATACTATATATTTGTAGGTGCCAAAATTTTGGAAGAATAACAAAAATAGAAAACCCTTAAGGTCTGCCTCGGGAAGCTTGTTCGCATAGCCCCGCCGCACTACAGCCAGTAAAAAGATCCTCCTTCGTGAACCTACCACAGAGCGAGGAGGTGGGTACCCTGCGAACCCCTTTGATATTCGAGAACCCACCATGGAGCAGGGAGGCAGGTTGCTTCACGAACCCCTCTGATGTTCGTGAACTTTCCGTAGACCAAGGAGGTGGGATGCTCCGCAAACCTCTCTGATGATCGTGATCCCTCTGCAGAGAGAGGAGGCATGATGCTCTGTGAACACCTCTAACATTCTCGAACCCACCGTGGACCGAGATCTATCTTCACGGAAAGAGAGCCCTACTTTGTGGTTCCTCTTTCCTATAAATACCAGGCTCCCTTCAAACCCAAAGGACGGATTCCCCAACCTTTTTCCTTCCGAGCCCTTATATTGAGAATCAATTGTTGCTCTGTGAACCATGATCTTTTCAAGGAACTTTTGCATCATGATGTGGCTTGAACATTGCAATAATTTCTTCCCTATTCAAAGAGGGATGTCCTTTGGGGAGCCCACGGAGCACCACGATGGAAGGAGATCCCCAAAGGGACTCAAGTCTTCACGGAGAACATATTCATCATGAAGTACCCTTCATGCACATGTGACCTATATGCTAAGTCAGGGTCACTGTGCTTTGTGAAGCACATTGCTTCACACTACTACACTTCATAGGATACCCTAGCTTCGCGAAGTAGTGCTCCATGAATTCCTTTCCACTACATAAAGAACCTTCCATAAGCACCTATGCCCTATGCCTAGGCTAGGATAATTCACATCACAAATCACAACACTTCGCGAATCCCCTCCATTGTATGGAGCACCGGAGCTTCAAAAGGCTTCTACCTATGAACCACTCTACTATGTAACTCCTTTTCCTGTGTGGCCCTTCGGGTTTTCATGAAGCAATTTCAAGGTGCCTTGGCCATTGATTCCCGTTGCGTTGCTTCGCCTCATGCTTCTCTGCATAGGCACAGTAACTGCTATTTCTTCTTCGCATAGACATGCTAACATGAAACCTTCAATGGATCACTCCATAACACCCCCTCACCATGGCATTTATAATGCCTTACCTTACCAAAGGGGCTGGAGGTATCAGTTATGTATGTCTTAGGGGTGCGGATTGAACCCACCTCGTCCGAGCTGCAGGATATTAAACTGCCAAGCACCATCGCCCTCAGCACATGATGTTAAACCGTGGCCTCACCCCATGCATTACACACTGGGTGCTTCATCTCTGAAATCCTATACACCCATTGGTTTCCATAAGAGTGATACCATTCCTTACATGGAATGAAATTCTCTTTATCGTATCGACGTCAGTCAATAGAGAAAGGGAAACCATCATGGTGTAAGCCCCTATCTTTCTTTGCAGAAGGTGGCATCCATACTCCTCCTCTCTTCCTCAGTGCGAAATCCCTTTGGGTTTTATCACCACTCGGGACACCATCCTGATGTAAGCCCAATCTTCATCACCTCGGGATGAAGACCACGGGTAAGCCCCTTTTCCTCTTGATGCTACAGACCACGAATAAGCCGATGTTTCTTCTGTGGGCTGCGGACATCATATAATACGTTATTTCCTATTTGTGTTACAGACCACACGTAGGCCCCTGTTTCCTATTTTGGATGCAAACCATACGTAAAAACATGTTTCCTCATCAGGCTGTGTACCACGTTTAAGCCCCTATTTCATATTTGGGCTACTAACCACATGTATACCCCCATTCCAATTCCCAATTATGCACCTTCTATGACATGATCGTTGGGACTTTGCTTCCTCTTGTTTCTCACATCAATCCTGACTCACATGGGCTTAGAGTAAGAATTGACTGTGACAACATCCCTGGGCTACCTAGTGTGTAATCCCCAAACCCCAACTTGAACTATGTGGACTTTGATCCTTGCCAAGGAAAGCTATGTATGAAGCCTCCCTAAGGTTCAAGCCCAACAACCAATTGTCCCAACCACTTCACGTCGGTTCACAAACACCACTTCTGAACTGCGTGGTATTTGATCCTTCACAAGGTAAGGTACATAAGAACAATCCCTAAGGTTTAATTCTACCCTCCCTTGGTCCTGAAACACTTCATGTCGGTTCACCACACCCACCTGAACTACGCGGTCTTTGATCCTTGCCATGGTAAGGTACGTGGGAAGCCTACCTCAGGTTCAAACCCAACACCCATTGGTTCTGACCATTTCATGTTAGTCTGCCATCCTAAACTATGGGGACTTTGATCCTTGCCAAGGTAAGGTATGTAGGAATCCTTCCTATGGTTCAAGACTAACAACCCTTGGTCCTAACCACTTCACGTCGATTCACCAACACCACTTCTAAATTACTTGATCTTTAATCCTTTCCAAGGTAAGGTATGTAGGATGCCTTATTAAGGTTCAAGCCCAACACCCATTGGTCCCGACCATCATCAAGTTGGTTCCCACTCCTCTAGAACTACATGGTCTTTGATCCTTTCCATGTCAAGGTATGTAGGAAGCCTCTCTATGGTTGAAGACTAACAATCCTTGGTATCCACCACTTCACGTCGATTCACCAACACCACTTTTAAATTACGAAATCTTTAATCCTTTCCAAGGTAAGGTATGTAGGATTCATTCTTAAGGTTCAAGCCCAAAAACCATTGGTCCCGACCATATTCACGTTGGTTCCCACTCCTCCAGAACTACATGGTCTTCGATTTACCCCACTCACTTGAACTACGTGGACTTTGACCCATGCCAAGGAAATGCACCAAGGAAGTCTCACTGAGGATCAATCCCAAAACCCATTGGCCCCGACCACTTCATATCAGCCCACCTCGTTCCTACATGATGTTAAACTTTATTCCCACCTTTTTTCCTGTGAGATGTTCATCTGTACATGTTCAATCTACATGGGCTTTGATCCTTATTTCCTAGACAAGGTATGTTAGAAGCTTCCGTGAGGTTCAACCCCAACCTGTTTTATGTGTTTGCATCCCCATCCATCTGTAAGCCACTGTAACCCCTATCCAATGGTAAGACATTGCGACCCCCATCCAATAGTAAGCCATTGTGATCTTCACCTCGTGGTAAGCCGTTGTCCGCCCCATTCAGCGGTAAGCTATTGATGTCCCCAATCAACAAAAGGTTGTCTTCAAGTGAACTATGGGAACATTGATTCCCTATCATAGGGATATGTAGAAAGACACCCTGAGGTTCAATCCCATCACTCATGTCTCATCCTGATCTCTCCCTCAAGCCATTGTGTTTCGCGAAGGTTTTGACTCAACCTGGTGGTTCTATCTCTTCCAGATCTCATCCATGCATCCATTCTCATGGGTCGCTTCATTAGGAGTCCCAAAATACTGAACTATGTGGAATTTGATTCCCTAACACATGGATATATAGAAGGTCTCTTTGAGGCTCATTCCCAACATCATCATCGCCATCAAGTCAACTCCATATCATTCTCCATCTACTCCACTTAACCATCCATTATCCATCCTGATTCTTACCCAGGCCTCCACATCTCATTGGGATCATGCCAACTCATTCCCCATTCCCTTTAACAATAATCGGGTAGCTAACCACATGTTATCCCCAACATTAGTGTTCCATCCATGGGTTGGACCCATTTGATCCACTCTAGTTAGTGTTCCAATCAGTATGATCTGTCTCTAGTAGATGTTAAGCTCATGGAATACCCATTGTTAAACATAGGAAGCTGAGAAAATCCTTAGATAAATTCCTATGAAAAATAATTCCCCGCATTGATGTAGGATTCCTCTGGCTTCCACGCCCTCGAGAAGCCTTATAATAAGGTGAAGAAACCCAGACGTGCTAGTATTCTAGTGTCCAGACATGCCAGTGATGTCCAACATGACTACTCCCCCGACAAAAGGTTGCTTCCTAGACCAGAACCCCTGGAATGTCCCGACAGAAGTAGTATAACTAACCAGCATCCATGAAGACATAAAACTAGGAAGAGTTTCACGAACAACGTCTTAATATATAAGGGAGACCCAGACTAGGTAATGAGATCCGAGGAGGAATCCACAAAAGCAAGAACTGACATCCCAGCATCCCATTTCAATCAATGACAAGATGTCCGTGAATATGTGACAGATTCCACCCGCCTTTAAAAAGTGGGTATACAGGGTAACAGTTATGCACCCTCCACGGATGGACGTGTGCACCCTATAAAAAGCATCAGAAAAAAAAATGGCGAACCTGATGTTAAATTATTCTCCTCAATGTGAATATTAGTAAAATTCGAGAAATTAGTGGATTGAGTGTCACCAGATCCAGTTATCCAGTGCTGGGTCCCATCACGCAATTAGCGGTCCTGGTGTGAAACTCACCAGACATTGGGGTAGTCAAAATGTTGGACTTCTCGATCTTCTATGTTGTTAGTGTGGATCCGTCTTTCCTGCGATGGAAGATGGAATGGCGTTGGGGAACTGGTTGTTGATTTCTTTTATTTCATCACTAATGTGTTAATCTCCTTGCTTTTCAGGAACCAACATGCTGTAGAAATTAGATGATCCCCCGTCCACAGATGTAGGGGTAGGGGAAATGGAAATGCAGTAGTCCCACACTGCTCCACCGCTTTGACAAAAATATCTGCATCTACAAATACCGAGTGCCCTTCCCCATCTCCCCATATTAATTCGTTCAGTAGAGTGTCATCAATGACCTCGTATGCCGATACGAGGATGTAAGGATTATCCCGACTCAGGATGTGGCCTGCCTGGATCTAGAGGTATCTGGCCCTGATCACCCTCTCCACCCCCAATGGCCGCACAAGGAGCCATTTTTCCCCACTATAATGTAAAATCATTTTGGGAGCCTCTCCCTAGAACGCCTTGACGACTCTCTCCCCTATGTTGACATGTTAGGGGATGTTTGGGCCACCACTGTCGGGATCCCATTTCTGAGGCCCCCATGGGGGGATCCCACTAGGTCGCACCAGCACCACCATCTAGTCCCACAAGTCAAGAAGTAGGTAAGCAATGTTTTTGCACAGCTAGCCCCGGTCCGGCTAACCCGACGCCAGCATCCGGCACAGGCCGAGGAGGACACCCACCAAGGGGCGTCAACATCAACAACTACTATGGTTCAAGCCATCTACGACATATATCATCACCCCATGTGTATTATGAGCAGACGGACTCCTAATCCTGGGCCGAATCGAGGCCCCAACCTCCCCACGGGCAGGTTGGTTCGACTCGCTTGGCCGAAGATGCAGATAGTGGCCACATCTAGTATAGAGGTCTTCCCCATACCGCCACCATAGGGAACATGTGACCTCCCTTCCTCCAACCTCAGCATGGAGGTCCTCCCCATACTGCCTCTAATATGAACGAGGGTCCCCCTTATGGTAGCAACACTCAGTATGAGAGTCTCTTTAGCGCTCACTACAGTGGGTATGAAGTTTTTCCTCTTGCTGAAGTTCACTGGTGTGAGGATATTACACTTTTGGTCATTCTTCTGCATGGGGCCCTCCCCATGTTCATACAATAGCTGGTGAAGGTCCTCCTTGCCCTAGAAATTAGAGGAGAGAAGGCCAGCTTCGCTTCACTAGTGCCCTGCACAGAGGTCCTACCTGTGTTCGGATCGACCAGAACAAGGATCCTCCTAGCACTGATGTTGCTAGGGGAAACAAGCATGGAGGTTCTACCAATGATTTTATCAGCTCTAGAGGAGGTCCTACCCGCTCCATCTCTTTCCACAAAGGTCCTCCCCATGTAACCTTTGATATATATCCCAGTGCTCCTCGCACCTCGGATTACTCAGACAGGAATTCACTCCGCTCCAGCACAAGTAGAGCCGAATGTCCTCCTCGTGCCGAAAATCTACTCTATCCGGAAGAACCATCCCTAGGCTGGAGGGTAGGTAATCACCACCATAAAAATAATACTTAGAATATTCATACTAAGATCAAACAGTTATACTTATCATTTTCTAAAGAAGAATTCAACTCAGCGATGGAACCGTCTCCTAGATCCTCAATGTCAAGGTCCAAGGAAGGAACAAGGTGCATCAGCATAAAACATCCAGAATTTGAGGTCCATCGGATTCCAGCCTCCGTCTATATGTATATTCAGGAAGACAATAAAATTTCAAATCCACAGGTTGCGGCCGTACAATCTCCACCATCACTAGAATCACTCTCTACCATGACTAGAGATCGTAGAGAGCTATTCTAAGGACCAATGGGGGATGAGAAACAACGTAACCCATCGTGAGCAGCTGTAGTCCCTATGACGGAAAATGAGGTCGTCAGCCCGTCTTACCACGATGGCATGGAAAAGCCACTACACTCTTTGGAGGATATCCTGAGATATATTGGTTTGTCAACTCGCTCACCATATTCTCCACCGACCAGCCTACCATCCCAGGAGTCTTCTTTTGTACTGCTACTAGTTCCCCAGCTGCCTCTGGTCGATGAGTGGGGAAATTAAGGGTGAGACCATGAATCTGAGCCCATGTACGTATGAGATATCGTCACTGAAAACCACTTCCTGAGATGTTTTGGCCGGTTGCAGTGCCTATTCTTTGTGTGCTAGAATCCCTCACTCAAGAGGAAGTTGAGGGTTTCTACCATACCCTCTGGGAAACACATTTTCATCTTTTATATCTGTGGGAGGATTACCCTAAGATCCAAGCACATTTCAAGGAAATTTGAAAATAATTACGTCTAGTTTATTTTTCCACACTTTCTGTGGCCTAGCACCCTCATTCCCCAGGTTATCGTAGGGCCCTCCCGCAATGGTGCATTTATAGTTTCATGGTACTCTTCTGGATCATCAAAGAGGATTCTCCCCATGTACATATTCGTGGTTGGGGAAGTATGCTGGCCTCCTCTTCAGTCCTATCCGTCTTTATCCTGATTTTCAGGCGACATAGAGGATATGCCTCCACGCAAGGTCGTGGTTAACATAGACGACCTTCCAGATGGTTGGAACAAGCCATCGCTTCATGGAGATGACCTAACCCTCGACGGAGTTTTACACATCCTAGTCCCATCAGGATGGATTAATCATTAAAAGTGGAATCTATTGGGTCATTCTGTGCTCACTGAGGCACTATCCCTCAGCTAGAATCCCAATAAGGGAAAAGAACTCATCGGCGCAATCAAACCTTCTGACCCAACTAGCTCAGTGCAGAAGGTGGAAGATGAATCCAAAAAAGCCATGTTGAATTCTCAACTCTCCGATCATAAGAAGGTGGTCGACCACCATATTGATGAACCTGTTGCGGAGTGACAGCGATACTACAGTGATCCTCGACCAGGGTAGCAAGGGCACGCCCAACATCCCCTTGGCTAACTGCCCCCAGGTGACCCTGACCATCCTTCCCACGTAGATAGGGTTGAGGCTAGAACATATGAAAAGAGGGAGCAGTACAAGTCCCCACATCCTCCTGAATGACATGAAAATCCTCGGGACCCCACTCAAATTCCCCCAGCTTCACCATAGGTCATTCTACTAGCTGCACCATGAGCCGATGGTCCTGTTTATCGTGTTGAAGAACCCGAAAATACACTGGTGGTTAGGGATCCCCATCAAGATAGAGATCCCCATTCAGATGACCAAATGGTGGTTCTCATCACCCGCCTCAAAGCCTTAGAGACTCTACAGGTGGTAATAATGCTTGATGGAATCCCATAACCAACATGAATGCATGATATTCTAGCACCCCTAGGTTTTGGGAATCCCACCTTTTCTATTTTTAATGGGATGGGGGACCCTCCACAGCACATGGCCAACTTCATCTCATGGTGTAGACCCATGTTGGGAACTCCAGTGCAGCAGGAATCTTCCAAGATTTGGTCTTTCATACAAACATTGGAAGGGGTGGTGTTCATCTGGTACTGCCATCTCCCCATCAGATCAGTAGCCAGCTGGGAATACCACCATTGAAAATTTCTCAAACAGTTCAGTTCCACCACTCTGAAGACGAGTATCGCAGACCTCTTCAAGTGAAAGCAGAGGATTGATGAGTATGTTGCAAACTTTGTCTCCCAGTGGAAAGGGCTCAGATACTCATTTGAAATACCACTGACTCAGGAGAAATTGCAGATGATGTGGGTATGGAATGTCAGGATGGAACTAGTCCCCTCTTTGATCATGCAAAACTACCCTGGGGGTTTCTGAGACATCTCAGATAAGGCCCAGCACACATAGAAATCCTTGAAATAGGTTAAGCATGCACTTACATTGGCTCTTGCAATCTCCCTGAGAAGGACAGTAAGGGCCGAGCCCACCACAATGGCTCAAATAGAGGCCCCCATGAAACTAGACTTGTTACCAGTAGAGACACCTCCACATCCTCATAGAGGCCCTTGACCTTAGGCATATCCTCTGGCCCAGCAGCTCCCACCTCATAATCAGATGGTACACCCCGCAATCCCCCGCCAACTCCTAGGTGAGATAATCAAGCTCCACCTCCTCGGTAGGCTCCTTCAGCCCCTCATCAGGGTCAGGCTCCGAGGCTCCCCATCTGGGACAAGAGGAACTATACTTACTTGATCAGTGAGGTACATGTCCCTGGTTATTTATGATGTTCCATAGAGCAGGGTATTGTAGGTTTTCCTGAATGAATGAGGCCAGAAGTGGAAAAACTCACGGATTTCCCTAATTACTCCACAACCATCAGATCTTGGGGAACACACTCAAACATTTCTATGTTTTCAAGGATTAGATTCCAGACTAGGTGGATAACACCATATTAGTGTTGGGACCAGCTCTAGTACATGTGGCCTTCGTCTACGTGAGGTCATACAACGACAAAAACAACGAAGGTTAGTGGCATCAGGTTCTTATCCGTGATTCCCATTAGTATGATTACTTGATGGCTCATAAAAAAGTCACCCACGCCCATGATGTTATCCGTGGATTCCTGAATCATCCATATCCTTCAGAATCCGCAATGACTACATCTACATCGTCATCTCAACTGTCATCCTCCAAGAAGAGAAAACACCAGTTGCGTAAGGGAAATAAAAATCCCCTGCCAATGACATTTTCATCCCATAATCTCGGCAACTTCATGCCCCGGGAGATGGAGTTCCCTCCCAGAATATGTCTAGTAGTGGATGACTCTTCATGTGATGGTCATGGGTACACCTTAGTTTACACTATAGTGCTGGTAAATGCCTATATGATTCCTGACAATGGTGAGCACCAGGAGGATCCTCCCAATATCCCCAGCCATCGTCAGTGTCAATGGAGGCACAAAAATATAGGTCATCAGAGTGCCTGGGTCAGTACTCCTAGCCAGGCTGTGTATGCAACTGAAACAAGGTATAAGACCCAAGGAAAAGCTCAGTATATTTCGCCTTATCATCTGGTGACATCAGACCCACCTTCACCAATGTTCATGTTATTGGATCAGGAAGAGCCACTTCGACCGCGTTGTGACCAGTCACACACTGAAACATGCCAATCATAGTCATCTGGACCTCATTTGGTAATCACTCTGTTGGGTTGTACTAGTGAGCAGCGGGATATTCCGAACACTGGTTAGATTTCGGCACAGCCGGTAGAGCCCACAATACATCATGTCATAGAGCATCCTCTTTTAATCATAAGTTCATGCCCGACACAAAAGTATGATGTTCTCAAACATATTTCCAGAATTATAGAAATTATCTCTATCATAGAGGACCTTAACCCATCATCATATATGCATGAGGCCCTCATCGAGGCTTTAAGATGCCCCCTCCAGTTTGGGACGGAGGTAGCAGCCGCAAAAGCCTTTCATGTTGAGGCGGTCGAGAATGATGAATAAAAGTCCATCACCTCATTATTTGGAGAAGATGAAGGCTCTCCCATACAGGGGAACATTTTTCCACTGTACATCACCAGCCAGTTAAATGGAATGGAGGTTAGTTGTTGTATTGTAGCCATGAGCTCTATGATCAATCTAACCCCGACTCAGACACTGCAAAAGCTGGGAATGTTCGAGGATGATCTGAGTCCCTTTGACCTAAGAGTCCATGATTATGGTAGGACTAAGTAGACATCGGTTGGAAAGATCTCTTTGAAGATGTAGTTTGGTGGTCTAATTGAAAGCACTGAGTTTATGGTTGTCTTCTTGGACACCTCCTACAATGCGACGATGGGTAGGCCATGGATCCACCTGCATATGGTGGTTCCTTCAACATAGAACCAGTGACTTAAGTACTCTCATAATGGTCAATTTGGTGTGCATCAAGGTGACACATCCCCCTTTGCCTCTTATGAAGCCCGCTATGTGGATGTGGGCTACTAAAAGTTTAAGGAAAAGCAGATTCTGACTAATGGGGTTGAGCATTCTACGTCTACGACAGACCTGTGGGAAGATCTAGATGATGCAAATGTTTTTCCCTTCCATCAATTGGAGGATTCAACTCCAGACATGAAGAAATGATTCATTGTTTCTAGAATGAGGGGGGAAGATGTTTCCATGTCCAAGAGATGTGGGAAGATCACTCATACTCCTACACAAACCAGGAACAGGTGAACCGAAGCCTCCTACTCCCATAAGGTATCGGGATGTCCACCCTATGGTAACATAAATACGTCATAAAGTTTTGTTCCACTGGGCCGGGATTAACTTTATCAAGAGAAAACACCACTATTACTTCAATATCATCAAGTGTGGCCCCTTGGGAAGAAGACCAAATAGGATTGGATCAACAGCCTTTATCACTATTGTTATGGTAGCACAATGGTGCCTTAAAGCAGTGTCAACTGCCGCTCAGTCTGGTAACAGCACCCAATCAGGAGATTTTAACTCAGAAGAAGCTCTGCCCACTGAGGATCCTCACCCCATAAGTGAAGAAGAAGATTTAGAGGATGGTCCCCCTGCCTATAAAGAGGGAATCTCTACCATAGTTGATGACTTGGTACATGGGAACCTCGGTAGTGAGGCATACTCGAAACCCACATTGATCAGTGCCACTATTCCCCTCAAAGACAAAAAAATGTAAATATGCTTCCATAAACAACACCATGATGTATTCACCAGGGGTTATGATGATATTATATGACTATATCCTTAGGTAATCATCCACTGCCTAGGTATCCCAGAAAATCATTATAGGTTCAAGAGGCCTCACCGAAAGATGAACCCTTTTCACGGTGCCATGAATGAGGTAGAATTTGATAACTCATCAGATCCAATTTCCTTAAAGAGGATCAGTACCCAAAGTGGTTGGACAACATTGTGCCGGTAAGTAATAATAAAAGACAGATCAAAGTCTGCATCGATTTACAAGATCTCAGCTGTCACTGTCTGAATGATGATTTTCCCCTTCTTATGATAGAATTATCAATCGATGCAACAACTAGGTTCCAAGACCTCTCCATCATGGATGGGTACTCTGTGTATATCCATATCCAAATGTCCCACAAGGTTGAGGAATCTACAGCCTTCAAAGCACCACAAGGTACTTTCTGTTACCAATTCCTGCCATTCAGTTTAAAGAATGTTGGTTCCAATTATCGGTGGGCTATGCATCGCATATTTAAAACTATACTTGGAACGTTGGTGGAATGATACATGGATTACCTGGTGGTCAAATTCCACCAGCATCAGGACCATATCAGAGACCTTGATAAAGTGTTCGGATTCCTTTGTGTTCATCACCTGAAGATTTAACAATTGAAGTGTGCCTTCGGGGTCACCTCTGGAAATTATCTCAGCTTCGTTGTCAGATATAGGGGCATTGAGATCAACCTGAGAAGTTCAAGGAAATTAGCTAGATGTCTCCTCCGACCAACATTCAGGTGCTTCAAGGATTTCAAGGCCACTTAGCCTACATATGCAGATTAATTGTGAACTTGGCTGGAAAGTGTAATACATTTTCTCGACTTTTGATGAAAAGCACCTTCTGTGAGTGGGATGAAGAATTCTAGACTACTTTTTAGGAAATCCAGAATTATATGCTCTAGCCTCTGGCCTTAATGTCACCATCTCTGGAAATCTGCTTGTCCTTTATGTGAAAACTATGGGGAGATCTATCAGATCCGTTCTCACCCAGAAGAATAATTAGGGAACAGATAATAGCCTCTACTACCTCAGCTGCATGCCCCTTGATACAAGGACCAGATACTCCCCTATCGAGAAGAGCTACCTTGCACTTGTATTCGCAGTACAAAAATTGCGGCATAACCTCCAGCATGATGTGGTAAAACTGGTGTCCCTAGTAGATCCCCTGATGTACATCTTGTACCGTCCCATGTTGATAGGTTAGCTAGAACAGTGGGAAGTGATCCTTCAGTAGTTCAACATCAATATTGTCCCTCAGAATGCTATCAAATGGAAAGCATCAGAAGAGTTCCTTTTTTCCAATCCAGCTCTGGTGGACCTATCCCAGGACCTTGATTTCCCCAATGAACTGATTTTCTCATTTGACATAGCCATGTCGTTCTGGAAAATACACTTATATGGAACTTATCTCCCCCAGAAGAATGCTCAATGACCCTAGGCTCAACACAGTAGGCCTGGGTATCATTTTCATTTCCCCGACATAAGCCGTTCTACCATACTCATTCTTGTTGTCAAAATGTTGCACCAACAATGAGGTAGAGTATCAGGCTCTCATCACTGGCCTCGATAAGGCCCTGAAGATTGTTGTGCCCCATTTTCATGTGAAAGGGGACTCCGAACTGGTTATCAAGAATGTCAACAGTGACTATGTCATCAGAAATACATAGCTCATGCCATTTTTTGGAACACATCCCCTAGTTAATTGCCCGATTTCCATCTCGGCCAAAAATTACCCATGTCCTTGGATCATAGAATAGTCAAGATGTTGCCCTGGATGGCCTATCTACATCAATTTTAGACCCCAAACATGATGATATAATTATCCATGTGGCACATCAGAGATTTGTTTCTCATGTCACTCCATGTGATGATGACAACCAGCAAATAAGACATCTCACTGCCGGTGCCTCCACATCTGGACACCCAGGTCCCCCGGATGTAGTGATTTAAGTTACACCTGACTGGAGAACCTCCTTTTTTGAGTACCTCCAAAATAGTAATCTCAAATATGATTGGGCTGAGCCTGAGTGAATTCGATGCCGCACACTACAATTTACCCTCTAGGATGGTCCTCATCATGAGAAGATCTTGTACAAGTGCGGGTTTGTTGGGGTTCTCTTTCATTAAATTCAAGGATTCGTGATTTCCTAAGTCACATAATAGGTTTATTCCGTTTTATGTAGGGCTCATCAGATCGGTCCAAAACTATGTCACCAGATCTAGAGACTGGAGTACTTTTGGCCCTCAATGATCCATGATGGCATCGAGTTCACCAAGATGTTCAATGCTTGCCAAATTCATGCTAACATCATGCATCGGTCACTAGAGACTCTCCACTCCACCAAGTACTCTTTTCCATTTTTGGTTTGGGGACTCGATGTCTTGGGACCATATCCACCGGCAACAGCTCGCCAGTGCAGATTCATCCTGACTAATACAGATTTTTTCTCCATGTGGGAAAAGGTAGTTCCACTAAAGGAGCTCAAGGCCCATTCCATCGATGAATTTTTGAGCACCAATATCATCTACCAATTTGAAGTCCCTCACTCCATCCTCACTGATAATGGAACGAATATACGAGAAGCTGAGCTGATGAAATTGTACACTATATACAATATTAGTTCTAACCAGACCTCCTGATAGCATGCGCCTGAAAATGGATAGATCGAGGCATTCAAAAAAACACTCACTAAAATTATGCATAAAATGGTTTTCTAGAATATAACGATTTTTCCAGACAGGCTCCCCAACATCCTCTGGAGATACCAGATAATGACTCGTAATTCCACCCAAGTGACCCCATATTCCCTAGTGTATGGAATATAGGTCATCTTGCCCATCAAGATTAAATTTCCCTCATTGTGTACAACTGTCAATGATTAGAACGTGCTAGATAAAGTGGCTGAAATCAATCAGTATGAGTTAAAAGTGCTCGATGAGAATAGGCTTCGTGCTAGGAACAACCTAGAAAGGCATCAGAACACGATAACGAGATATTTTAACAAAACAGTTCTCCTCTGTTCCTTTTTGCAAAGTGACTTGGTATTGGCCATGATGACACCAATGATGCCCAGTAGGAAACCACCTAAGATGGAGCCCAAATGGGAAGGACTATACATTGTTCACAATGTTTACCCAAATGGATCATACTACCTGGTTACGATGGATGGTGAGCGTATAACTCCTCCCACCAATTCCAAGTTCCTCAAGAAATAATTTCTTAAGATGTATGGTCCAACATCACCATAAACAGTACAATCCTGCAGGAACTCAATGTTCTTGTCCCGCTTGACCCAAAACATCATTAGGGTCCTCCATGACCTTAATCTATCTAGTCCTACATGGATTTAAAGTGTGTGTCATCCTGCAAGACATTAAACCACATTTTTAAGAACTACGTATGGCTTTATTCCCATCCTCATTGGATACGTAGGAATGCTCATACGCTTCATCTTGAGTCTAACCCCATAATCCTCTTTGACTATCGCCTCCTGGGCATTGTCCATTTAGTGGATCCCACATTGCGTCATATAGGATTTTTGGACCCACTCATGTCTGGGTTACGATGATTGTACCACGTTCCCTCCCTCATTCTTTTAATCCTCCCACGTCTTACCGCATGACATTAAACTAAATTGCCCATTTAGAACTACATATGGATTGATTATATTCCTCATGGGATATGTAGAAACTCCAAGTTGTTTCAACCGTAGGCCCATCCCCAAACACCGGGACCTCCCATTAGGACGAAACAAATGGTGTGGTGCAGGATTTCGCCCGCATTCATGTCGGGTTCATCATGACATTACCATGTATCCCTCTCCCATGAAGATCTCTAGCTCTTCTTCTATCTAGCATTATTTGAAATTTCATTGAAATATTTATTCTCCACACAACCTAACATTTGGGCTCCCATTATCTTCCACATTTGAAAAGGCCCCTCGAATGATATGGATGCATAGACTAAGGGATCTCCTATAGTTTCAGGCCAACAACCTCAAGGAGTTTGGACAATAAATCGATACGAGTCCCGCGTAGCGAAAGTGGTTACTCGTCAATGCTAATTTGTTGTTCCTATTTCAGGTTATACGATAAAGATGTTGTGTTTTGAATCTAGTCAACAACCATCCTTTTTCATTGTCAAAAACCCTATATGTCCCAAACATGGAGTGTTGTGGTTTATTATGCTCCACCATCTTTCCAAACCCCAGTGTTCCTCTAGAAGGAGTGTGGGTCTAGCTAGTGGTACCTTATGTGATGGGGAGAGCCTAATCTCACTCCTTGATTCTCACACTAAGCATTGATCCCATGGGATTAAGAGCAATGATAAGGTAATACCAGCATGAGTGGCCATATGGCTACAACTGGCCGGGATTTCCAGCCTTAAGTCCCCCAGCCTTTTCGGCCCCCCCATGGTCCAAATTCTCATTTAGGACTGTGTGGTGTGGTATGGACTCATGTCCCCATTGACATCAGGCTATTCTGCCACACCACACATATCCCCTTGAGAAATACATCCATTTATCACCCTTTCCATGAGTGTAGGCCCCAACATGCTTCGTGAGCCCCATCATTTGGGTTTCTATCCTCTTCTATATCCAAAAGGACCCCAATATGGCATGGATGCTCGGCCTAAGGGTTCTCCTACCATTACGGGCTATCGTCCTCAAGGATTGGTTGCAGCAAATTGATCCAAGTCCTGTGTTGTGAATATGGTCAATGGTTGATGCTCAATTGTTCACCCCGAACATCGATCAGACAAGGGTGGATACTGTGTTGCGAACCTAGTCAACAGTTGTCCTCTATCATCGTTTCCACTTTCTGTTCATCAATAGTAATGATGATTTTCCATCTCTTTCCCACACATATGAAATTAAAATAGGCATCTAGGGTCTGAGCTCTATGACCATAAAGGGAGGTCACCATCATCCTCACTGCAAGACGTTAAACAACATGCTGGTCGTGACGTTCTGTCTATGGCCCAAACTCAGATCCCTCAGCCTTTTCGGACCCCTGGACCAAGTTCCCACTTAGTATTGTATAGTGTGGTTTGGGATTATGTCCACATTCTTGTCGGGTTACTCACCATGTTGTACACATCCCTCATTGGGAATCTTGACCCTATCTGTGTCCTTGCTGCATGACGATAAACTACACAACATTCTAATCAGAACAACGTATGGTTATATTCCCATCCTCATGGGATATGTAGGAATGCCCGAATATATAGTCTTTGGGTCCGTCACCTTCTCTTAGAAACCTCTATATCATTGTGGCCCTATGGCCTGTGTTCTTTCAGAAGAGGGGTATACGATGTGTTTCTGACTCCTTATGACTTCATTCAAATCGGGTTTATAACAACCATGCCACATAACTCTCTTTCATGAGCATTATTCGCTCATCTCTTGGAGTCATACGCCCCTATGTCAAGTCCATTGACCCTCTTCGGTGATTCACCAATGTCCCCAAGAGTACTCTTATTCAGAACCTGGATTGTCAGATACTACCTGGACATGATTTCACCCATTTTTCAGGTTTTGTGTTCCCCTTAATTTGGGCTTCCATTATCTTTCACATCCAAATGGAACCCCAAATGGTGAGGATGCTAGGATTGAGGGATCTCATACCAATATGGGCCAATGTTCTCGATTGTTTCAGAAAATAAATTTATACATGTCCTGCATTGCGAACGTGGTTAGTGGTCGACACTCATTTGTTTTTCCCAATTCAGTTCACACGATACAGATGATGTGTTTCAAAAACGGTCAATACATATCCTCCATCATCATGCCATCCTCTTCAAGCCTTTCATTTTTGTTGCATGATTCACATTATTTTCCACCCCATCATGTCCATGCAGAATTTTGACACTCCTGGCACTATCCCTAAGTTCACATATTCATGTTAGGAGGAAAAATCTGTGGTAAGCCGTTGTTCGGGGATCCACACTGAATTCCCCTTGGCGTGTATTCCATGTATTGCAAAAAAATATTCCTCCCTAGTTTCACACAAAGATTTTGACTCATGTGGGCTTAGGAATTGGATTGAGGTCAGCACCTACTCGGAAGAGTTCTGCTTCTCCATGTTCTGATCTCTAAGACCTTAAACCATGATCTATGTTAGAACTATGTGCCACTTGATTCCAATTCCTATGGAATACACCGGAACACATAGATTTATCACCTTTGGGTCTAGTTTAAGTTCCAATAAATTATCCCTTATGTCCAACCTTTTTGGCCCTATCTCTTATAGGACTCTGTGATGTGGCGCGTGCGGGCTTACGCCTTCGTTCATGTCGGGTTTACAATTGATGCGTCATGTACTTACCTTGAAGGAGATAGTCCCTCCTACCTCATGCACCATATTCCATAAACATTTATATCCCCCTTGGGCTTGAGGTTTCTCTTTCCGATTCGTGCGTGGTGTGATGTGGACCTCATCCTCATTCGCGTTGGGAATGCTTTATCACATCGTTGCTATTCCCTTTTAAATGTTATATTTCCTGAATATGTCAAAGCCATTTGACTATAAACTATGATGCCTAGTCCCACATGAAATTATACTATTGCGTCTATACTTCATGACATTAAAATGCATGATTTTTCCCGTCACATGACCCTAAACTATGACATTATCATCCTGGACACACGAAGAGAAAACAACACAACATCATGGTGTCCACATTCGAGGGGACATCATGTTTGGTATTAGTAATCGACCAAACCATTTTTTAATGCCTGCACATGGCCTGATTTTTGTGGAAATGCCTAGACTCTCTATCCTAGGACCATCGCATCACAAAAAAATCACATCCACTCACCCTAAGGATAAATAATGATCTTTCAAATGATGCTTCTTTTGGTGCAAGTGCTATACCTGCAAAACCATATTTTCATTGGCCCTAGTATCTAACAATATCATCTACCGAACTGTGTTTGGATTGATTCCCATTTCACAGGATATGTAGGACCGCCTGGACATTTTGTCTTCGGGTCCAGCCATGTTTCTTGGAAATAGACTTTTCTTCTTTTCCCACTAACCTGAGTCCTCTATAGGGGAGGGTATGTGGTGTGGTATGGGATTTTGTCCTCATTCATGTCTTGTTTATAACAATCATGCCACATACCCCTTTCTCTTGAGATATTTTTATCCCCTGTTCAATACTCTTCTATGCATGTTAGATGCTCTTAAGCTGAGCTCCTCAACCCTCTTTAGCAGTTCAACAATTTTCCCAGGAGCACTCTGGTTCAGCACCTAAGGTGTTGAATCCTGTATGGACATTTTATCACCCATCCTCAGGCTTAATGTTCCCCTTTATTTGGGTTTCTATCATCTTTCACAACCAAAAGGGCACATGAATGCTACGGATGCTCACCCAACGAGCTCTCTTATAATCTTTGGCCAACATCCTCGAGGATCTTGAATGCAAATTTGATACATGTCACACATTCTGAATATGGTTAGTATTCCACACTCATTTTTTGTTCCCATTTCACGTCACACGATATAGATGCTATGTTTCAAACACGGTCAACTGTTATCCTTTATCATCACAACAACCCCATCAAGCCTTAAATATTGGTTGCGTGATTCACATAATTTTCCATTCGATCTTGTCCAAGTGGAATTTCGACACTCTTGGTACAATCCCTTGGAGAATATTCTCATGTTAGGTGTAAAAAGTCGCGATAAGGTGTCATTATGGGCTCTGCACCGATTTCCCTTCACGGTAATTCCACATGTTGAAAATATCTTATCTTCCTTGGTTTCCAATATCGAGCATAACTCACGTGATCTTTGGGATTTGGATAAGGTTTGTTCCCATTTGTAACAGTCTCGCATATCCATGGTCTGAGCTCTAAGACATTATACTAAGATCCTTCTCTACGTCCTCATCCCACAAAATGTTAAAATGCTCCCTTTGAACTACGTATGAATTGATTCCTATCCACATGGGGTTTTAGGAACACTTGGGCACTTTTCCTCAGGCCCAACCTACCTTTCAATTTTGGTCCCTTGTCCTAATGAACATCCTACGAGGATACGCAGTGTGGTGAAAACTTCTTATGCTCTCATTCACATCGAGTTTATAGCTACTGCACCACATACTCCCCTCTTGGGATCTTCCATGTAACTTTTCGTGAAATCAAATGAAATTAAACTGTACAATCCCACATGTATTCAATGCATGACATTAAACTACAGTTCTGCTCGGAACAAGCATAGGATTCCCTATGTTAATCATGGGATGCATCAGTTTTCTCTCTAGAGAGGGTTCTCCCTACCAGTGTTGGTGTCTGAACACGCTGTGCTTCAAGAACTATGAATGGATTGTTTCTCATCCTTATGGGATATGTAGATATTCCTAGATATTTCTCCTTGGGCCCATCTTTAGGGTCACTAACCCTTCTGGCCTCTCAGCCCCTATCATGGTCTAGGATGTATGACCTTTAAGCTATGTGCACCATCCTCACTGTATGACGTAAAACTACATGTCATTCTAGGTCCTTAACAGAGAAGTCCTATTTGGAAGTAGGTATGATCCCTGATCATACTGATAGGCCCACCTAATTTTCCTTCACCATGGTGGCGTAATTTCAAGATTGTTGGGCTTCATTCGAACAACCCATCACGCCACACTCTATGCTTTACATGCCCTTTATTTGGACCCGCATCCTCTTTCACTTCTAAATAACCCCATAATTGTATATATGCTCTTCCTATGGATCACCTACTATCCTGAGACAATGTTATAGAAGGCTAATGGATGACATTTTGTTTCAAGCCCCCTGTTTTGAACATGGTCAGCGGTCAGCACTCATTTGTTATTCCCATTTCAGGCGAACACAATAAGGATACTGTTTTTGAAACACAGTCAATAGTTATACATCATTGTCATTCCATCCATACATTGCTCCAAGTTTTGGGTATCCTGATTCAAACCTTCCATTCCCCTATGTTTTGATTAAGTCAAATACCCCTGGCATTTCCCCGCTCATGCACTAGAGCACATTGGGAGGAAGGCACGTCGATTTTTCTAAGGTCCTCATCCTCCAATCACCCCCCATTTTCTTTCTAGAAAAACAGATTGGTTGTTCAAACCCCCAGATGCCCGAAGATTGGTTTTAAGTCTTACTTTGGATGGAATAATAAGGTGTTCATTCCATATTTCTCACATCGGGCCCAACCAATGTGAGTTTAGGGATTAATCACTGGATGCTCCAAGAATACGAAAATAATGAAATAAACCAATAAAAACAGCAGAATTCATGCATGTAGCAATAATAAAATAAACCAATGGTGAAATTGTGTTCCACAGTTGTAGGAATCAATGTAACCAATGATAAACCCCTCCCATGGATGGGTTGACCCCGTAAAAATAACGTTTCAGGTCCTCCACCCTCTGGATAGTGGCATCCATGACCTGTTGCCGCCGGTTCAGTTCCTACTCTTCCTCAAAAGCAATGGGGTGCAATTCATTAGCTGTAACCTGTGCCCAATTTTTGTTACTCAGGATAATAGCCATCTCCGTGGAGGCTTGTTTCATTTGGTATTTGGCCTCTGTGAATTGTGCCTTAAGCCGTGATATAATCTTTGACTGTGCATTGAGGAGAGTATAGTGTTCATTTTCCTGGGATTGCAACCATTTAAGCTCATTTTTATCCTCTTGGAGCCTCTTGATGTTCACCGCTTTTATCCACTACCAACCCATGCCAAGGTCACGGTCATAATCCCGAATCATCTCTGCCATGAGATCTTGGATGAGCATGTGAGGATGTTTTGCATCTGCTCCCCCAGCGCACAGTTTGTGCAGTTGTAAATGAAGTCTTTTTATTTGGTCTATCCATTGTTCTTGAGGGGTGTCATCAGTAATGCACTTGATTTTATTCCATGGCCGATGATTGAATATCTTGCTATCCTCTTCCTCAGAGGACGTTTTTTCCCAGTCAATGGCATTGGCAGGCTCATACGTAGAGAATGCCCCCATGAACTCGTCAGTATGGTCCACATCTAGTGTCTGATCATGTATGGAAAGACTCAGGTTGTCTGAACGATCTTCATCGTCAGATCCCACTTCAATAATCTTTGGTGTCACCCTGCCAATAGGCCCAACAGTGATCTGGAGTGTCGTAGCTTGGTGAGTCATGATATCCTCCTCCACGACCACTAACATTCGCCTCGGAAAGGCACCTCTAGGAGTTCCAATCAACCTCAACAAGGAATCCACCACCATTTGAAGGACTACGCATACCAAAAGGGCATAGATGTCGTTCGCCTAGTCAATGAGTGGAAGTCATGAATTGTGAGAAGGGGACTTACAGAGGTCGAACTCTTGGTCTCATTCATAGTCTATTGTTGTGGGGACCCTGAGACATGGCCCATCATAAAATATAGGGATGTATGAAAACTCTTGGGGATCCATCTCTGATGTCCTGGCCCGGGCGAACACACTAATCTCTATAGACGTGGTTGTGGTTCCCGAAGGCCCCGTATCTGCACCCACTGAGGGATGAGAATAGGTTCTGTGAATGAGGCTCTTATGCATAGTTTAAACATTGGTGAGGGGTCCAAAATGACCTTGAAGAAATCCTTGAAATGGAGGCTTGAGATTTTACTTCAAGGGCCACTGCAAGTCTTCAAGGTCTAGGTCATGATCCAAAACTTCACCCTCCACCAATGGGCTCCCTATACCAACCTCCTCTCCCCAAGATGGCTCATTCGATTCTTCTAACAGTGAGAAGTGCTCCATCAGTATAGAAGCTGACAACTGTGGAGAGGATGTTCGATATAGCAACACCTTCACCCAATCTGTCATTGAACGTAGGGCACCCCAAGAGTAGAAAAAAGTCCTCCAGCTCTTCCAAGTATTGATATGCCTCTTCCTGGGACACCACAATGCAATACATAATAGGGAATATCCTCAAAAAATCCAGCCTGAGATGGTTTAGGTGTTGCCACATCTCGGACGGGCCAAGGAATTACCTATTGACTTTCCAGATGTCCCAGGCCTCCAGAAATTCAACATTATCTAGCAAGTATATGTGCCATAACTGCTTTCCCAGAGCTTGAGTGGATATTCTATGAACTCCTTCTGGTGGCCTCCCATATGGATAACTCTGTTTTTCATGAACCACCAGGTTCGCTGCCATTTCTAGTTCCACTACCACTGCCTCCCCCTCAACCAGTGTAGGCCTTGACGCCTCGGTATCCCCTCCACCACTAGATTTATTTTCCACCTTCCAGCCCTGACCTCAACGATGGGGAGGCACACCATAATCAGCTTGAATAGTTGGATGCTTTAGCATTTACCCTAGGTTGGCCACCTCCCAGATTCTGGAAAACTCTTTAAACATCCAATGACGGTAGTGGGAAAAAGTAGGTTGTTCTGCATCTTCTTGTCTTCCCATGTGAGCCTGGGTCACTTTTGCCTCATCACACACGTATGTTCCTTGTGGAGCACCCATGAATTGACCAGTGGGGTCAGTCGCTACATACACCAAAACTGCTTGGCGAATTGGTGCGGGGAGTACAGCTTATAGAGAGGCTCATAGTCGACTCTTTCCACCAAGACTCCACCATGAATGGATATAATATAGGACTTGTGCTCTTCTGTTCCTTGTTCATCGTCAGTGAAAGCACCCATTAGTAGTGAGGATGGATGAAAGTTGAACTCTTATACCTTCCCGACATGGTATAGTAATACCTGCCTGAACATCTTGGCAGGAAAGCACCCAGTGGAATTGAAGATGGATCGGAGGATTTTTTATTCTGGAGGGGAGATCGGGTTCGTATAATCATTGAACCCCCTGACGTATGCCATTATCCACCCATAAAAGAGGTGGAACAGACTGCATATCCTCTTTGGACTCTTCCCCTCACTGATATTCCACTGTATCTTTTACAATATGGTGAGCATCGAGATTATGAGTTTGACTTGCCCTCTTGTAGCCAACATTCATTCCGTGATAAATGTTCTTGGTCTCACACCCATGTTCGTATCCCTCACTGGTAGGATCCAACCGCAGATGAGAGCTGTAATGTATGTGGCCATCCTCACTACTAGTTGTTGCTCGGTACTGAAACTGAATCCACAAGTTTTCCACATGTTATCCTCCAAGAGCCACCAGTACGAGTGCTACTTGCCCCATTGACCTCCCTTCATGGACGTTCGAGGCCTCACCAGAAACTACCTATCTTTTGAGAAGTTTAGAAAATGATTGAACCACCGTCTGAAGTGGATGTCTCTCACTGCTTCTTTGTCTTCTCCCAACACCAGCTCCATCAACGCCATCACCAGCAGTGACATTTTTTCTAGATCCTCCCATGCACCCATAATGGGGAGGAATTCATCATACATCGCTCCCCAGTATCGGGACGCCTTGAGATCTGATGCACATCCCATAAACTGGCGCCAACCTCCCCACGGTGTATGTGGAAGTTATTGGTTCCCGATGACCACCTGCTCAACAACTCAGGCATCAATGACTTCAGTTGATAGATATATAATTGGGAGGCCCAAGATGCCTCATACATGCCCACTCTTCTCAATTATGCCTCAAACTCGTCACACGAGGCACCTAACCAGTAGGCACAGACCCAATCATTTGTAAAGTTTCTGCCCTGGCGTAGGTCCCACTCATCGAACCATCCCTTCCTTGGGTTCCTTAGGGATTCCTTCATTATCATCTATTATAGAGGGGGGGGGGATGTCTCCAGCTATAATTACTTATTGTCAACATTGTTTAGATGATTATATAGACAATTAGTAATAACAGGCGTGAAGTACACCTGGGCATGGCTGACAGCCGCCCTGAACCACTGGCGTTGGCATGGCGTGCTTCATGACTAGTAAGATTGCTCATACCAACTTGCATCAGTGATGAAGACGTCATCCCTCAGCCCAAAGCCATAAAAATACAACCTCTTACACAGTAGATAGTTCCTTTGGATTTCCTACAGTAGGTTCACTAACAAACCATGGTTTGAGTGGCTCTGTACGAACTCCCCTAGTCCTAATCTATTCGATATATACTCCCTTCTGGTAGCATCCCCTAGGACCCCCTAGAATCCACTTGGTGAGCCATTCCATTTATAAGATTTGGACACTTTTCGTTATGGTTTACAAAGCCCCTTCGCGGAGCTCATTCACAGATATTGTTCACGGAGCTTGATCCCAGCAACAGAATTGTGAATCCTTGCACTGACTTTCATATGCAATCCACATAACACAACATTGAGGAGTCAAAGATCCGTTGTGTGCTGCGAAGTAGAAGGCCCAATTATTGTAGAGAAAACATGGTGTACGAAGAGCTTCCAGAATCGAGAGTGCTAAATGCCAAAAACATGGAGAAAAGAAAGGAAAAAAGATAGTTTAGATCCCATATTTATTAGAGAGGATCCCTGGCACATTGTGGCATGTCCATCCACAACGAGCTTTACGGCGCGCTCGGCCTACCCATCACCTCTCCGCTTCGCGACCCTCATATGTGAGTCAACTTCAAAATTGGTCGAGGGATTTTGGAGAATGACCCTCGATCATTGAAACATGATTTCTCCTCAGCTCAAAGTCTGAGGGGGGCCATTTCTTGCTTCCAAAAGATTAGAAGCACTAAAAACAAACAAAAAACCCTTTTGGGTCTACCTCGTGAAGCTTATTCACGAAGCCTCGTAGCACCGCGACCGGTGTAAAGATCCTCCTTCATGTACCAACCATAGAGTGATGAGGTGGGATTTTCTACGCAATCCTATGATGTTCGCAATCCCACTGCGGAGTGAGGAGGTGAGATGCTCCGCGAACCCCTATGATGTTTGCGAACCTGCCGTAGAGCAAGGAGGCTGGATTCCCCACGAACACCTCTGATATTCGCAAACCCACTATGGAGTGAGCTCTGTCTTCTCACCAAACGAGATCTGCTTTGTGGAGCCTCTTGTCTATAAATACCGGGCTCCCCTTGATCCCAATGTATAGATCCTCAGATCTTTCACCTTCCAAGATCCAATATCGAGAAGCAATTTCTGCTCTGAAAACCATGATCTTTTCAAGATACTTTTGCATCGCGAAGTGCCTTCCCATTTGCATGAATTCCACCCCTATTCAAAGAGGGATGTCCTTAACAGAGCCCACTAGACTTCACAAAGGAAGAACATCCACAAAGGGACTCAGGTCTCCATGGATCACTTATGCTTCATGAATTGCCCTTCACGATCATGTGACCCACATGCAAAGGCTGAGTCACTGTGCTTCGCGAATCACATTGCTTCACAGTGCAATGCTTCGCAAGGCACCCTTGACTCGTGATGCAGTGGTCGACAAATTCCTATACACTTCACAAAGAACCTTTCATATGCACCTATTCCCTATGCCAAGTCTTGGATAATTTCGTTCGCAAATCACCCCCTTAGTGAAGCCCCTACACTGTATAGAGCACTAGAGCTTCACAATGGTTCTACCTATGATCCACTCTACTCTGAAACTCCTTTTGTTGTGAAGATGTTCAGGTTTGCATGAATCAATATCAAGGTCCCTTGGGAAGTGCTTCCTGTTTCATTGCTTCTTCACAGGAGTATTTTCTTAGGTTCAATAATGGCTATTGCTACTTAGTATAGCCACATTAATGTGGACCCCTCAAAGGATCACTCCACAACACCACTCACCATAGAATTGATGATGCCTTACCTTACCCAAGGGGTGGGAGGTATCAGTTATGTATGTCCTAGGTGTGCAGAGTAAACCCACCTCATCTGAGCTGCAGGATGTTAAACTGCCAAGCACCATTGTCCTCAGCACATGACGTTAATCCATGGCCTCGCCCCGAGCATTACATGCAGGGTGCTTCATCTTAGACATTCCCTATACCCACTGGTCTCCACAAGAGTGAGATAAATTTTTAAATGGAATGATATCCTTTTTATTGGAGCGGCATATATCCGTGGTGAAAGGGCAGCCACCTTGATGGAAGCTCCCTAGACTTCTTTATAGGAGGTGGCATCCCTGCTCATCCCCTCTTCCTTAGTGCCAAATCCCTTTGGGCTTCGCCACCACCCGGGCATACATCCTGGTGTAAGTCCCAATATCCATCATCTCAGGCTGCAGACCATGAAAAAGATCCTATTTCATCTTTGGGATGTGGACCACGCGTAAGCCCCTATTTCCTCTTTGGGCTACGAACCATTCATAAGACCCTATTTTCGCTTCGGGCTGGACACCACATGTAAGCCCATATTTCCTCTTTGGGCTGTTGACCACGCAAAATCCCTTGTTTCCTATTCAGGTTACGGACAATGTGTAAGCCCCTGTTTAATATTTGGAACACTAACCATGTGTAATCCCCCATTCCACTTCCCATAGACACACCATCCATGATGTGACCATTAGGACTTTGCTTCCTCTCGTTTCTCACACCGAGCATGACTCATATAGGCTTAGAGTAAGCATTAACTATGACATCCTCCCTAGGTAGCCTAGAGTGTAATCCCAAAAACCCATCCTAAACTACGTGTACTTTGATCCATGCCAAGGAATGGTACGTAGGAAGCCTCCATGAGGTTCAATCCTAACAACCATTGGTCCCAATAACTTCACATCGGTTCACAACCACCCATTCCAAACTATGTGGTCTTTGATCCTATCCACGGTAATGTACATAGGAAGCCTTTCTATGGATCAATCCCACCATCCATTGGTCTTGACCATCTTAACTTCGGTTCACCACACTGACCTGAACTACATTGTCTTTGATCCTTTTCATGGTAATGTATGTAGGAATCCTCCTTGAGGTTCAAGCCCAACACCCATTTGTTCTGACCATTTCATGTCGGTCCACCATCCTGAACTACATGGACATTGATCCTTGACAAGGAAATGTACATAGAAAGCCTCCCTGAGGTTCACACCCAACAACAATTGGTCCCTACCACTTCATGTTAGATCACCAACACCCCTTCTGAACTATGTTTTCTTGGATTATTTCCAAGGCGTATTACGTAGGAAGCCTTCCTGAGGTTCAAGACGAACACCCATTGGTCCCAACCATTTTCATGGTGGTTCCCACACCTCCAGAACTACGTGGTATTTGATCCTTGACAAGGAAAGGTAGGTAGGAAGCCTCTCTGGGGATCATGCCCACCATACATTGGTACCAAACTTCTTCACATCGGTTCACCAAACTCACATGAACTACATGTACTTTGATCCTCGCCAAGCCAAGGTATATTGGAAGCCTCCCTAAGATTCAAGACGAAAACCCATTGGTCCCAACCACATCATGCTGGTCCACCTCGATCCTGCATGACGTTAAACTATATGACCCTTTTCATCATGCGAGTCGTTAAACTATACTTGTTCGAACTACGTGCACTTTGGTCCTTGTCTCATAGACAAGTTACCTAGGAAGCCTTTCTGAGGATCAACACCATCAAGCAGTAAGCCGTTTTAACCCCATCCAGTGGTACACCATTGCAACCCCATCTAGATGTAAGCCGTTACGACCCTCATTCAGTGGTAAGCCGTTGCGACCCCCATCTAAAGGTAAACCATTGTGACCTCCACCCAATTGTAAGCTGTTGTCATCCCTATTCGGTAGTAAGACTTTAAAATCCCAAATTGATGGTAAGTCATCTTCAGATGAACTATGTAGAATTTGATTCCCTATCACAGTGATATGTAGTAAGCCTTCCTAAGGTTCAAGCCCATCACTCATGTCTCATCCTCATCTTTCCCTCAGGATCATGTGTTTCAGGAAGGTCATGACCTAACCTAGAGGTTCTGTCTCCTCATAATCCCATATATGCGACCATTCTCATGGGTTTCCTCTTCAAGTTTCCCATCATCCTGAACTATGTGGACATTGATTCCTAGCCATGGGGATATGTAGGAGGTCTCTACAAGGCTCAATCCCAAAATCACCATCTCCCTCAAGTATACTCCATCTCATTCTACATCCACTACACTTAACATTCAATTATCCATCCTGATTCTTACTCGGGCCGCCACATCCTGGTGATATCATGCCACCTCATTACCCATTCCATTTAACAACAATCGGGTAGCTAACCACGCATTATCCCCAACTTCAGTGTTCTCTCCAAGGGTAGCACCCATCTAATCCACTATAGTCAATTTTCTGATTAGTTTGATCCATATCCGCTATACATTAACCTCACGACATACCCTATGTTTAACATTGGAAGTTGAAGAAAACCGAAGAATCATGCCTATGGCGTATAATTCCCAGCATTCAATGTGGTATTCCTTCAGCTTTCGTGCCCTCAAGAAGCCCTACAATAAGGGAAGAAACCCAGATGTTCTAGTGTACTAGCATCCAGACACACCTGGGATGTCCAATGTTGCTACTCCCCCGAACGAAGGTTGTTGCCCTGACCAGATCCCTTGCAATGTCCCGACTGAAGCAGTGTTATTAACTGGCATCCATAAAGACAAGGCACTAGGAAGAGTTTTACAAAAGACATAATAATCTATAAGGGAGACCTTGAATAGGTAATGAGTTCCGAGGAGGAATCCATGGAATGGAGAACTGACATCCCATCATCTAATTTCAATCAAGGAGCAGACGTCCTTGAATAAGTGACAGATGCCACCTAAATTTGAAAAGTGGAAATGTGGGGCAACTATTGTGCACCATCCATGGACGAATGCACGCAAACCAGTGAAAGTGTCGAAAACAACAATTCCATTCATATTAATGCATTAAGGGAATGAAATCATTAGTTGTGTGCACGTATGACCTACCGTATCCAAGAAGTGATGCCAATCAATTTCTATGTCTGAATTTAAAAAATGGGTTTAAAAAATCAAATATATATATATATATATATATATATGATATTTATAATATTATTTTCATTATGGATATTATAAAACTACATATTATACATAAAAAAATAAATCATTTATGACAAAACATGCCTGAGAAAACATTTCTTTTAACATCTAATCTAATAATAATAAAATATTTCTTAATGAACTTTTGGTAATAGATTATTATCGGATAATGTAAGATATTATGAACATTAATATGGTTATATAACAAATTAATAACATGATTAAAACCATTATACAAGATTTTTATTCATGTTAAATCAAAATAAATCGTGATGTTAGAAAGTTTGTCTCAATTTCCATTCATTGAGGCATATTGTAATGTTTTTCACATATTTTATTTATATGGTATATATAAACACCATTTCACATGTAATATAATGAATATTTAAATGTAAATGATATTTTATTTTTTAATTTGAATTATTTTATCCAAGGGGATTTGAATTGAAATTTACCATTTTGTAAATAATTTCATAATTCAATTTCATTTCATTAGGTTATATTACTTATTCACTATCTTTGACATTATAAGATAATACATGTAATTAATTTTTATTATATAATATTTTTTATAATATTTTTTATTTTAATTTACATTTTATAATCACAATATATTCATTTATTAATTGTCACTTCATCATTATGATCATTGTAAGGGTTTCTCATGTCAAACTGTCTTCTTTGGGACACAAGTCATGTCATACACCTATATTGTTCTATTAAATATATCTAATACCCATTTGAAATTTAATATTATGTGTCTGTTTTTATTCATGTTATTTAATGCTTCATTTCATGTTGTTCCTTTCATGTTTATTATGATTAGAAATTTACAAACATAGTATGCGATTTCTGATTCAATATCATTTTAATCAGGATTGTTTGTACTAGAATTTAAATTAGAGTATATTATTTGATCATTGTATGATAAATAAATTAAATTTTATTCTCTCAATGAAATTTCTTATGTTTCCAAATTACAATACCATTTTACTCTCTTTTGTAATTAAAATGGTTTATCAAATGATTTAAATAAAATTCAACTTCATTTCTATCTTCTGTAAAAAACACTTTTTCATTAAAATCCATGTTTATTTAGAATGTTTTAAAAAATGTTTTACAATGATATTTGAATGTAATTTTATCCCATAATTATATTTTTTATTTTTTAAAAGAATTTTTCTATTATTTTCCAAACAATGTATGTTTGGATTTTCATAAAAAATATACATGGAATCAATGTTTTTTAATTCTAGGAATTAAAATTAAATTCCCACGATCATGAACACTCATTAATTTTATTCTTCCTTTATTAGTTTACAAATTTATATTCAATGAAATTTTTCCTTAATTATTTTAATGTTTCTAGTTATTAAAATTGATTTTCCATGTGAAATGTTTATTTTCCTCAAGAATGTTTTTCAAGATCATTTTATGGAATTTCTATTTATCAATGTTAAAAACCCTCCATTTTACTTATACTCCACTGATGATATGTTTTAATAATACAATCACTATTATTTTTCTAGTTTTCTTTTTGATCAGTTTAACCATGTATTTATATTCACTTTATTAATCAAATTTGTAATAATAAACGTTATCTTGAAACATTAACTAGCTTATAGATATTATAAATTTTATTTGTCTTAAATATCTATATTCTATATCATCTATAAGAATATTTATTAAACCATATATCATTCTAAATAATTTATTTTTACATTGAAACATCATTGATTGAATATGGAAAATTTATATTCTATATTATTTATTAAATATAGACATTTATTAATAAAGAATATTGTCCATTAATTTAATCAAACAATCGATATGTGATAAATGTATTAGACTAAATGTGATGGGAGGGGAAATAAATTATATATCCCCTTAATTCATCATTATTCTCATTAAGAGAATTAGTAAGATCAAAATAATTTTTTTTCACTCGTAGATTTAAATAATCTTGTGAATGGTCTCTATAGAATATATATCATGATGTATGAGATCATGAAACCCAATATTAATTATTTTTATTATTAATAATTATTCTAATATTATCTATGAGATTATTATATTGATATTATCCATGGATGCATTTTATTCTACACAAACTGATGAAATGGAATGTATGTTCATTTATTAACCATGATATATTCATTATGCCTCATATAATCATAATAGTTTTATTATTGATTAAATATGATTTTTGTTCAGATACATAAATTATCATATTGATTATTCCGTACTGATTATTCTTTATTTATTTATGATATATTCTCTTATATAAAACTGTTAATGAGAATTTGATCTCATCCTTATTTTGATTCCCCTACCTAGGACTTGAAGAAGGAATATTTGAATTAGTTAAATGATGTAGACTTTTTTACACTCACAATACTATATTTCATGTTGTCAAATGAAATGTCAGATTCATGTGTTCTTCTATTCTACCAATATTACTAAACTGTTCAGTCCTTTGGGATAAAATAACATACATCTAGAACAAATGTAATAATGTAAAAACAAAATATAGCCTATTGGGTTTATGGTATTTATAGTTTCTATAAGATAATGTTTTGTAGAAACAATGAGAACTTGATTTGTGAAAAATATATTATTGAATATAACCCAATAAAAAAATTGATGATAAGTATAGAATAACATCCAAAATTTTTGGCGAGGAAGTGAATATGTGGTTTTACAAGAAATCCATTCCAAGATAGATTACATAAGTGGATTTGGTTATAAAATAGTTATGCCTTATTCTAATAAACATGAATAAGGCACATCATGATTTAACTAGATCCATACATGGTTCCCAATAATTTCCCTTATTGTGTACCAATATTGACACAACCTGGTGATATGATTTAGATAATTCACATTTTATTTAGAATCCATTATGAAGGATTTATATAGATGATAATAGGAATAACCAAGGATAAACCTATCGTGTATTATATTGAAAATAATATTTCTTGATTTTTTCATCCTATAAATGATTATATGGTTTTACCTTTACTATCAATATTACTGAAACTATAAATATTTAATTTTTACAATGGATAAATCCCAAATGAATATTTTTAACCATTGATTCGATGGAAAATGTTCTAATTTTGAAAAAACAAATTGTAATATGAATTTAGTGAAGGATATCATGATTATACCTAATATATTTTCAAGATATATGATTAAAAATCTATACCTTAATCATCTCTCAAACACACAAATTAAAAGAATTATAGATTCAATTATGAGGTTGAGTAGTGGAGGCCATGGAGGAAAAATGAATTAATTTTTTTAATGTTAGAAATTTAGAAATATACACCTAATGGAGTTTTTGGAATAAATATGGAATTGTTTTATTTGTGGAAAATAACATCTTAGAGTAATTAATTTTTAAGTAAAATTGTGTATTTAAGGAGAGAGACATAAATATCTTCCATGGAATCCATTTATAGTTCATTTTCTTGAATGTGGGGATATTGGAAATTAACTGAGTGAATTCACTCTTTAAAATTTTAACTCCCAGACGTAGTATGGACCTAGTTTGAAATGAATGTGTTAATTTATTTATATTTTTGGATTCAAGAAGTACATTTTTGAACTATTTTTTTCATTGGAATTTTGGATATAAGAATCATGTAACATCTATGGGTTATATTATTTTTTGGAAGAATATATGTCTTAATCTAACATTGACACTAAAATTATGGATACCACCATGGATTTTTATGTCCAAGGACGATCATATGTGTAATTTATTAAACACCCTTTTTTAGGTTTTATGTGATGAGATTTTATAATTATTAATTATATTTTTGCAAAATTTATTCTCATAAAACACTTTGTGTTACTATATAAAAAATATATTTAAGGAATAATGACTTTTCAATTTGTAGACCCAAGATTAAAGGTATTGGTAACCATTAAGGTATATCTTATATTTTATTTTTTAGTAATTATGGTTCATCACAATTTCGGATGGTTATTGTTATTATATGAATATGGTTAGTGAAAAATGAAAACTCGTTTTTCGGGCCACAACCCATCACATTTGGAAAAGATATTAGTCTTGAATACATAACTGACGGGCGATAAGAGTTAAATGCCTACCACTATCTTAGGTGATGTACTAGTAAATATGAAATTGTTTTTACTAAAATAATTTTAATGGAATAATATTTAGTCAAAATTTGGGTGCGCTAGTGCAGAAAACGTCTTTACAGCGGTTATTTTTTTTAATTTTACATCCGCTATTGGCCGACGTTGTTATAGGATATGTTATAATCATTGTTTTTATGGTAGTTATTTTAAAATTGATGTAAAAACCAAAAATATTAAGGGTTTTTTCACATCGGTTAATAAAAAACTAATGCGGAAAATGCTTCGGAGTCATGGATTTTTATGGTATTTTTATTAAAAAAAAACGTTGTATCTATGTTTTCAGGTCTGTTATAGAATTACCAATGTAATAAATTATGCCTCTAAAGAGTTTATCAAGTCATTTATGTTTATAATTGATGTTATAAACTAGCCTGCCATGCAGTTTTCACGTCGGTTAAATAATAACTGACCTGAAAACATATATACAATGTCAATTATCAAATAACCAACGTAAAAACCTATTTCATTCCATTTATTACAGCATTTATTAAATAAATGACATAAAAACCCATTCCCAAGCATTTGGTACATCAATTTTTAAATAAACAATGTTAAAACCCATAATCACGCATTTTTGACGTCGGTTATAAAAAAACGATGTAAAAACCCAATTTCTTTTAATAAAATCATTCAACCAAAACTATGACATGAAAATGAAAACCTAAAATAGACCAAAACCCAACCAAAACCAGCCCACCCCAATGAAAATCCCTCCAATTCCCTTGAAACCCCCTCCTCTGGACACCCACACACCCCTCGGCAACCCACACCCTCCGGGATATCCCCAACCCTCCTAGAAACCCTCCCACCCCATGGACACCACATACACCTCCACTCCCCTGGATAGCCCTCCCACCCTCATGTACACCCTCCCACCCCATGAAAATCCCCCACCCCACTAGATATCCGTCCTACACTCCTAGAAACCGCCCACCCCACTGGAAACCCCCACACCCCTGGACACCCCCTGGACAGCCCCCACCCCTTGGAAAATCCCTCACCCCCTAGACCGCCCCTACCCTCCTAGAGAGCCCCCTACTCCCCTGGACAGCCCTACCACCATCTTGGACACCCTCCCACCCCCCATGGACACCCTGGAAAGCCCCACGCCATTGGAAACCCCCCCCCCCCCACTGTGGAAACCCCCACCCCACTCGACACCCCCACCCCACTAGACACCGCAGACCCCTCGACACCCTTGCACATCTCCCCACTCTCTGGGATAGCCCCCACCCTTCTAGATACCCTCCCACCCACATGGACACCATGGACACCCCCACCACACTAGACAACCCTCCGACACCCCTAGAACCCCCACCCCATTTGACAACCCCACACCCCTAGATACCCCCTGGACAGCCCCACCCCTCCTGGACAGCCCCCACTCCCCTGGATAGCCCTCCCACCCTCATGGACACCCGCCCACCCCCATGGACACCCTGGACAAACTTGAACCTACTAGAAAACCCTCTCACACCCCTTCAAACCCCCACCCCACTGGACAACCCCCCCCCCCACAGACACACCCATGTACAAACCTTGGACACCCCCCTCCTGGACAACCCCTACTCCTATGAAAAAACCTCCCACCCTCCTAAACACCCTCCCACCCCCATGGACAACGTGCACACCCCCACTCCACTGGACAACCTTCTCACACCCCGGGAAACCCCCCACCCCACTGGACACCCCCCACACCCTTGGACATCCCCTGGACAGCCCCCCACCTCCCCTGAACATCCCCCACACCCCTGGAAAACTCTCTCACCCTTCTAGAAACCCTTCCACCCCCATTAGACATCCCTCCCACACCCCTATAAACCCCCATCCCACTGGACAGCCACACACCCCTGGACACCCCTAGAAATCCCCCACCTCTCTTGGACAACCCCCACTCTTTTAGATAGCCCTACAACCCTCCCTACCACCCTCCCACCTCCATAGACACCGTGGACACCCCACCCCACTAGACAACCCTCCCACACCCCTGGAATCCCCCACCCCACTGGACACCCCTACACCCCTGGACACCTACTGGACAACCCCCACCCTCTTGGACAGCTCCCCACCCCACTGGATATCCCTCCCACACTCGTGGAATCCTCCCACCCCACTGGACACCCCCACACCCCTAGACCCCCCCTCATGACCTGAATGAAGACAAAAATAACCCATCCAAACTAGACCAAAACAGGAAGTGGACAAAAATTAAACATTCACATATATAAAATTCAAAACATACAATGTCAACTAAAAATAAACTAAATCCAATCTAAAGGACTACCAAAAACACATTTATAATGGCAATATTCAAAATATCATTTTACACTAAAAACAAACTGAAATCCAATCAAACCTGTAACATAATTTGACCATTACACTTGCAGGTGCTTGAAATCTTGAGCACTAAAGGGTTTAGGGTCATCAAATAGCTATAAAGTAAAAGGATTTTAGTTAACATGTATAGTGAATAAATCAAATAAAATATTATGGAAATTTTTAAAATGAAATCTAACCATTTCCAAGTGCACACATGTTCTTATTGTAATTATTTTATACATAAATATTAAGATAAAATATCTGCATTTGATGACGCCTTGTTGTTCATGAAAATTCTGTTTAAATGACTGTAAATTCGAAATGTTATTTTTATGGTATACTTCAAAAATGTAAAAATTATAAATGGATATTTACCTTTACATTTACATATTTGATCTTGGCACTCCATTTTATTGTGTTTTTTTGAAAGTAGACCCATCCCCTGTTAGAAAATATCACGAATGTGATAAATTTAAAATTCATTATAATATATTCCACTATTATGAAATTAAAACATATTTTTCAAATATATTATTAAAAATTTCAACCCATCTCAATGGACAGAGAATATCCAATAAGTTGTTTTCTCCCTTGGGAAAAAACCAAACATCCAATGATCACTGATAAAAGAAAATTTACGGATAGTGTTTTTTAATGCTAAAAGATAATGAACTCTTTTCCACAGATATGTTTCATACCTATCCCAAAACAAAATCAACCAACATTGTGTGATTATATATTTTTCAAATCCTTCTGCAATATAATGCATTGTTTGTTCCTCAACCAATGCATGTGCTTTAAGGGAAATCAAATTTGGGTCCATGAATCCATATGCATTTGTCCGCTCATTATTCTCACACATGTTATAAAGATACCTAATACAAAACAGATATAGGTATACATTTTTAATAAATATAACGTAGGGAAAAGGTGTTAAGACTTACATAGAAAACAATTTCACCACATTGATGCCCAACTATCTCTAGTAACAAGCTCCATGATATCATTATTCAGAATCCCCACATTTATTTCATGTCAAAAAACATGAGCTTCCATTGGAATCTCATAAAAATATACCAAAAAATTTGAATATCTTGAAAATATGTCAAGACTACTAGAATATGTATCTGATGTTATAGCCATTTTACTTCATTGTTGTCTAAACAACATTTATTTACCTTTGAATTATTCTCGTAAAAATAAACAGTAAAAAATATTAGTTTTCAAATTTTAATAAAAATTTAATAAAAAAATAAATTAGAGGATATAACATATATACCTATCTGATAATGATTCGCAGAAGTTTGGATGGCCAAATTAAAGAACTGCTAATACTATTTCCAACTGTCACCACCTCATCTCTATGTAATGGTACTCGAGCTGATCTATCTATAATATATTGTACAGTGTCCCTATGATGCTCTACCTCTAACTGTGGATGATGAACTGTATATCCTATACAATATACCAGCTCATATGAAACTATATGATGATGAGGATCATCAACATAAAACTCAGAATAAGTAGGAAGCTATGGCGGAAGAGTAAGATAAAAATGGGGTCTGTAAGCTTAGGTGGGGGAGTGGAACCTACTTGAAGAGGAGTAGGATAAAAATGGGGTCTGTAGGGGGAGGTGGAGGAGTGGGATCTGCTGTCTGAAATAGTAATTTCATTTCTTCAAAAATATACTCTACTAATTCTATAATATTTTCCTCAAATTCCGCATAAATATTATCAACATGAGACACCAAGGATTCTATTTTGTTTATAAACACCCTCAATAGAAGAAGTTGAAAAACGTGGAAACACTTTTCTTACCGATACACTGATCAGATATCCTCATACATGACTAGAATGTTCGGGCTTTTCCAATGTTGCAGATAAAATATCCTGCCACCCAGTAGCTATAAATACACCCTATGTGCTCAGCCTCTCAAGAGAATCCTGTATTAATTAATTGAACATTTCGGTAATGATTCAAATTATATAAATAATATTGCTAACTGAAATAAATAAAATAAATATCTTACAATCCTCTCAGTTAGGATTCTTGAATCTTTCAAAAGATATTTCCACTTTTTGTCCATCTGATCTCTCTTCCATTTTTCATGTCTATATGGAGGGGATGGAAGGAATCCTCTCCCGAGCTTGAAGACTCGTCTCTCAGTTTTTGTAATTTTTCCACCATCATTTTTTCTTAAAATAATGTATAACATCCCCAAGATAAACTATGAGGGTTAACATTTTTAGATTGAATATCCTGATGAGATTTCCTTCTTTACTGTAAATGAAGAATAATAAATCATTAACAAAAAACTAATAAGATCATTTATATAAGAATGATTATAAATGTTTAAATTTCCCTTACCAAAAATTAATCCTTTCTTCTACTTTCAACAAATTGTTTCCATGTATCTTTATCTATGAATGGATATATATGACATGGATTGTCTTGACTCCAATTACCTAAAATGAAATCAGATGTGAGGGTTGATTTGAAATCCCACCATCTCCTAGCAGCCATCAATAATAATTTCTTCCCGACTCCTCTAGTGTTAGGAATATCAAATGTCATCTGATAAAGAAGAGGTAAACCATATTATACTATAATCATTTAAATAATAGGAAAACAATAATAGAATATCTTACCAAAATCTTATCCCACAATTTATATATTATCTCCTTGTCCACACTTCTCCAATCATCATACAAAATGCTCAATTTTTCCTTACCCTAAGGGGATACAAAACTCTTAAAATATTATTCATTTGGACCTCTAGGAATATCATTCTCATCAAACTCAACAAGTATACTCTTGTCCTGCATATGGGAAAGTGATAATTTGGGTAAACGTGTGCACCCAATTTTAACAACTCTTGAACTCTTCTTTGTCATTATGGGAGCACATGAGGAATATTGGGGAACATGAAGAGGAGCATGGGAATGTTCTTCCCAGAGGTATGATCATTATGCTCATCTCCAGAATCCTGTGGTTGATCAGATGATTGATATTGTAACACCCTGAGATTTTATGAAAAATATTCTTTTTAATTTCATTAATGTCTTGTGTTATACGCTACACCAAAAGGAGCTTTCACAACACACATCTCTGACCTGGCTTGAATTACACGCAATCGCGACCTTCCATGATAGCGTGTGTTGTACGCAACACCAAGTTTCACTAAACAACGATATGCTATTAAGATATTATTAAAACTAGCCGTTATGAATAGTAATAACCACTTTTTGAAATTTTGTAAATTTTATTTTTCAAAATGGACTTCATTTATGGATTAGGAGTATCGAATTTAGCCTAAGGTGAAATTTTGGTAATTTTCGGATAACTTTAATATTTTGATGAATAGTGGAAATTACTAAATTTTAATTAAAAACAACTTTTTCAATCGAAATAATTAATAGTTATAAATTATTAATTTGAGTGGTTTTAAAGTATATTTAAAATATATTTTTACAATTTAATACAATGTTAGACATTGAATGTAATTTCACATTTAAACCAGTTATAAACAAGTGTCAATCTTTTGATAGTTATTATCTCTTAAAAACACGCTATTTATTGTGACAACGGGAATTATTTATAAAATTAATTAATGCAACATATATGTTGGGAATTTTGTAAAATAGAAATCATTTTTTAATTCTGAATATCAATTATAGCCTAGGGTGAAATTTTGGTACTTTTCTGAAAACTTTCAATTTTTGATGAATAGTGAAACCACTAAGTGGTAGGTTAAAAACTGAATTTTGCATAAAACTTAATTTTACCGCTTCTGTGAATGGAATTTCGAAAATCCGACAGACACGGTTAATATCAAGGACTAAAATGTGGTTCAATGAGATGAAAATAATTTTTGGTGAATAGTAACTTTTTACTTTTTTTTACCACGGTTAATAGTAAATAGGGTAACTAAGGGTAAATATGATATTATTATTACCCTAACACATGTCCTAATTCTATTGGACAAGTGTAATTCGACCAAAAACAAACTTAGGAATAAAATATGACCATTTAGGTCCACTTGGATTAGATTAGGACATTTATTATTAATTTATTTAAAGAAGGGTTAAAATAGTTAAAATCAAAGTTTAATAAGTAAATCATTTTTAATATGGGGTTATACATAAGATAAATTCGACTATAAATATTAATTAGAACGTTAAAAAGATTTCCTACATGATGGTATTTTATTTATAATTTTTAGACATTAAATAATTTAATTTATTTATGACACAATGATGATGCAGTAATTATCTTATTAATGAAATATTGTCATAATTGATGTTATAAACACCAAAATAAATGTAATTTGAGACTTTTTATGAATTCCACTAATTTTCTAGGTTACTATGATATATTAGTGTTGATTTAATCAACTTGGTTCGAACATATAATTCTGTTATGACTTTCACAAAAATCATATATCAAATAGTGTCAAAATTGACACAAAATAGTTTTTAAATAAAATATTATATTATTAATTGTTATTTTATTCCTACAAATCTAAGGTTCGGCCAAATGACTTATATAAGGATATATATATTAATAATAAAAAATTTGGGGTTCGTTTGGCATGTTATAGTAAGTGTATTAACCATATAGTGTAAGAAAACAAAAAGACACTGTAAAAGTTAAATTATTTAACTTAGAGTTAAATCTAATTGATAAGGTTAAAATAATAACCTAAACTTGTCTAAATCCTATTGGTTGATAGGATTTCGACCCATCCCAACTTTAGCTTCGAAATAAGACCCTTTGGAACCATTATAAACCGATTTTTATTTTAATATAAAATAATATTTTGAGATATTCCTAAGGTGCCCCTCTCCTCCCTTATAAAAGGGCACCTCCTTCCCCTCCTCCTCACACCAATTTGAGCACTCAAGCTCGGCCAACCCCTGCCATTTTCTCCTCTCCACTTCCATAGAATAATTCTAGAGGTCCTGGTCTTCTTCAAAGACCAATCTTAGTTCCCTAAGTGGAGGATTCAAAGAGGCGTTCCAAAGAAGAGGTAATATCCATTACCGATCTTTTCAATTTCTTTCTTCTTGAACTTCTTCTTCATTAGTTGTTTCATGATAAAGTAATATCATAAGTATTACTTACATACTGATATGTTATTATAAATATGAAACAACCCTAATTCACCTTCTATCCGTCCTACGAAAAAATGAAATCACCGCGCGTGCGTACGTACGGAATACCGTCTCCACGCCGTGGTGTACTCTATTTTCCACCATCACCATAAAAGGATGGGTATAATGGTGTAATGAGTAACTATATATGATTATTATAAAGTGATATTGATACTGAAATAGTATAAATACACTTAAATACAATTCCACGATCATAGGAACGATATCATCACTCGTGCGTACGTACGGAATACCGTCTCCACGATGTGATGCGACTCGTTCTACATGATATTCATTTCATACTGATTATATAAATGAATTGAATGAATTAATATGATATATATTAAACTAATAGCATTCTGGAAATGAGGTATCTATAACCTAAAGAAAAGAATAAGAATTTATTCGACAAAACACGCATAAGAACAAAAAGTTATAAACACCCAAATAACAAGTAGCAATGAAATATTACTACTAAGAAGCTAAGAATATGACCATATATGATATCATATCAATATGTATGATTCTGGAATAAGTCAATAAAATGATTTAAATCATTATACAGGAGGTTCGGACACTTACAAAGCATGTCGGACCTAAGGTAAGGGAAATATCACAATCTCATTTTTTATCCGAGATTGTTTATACTTTAGTATTTACTGGGGTATATTTTATCATCCACATCCATGTTCCCTCAATATGTAATATTATTTCCATCCTTATACAATAGTTTATATCCAATTTTACCCTTCGGTAAGTTTGTGTAAAAGATATGAAAGGAATCTTTTGTCATTTTTCGTACGAGGTACTTTTTGACTTTTCCGACAAAAGTACGAAGAATGTTTTTTTAACTTATATGGCATGAATGGATTTTTAAAACATTATTTCCAAGAAGCTTACTTTACAAGTTTTCAAGTTTATTTTTAATCAACTTCTTTTATTTTAAAGTCGTATGACATGTTATGAAAGGAAAAATGTTTTTGAAGAAGAAAGGATATTTTCCTCAAGAATGGAGTTCAAGTGTTTTATCAAAATAATTTTTCATCTAAGATAATAAAGGGTTCTGTTTTTATCCCTATTATTACATATATTTGATCATGTTGTGATGGAATTATTTTTATGAATTCCTTTATCTTGTATGAATTGTTTTATGATGTCATGATGTTTAAGATTCCCATTTGTATTACATGGGTTATGAAATGATGTATGATTTATGATTTTGTGGCACACATAATAATGGTATCATTATGAGATGGGTGGGACCTATATCTCCCTCCAATGCAATGGGTAAAGATTTTATATCTCATGAGATAGACATGGCTGGAATGGTAGGTTATACTGGTTCAGTGAAACAGGACTGAAACGAGGGTTACTCGATTCAGAAAGGGACTTCGTCCACTAAGATAGTCTTGGCAATGAGTTTTGACTAACAAGAAATGATTCTCTATGATTATGTGTGAATTCCACAAAGTTTCATGTTTTAAGTTATGATTATTGTGATTACATTTCACTTCCATGATTTATCCCATGATTATGAAATTATGCTCTCTTTTGCAGGTTATGATTTCCAAAATGTTATGTTCTTATGAATATGATGTGATTGATATTTCTTGTGTTTACCCTTACTGAGAATTTGAGCTCACCCTTTTATGTTTTATTTTCCCCAGGATTGTAACGCCCCGACCCCAGCTACCCAGAGTCGGTGCATTACTTCGTAACATTGGCATGATCACAAGAAAGATCAAATCTCGAAAGACCGATTGGTTTAGTAGCCTTGGAAACACTAGATATATTCATAAGTTTCACATTACATCATAAAATGAAAAACTACTACAACAACATAATGTTTCCACAGTCTACACTACAATCCCCTCATAATATCCCTGCAGGTCATTCATAACTTACATCTTCACTTCCTGGGAAAAATAAAACATAGAAAAGGGGTGAGCTCAAATGCCCAGTAAGGATAACAATATAGCGGAAACTTTCATCAATAAGAATAAACATTTAAGGCAATGTATAACTAAAACAAAATCCTTTTAAACATTAACTTTCAACATGGTATGGCATAAATAAAATGAAATAATGCCATTTACTTATTCACATGGATATTCTACTAATCGAATAATCACATGCAAAAATCAATAACCACTTTCATAATGTTGGAATGCATAATGCCAGACTATCATAACCACATAGCCAAGGCCTCGTGCCAAGACTACAAATAATATTTTTCCAAGGCCTTGTGCCAAGACACTAGTTTGTCTCATGAGACCTACCGATGCATCGAGGTGCTATAGCGGGCTCCACCCGTCACTTATTAAGTCCAATTCATTCCCATATGAAAAGGTTTAAACATAACATAAACATTCATATTAAAACTAGCATATGAAATGTCAATAATTTCACCATAAACTATGAATGGTATAAAAATAGCACATCCACAGTCAAACATATCACAAAACCTTCAATACAATATAGAAGTTTTGTATCATAATAAATCAACTTCAAATAATCTTAAAATCCATCAAAGGATGTTGACATAGATGAAATCAAAATTCTTTTTAAAGAAATATCTCCTTTTATTTTGAAATAATTTAAGATACATATAAAATAAAACATTTTCTTTGAAAATATTCTTATAATCTTGTAAGGGAAGCTTTGACGATTTTATAACGGCGGAAAATAACCGCACCCGCCGTATAAGTTAAAAAAAACATTCTTATCTTAATTCTGTCGAAAAGGTTAAAAAGCACCTTGTTTGGAAAACGACGGAAATATTCCTCTTATAAAAAGTCAAAAAAAAGGTATAAATGACTTTAACCCATATTCTTGTAAAAATGTTTTGAAATACATTTTGAAGAAACATGGATATGGATGATAACAAGATCCCAGTAGATTATTACGTATAAACAATCTCGGATAATGAAGAGATTGTGAAATAACCCTTACCTTGTACTTTTCCTTGGTTGGGGTAGGTTAACCTCCTGTATAATGGTGAAATAGTTGTTATTAAATTATACATGAATCATATATAATAATATGATATCATATATGATCTTTTAACATTGATTTGTTAATAATATCTTAGAATTATCGTCGTTTCGGGAGTTAACTTACTCATTTTCTTTTATATGTTTTGTTACATAAGCCATGGTTGTTATATCTTATTCATATCCAGAATGATATCTAGTCCTTAAACATAATTTTTAAATCATCAAATGATAATTATACTTGAATGGATACGATGGAGAATGAATCTCATCGCGTTCGTGGAGACGGTAGTCCGTACGTACGCACGAGCGACAATATCATTCTTTTGATATTAAAATAATATATAAATGGATGGTATATCATATATACAGAATCATTAACATGTTATATTTATTATTTACATGAGTTACACATCATTATTATACCCATCCAAATAATATTATATTGAATAACAATTACACCACGACGTGGAGACGGTAGTCCGTACGTACGCACGTATGGTGACATGTTATTCAAAGGGTGGATAGAATACTGAATATGGTTGTACCATATTTATAATAACATCACAGTATATTTGAGATACTGGAGTTATTATTTTAGAATGGTAAGAACAAAGGAAGAAGAAGTGGAAGAAGAAATGAACTTGGAGAAGGGTGGTGAAATCATTACCTCTTCTTCGGGTTCTTCCTTTTGATTTGATCAAAAGGGCTCCTTAGGATGGCTTTCTGATCAAACTAAGGCCTCTAGGTTGTAGTGAGGGATGTTGGGAGAGTATTTGGGCAGATTTTGGCCAAACCAAAAGGCTTTAGAGGTGTGAAGAAATGGGAAGGAAGAGTGCCCTTTTATAAGAGGGGTGAGGGGCACCTTTGGAAAAGCTAGAAATATTAATTTATAATAAATTCATATTCGGTTTATAATGGCTCCAAAGCTTATTATTCAAAGTTTAAGGTGGGGATAGGTCTAAAACCACTCAACCAATATAATTTAGACAGGTTTGGGTACTTATATTAACCTTATCTTTAAGTATTAACTCTAAGTTAATTAGTTTCACTTTTACAATGTCTCTTTGTATTTTTATATAATATGGTTAATAAACTTACTATATACATCCAAGAGACCCCCAAGTGGTACATTAATGATGAAAATATCATGATATAAGTCTCTTTGCCGAACCTTAGATTTTTAGGAATTTAATATCAATTAATAATATAATATTTGTTTTAAGAACTCTTTTATGTCAATTTTGACACTATTCAATAGTTGATTTTTGTGAAACTCATAACAGATTTATTACTTCGAACAAAGTCAATTAAATAAATCCTAATATATCATATTATCCTATAAAATTAGTTTAATTCATTAAAAGTTTCATATTATATTTATTTGGGTATTTATAATATCAATTATTTTAATTTTTCACTATTATAGTAATTACTGCATCATCATTGTGACATAAATAAAATAAATTATTTAATGTCTAAAAATTATAAATAAAATATCATTATGTAGGAAATCGTTTTATCTTTCTAATGAATATTTATAATCTATAATCCAACATATATAACCCTATGTAACAATTGTTTTGCTAAAAGATATATGCTTGGGTCATTTTTGTATTCATTTTAACTTAATTAAAATAAAGTGTCATTATCACTTACAAGTGGATCCATGGGGTCCCAAAATAGACCCAAAGATTCCCATGGTCGACCATTTATCAAACAATAGGGTTAAGACACGTTTTAGGGTAATTTAGTATTATTATAATATTATTTTTAACCCTTATTTACCGGATTTACCCTTAACCATGGTAAATAAAATATTTACCGCAGTAATTATTCAAAATGTCTAAAAATAAAAGTTACCTATTTACACAATTTGAACATCCTGATTCCAAATATGGAATCCATTTTCCTAAATTCAAAACACATAAGTGGCAGAAATTAATTTAAAATTAATTCCCGCTGTCAAAACAAAAAGCGTGTTTTTAAGAGATAATAACTATCAAAAGATTGACACTCGTTTATGTTCGGTTTAATTGTAAAATTATGTCCAATGACCAACATTATATTAAATGGTAAAAATATATTCTAAATATACTTTAAAACCACTCAAATTCAAAATTTATCACTATTAATTATTTTGATTAAAAAAGTTGTTTTTAATTAAAACTTAGTAATTTTCACTATTCATCAAAATATGAAAGTTATCCGAAATGTACCAAAATTTCACCTTAGGCTAAATTCGATATTCCGAATCCAAAAATGAAGTCCATTTTCAAATATAAAATATATATAATTTCAAAAAGTAGGTATTACTATTCATAACGGCTAGTTTGATTGGTTACGGTGTGTTAGAACTCGGTGTTGCGTACAACACACGCTAGCGTACCGTGGAAGCTTGGGATGTTTCATTTTAAATTTTTGATGTCCCCATTTAGTCAAAAAGTTTAAAATATAGTATCTAAAAAGGGTTCACTATTAAAATTTGGTAAAAGTGCAATACTGAAAATGAATTTGTTCTTACATTATGTCTAAGAAACTCATAATATGGATTCTAAAATTATAAGGATTATATAAAGATTAAAATTTAGTTAACACTATTCATAACCTCTTTTTAATAGCTTGTTTGGTAAGTCATGGTGCGATTGAACTTGGTGTTGCGTGTAGTGAAAGTTATTGAATTATTTTGAAGAAATAACACTCTATAAAATCTTGGGGTGTTACATTCTCCCCTCCTTCAATAAATTGCGTCCTCGCAATTTGAAATTGTTCTTCGAAAATAAAAGGGTGAAAATAGAAAATATCTTTGTGGGAAAACCCAAATCGGAAATTGGGTTACTAAAATTTAGTCTTAATATGAGGAAAAGAGAAATGAAAGGATCACCACCAAATTATGATCTCTATTAGGAGAACATTGGTGGCAATTAGAGACATATAATTGGATGAAAACGTAAATATTTATAGGTAGTGATTGAGTTCATCAATCACAAAAAGTATAAAATTGAGGTCCTTAAAATCATCAATCTATGATGATTTGAAATACCATCGGTTCAACAAAACATAGGGTATTGGGATAACACATTTTTTACGTTTCAAAATATCTTAGTTAAAATCCCACATCGAAAAATGAATTAATGAGGCCTCTATTTAAAATAAAGAGTGGAAAGTATGAAGATTACCGAAAATAACACATACTAGGGTTCCATGTAGGAAAATATGGATATGGAGGAGAAATCTAACCATCAATTATCTGATGGAGAGTGGTAGAGAACATGGCTATGAAAAGGCCAACAATTCCAAAGCCATAAATTAGTGATGATTTAAGGTACCATCTAGGGAAACATTTTTGTTCTAAGTTCATTTTATTAATGTTGAGGAATTTATTTATGAGATTGGCTAAGATCATAAGGAGATATACTTACTTTATAATCAGTGTTTTATCCATTAATAAGTTTCTACCACCAACTCATCTTTCACTCTAAAAGATAATAGAATGTAATTTTTTATTTATTTATACTATTCGTATAGGGTTCCAAAATAAATGAATTTATAATTCATCTACCAGATCTTTAAAAAAACAACATTATTTAATCCAGGACATCTCATGGGCCAGTGGTAGGTGATACACCCTTGTCGCCCTTCAGTTGCGGGTTCAAGTCTCGCAGCCTTGCCGGACGCGACGGGTTACCGCCCAACCTCCGGGTTTTCCTTTTATGGTAATCCAAAATAATCCAAACTAGAACTATCCAAAATAATTCTGTCTAAACTCACAGTCCAACATTTATAAGGAAGGTAAACATAATATAGATCCTTTTTACCCCGTCATAGAATATGAATACCTTCATCATGTATTACCATATTCCTTATTGATTACATTCATGCTCCCTTATTCCATATAGAATGCTGGATATACTTCATTAATCCAAAAATGTTTTAAACCCCAACAATGATGGAATATACAAATCATTAATCAGCTTCAAGGTAGTCAATAATATCGAATATAATTTATCCAAATCAATCATGTATTATTCTAAAATCACCACCTCGGTATCTGAACCATATTATGGTTTATCTTTCTCTCAACCATATATTTTCCAAACATTTAACCTGCTATTGAGTCACTTTTCTTTGTTCCACACAATCTCAAGTCCTTAATGAAATAATACTGCAGTACAATTCTTATATACTCCATGATTATTGTAACAAGTACATTGTTGATACAACAGTCAATTGACATAATCAACATAAGAACTCTAATCATTCCTCTTCATCTGTGGTAGTATCATAACTTGATTATTATCCAATAACATCATGTGCGGCATAGTCTGATGACTGGGACATAGGTTCGCGTAGTGTCCAAACTCCTTACAAATGAAGCATTGTACATTTGAAACCATTTTCTTACCCTTTCAGTCACGTACTTTGTGCCCTTTTCCTCCACACTTATAACAAACTCCCATTCCTTTCAGGCAAGTTCCAGGGTGTTTCTTTCCACAGTTACCACATATGGGAAAATTCTTCTTTTCCCTCTTCCCTTTATCCATCTTTCTCTCTTCTATCCTTTTCTTCTCTTGCTTCCCTTCAAAGCCATAGGACTCAGTAATCTCTTTACTTATCTTATCAATACATGATATTATTTCTTCATATGATGATAATACATGGGAGACTATTTCTCTTATAAATTCTAGCTTAAGACCATGAAAGATATGATCCTTCCTTCTCTTTGGATCATGTGCATTTCCGGAGTTCTCATTCCTTCTACTGGGCGCCATTTCTAAACAATGGCATAAACTAGATCAGTTTATGAATCAAAATACTTAATCCCATACTTATAAAACACTTAACATAAATTGACCTATTTATGGATATAATCCATAATCATTTTTTTTCTTTGAGGATGTATATACTCATAATCCCTTCAAAATGATTTGTAAAGAAAATGAGAGTTATCCTAAGCATATCTTCCGGGAGTGTCGTAACCAAGAGTGCAGCAAGGCCCGTTGTCGTGCACCAGTTCCCGTTCGAGTCTAGATCAAAGCTGTGTTTTCGGGTTTTACCCCTAGGTACATCTGTGCCAGAGCCGCCTCTACCTGCTCGTATCCAGACAGGGATGTATTGCTCGGAAAACTCACAAAATCTCTACAATACCAAAATTCTAGGAAGTTCTTCTATACTAATCTTCAAAGTTCATCTTAGGTCTACGTGCTCTAATCAGAGTTTATCTAAATCTAGCTTCCAAGGTTTGTACTAAACTTCCTCTGATACCAACTGTAACGCCCCGACCCCAGCTACCCAGAGTCGGTGCATTACTTCGTAACATTGGCATGATCACAAGAAAGATCAAATCTCGAAAGACCGATTGGTTTAGTAGCCTTGGAAACACTAGATATATTCATAAGTTTCACATTACATCATAAAATGAAAAACTACCACAACAACATAATGTTTCCACAGTCCACACTACAATCCCCTCATAATATCCCTGCAGGTCATTCATAACTTACATCTTCACTTCCTGGGAAAAATAAAACATAGAAAAGGGGTGAGCTCAAATGCCCAGTAAGGATTACAATATAGCGGAAACTTTCATCAATAAGAATAAACATTTAAGGCAATGTATAACTAAAACAAAATCCTTTTAAACATGAACTTTCAACATGGTATGGCATAAATAAAATGAAATAATGCCATTTACTTATTCACATGGATATTCTACTAATCGAATAATCACATGCAAAAATCAATAACCACTTTCATAATGTTGGAATGCATAATGCCAGACTATCATAACCACATAGCCAAGGCCTCGTGCCAAGACTACAAATAAGATTTTTCCAAGGCCTTGTGCCAAGACACTATTTTGTCTCATGAGACCTACCGATGCATCGAGGAGCTATAGCGGGCTCCACCCGTCACTTATTAAGTCCAATGCATTCCCATATGAAAAGGTTTAAACATAACATAAACATTCATATTAAAAATAGCATATGAAATGTCAATAATTTCACCATAAACTATGAATGGTATAAAAATAGCACATCCACAGTCAAAAATATCACAAAACCTTCAATACAATATAGAAGTTTTGTATCATAATAAATCAACTTCAAATAATCTTAAAATCCATCAAAGGATGTTGACATAGATGAAATCAAAATTCTTTTTAAAGAAATATCTCCTTTTATTTTGAAATAATTTAAGATCCATATAAAATAAAACATTTTCATTGAAAATATTCTTATAAGCTTGTAAGGGAAGCTTTGACGATTTTATAACGGTGGAAAATAACTGCACCCGCCGTATAAGTTAAAAAAAACATTCTTATCTTAATTCTGTCGAAAAGGTAAAAAAGCACCTAGTTTGGAAAACGACGGAAAGATTCCTCTTATAAAAAGTCAAAAAAAGGTATAAATGACTTTAACCCATATTCTTGTAAAAATGTTTTGAAATACATTTTGAAGAAACATGGATGTGGATGATAACGAGATCCCAGTAGATTATTACGTATAAACAACCTCAGATAATGAAGAGATTGTGAAATAACCCTTACCTTGTACTTTTCCTTGGTTGGGGTAGGTTAACCTCCTGTATAATGGTGAAATAGTTGTTATTAAATTATACAAGAATCATATATAATAATATGATATCATATATGATCTTTTAACATTGATTTGTTAATAATATCTTAGAATTATCGTCGTTTCAGGAGTTAACTTACTCATTTTATTTTATATGTTTTGTTACATAAGACATGGTTGTTGTATCTTATTCATATCCAGAATGATATCTAGTCCTTAAACATCATTTTTAAATCATCAAATGATAATTATACTTGAATGGATACGATGGAGAATGAATCTCATCGCGTTCGTGGAGACGGTAGTCCGTACGTACGCACGAGCGACAATATCATTCTTTTGATATTAAAATAATATATAAATGGATGGTATATAATATATACAGAATCATTAACATGTTATATTTATTATTTACATGAGTTACACATCATTATTATACCCATCCAAATAATATTATATTGAATAACAATTACACCACGACGTGGAGACGGTAGTCCGTACGTACGCACGAATGGTGACATGTTATTCAAAGGGTGGATAGAATACTGAATATGGTTGTACCATATTTATAATAACATCACAGTATATGTGAGATACTGGAGTTATTATTTTAGAATGGTAAGAACAAAGGAAGAAGAAGTGGAAGAAGAAATGAACTTGGAGAAGGGTGGTGAAATCATTACCTCTTCTTCGGGTTCTTCCTTTTGATTTGATCAAAAGGGCTCCTTAGGTTGGATTTCTGATCAAACTAAGGCCTCTAGGTTGTAGTGATGGATGTTGGGAGAGTATTTGGGCAGAGTTTGGCCAAACCAAAAGGCTTTAGAGGTGTGAAGAAATGGGAAGGAAGAGTGCCCTTTTATAAGAGGGGTGAGGGGCACCTTTGGAAAAGCTAGAAATATTAATTTATAATAAATTCATATTCGGTTTATAATGGCTCCAAAGCTTATTATTCAAAAATTAAGGTGGGGATAGGTCTAAAACCACTCAACCAATAGAATTTAGACAGGTTTGGGTACTTATATTAACCTTATCTTTAAGTATTAACTCTAAGTTAATTAGTTTCACTTTTACAATGTCTCTTTGTATTTTTATATAATATGGTTAATAAACATACTATATACATCCAATAGACCCCCAAGTGGTACATTAATGATGAACCTATCATGATATAAGTCTCTTGGCCGAACCTTAGATTTTTAGGAATTTAATATCAATTAATAATATAATATTTGTTTTAAGAACTCTTTTATGTCAATTTTGACACTATTCCATAGTTGATTTTTGTGAAACTCATAACAGATTTATTACTTCGAAAAAAGTCAATTAAATCAATACTAATATATCATATTATCCTAGAAAATTATTTTAATTCATTAAAAGTTTCATATTATATTTATTTGGGTATTTATAATATCAATTATTTTAATTTTTCACTATTATAGTAATTACTTCATCATCATTGTGTCATAAATAAAATAAATTATTTAATGTCTAAAAATTAAAAATAAAATATCATTATGTAGGAAATAGTTTTAGCTTTCTAATGAATATTTATAATCTAAAATCCAACATATATAACCCTATGTAACAATTTTTTTTCTAAAAGATATATGCTTGTGTCATTTTTGTATTCATTTTAACTTAATTAAAATAAAGTGTCATTATCACTTACAAGTGGATCCATGGGGTCCCAAAATAGACCCAAAGATTCCCATGGTCGACCATTTATCAACCAATAGGGTTAAGACACGTTTTAGGGTAATTTAGTATTATTATAATATTACTTTTTAACCCTTATTTACCGGATTTACCCTTAACCGTGGTAAATAAAATATTTACCGCAGTAATTATTCAAAATGTCTAAAAATAAAAGTTACCTATTTACACAATTTGAACATCCTGATTCCAAATATGGAATCCATTTTCCTAAATTCAAAACACAGAAGTGGCAGAAATTAATTTAAAATTAATTCCCGCTGTCAAAACAAACAGCGTGTTTTTAAGAGATAATAACTATCAAAAGATTGACACTCGTTTATGTTCGGTTTAATTGTAAAATTATGTCCAATGACCAACATTATATTAAATGGTAAAAATAAATTCTAAATATAATTTAAAACCACTCAAATTCATAATTTATCACTATTAATTATTTTGATTAAAAAAGTTGTTTTTAATTAAAACTTAGTAATTTTCACTATTCATCAAAATATGAAAGTTATCCGAAATGTACCAAAATTTCACCTTAGGCTAAATTCAATATTCCGAATCCAAAAATGAAGTCCATTTTCAAATATAAAATATATATAATTTCAAAAAGTAGGTATTACTATTCATAACGGCTAGTTTGATTGGTTACGGTGTGTTAGAACTCGGTGTTGCGTACAACACACGCTAGCGTACCGTGGAAGCTTGGGATGTTTCATTTTAAATTTTTGATGTCCCCATTTAGTCAAAAAGTTTAAAATATAGTATCTAAAAAGGGTTCACTATTAAAATTTGGTAAAAGTGCAATACTGAAAATGAATTTGTTCTTACATTATGTCTAAGAAACTCATAATATGGATTCTAAAATTATAAGGATTATATAAAGTTTAAAATTTAGTTAACACTATTCATAACCTCTTTTTAATAGCTTGTTCGGTAAGTCATGGTGCGATTGAACTTGGTGTTGCGTGTAGTGAAAGTTATTGAATTATTTTGAAGAAATAACACACTATAAAATCTTGGGGTGTTACAAGGATATAAAGAAAGGTTTTAGGTAAAAAAAAAGGAAGATCTTTATGGGAGATATTGATGATCTTTCACCACGATTAGAAGATTACATTCCGAGTTTCCAAAGACACTAAACTATTACGATCCTTGTGTGTGTGTTTTTGTTATGTACAAAGTATTCCGCAAATGTAATGTAATGTCAATGTACGTCAGGCTTCGGGTCTCTACAGTTGGTATCAGAGGAAAGGTTTAGTCAACCTTTGGAAACTAGGATGTGAGAACTTTATTGAGATCCCTAGAGATATTTATAAGATTTGTCTAGGGATGTCCCTAAGGATAAGTATACGTATAGGATACAGTCCTATAACTACAGTAACGATCTTAGAATTTAACCTAAGAAGTTAGATATTGAGGATACTCCCCCTTTATTATGTTGTTTTCCCTAGCATGATTTTTTCCTCTCACACTATTCTTTTTGGGTTTTAGACGATGGTTGGAACCCGAAGGAACCGTGTTGATCAATGCAATGGACAATGCAATAATTGCCCTCCTGAACAAACAAATGTTATGGGAGATGGAGTGAAAAATCTTATTGCTATACTTACACAAGCTATGAATCATTCTGGACTTCCAAATGAGCAGAGAAGGGAACAATATTCTATTGAGTCCTTCATGAGGCAACGTCCACCTTCTTTCAGTGGGACATCTGATCCACTTGTTGCTGAACAATGGATCAGCACCACTGAAAAGATATTTTCAGTTCTTCACTGTTCTGAACATGATAAAGTCATCTTAGCAGTATATCGTTTGGAAGGTGAAGCTGATCAATGGTGGAATCTTATCAAGAATACGAGGCCAAGAGATGAAATTCAGTCCATGGAATGGGACGAGTTCAAGAACTTGTTTTTCAGTAAGTACTTCCCTCGTATTTTTCGAAAAAAGATGGAAAAGGAGTTTCTTGAGATGAAGCAGAAGGATGATGAATCGGTTGGTATATACGAAGCAAATTTTACAAGACTTGCAAGGTATGCATCTGGCATTATCATCCAACCTGAAAGTAAAGTTGATAGATTTTTCAGTGGCATAAAACCAAGTCTTCTAAGGGCATTAGCTATAAGAGACTTTAGTAGCTATGAAGAAATTGTGCGTTGTGCTATCAAGGTAGAAATGGAAGTTGGTGTTACATATCCATCTCATGGTTTTGACATGAAACGAAAGATGGAGTTCAAGGAGAAATCTCATAATAATGGTGAAAAGAAGATGAATGTTTCCTTATGCACAATGTGTGGAAAGAAGCATGGTGGAGATTGTCTTAAAGGGACTAGAAAATGTTTTAAGTGTGGAAAAGAAGGTCATCGAGCAGCTGAGTGTCAAAGTAATGGAAAAAGGGATTCTAATGATGTGAATAAAGCAAACACTGCAGAGAACGCACCACCAACACTTAAATGCTTCAAGTGCAAGAAAATGGGGCATTATGCTAATAAATGCCCTAATCCAAGGGTTAGCGATGATCGACATGAGCAACCGCTTAAGGCAAAGGACAAAGGGAAGTCACATGCGATCACCATTGGCGATGTTGAATATGATAATGATGTGGTGGAATGATTAAGTGTTTACGTAATGGGATTCCAAAATAATGTTGTATCATAAAGTATTGGAATATTTATGTATTGATCTAATGTGGTATTCAAAGTGATTGAGATATTTTTGGAAATAAGATGATATGAGCATAATGAAGGGAAAATGAGAAAACGAAATGTTTAACAGCATTCATGAGCTCATTATTGATATAAGGACTAAGTGATATCATTGTTTGAGCATATAGAATTTTGAGGATTTTGGTATGTGGAAAGTGTTAAATTTTAACTGCATTCATGTTATCACTAAGGTATTCAAGAGAATACATGATTAAGGACTTTGAATGTTTGGAATGTGACCAACAAAACATATCTTATGATATATGGGGATCGACGATGGTGTTAAATCTATGGTAATCATTTTCACTATGTTATGAGAGTGGACTGCAGTATTATGGATAAGCCTAAATATTGGAATGGATTATGTTGGACATAAGTTAGTATTGTTTAAGGATAGAAGTTTTCCCGATATTATTGATGGGATGTTATAGTAATATAGTTTTAGAAAAAGGACAACCTGCAGGACGGGCGACAGCCCATCGCATCGGACAAGGCTGTGGGAATCGAACCCACAACTGAAGTGCGACTGGCCTTTATCACCTACCACTGGCCTACAGGAAGTCCCTGTTTAGTAGAAACTAGTTTTATTATATTAAGCAGTATGATATATGAAGTATAAGTCCATTTTAGGAACCATATATGATTAATCTCACTATAGATCGACTTATGTATATATTTTTTTGCTAACCTTTTGTTTGAGACAGATGGAATGACCCGTCATTCTATCACATGATCTGCTAACACTTCACGAATAACAAATTCAACTTCATTTATTTAAGAGATGAAGTGGAAATTGTTAAAGGCACGAAAAACAGTGAGATTGTACCAAAATAAAGTAAGTATTTACTCTAATACAAATTCTTTAACTTTAGGGAAACGATCTTGAAAACCAAAAATGTTGTCCTAGTGATCTTATATCTGATGAATCAGATGGTACCATATATCGTCACAAATTTATGGCTTTGTGATTGCTGGCTTTTCCATAGCCATGCTCTCTACCACTCTCCATCAGAACATAATGGTTAGATTTCTCTTCCATATCCATATTTTCACCTATGTGGAAACCCAGTGATTAGTTTATTTGGGTAACCGTTACGTTTCATACTTTTGTTTTTAAAAATTGGTTTTGATATTCCTTTTTACGATGTGGGTTTCTATTAAAGAAACATTCGAATAGTAAACCATTTATAACCCCGACGAATTTTGAGGGAGAAATTCATTTTAAGGGGGGTAGAATGTAACACCCCGAGATTTTATGAAAAATATTTTTTTTAATTTCATTATGTCTTGTGTTATACGCTACACCAAATGGAGCTTTCACAACACACATCTCTGACCTGGCTTGAATTACACGCAATCGCGACCTTCCACGATAGCGTGTGTTGTACGCAACACCAAGTTTCGCTAAACAACGATATGCTATTAAGATATTATTAAAACTAGCCGTTATGAATAGTAATAACCACTTTTTGAAATTTTTTAAATTTTATTTTCCAAAATGGACTTAATTTATGGATTAGGAGTATCGAATTTAGCCTAAGGTGAAATTTTGGTAATTTTCGGATAACTTTCATATTTTGACGAATAGTGGAAATTACTAAATTTTAATTAAAAACAACTTTTTCAATCAAAATAATTAATAGTTATAAATTATTAATTTGAGTGGTTTTAAAGTGTATTTAGAATATATTTTTACAATTTAATACAATGTTGGACATTGAATGTAATTTCAAATTTAAACCAGTTATAAACAAGTGTCAATCTTTTGATAGTTATTATCTCTTAAAAACACGCTATTTGTTGTGACAGCAGAAATTAATTATAAAATTAATTAATGCAACTTATATGTTGGGAATTTAGTAAAATAGAAATCATTTTTGAATTTGGAATATCAATTATAGCCTAGGGTGAAATTTTGGTACTTTTCTGAAAACTTTCAATTTTTGATGAATAGTGAAACCACTAAGTGGTAGGTTAAAAAATGAATTTTGCATAAAACTTAATTTTAATGCTTTTGTGAATGGAATTTTGAAAATCCAACAGACACGGTTAATATCAAGGACTAAAATGTGGTTCAATGAGATGAAAATAATTTTTGGTGAATAGTAACTTTTTACTTTTTTTATCACAGTTAATAGTAAATAGGGTAACTAAGGGTAAATATGATATTATTATTACCCTAACACATGTCCTAATTCTATTGGACAAGTGTAATTCGACCAAAAACAAACTTAGGAATAAAATATGACCATTTAGGTCCACTTGGATTAGATTAGGACATTTATTATTAATTTATTTAAAGAAGGGTTAAAATAGTTAAAATAAAAGTTTAATAAGTAAATCATTTTTAATATGGGGTTATAAATAAGATAAATTCGACTATAAATATTCATTAGAAAGCTAAAAAGATTTCCTACATGATGGTATTTTATTTATAATTTTTAGACATTAAATAATTTAATTTATTTATGACACAATGATGATGCAATAATTATCTTATTAATGAAATATTGACATAATTGATGTTATAAACACCAAAATAAATGTAATTTGAGACTTTTTATGAATTCCACTAATATTATAGGTTACTATGATATATTAGTGTTGATTTAATCAACTTGGCTCGAACATATAATTCTGTTATGACTTTCACAAAAATCATATATCAAATAGTGTCAAAATTGACACAAAATAGTTTTTAAATCAAATATTATATTATTAAATGTCATTTTATTCCTAAAAATCTAAGGTTAGGCCAAAGGACTTAGATAAGGATATATATATTAATAATTAACAATTTGGGGTTCGTTTGGCATGTTATAGTAAGTGTATTAACCATATAGTGTAAGAAAACAAAAAGACACGGTAAAAGTTAAATTATTTAACATAGAGTTATATCTAATTGATAAGGTTAAAATAATAACCTAAACTTGTCTAAATACTATTGGTTGATAGGATTTCGACCCATCCCCACTTTAGCTTCGAAATAAGACCCTTTGGAACCATTATAAACCGATTTTTACTTTAATATAAAATAATATTTTGAGATATTCCTAAGGTGCCCCTCTCGTCCCTTATAAAAGGGAACCTCCTCCCCCTCCTCCTCACACCAATTTGAGCACTCAAGCTCGGCCAACCCCTGACATTTTATCATCTCCACTTCCCTAGAATAATCCTAGAGGTCCTGGTCTTCTTCAAAGACCAATCTTAGTTCCCTAAGTGGAGGATTCAGAGAGGCGTTCCAAAGAAGAGGTAATATCCATTACCGATCTTTTCAATTTCTTTCTTCTTCAACATCTTCTTCTTTAGTTTTCCCATGATAAAGTAATAACATCAGTATTACTTACATACTGATATGTTATTATAAATATGAAACAACCCTAATTCACCTTCTATCCATCCTACGAAAAAATGAAATCACCGCGCGTGCGTACGTACGGAATACCGTCTCTACGCCGTGGTGTACTCTATTTTCCACCATCACCTTACAAGGATGGGTATAATGGTGTAATGAGTAACTATATATGGTTATTATAAAGTGATATTGATACTGAAATAGTATAAATACACTTAAATACAATTCCACGATCATAGGAACGATATCATCACTCGTGCGTACATACTGAATACCGTCTCCACGATGTGATGCGACTCGTTCTACATGATCTTCATTTCATACTGATTATATAAATGAATTGAATGAATGAATATGATATATATTAAACTAATACCATTCTGGAAATGAGGTATCTATAACCTAAAGAAAAGAATAAGATTTTATTCGACAAAACACGCATAAGAACAAAAAGTTATAAACACCCAAATAACAAGTAGCAATGAAAAATTACTACTAAGAAGCTAAGAATATGACCATATATGATATCATATCAATATTTATGATTCTGGAATAAGTCAATAACATGATTTAAATCAATATACAGGAGGTTCGGACACTTACAAAGCAAGTCGGACCTAAGGTAAGGGAAATATCACAATCTCATTTTTTATCCGAGATTGTTTATACTTTCGTATTTACTGGGGTATATTTTATCATCCACATCCATGTTCCCTCAATATGTAATATTATTTCCATCCTTCTACAATAGTTTATGTCCAATTTTACCCTTCGGTAAGTTTTTTTAAAAGATATGAAAGGAATCTTTTGTCATTTTTCGTACGAGGTACTTTTTGACTTTTCCGACAAAAGTACGAAGAATGTTTTTTTAACTTATATGGCATGCATGGATTTTTAAAAAATTATTTCCAAGAAGCTTAATTTACAAGTTTTCAAGTTTATTTTTAATCAACTTCTTTTATTTTAAAGTCGTATGACATGTTATGAAAGGAAAAATATTTTTGAAGAAGAAAGGATATTTTCCTCAAGAATGGAGTTCAAGTGTTTTATCAAAATAATTTTTCATCTAAGATAATAAAGGGTTCTGTTTGTATCCCTATTATTACATTGATTTGATCATGTTGTGATGGAATTATTTTTATGAATTCCTTTATCTTGTATGAATTGTTTTATGATGTCATGATGTTTAAGATTCCCATTTGTATTACATGGGTTATGAAATGATGTATGATTTATGATTTTGTGGCACACATAAGAATGGTATCATTATGAGATGGGTGGGACCTATATCTCCCTCCAATGCATTGGGTAAAGATTTTATATCTCATGAGATAGACATGGCTGGAATGGTAGGTTATACCGGTTCAGTGAAACAGGACTGAAATGAGGGCTACTCGATTCAGAAAGGGACTTTTTCCACTAAGATAGTCTTGGAAATGAGTCTTGACTAACAAGAAATGATTCTCTATGATTATGTGTGAATGCCACAAAGTTTCATGTTTTAAGTTATGATTATTGTGATTACATTTCACTTCCATGATTTATCCCATGATTATGAAATTATGCTCTCTTTTGCAGGTTATGATTTCCAAAATGTTATGTTCTTATGAATATGATGTGATTGATATTTCTTTTGTTTACCCTTACTGAGCATTTGAGCTCACCCTTTTATGTTTTATTTTCCCCAGGATATAACGAAAGGTTTTAGGTAAAAAAAAGGAAGATCTTTATGGGAGATATTGAAGATCTTTCACCACGATTAGAAGATTACATTCCGAGTTTCTAAAGACACTAAACTATTACGATCCTTGTGTGTGTGTTTTTGTTATGTACTAAGTATTCCGAAAATGTAATGTAATGTCAATGTACGTCAGGCTTCGGGTCTCTACAGATATGTCCTTATCCATAAAATCCAAAAAAACAAACATTAGTTCACAAATATACATATTCAACTACTACAATACTAATGTAAATATAAAATGGAAAATTTAACTAAGTTACATAATAGTAAACATGGAAAAATTGGTAATCATGTTAAACAATTGTAAACATGGTACTCATGGTGGTGTAATTATAATTCAACAAAATCAATAAATATATATGTTACGTAAAGGTAAACTATGGTAAAGTATGGTAAACATTGTAAACATGGTAACCATGGTATACAAGGTTGACATGGTAAACATGGTAAGCATGGTAAATATGGTAAACATGGTAAACAAGATAATGTAATTTTAATTCAACCAAAAAAATAGATATATAATTTATGTAATGGTAATCATGATAAACTAAACAAAAAAAATTAAAATAAACAAAAACATCTATTTATTTCTTTTAATATTCATTTTAATAAAGTAAAAAATTACACTATCTATCATTTTATGAAAATAATAAATGTAAACAATAAATAAACATATGTTACCTGTAATATTAGGAATGCAAAAATAGATTATTTTCCCAAATTCCTTTGTCATGATAATTTCTTATGGCACAAACCATGTCTTCAAAAAGCTCATCATTATGTTCTGCTAATCATTCCATGGAAGTAGAGATCTCACATAAATCATCATCTTCATGAAGTTGATCCTCACCAACATATTGTATTTTCCCATGTAAAACAGTAGACCACTACATATCTGATTGATCAACTAAATTGAAAATCTATTTTGCATATGTTTCCATTATAAAAGAATATGTTGTGTCTTCCAATCCATTCTGATTAACAATTATAATTCCGAATTCATCATGTCTGAAACTGTTATTACCAATAAACAAATTTTAGTTAAAAACAGGATCATTAATTTTAAAATAATCAACCTCCCATATTTCTTCAATATCTCTATAATGTGCATTTGATACAAAAATTTGGTTTTAGTCTTTAGAACTCAAAAAATTCATTGCTTCTGCAAACACCAATACACAACTATCCTGAACTTCACTTCTTTTGTCTTGAGCATTCATATGAAATGTATATCCATTAATGTCATAACCAAACCATGTTATCATATTTAAACTTGGACCACCCACTAACCATCTTAATGTCTCAAATACATCTGATCTACCATGAAAGGCCTTTTAAAACCATCAAAAAAGGTTTTTTTATACTCATTCAAAATCCACATTTCTTTATTCTTTGGATGACATTATTTTAACTCATTAATATACAATTTGATATACAGTTGACCATCATCTATGTTATTAATGATGTATAATTTTAACTTCTTCATCTGTTCAGATGACTACGATTTGACATTCATGCCGCGAATCCCCTTTCCGTCATTATTAACTCATTAAATGTGAGATGACGACAAACCTATGTGCCCTTCTACAGCCAAGTATCTCGTACAAAAATCCTCAATCTCCTCAAAAATATACTTTTCAATAATGGAGGCTTCAGTTGGATAAGGATTTTTAACATACTCTTTTAATATTTTCATATACCTTTCAAAAGGATACATCCAATAAAGATATACAGGTCCACAAATCTTTATTTCTTTAACGAGACAAATTATTATAAGCACCATTATATCAAAAAATATGGATGAAAATACTTATAAAATTGACAAAGTATAGAAATTTCACCCTTTTCCAATATGTTAAATGAATTTAATTCAATCACCTTATTACCAATTTATTGAAAAAATAATACAACTTCATTATAGACTTTCTAACAAAGATGACCAATATTCTACGCAATGCAACTCGTATAAGTTGTTGCATCATGACAAGAAAATCATGAGATTTCATACCTATCAACATCAAATACTTCAAAGAGAATGTTTTTTTTAAATTTGATGAATTACCTTGAGGCACTTTGATATTATGAAGACACTTACAAAAGATAATTTTCTCCCTCTAGAATAATGTTTGACAAGCTGGGGGAAGAAATGTTCATATTCCATTATGAGTGGGAGATAAATCCAAATGTATTCCCATTGATAGTAAGTATATTATTTCATTCAACCCATATTTTTTCTTTCCGTTAATATCTAGAAATGTTTTAATCAAACTGTCACAAATTTGTTTCTCCACATGCATGAAATCAATATTATGTTTCACTTCATGATATCTCCAATATGGTAGCTCAAACAATATTAACATTTTCATCCAAATATGCCTATCATTACCAGATTTCTATATCTTTCCCAATGTCACATCAAGGTATTCCACCCTCTCAAAATACTCATTAGGGGATAATGGTATTGGAGCAATATCAAATTCTTGTGAGCCATTGAATGCCTTTTTTAGTCTTCTATAAGAGTGATCCATAGTCAATGACATTCGATGACCCATGTACAATATTTTTCTCCCATGATAAAATAGACAATATGAAGTGTGTTGTTCGCAAATTGGACATGATTTATGCCATTTAACACTGTATCCAGGCAAATTTACATATGCTTGGAAGTCATTTATAGTGAACAAAAGCACTGCATGAAGTTCAAAATATTCTGTTTTATAAAAATTATACACCCTAATACCATCCTCCCAAAAAAGATTCAAATAATAAATCAATGGTGAAAAGAAAACAACAATATCATTTCCAGGTTACTTCGGACCAGAGAAAATTATACTCAACATGGAATATTTGTTCTTCATACAAACTTCAAGAGAGTGGTTGTAAATTACAAATAAAACAGTCCATGAACTATTTTTTCTACTAAGGGTTCAGTGTGGATTCATTCCATCTGTGCCCAAACCTAGTATGAGATTTCTAATTTCATTTCCAAATGTAGGATACTTCTCATCAATTTTCTACCATTGTGGAAAATCAGAGGGATGACATATATTTCCATCACATATCCACTAATCAGCATCCCATCTTATCATTTTTTTATCTTTCAAATTAGCATATAAATGTTTTAATGGATGAATTATTGGAAGATACCAAAATACCTTAGAAAGGTTCTTTGTAATCAATACATCATCCTGTGATTTTTATTTCAACTTACACCGTGATGTCCCACATTTAGGACACTATTAATGAAATTAATATTCTTTCCTATATATCATATAATCATTCAGATAGGCATGTATTTTATTGTATCCCAATACCATCGGGTATAATATTTTTATAGACTTATAATGTGAATCTGGAAGACCGTTGTCTTCTGGAATAATGTCTTTCAACAATTATAGAATATCTATAAACCTTCTATCACTCTATCCATGTTTCTCTGTCAGGTTAATCAATCTTCACCATATTGACAAAATGTTCCAAGAAGGATGATGTATTGATTACAAAGAACCGCTGACAAAACCTTAAAATCTACACAACCAGGATACAGTGGTTATTCAACATCACCATATTGACACTCAACTAACAGTTCTATCTCAATTTGGTCTACCACAATATCACGGATCAGTTATTCAATTCCATCAGAGTTACCATCTTGAAAATCATCATCATCAGTGGATCTGACATTCTATCCAGTTTCACCATGCCAAATCCAAGGGCTATAACTCAGATTAAAACCATGACAAATTATATGATCTATTATCTCTTTACTTTTCAACTTCTTCATATTCAAACATATTAGGCATAGATAGAAAAAAATTTACTTCTTGGAACATTTTGTTTAGAAATTTCCAAAAAGGTATCAACACCTTCCTCATATTCATTACTCATTCGATGTGCCGTATTCTATCTTTGACTAATTAGTACCTATACCAAATATCCAAATTTTACATCTTGTTAACATAAAACAAATATATATTTATATGAAAAATATCATAATTTGAAAGTAAACCAATTTTGAAATATAAAAAATATATATGTGTATTTGAAAATAAATATGCATGAAAATGATATTAAAAGGAAAATATAGTTAGATATAACTATTTTAAATTCATCTTGGATCCTTTCATCTGAATGAACACAAAGAGTACATCCTGGTGAAACTGGATATGAAATTCACCCTTCTCTAAAAAAGAAATATGAAGTGTTAATATTAAAATATGTATACATTCACTACTGAAAATTACACACATCCCAATGATTTGAATCCACTGTGATTGCCCGTAAATCTATTGGGATAGAATACCCCAATAGTTTTACATACTGTTTCCATGTTGGTCATTTCAATAGCCCTATACCAAAAATTCTACAAGAACCATTGGTATAGACCGCCTGAAGTTAAAATATTCCAACAGTTTCAATGAAACCATTGGGATATATATATACCAAGGGGGTGTGCAAGGGGGTAGGGGCTATCCAGGGTTTCCAAGGAGGCATGGGTGTCTAGGGGGTAGAGGCTATCCCTACACATTTAATTTAATTAAAGGATTCATTTTCTTTTAGTTTTAAAAATAGGAAAATAAACATAATTTTTCTAAATATAATCCTCATGAAAACATTTAAAACCAAGCATTCAATTTTACCAAAGAGACACACCAAAATTAGAGAGCATAATCAATGATGACATAATGAGGGCAATGGGTAGGAAATATTCATGTAACCATACTAGATGAGGCACCTAGATTATCCTCCACGAAAAAACAAGTGTCAGAGAACATGGTAATACCAAGGAGCTTATGGGAAAATCTATAACATATTGTAACCAAACCCATCCTTTGGGTATACCTGCTGCAATCAAAAAACCCTAATGCAAGTGGGGAACCATCACCAAAGAAAATCATGTTTATAATAAGGGTCACTTAGACAGAGAATATTCTTACACTAGTGTAGCAAGTATTCTTGAGTAATCCACTACCAATTATAGGTTACCATTTTATGTTTAAAATGGGGTTATTTGAGAATTATCATACAATCAACCATATATAAAGAATAAGAACAAGAAACACATAAGACACACACCCACAAGAATCACCCCAGAACACCACTCCAAGGATTTCCCCTTGACTTAGGGCCATCAACACAAAATAGAAGTCCCATACCAAGGACGTTCCCACTCCTTTTAAAAATTATAATGAAAGAGACACATTCCAAGGAGAGTTTTCCAAATAAAACCCACTTTATGAAAGTGCCAACTGGGCGACACCTATTATTTTAAAAGAAAAACATTTTCAAAAGTATCCAAACACACCATTTAGGAATCCATGAAATATTTGAAATAAAATTGAAATGTCCCAACATCTTTTGAATATTATAAACTGCTTGTAAGGGCTATCCAGGATTTTAATCATACACTTGTTGTGTAGGATTATCCTAGGGTTTCATGTTTCAATTGGGAGGGAAAGAGGTGTTTTGGTGTTAAATTTTGATTGGGGAAATGTAACGCCCCGACCCTAGTTACCCAGAGTCAGTGCATTACTTCGAAACATTGGCATGATCACAAAAGATCAAGTCTCGAAAGACCGATTAGTTTAGTAGCCTTGGAAACACTAGATACATTCATAAATGTTACATTGCATCGTAAAGTGAAAATATACAATAACAAAGTCTCCATAGTCCACACTCATATCCTCTTCTGACTATCCCAGAAAGTCATTCATAAAATACTTCTTCACATCCTGGAAAATATTAAAACATTGAAAGGGGTGAGCTCAGATGCTCAGTAAGGATAACTATATAGCGGAAGCTTTCATCAAAAAACATAATCATTTAAGGCAATGTATAACAAAAACAAAAGCCTTTTAAACTTGAACTTCAACATAATATGGCCAAAGTAAAATGAAATAATGCAATTTACTTATTCAAATGGATATTCTATTGGTCGAATAATCACATTCAATATCAATAACCACTTTTATAATTATGGAATGCATAATGACAGACTATCATAACCACGTAGCCAAGGCCTCCTGCCAAGTCTACAATAAAATATTGTCAAGGCCTTGTACCAAGACACTAGTTTGTCTCATGAGACCTACCGATGCATTGAGGAGCTATAGCGGGCTCCACCCGTCACTTATTAAGTCCAATGCATTACTCATATGAATAGGTTTAAACATATCATAAACCATAACATAATCGTATCACATAAAACATGCATAAAGGCAATATAACATTTCCGCATTTCAATCACAAGATATCAATACAACACATTGATATAATAAAAACATTATCAAAACCATTTTCAATACCAAAATAAATGAAAATTAAAACTTGGTATTTATTTTTCATTTAAAAAAAAGTTATGGCTTGTAGAGGAAGCCAAAACCCAAATAATGGCCATGGTGGCAGAGAAGTCATTCTCGCCGCATACGTACGACAAGAAAAACATTACTTTTTGTAATTTAGTAAAACACTTGGTATAAAAAGATTCCTTTTGAATAAACGTAAAATTCAAAGGGGTTTATACACCGTATAAAGGAAAGTTGTGTATAAAACCAAATATGCCTCAATGAAAGGAGATTAAGACGAAGTCCCTCACAAAGATCATTTTTTTAAATAAAGTAGATATATTATGTGTATTCACTATATGTACACATAATTAAAGTAAAAATACAAGATAGAACATAATAATATCATGACATAATTTGAAAGTAGGAGTTTAACCAAAAGAATGGAAATTGGGTTAAGAAGTTCCCTTACCTTGTGTCTGACTTGACTCGACCGTTCATTAACCTCATGAATAATAAACTAGAGTTAATATCTACTTGCTTAAGAACCTTTTTCAAGTTCATTATCCCTTTTATATCACTTATTACAATGTTACGAAAATTATGTAGTCATTTATGTTAATAACGGCCGTTTTGTCAATCTTTGGTACTTGAGTCAGCAATAAACTTCTTATAATTACAAGTTGTTTATGTGGTAGAATAACCATTATCTCCAGAATCATATTCATGATGTAGATATCATGTATATAATATATATCCAGTATATAAATTAATTTATAATATTACATAACATTTAGAGGTAAGAAATGAAATGCACCGTTCATGGAGACGGTAAGTCGTACGTACACATGAACACTACTTTCATTTCTATTTCATATTTAATGGAATGAAATTATAATTATATAAAGGTATAATATAATTAATGTATAATATAATGTATAATACCATTTACTCCATCCTTTATACATCCCATATATGGAATTAACAATTCAAATCACTTTGAGGGGGCGGTAGTCCGCACATCCTAAAATGAAAATATCGCATTTACCGATAATGGAAACCATAAAGGTATGAAATAAATAAAAAACACAGAAGATTAAGTAAAACATAAACATATTATATATCATATATAAATATAGTGACATCTTAATGGCCACCTTTGAAGGTGTTATATGAGTGTTGAACAATCATCATTTCGTGAGGCAGAAATTCTCCATCCACAGAAACAGTATGTTCTTTAACCATTAGATGTAGGTGTGTGTAAGTGTATCTAGAATACTTATAATAACAACATACTAGTATATTGAGGATACTGGTGTTGTTAGAAAAGAAAATAATAAAAAGAGTTTAGGGGTTTGGAGAAGCAAAATAAAACAAAAGGACATTAGAGAAGACATTACCTTAAAATCAGGTAACTCTTTTTGATTTGAGCCGAAGGCTTCCTTGAGAAGAATTATGCCCAAATTGAGGCTTCTAGGAGTAATATAGGGAAGTTGGGAGAGTATTTGGGTAGAGTTTGGCTGAGCCAAATGGCTTGGAAGGTGTGAATAAGGTGGTAGTGGTGGGGGCCTTTTATAAGAGGAGAGGAGGGGCACTCTTGGAAAGTAATGAAACATTACTTTATTATATAATTATTTTCAGATTTTAATGGTCCCACACTTATATATTTCGAGGATAAGGTGATAAGGGTTCGAAATATACTCATACAATAGGCTTTGGACAAGTGTAATTCTTATATTTTACATTATCCTTCCATTTTATTAAAATCGTTAATTAATGAGGTAATCACTGCATCATCATGGTGTCATTAAAAATTTAATTTATTTAATGTCTAAAAATTATAAAAAAAATTTCATGATGTAGGAAAGCTTTTTATATTTCTAATTAATATTTATAGTCAAATATATGACTTGTATAACCACATTTTGAAATTTTTTTAGTAAAACAACTCATGTTTGTGACATTTTTTATTTTAACATTAAATAAAAAGTTTTTAATGTCATTTTCCTACCAAAGAGGCTCCATGGGGTCCCCAAGTTTACCCATGGATTATCGTGGTCATCCATGAATCATCCAATAGGGTGGTACAAGTTTAAAGATATTTTCATATTTTTATAATATCATTTTTACCTTAAATTTCACTAATTACATTTAATCGTGATTAATTAATCTTAAAAGTTACTATTCACCAAAAAATTATTTTAATCCCATTGAGCCACATTTTAATTCCTAATGACAACCATGTATGTCAGATTTTTAAAAATCCATTCACATAAGTGGTGATATTTCATTTCAACGAAAAATTAGTTTTTTAACTACCACTTAGTGGTTTCACTATTCATCAAAATTGATGTTTTCCAGAAAAATGCCAAAATTTCACCCTAAGAAATAATTGATATTCTGAATTCAAAAATTATGTCTATTTTACAAAATTATAAACATATTATTTTCATTAATTAATTTTATAATTAATTCCCGCTATCACAACAAATAGCGTGTTTTTAATAAATAATATATATCAAAAGATTGACAATTGTTTATGTCCAATTTCAAAGTGAAATTAATTATAATGAAAACCATTGGATAAAATGGTAAAAATATATTATAATTACACTTTAAAACCACTCAATAGTATAATTTATCACTATAAATTATTTTGAATAAAAAAGTTTTTTTGAAGTATTTTTCACTATCCAAAAAAATGGAAGTTATCAGAAAGTTACCAAAAATTCAACATAGGCTAATTTCGATATTTCAAATCCAAAAATGAAGTCCATTTTGAAATATAAAATATATATAATTTCAAAAGGTGGGTATTAATATTCATAATGGCCATTTTGATTGGTCGCGGTGTGTTAGAATCTCGAACTTGTGTACAATGCAAGCTGTTGCATTATTGAAAGAAAAGCATATTGTGGAAGCTCGGGGTGTTACATTCTCCCCTCCTTCAATAAATTTCATCCTCGCAATTTGAAATTTTTCTTTGAAAATAAATGGTTGAAGATAGGATATACCTTTGTGGAAAACCCACATCGGAAATATGGTTAATAAAAATATAACTCTAAAATATAGAAAGATAAGTACAAAGGTCACCCGAGATAGCTCATACTATGATTCTACGAAAATATGGATGTGGAAGAAAAACAAACCATCATGTTCTGATGGAGAGTTGTAAAAAGCTGGATTAGGATAAAGTTAACCACAAGAAAATCACAAACTTGTGATTGGCTAAACGGTCATTGAATCCCTAGTTAGAAAAGTTAACCGAAAACGTTTTTGTTTTAAGTTACCTTTTATAAAGTTGAGGAATTTATTTAGAAGATTTACTAAGAACATAAGGGAATATACATACTTGTAATGTAGACTTTCATTCTTTAATAACTTTTTACACCAAACCCATCTTTCACTCTAAAAGGTAATAGAACTCAAAAATATTTTATTTATCCTAATCGTATAAGGTTACAAATATTAAAACATACCATTTAGATTAGGAAAAATATTTTGTAATAACCAGGGACTTCCTGTAGGCTAGTGGTAGGTAATAAAGGCCTGTCGCACTATGGTTGTGGGTTCGATTCCTACATCTTTGTCCGATGCGACGGGTTATCCCCCAACCAATAGGTTGTCCTTTTCTAAAACTATAGTATTATAATATTCCAAAAATATTATTCAGAAATGTTTTAACCTTAAACAATACTATCCAAGGTTCAAATTAATCCATTCGAACCTTTATAGCTATCCAAAATACTTCTGTCCAACTCACAGTCAAAATTTTATAAGGAAGGTAGACATAATGAAGATCCTTTTTTCCGCATAATAACATGTGAACACCTTCATCATGTATTCTTTAAAAACAATACAACATCCTGAATTGCCATTAATCCTTATTGATTACATTCTTGATCCCTTATTCCTTATAGAATACTAGATATACTTCTTCTATCCAAAAATGTATACAAATCATTAATCAGTTTCAAGGAAGTTAAGAATATCCAATATAATTTATCCAAATCAATCATGTATTATTCCAAAATCACTATCCCGGTATCAGAACCATATTATGGTTTATCTTTCTCTCAACCATATATTTTCCAAAAATTTAACCTGTTGTGGAGTCACTTTTCTTGGTTCCACACAATCTAAAGTCCTTGATGAAATAGTACTGCAGTACAATCCTTATATACTCCATAATTATTATAGCCAGTACATCATTGATACAACACTCAAATGACAAAATTATTTAATAAAAACATAATAACTCTAATCATTACTCCTCATCTGTGGTAGTATCATAACTTGATTATTATCCAATAACATCATTTGGGGCATACTCTGATGATTTTGACATTGGTTTGCATAGTGTCCCCAGTCCTTGCAGATGATGCATTGTACATTTGAAACCTTTTTCTTACCCTTGCAGTCACGCACTTGGTGTCCTTTTTCTCCACACTTATTACAAACTCACATTCCCTTTAGGCAAGTCCCAAGGTGTTTCTTTCCACAATTATCACATATTGGAAAAATCTTTTTTCCCTCTTCCCTTTATCCATCATTCTTTTCTTCTCTTGCTTCCCTTCAAATCCATAGGACCCATAGAATTATTTACTTACCTTATTAACACATGATACTATTTCTTCATATGTTGAAAATACATGGGAGACTATTTCCCTTCTAAATGTTGGCTTAATACCATGAAAGATATGATCCTTCTTACTCTTCGGAACATACGTATTGTTGGAGTTCACAATCCTTCTACTGGGCGCCATTTCTATACAATGGCATAAAATATGTCAGTTTATGAATTAAAATTCATAATTAAATACTTGTTAAACACTTAACATAAATTGAACTATTTATGGATATAATCCATAAACATAAAATGAAATGTTTTCTTTGAGGAAGTATATACTCATAAACCCTTCATAATGGTTTGTAAAGAAAATGAGAATTATCCTAATCATATCCCCTGGGAGTGTCGTAACCAAGAGTGCAGCAAGGCCCGTTGTGGTGCAACAATTCCCGTTCGAGCCTAGCTCAAAGCGATGTTTTCGGGTTTTACCCCTAGGTACATCTGTGCCAGAGAGACCTCTACCTGCTCGTATCCAGAAAGGGATGTATTGCTCGGAAAACTCATAAAATATATATAATACCAAAATTCTAGGAAGTTATTCTATACTAATCCTCAAAGTCTATCTTTGGGATATGTGCTCTAATCAAAGTTTATTTAAATCTAGTATCCAAGGTTAGTACTAAACTTCCTCTGATACCAAATGTAATGCCCTGACCCCAATTACCCAGAGTCGGTGCATTACTTCGTAACATTGGCATGATCACAAAAGATCAAGTCTCGAAAGACTGATTAGTTTAGTAGCATTGGAAACACTAGATACATTCTAAAATGTTACATTACATAATAAAGTGAAAATCTACAATGACAAAGTCTCCATAGTCCACACACATATCCTCTTCTGACTATCCCTGCAGGTCATTCATAAAATACTTCTTCACATCCTGGAAAATATTAAAACATTGAAAGGGGTGAGCTCAGATGCTCAATAAGGATAACAATATAGCGGAAGCTTTCATCAATAAACATAAACATTTAAGGCAGTGTATAACTAAAACAAAAGCCTTTTAAACTTGAACTTCAACATAATATGGAAAAAGTAAAATGAAATAATTCCATTTACTTATTCACATGGATATTCTACTAGTTGAATAATCACATGCAATAACAATAACCACTTTTATAATGATGGAATTCATAATGCCAGACTATCATAACCACATAGCCAAGGCCTCATGCCAAGTCTACAATAAGATTTTGTCAAGGCCTAGTGCCAAGACACTAGTCTATCTCATGAGACCTACCGATGTATCTAGGAGCTATAGCGGGCTCCACCCGTCACTTATTAAGTCCAATGCATTCCTCATATGAATAGGTTTAAACATATCATAAACCATAACATAATTGTATCACATAAAACATGCATAAAGGCAACATAACATTTCAAAATTTCAATCACAAAATATCAATACAACAAATTGATATTATAAAAACATTATCAAAACCATTTTCAATACCAAAAGAAAAGAAAATTAAAACTTGGTATTTATTTTTCATTTAAAAAAAGTTATGGCTTGTAGAGGAAGCCGAAACCCAAATAATGGCCATGGCGGAGGAAAAGTCGTTGTCGCCGCATACGTACGAGAAGAAAAAAATTCCTTTTTTCATTTAGTAAAACAATTCGTATAAAATGATTCCTTTTGAATAAACTTAAAAGTCAAAGGGGTTTATACACCGTATAAAGGAATGTTGTGTATAAAACCAAATATGCCTCAATGAAAGGAGACTGAGACGAAGACCCTCACAAAGATCATTTTTTTAAATAAAATAGATATATTATGTGTATTCACTATAAGTACACATAATGAAAGTAAAAATACAAGATAGGACATAATAATATCATGACAGAATTTGAAAGTAGGAGATTAAACCAAAGAATGGAAATTGGGTTAAGAAGTTCCCTTACCTTGTGTCCGACTTGACTCGACCGTTCTTTAGCCTCCTGAATAATAAAATAGAGTTAATCTCTACTTGCTTAAAAACCTTTTTCGAGTTCATTATCCCTTTTATATCACTTATTAAGATGTTACGAAAATTATGTAGTCATTTAAGTTAATAACGGTCATTTTGTCGATCTTTGGTACTTGAGTCAGCAATAAACTTCTTATAATTACAAGTTGTTTATGTGGTAGAGTATCCATTATCTCTAGAATTATATTCATGATGTAGATATCATATATATCATATATATCCAGTATATACATTCATTTATAATATTACATAACATTTAGAGGTAAGAAATGAAATGCGCCGTTCATGGAGACGGTAAGCCGTACGTACAAATGAACGCTACTTTCATTTCTATTTCATATTTAATGGAATGAAATTATAATTATATAAAGGTATACTATAATTACATTATAATATAATGTATAATACCATTTACTCCATCCTTTATACATCCCATATATGGAATTAACGATTCAAATCACTTTGAGGGGGCGGTTGTCCGCACTTCCTAAAATTAAAATATCGTGTTTACCCATAATGGAAACCATAAAGGTATGCAATTAATGAAAAATACAGAATCTTAAGTAAAATATAAACATATTATATATCTAATATAAATATATTGACATCTTAATGGCCACCTTTGAAGGTGTTATATGAGTGTTGAACAATCATCGTTTCGTGAGGTAGATATTCGCCATCCACAGAAACAGTATGTTCTTTAACCATTAGATGTAGGTGTGTGTAAGTGCATCTCGAATCCTTGTTATAAAAACATACTAGTATATTGAGGATACTGGTGTTGTTACAAAAAAAAGAATAAAAAGATTTTAGGGGGTTGGAGAAGCAAGATAAAACAAAAGGACATTAGAGAAGACATTACCTTAAAATCGGGTAACTCTTGTTGATTTGAGCCAAAGGCTACCTTGGGAAGCATTCTGCGCAATGTTAGGCTTCTACGAGTAAGAGATGGAAGTTTGGAGAGTATTTGGGCAGAGTTTGGCTGACCCAAATGGCTTGGAAGGTGTGAATAAGGTGGTAGTGGTGGGGGCGTTTTATAAGAAGAGAGGAGGGGCACTCTTGGAAAGTAATGAAATGTCACTTTATTATATAATTATTTTTGTATTTTAAAGGTCTCAAACTTATATATTTCGAGGTTAAGGTGATAAGGGTTAGAAATATACTCATCCAATAGGCTTTTTACAAGTTTAATTCTTATAGTTTACATTATCCTTCCATTTTATTAAAATCGTTAATTAATGAGGTAATCACTGCATCATCATGGTGTCATTAAAAATTTAATTTATTTAATGTATAAAAATTATAAAAAAAAATATCATGATGTAGGAAATATTTTTATCATTATAATTAATATTTATAGTCAAAAATATTACTTGTATAACCCCATTTAAAAATTGTTTTAGTAAAATAACTCATGTTTGTGACATTTTTTATTTTAACATTAAATAAAAAGTTTTTATGTCATTTTCCTACCAAAGTGGCTCCATGGGGTCCCCAAGTAGACCCATGGATTTTCTAGGTCGTACATGACTTATCAAATAGGGGTAGGACAAGTTTAAATGTTTTTTCATATTTTTATAATATCATTTTTACCATAAATTTCACTAATTACCTTTAATCGCGATTAATTGAACATAAAAGTTACTATTCACCAAAAAATTATTTTAATCCCATTGAACCAAATTTTAATTCCTAATGACAACCATGTATGTCATATTTTGAATATCCAATCACAAATGTGGTAATATTTCATTTAATCGAAAAATCAGTTTTTTTAACTACCACTTAGTGGTTTCACTATTCATCAAAAATTGATGTTTTCCAGAACAATGCCAAAATTTCACCCTAAGCTATAATTGATATTCTGAATTAAAAAATGATGTTTATTTCACAAAATTAAAAACACATACGTTGTATTAATTAATTTTATAATTAATCACCGATGTCACAACAAATAGCGTGTTTTTAAGAAATAATATATATCAAAAGATTGACAATTGTTTCTATCCAATTTCAAAGTGAAATTAATTATAATGACCACCATTGGATAAAATGGTAAAAATATATTCTAATTACACTTTAAAACCACTCAATAGTATAATTTATCACTATAAATTATTTTGATTAAAAAATTTGTTTTTAAGTATTTTTCACTATCCATAAAAAATGGAAGTTCTCAGAAAAATACCAAAAATTAAACATAGGCTAATTTCGATATTCCGAATCCAAAAATTAAGTCCATTTTAAATATAAAATATATATAATTTCAAAAGGTGGGTATTACTATTCATAATGGCTATTTTGATTGGTCGCGGTGTGTTAGAATCTCGAACTTGCGTACAATGCAAGCGATTGCATTATTGAATGAGAAGCATATCGTGGAAGCTCGGGGTGTTATAGGAAAGGGTGAAAAATACATTTTTAAAGAACTCTGGTACTACGCATGGTTAGGTTTCACCCCATAGAAACCCCTAACCCCTAAACAATACACCCACCCCCTCTGGAAACCCCCACCCATGGACACCCCCCACCACTTAGATACCCCATACCCCCTTGGACAACCCACTCACCCCCTGGACACCACCCCCACCCCTGGACACTACACCCTCCATGGACACCACCCCAACTGCCAACCCACTTGGACACCCCCTGGACACCCCACACCCCCGAGAATCCCCCTCACCCTCCTGGACACCACCCCCACCACTACCCCATTGGACACAACCTGGACACCCCCATACCCCCTAGACAGCCCATCACCCCCTGGACACCCCACCACCTGGGAAAGCACCCTCACCCCTGGACACCAACCCCACCCCTTGGACACACCATGGACACCACCATCCCCCTAGATATTCCTGCAACCCCTAGATATCCCCCAACCCCTCTTGACAGCCCCACCCCCTTGGAAAGCCCCCTCACCCCCTGGACACTCCACCCCCTTGGACACTCCCTATACACCACCACCCCTTGGACAAACCCCACCCCCTGGACACCCCAACCCCAATGGACATAAACCCCACCCTCTAGACACCCCCACCCCTTGGACAACCCCTCACCCCCGGGACAACACCCCCACCCCCATGGAAATCCCCCTCACCCCTTAAACACCACCCCACCCCCTTAGAATCCCCCTGGACACCACCACCCCCTTGGACAACACCTCCAACCCCTAGACAACCCCAAACCCCTCTGGATTGCACCCCACCACCCCTGGAAACCCCCCTAGACACTCCATACCCCTGTGGACAGCCCACTCACCCCCTTGACACCACCCCCACCCCCTGAGCACCACCCACACCCCAACCCCCTTGGACACCACCCTGGACACCCCTACCCGCTGGAAAACCCCCTCACCCCTGGAAACTCCCCCACCCCTGGACAACCCCACCCCCTTGGAAAGCCCCCTCACCCCCCTAGACACCACCCCCACCCCCTTGGACACCCCATGGACACCACCACCCCCTTAGACAACCCCCCCTGGACAGCCCCCAACACCTCTGGACAATCCCCAACCCCTGGACACCCCCACCCCTAGACACCCCCATAGACGACCCACTCGCCCCCCTGAACACCACCCCCCCTCTAGACACCCCACCCTCTAGACACCACCCCCACCCCCAAACCCCTTGGACATCCTAGACACCCCCACCCCCTGGATGTCCCCCTCACCCCCTCGACACCACCCCACCCCTGGACAACCCTACCCCAATAGAAATCCCCATACCCCCTGGTCAACACCCCCACCCCCTTGGACACCCCATGGATACCACCACCCCCTTGGATTGACCTCACCCCTCTGGATAACCTCCCCACCCCCTAGACAGCCCCCAACTCTTTGGACAGCCCCCACCCCCTGGACAGCCCCACCCCACTGCTCTGGACATCCCCCACCCCCTGAAAAACCCCCCATCCCTCTGAATAGCCCCCACCCCCGCTGGACACCCCTCCTCATTGTACATCCCACTCACCCCTAGACACCACCCTACACCCATGGACACCCCTACCCCCTTGGACAACCACCTCACCCGCTGGACACCAACCCCACCTCTTTGGACACCCCCAAACCCACTAGACAACCCCCACACACCCCTAGACACCACCCAACACCCCCTTTGACACCCCCCTAGACAACAACACCCCCTGAAAAACCCCCACCCCCTGGACACCCCTACCCACTTGGTTAGCCCCACCCCCTTGGACACCCTCTGTACGCGCACCCACACCTGATAGAACACACAAAAATCGTAAACTTACAAGATATCACATCCATTGGTTTATTTTTCCTGAAAATAATTTATCATGGTATAAATGAACACTATGAAACTATCCATGATAGAAAGAAAAAAGATAGAAAAATAAAATCTCAAAACAATAGTTTAGGGCATCGCGAAAAATAAAAATTTAAAACGATCCGTGTGAGACTTACTTGAGTTTTGCGAGTCGACCTAATAGATCTGATGATAATAAAGATGATGAATGATGTTGGAAAAATGAGGAAAGTGGTAATGAATTTGAATAATCCTTTCTAGGTTTTCCATGTGAGAGAGACGAGTTATAGGTTTCCAGATCGATGAAAACAGAATTACTGAATTCATGGTACGATAATTCAGTTAAATGCTTTATCACATCGGTTATTTAATAACAGATGTGGTAAAATATGTTTTTTATTTTTATAACATATGTTATTTAATAACTAATGTAGAAAATAATTGATCAGGTCAGTTATTTAATAAACGACATGATGAATGGTGCGTTATCATATTGGTTATAAAATAACCGATGTGATAAATGACCGAGATTCGATAGATCACATCGGTTATATAATAATGGAGGCAATAAATCAATTTTTACAACTTTACACGTCGGTTCAACCGATGTGAAAAATATCGACATGTTAAACATTTCATCCACTAGTGGTGTTATTGTTGATGTTTATATATTAATGTATTACATTGACATGTGTTAACCATTTTCGTTTTTCAGAATTTTTAAAAATATAAAGAATGAATTTTACCTCATTTATGGGTGTTGTGATCTCTTGAAAGTAAAGTTGGACACATTAGGACTAAAAATTCATTTTTAATATTCATTTTTTGGAGTAATATATGAGGTGAAAATTTATCAATGCATAACGAAAGGATGAAATCATGCTCCTGAAATAGAAATTTATCAGGTATGTATATTGTTGGGAAATAAAATAAATCCAAAAATTTAGGAAAATGAACTTGAAACAAACAATTTATCTTATTAATTTCATATTTGAAGAATCCATGGTCATTTAACTCATCATAGATTTATGGTTCTATGGTCTTGAATTTTCTCTTGATCATTCACTTTCTTTTGATCAATTATCCCTATCGTTATCCATAATTATTTACAATTTTCATCCATATCCATATTTTCACATCTCACCAATTTTATCCGATTTGAAAAAAAAATTATTTATTTTTCTAGATGACCTTTATAATTCCCTTTCACTATTATGAATATAAATATTTGTTAACAATTATTTTGATGCAAATTATCAATAAATGAATTTATAAATTTAAAACCGTTCATTTATAATAGTAATTTCAAATTATGAAGAGGTAATTTATTAATAATGGAGAGAATGTAATACAAAAATATTTTTATATAAATTTCATTTAAATAAATATAATCTATTCTATACCATGAATTTTATGAAAACTATTTATTTTAAAAGGAAAAAATTATTTTTTATAGTGTATACGATGTGCAACACTGAGCGTAAACAACTCCTCGAATATATTATTTAAATATGATCATTATATCCTAGTCATTGAATTGGTAGATATGAATAGTGTTAAATGAATTAATATATATATATATATAGTTCATAATTTATTAAAATTTATTGATAAAAATATCTCAAATTTATGTACAATCAATTTATTCGTCAAAAAATAAATTTACATCAAAATGATTTTTTACATATCTTTGTGATAAAATTATATGATTAAATTTTTACAATATTATAAAATTTATGTGGTAAAATAAAATCTATATTTTATATCATATAATCAAAATATATTTAGGGTGAAATTTTCTTAATTTTTCAAAAAAGGATTATTTTTTTGTGTATAGTAAAACACCACAATTTTTCAAAAACTGTTACTTATGTTCAATAAATTAATTAATTTTAACTTTCAATTTTTATTGAAATTTATTTCAAAGTAAAAAATTATTAAAAAATTATATTTAAAATAATCAATTATATTTGAATCATAATTATGCACAATTTTAATAGAAGCATATTTTTAGGCTTAAAAGAACAATTTTCTTGAAACTATTTTTAAATAAATAATATTACTCCATTTGAAATAATTAAGATAATATAAAATGATTAATTTTAATAAGAATAATTAATTTAAAATATCATCGGTAACATAATTATTGGTTATATTGATAAGTGAAGGTGGGAAAATTTATCTGCCGTTGATAATGTTAAAAAGTGGTTTTGTACAATACATGAGATTGTGTGAAAATTAATTTTTCACACACATATAATTTCTATTTGACAAAATATATTTCATATTTATGATCATTGTGTCCAAATTAGTTAATAAGGTTTAATTTAATTTAGTCTAAATGATAAATTATATTGGTTAAATAAACTAATTATCATGGTAAAGAATAAAATGATAAAAGTAAGAAAACATAAAAGATGATGAAGATCAGTTTATAAAAATGTTTATATTTATGTGATGGAGGTTTTTGTTGACCTAAATCTCCTTCCAATCCATTATTTATGAATTCTTTAGGTTCATTGGATCATATTGACTTCCCATTGTTAAATAGTTTTTGGTATTTCAAAAAAATGCTAATAGTTTTCTATTATAATAGGACTCTCCATACCCTAACTTATTCAAACCTCTAAAAACATTTTTCATCTAAAAATCTAAAAAATTCATATCAATAAAATTATATTCATTATATATCTTATGTAATTCAAAGAATAATGACCTGAGTGACTTTAAAGGGATATCTAATTGAGGTTTCCCTCAGAGAAGGTAATCATCTTAGTAAAGTTATTTCTTTTACATTATTATTTTAAAACCTTCAATTAGGTATTAAAAATTATAATATAGTAAATCAAGTGTCATAAAAATTATTATATGTCATTATGTTTATTTCATAAAACCTATCAATCTCCACCTTCATCAAATGGGAAACAATTCAATTTCTCATGTGCATGGTGGACTACCGCCTCACAAATTGATGTAATTTGTTTTCAATTACCAAATTTAATGGGTAGTACAAATTGTAGAAATAATGAATATATATAAAACATTTTTAAATATATAATTTCTTTAAAATAAATATACCATCCACTTAATTATCCTTTCACCCATTAAAATAACGATACGACCTACCTTCTCTATAAAGCGATCCTACTCATTATCCTTCTAAAGAATTCATAATAATTTTAAAAGATTATACAATAATAAAATATAATATTTAAAATATTAATATCATTTTATATATGATGGAACTATAACATATACAAAAGAATAATATATTTCATGAAAAATATTCATGAGAAAATAATGCAATTGGCACAGTAAACAACAAGAACAATAATAAAATATTGTTAGAAAATGGGTTTTATGATATTATAAGAGGGTCATATATGAAATTATAAATATTAATATATTAATGGTATAAATTAATAATAAGTCTAAAATTATTATATAGTAATTTAATTTAAATTAAATCCAAAGGAAGTGTGAGGTATGAGATTTTGTCTCAATTTCCATTCATTGAGACATATTGTAATGTTATCTTGTTAATTTATTTATATGTTTTGTATTATAACCCTTTCAAATATAATATCTTGACTACTTAAAAAATAATGGAATATTATGTTTTAATTTTAATTAATTCATCAAAGGGTATTTTATATGGAAATTATTAAGTTGTAATGAATTTCATAACTCAATTTTATTTCATTTGGTTATATTACTTTAATATTGAATTTTATATTTTATGTTTATGTGTATAATTACTTCTTATTATATTATGTTTTTATTTTACCTTGTTTTATTTGGATTTACATTTTATAAAAAAACATTCATTGATTACTTATCACTTAAATATTATGATCATTATAATGGGTTCTTGTATAATTTTTTTTATTTGGGACATATATCTTGTTATTCACCTATGTTATTTTATGAGGTGTATCTACTATCCATTTGAATTTTTTTATTATAAATATCCATATATTCTTGGTATTTAATTTCTCATCTGATGTCATTCCTTTCATGGGGATTATAATTCAAAAGTTACCCAAGTGGTAATAGATTTATTTTTAAAAAATATTTTACTCAGGATTGTTCATAGTTGAACGTTCATTAAAGAAAATTATTTTATAACTTTCAAATAAAAATAATAAATTATCTTCTACTTTTTTTGTTGATGATGATTTCAAATATTTATGTAATTTTAACCTCTTTGGTATGTAAAATAATTGAGAAAATATTTTCAATAAAATCTAACTTCATTTTTATCTTCGGTAAAAAATTATTTTCCTTCTAAATAAATGTTTTTGGAAAATTTTTCTAAACTTTTTTACTATGATTTTATAAATTCAATTTTACACGTAATATTATTTTTAAAAAATGTTTTATGTCGAACCATCCATCCATTTTACAAATATGTTACTTTATTACTTTTCATATAAAATATTACAGTAATCTTCTAAAATACTTGGCTGGAATAGAATATTCTATTTATTATGAAAATATAGTTCATTGAGTCATCCATAATAAATTTACAAATTATATTATATGAAATTTTTTTCATAATATTTTAGAAATTTATCGTTTTTAATTTTTTAAAATCGAAAATGAATAAGATGTCAGTTAGTACAAATTTATGTTTTGGTTGTATATTTTAATTCAAGAGATGATATTTTATTGATACTGAGAAAAGGTGTAATTTTAGTTTTTCTACACACACCAGACATCGAATTTGACATAGCCCTTTATTGTGAGTTAACCGACTAAGAAATTAGAATAGTAATTTGATAAAAATATGGAGACTGTTGGGAATTTGTATCAGAATATAATAATTGACATCAAAAGGATGGGAAGTAATAGAAATTACAGTGATTGATTCTGATGATGCTTTTATGATCATGGAGTTCTCACTAATAATGATGAAGTCATGATACTTTTTGTTGTTTATGTAAGATAGGATAGTATGATGTGAATTATTAATGTTCTTGATCATCTTTTTGTGTATTATATAACCCCAAAGGATATGGATCCTTAGTATTGAAATAATAGGTGTAAAATTATCTTAAGGGTAGAGGATTGGTCTTGTTGATGTGAAAAGTCAATATGAACAATAATCCATCAAATGTAGTATACCATATATTCTTCCTAATCAGTTATAACATAGATTCATCTATATAATGTTGGTATATTTATGAAAATAGATAGAGAGTTTTATTAAAGGTAAAATCATGTGGTTATGTTGTTGATATTTATGAAAGAGGCGTGAATAGATACCGATCAACTGGATGAAAATAAAAAATGTACTCATGAATTTTCATCAGGTTGAATTGTATTTTTTTAGTAAAGTGAAAAAGAACAAATGAATTATTTGATTATCATGATGTAATGTAGACTCATTACAATAAATTTTAGAATGATACATCAGAGTGACACAAAGAACAATTTTTCAAATTCATACAGGCACTGATAAAGACATAAAACACAGAACATCATCAGACGTTGGATCATTTGTATATGGAATTAAAGAAAATGAGAAAACAATTTATAGATATTTCATATATGTGATTACAATCAAATTATTTTTGATGGAGGTTTCCAATGAAATATAATTCACTAACTATTTTTAACAAATGATTTTAAATTTTTATAGATCGTCTATATGAGAGTATATTCAGTGTTTACAAGAGGACATCATAATGAGAAGAATTTGATTTTTCATATGTTATCATCATAATGAATAATTAAAATAAATAATTAGATTGAAGAATCGTTTCTAAACATGAAGCAGATTTTTTTTATAATCTTCAATGATATTAGAGAATATCTAAGAAGTATTGATAATAGTTGAAGAATTTGAAGATGAAAACATAATAGAAAGATACATATGGGAATTGTGAATTTCATTATAGGGAAAATGAAATAATTTTTCATCCCCTTCCATTATGGGGTACGTATAAGAGGATAGAACAATACATTTATATATTACAAGAGTTTTAAATTATTGACATGCTATAGAGATTTGATAATTATGGAACAGGTATTGAAATTCTGATTAAACTATTTGTTTCAATTAATAGTTAAGAAATATCCATCTGAGTGAAGTTCAATTTTATCCTTGAAACATGTTCCATCAGATGAAATTTCATCAATTTGATTCCATTAGAGTGATACCATGAGTCTGACATCCGTTGGAGCAATGGTTATTGGGCCACGTTTCATCAGACGTAGGAAGTGGTGAGTTTCGTTATTGAGTTTCTACTCAATTAATATAGAAGGTTTAAAATTGGAATCAAACCAAGGCCAATTATAAAGATACCATTAAAGAGAGGTTATGGGATTGATGTCTAAAAGAATACATTTTCATGAGGTAGTTTTCTATATAGTGTTTCTGGAGAATGATTCAAAACAAACATGTTACCTAATTTTTTTTTTGTATTCATAAATATTGTACACTGGTAAAGTTTGAATTAGCTAACATGTGGAGGATGTTAATAACTTCTTGAAGTGGATCATAAAAGAACAATGAATGTAAATCATGTAACTATAGATACAAACAAGGTGTTAAAAAGGATTATTTGTCTTGATGTTGTTTATAACTAGATAAAGTAATGTGGATACTGAAAATATATATTGGGGGTTATAACTAAATATTATTGAAATGTCACTATTGGTATTATAGATTTGTTAACTGCTTGTACCATTGTATTGCAAAATGATGATAGTGAAAGAACCCATCTTGGTTGGGAAATCTCACAGGGAAAGAAGTAATTTTTTTATAGAGCCTTGTAAATATATTTTTCTACCTCAATTTATATTTATTTTATATGAAATGAAATATCAGGAAGTAATATTTGAGTGGATAAAAAAATTACCAAATTTTAGAGGTTTTATAATGTATACTAATTATGATACAAACCATTCTTATAAATGAAAAAGAAAGAACTGGTTCACCCCCCTCTAAGTGGTATTGATCTTATTTTGGAACGAAAATTGGTATCAGAGGTGGTTCCCTCAAGAATACCCATCCCTAGAAATGGATAATTTCATTTCAATGAACAAGAGTGTTGTTATTTTTTAATGTAAAGACCTATAATAGTTGAGATAATATGCTGTTACCCTATCTTATGTCACTAGGCCATAAATTTAAAGGTGTAGAAGTAGTGTATTTACTTCCATTAATGAATCTTCTATGAAAACTATAGATAAGATAAGTCGATAAGTTGATGGAAAATCCCAAAATTGTTTTTTTATAGCCCTCACTAATGATTTTTTACAATGATTAAGGGGATTCCAACATCTAAGCATACATGGGATATTTTATGAATTATCTATGAAGGGAATGATAAATATATAAATTCCATGTTACTAATATGGAGAAGAATATTTGGGGATTTGAAAATTTATTATGATGAAAGTATTGATAATTACATTAAAAATGGAAATGAGATTATATGTAACATCAGATGATTTTTTGTGAAGATGTATGACTCTACATTTTTTCTAAAACATTTGATAAACATTCTAGAAATATTAGATTCCAATGTTTCAACCATATAATATCATAAATATTTATCCTTGGAAAAAATTTAGAATATCCATGTAAAATTTGAATGGATATAATTTATTTCTTTTAAGAAAAAGGTTGATAGAGAAATGGATTTCATATATTTTTAAAAAGGGGTAAAAGATAATGAATCTGAAGAATAATCTAGTGATTCCTGAATATGATATAAAAATATCAGAAACAAAAGTGGAAAAAACATTATGAAATATTACCTTATAAAAATGGAAATGAAAATTTATTTGAGTAGAAAAAAGGAGAATGATTTTTCATCTAGGGATGAATCAGTTCATTCACTCAACATTATTTACCAATTTAGAAATGGATGTAATTAAGCAGACAATGAGGATTATAGTGAATAGATTAAAAAAATGTAATATATTCATAAAAAAATTAAGAAAAAAATTGAACACAATACTTAACTAAGGAATAGAATAAGGATATTTATAGAAATATATTTAAGATATATATTTTTAAGATGATGGTTATTTGAAGAAAGGGGTGAAAAATATCATTTTTGTTAGATCTCGGAATATAATGGTTGACGAAAAGGAATGAAAATTGGAAATATATGGATAAATATTATCTAACAATGACAACCTCAACATCAATGAATATAAAATTGTTGAGTAAAATAATAATAACAAGTTTAATATTGTTTAATCAAAAAAAATTACAGATGTTCTAAATATTAGTCTTTTTGAGAAAGAAGAGTTGTTTTTTAAAACACAATAATTTCTTCTTATATCCCAAAGTTATATAATAAATATGATATGAAATGTCACTAAAGAATTTGATATTAAATATGAATCTTCTAATGATGTTTAAAAAATGATTACAAAATTAGTTTTGTTAGAAAAATTATTTCACCAAGAAAGGTAGGAATTACTTAGGAATGTATCTTCAGGAGAAAATTGGCCGATGATTTTTTATGAAACAATAACAAAATGTTTATAAAAAATCAACTATCAATAAAAATATATTTATAGGTTACTATTATTATGGCAGTGTGTTTGAAGAAATATCTAATTTATGCTGGTATAACATGTCCCTACAAGAAATAGTTACGAATAAAGGAGTATCGATGAAAAAAAAGCTCAAATGTTTATAAAAATTATGTGGAACTGAAAAAGAAAACCTAGAAGAAGAATAGTGATGTGTATTTTAAAAAAACTGAGGAAAGTAAATAGGTTGATAATGAAAAAAAGAAATATTATTTGTCTATAAATAACTATGTACCTATAAAGAAATTTAAAAGAAGAAATAATATCAATTGATTGAAAGGGGATGAACAAGGTTTATAAAGATAAAGTGCAAGATGATAAAAAGATGTCAAGAGATGATTTTTTGCTAATTTTAAAAAGGTAAAAACTTGTGAGAAAGAATGGCATGTTACTGAATTTTTTACTATCTTACCAGCACAAGAGGGAGGTATAAAAGAATGTTATAGACTCACTATACCAAGATTGTTACTAAAAGTGAAAATAAGTTGTTATCCCTATCATATGAATATATATATGGAATGAAAATTATTATAAAATGTGATAAGGTCGACATGAAAGAGGAAAATACATCCAATGTAGAATCTAAGAAGAAGAAGAATAAGTCATGAATGAAAGATAAATCTCACATATAAATATGTTTTTAAGGAACTACTTATGTTTCTCTTTATTCCCATACATTTCTCTATTTGTACTAACTTATATGGAATTGAAATAACCGAAATAAGGATGATAATGTTGCTGAGTCTCTTACTACTCTTTCAAAAGAAAGTAACAAGGATACAAAATATTATATTTTTGAAGTTGTGTTTATACACATGAACATTATAATATGTTTATTAAGATAATTTTATGTCACTTTTATCATAAAAAATATTTTCACAATTTCTCTAGAAATGATAATTTTGAAAGAAACATGAAAATGTATAACATAGAAGTTGACTATGGATAGAATTTATAAACATCATAATAAACTCATTTATTCTACACCATGTTCACCCATGTAGACTTAGAGGTGTTTAGTTAAAATATTTTTAATATGAAAATTATGTGATAGTTATTTATCCCAAAGAATAATTTCATGATTTTTAGATGAAGTGTTCCCACATTTTGAAATGAAAAAGATTTATCAATAATGGGGGAAACCTATCATGATGGTCCCTATAGATTGTATTTTAAATAATTTGGATATAATACTATTGGGGGGTAGATAAGAAATAGTGGGAGAAAGATAGGATTGGGGAGAAGAGAATGTCAGAAAACAAAACTACAAATTTTATCACTTTGATGTGTGTGATGAAACAATAACACATAAGAGGAGATTTTTAGGCCCAAGTTAATTTAATTTTTTTTTCAATAGAAGATATATGGTTGATTTTGAGAAAATGTGAGGTCTTGGATTTTAGAAAAACACCATCAAATCTAAAATTGGAATCATCCCGTCAATATGAGTTAACAGATCCACGCATTCAGATAATTTGATGAAATTGGAAATACTTCTGGTAGTCAGCCTCAGACGAAACCAAGTGATAAGGATTGAATTTAATGTCATAGAACATCCATGTATTGATTTTGATTATTCTTTTATGATCATTTACTTTTAATAAATCATGAATAAGCCATGGTAGAAGCCAGATTTTATGGATGAATGGATAATAAAATTTGATGTATTCTAGCTACAGATCATTAGTTTTTTGGAAAAATAGACATTTATGGATGTAGATCATCGGTATGAGGATCATCGGTGTGACAATATCATAAGTCAATAAATTGATCTTACTGAAGAATAAAAGTCACTACCGACACTGATCCATTAGATGTGTTATGCCACCAATTTATCCAAATAGATTTTGACGATGATTCATTTTAAAAATTGTTGGTATCTTAAATACATTGGATATAGAGTTATATTAGAGGTAGAATTTTGAGGTTATGTTTTTAATATTAATGAAATATATGAGAATATAGACCAATAAACTAGATAAAAATCAACAATGTAGTCAAAAATTATCATCAGGTATAATTGTAGTTTGATTGGTTCAAGAGAAAAACAACAAAAGTATTGAATTTTTATAAATATGTAATTCCAGCTAATTAGTATGGTGATGAAAATAATCCATCATAGTGCATCATAGAATGATATATCAAACCCCTACATATATCGATAATTTCATTGGACGCATAACTTCATTGGGTGCTAGATCATCTGTCTGACTAATTAATGAAAATGAGAAATACATTGAAGATATTTTAGATATGATCTTACTGCCGAATTATTTATTATAATAATTTTGAATGATATATAATTACCTCAATGTATTTAAATGTTTTATTTAGTTGGTAGTGAGGATATTTATGAGAATACATTAAATAATTACAAAATTTCATGATAATGAGTAATCTCCATTTATGCATATGTTTTCACCACTATGAAGTATCTGAAAAAAGAGTTGGGATGAATAAATTCACATAAACATGAAGATGTCTGATGCTTTGAGAAGATTTGAGAATATTCAAGAATCTCCCAAAATTATTAAGAAGATTTTATGAATTTTAGATTATGACTTACATAACATTGAAATTCATGAATTATGAATTTTTTTGATCTGGAAAAGTACTTCATTTTCTAAATATTGAAATTATTTGGTGCCTATAAATGGAGGGAACATTATATTCATACATTGAAAAAGTGTTGAATTGTTCATGTGCACTAGTGACTAATAATTGTTTTATAATTATTAAGACTCAAGTAGAAATGTTTCTTTCTGGTTGAAGCTATGGATGATCCATCAGTGTGTGGTTCAGTATGATCATCAGAGAGAGTTCCATAAAATGACATTTTATCAGACCGAGTCCATCAGAGTGATCCCATAAGACAAATATCAATCATAAAAAATGTTCATTTTTCCATTAGATAAAAGAAGTGGTGATTTGTATATAGAGTTTTTACCCAATTAATATAGAATATGTACTCGAATAATTATACCAAGGCCAATAAGACATATCCCATATGACCATGCTAACCATACAAAAGAAGATCAGGCTATGTTTTTCTAATGATGTTTTCCAGATTGAGTTTTTGTATAATTTTCAAGACCGAAATATTCCACATAGAATATTTGAAGCTCATTAAGATTGCACATTTGTAAATTTTTATTTAGTTAACTTGTGGTAGAAGTAGATAACTTTATAATGTGGATCATAAATTAAGAAGGAACATAAATCTTATAACAATGGACACATGGTATCTTAAAAATGATTGTTTTAATTGTTGGGGTGTATAATCATCTATGGGAAATATGAGACTAAAAAGGATAGGTTGGGGTATAAGAAACAATAAGAGGAATGTTTCTAAGGGTATTTTTAAAATGTTCATGAATTGTGACATTTTATTTTAGAAAGATGATTGTTAAAGAATCCATTTTAGTGGTACTATCTAAAAGTTATATGAGTAAGAATTTTTCTCTAACCATCAAAGTATCATCTTCTACCTTATCTATATATTTTTTATCATAAAAAAGGTAAGGTTGAGAAGTTATATTATGTTGGATCAAAAAATAATGATGCTTTGGAGGTTGAAAAATATTAATAGAGAAGTTAAGAAACATTATTCTAAAAGAAAAAGTAACCACTGATTAACCCCAACATAGTGGTCTTGATCCTGTTTTGGAACAACAATGTATTCATTTCATGGGAGAGCTTACCTATTTAAATTTCATTTTAAATCCTATTATATTGGTTAATAGAATGGTTCCTGAATATATGAGGTTCCTAGTATAATGTCTAGGACCTGGATTCCATTGAAACGTTCCCCGATAATCTTTAGCATCATGGCCCCAAGCATATCTCCCCAAATTCTTTAGGTATCCAACAAGCAATGAGGGCCTCGGGTGAGCCTATAAAGATACAATTCCTTTATGTTAGATTGAAACACAATAGTAGAAATCATAAAATTAATAGTGTAAGTAATATAGAAACTAAAAAATATATATCATCCAAACAAAGATATATATATATCAATTCCATAAGTAATCTCATATACAATGATGGTTATTTATTGTATTTACATATCATCCAAATAAAGTATACATTGATGGTTTAAAATACATGCTACAAAATACCAAAAATACCAAAAACTATACTAGATAGAATCATGATCCTCATCTAGGTCATGTTCTCCCTTACTCCTAATATGAAATCATAAAAATATTTCAGGACATGTTCCCTTGTCCATAACAGCAGTTATATAGACTTCTTGGGTATGAAAGGTTTCCTTAGTATGGTGTGAGATATATTACAAATAATCCACCACTAAGGGTGTCTAATTACTAATTTTTAGTGAATACATAATAATAGAAATGTGTAGGAAGTAGTAGAATATGTATAGAATTTAATAAAATTAAAAAACCCATAATGGTGTGGGTTCCCATAGACACTTGTTCTATGCTACCTACTTTGGTCTTAGCTGAAATTTCATTGAATAAAAATTCAATCCTGTATAAATTTATAAGAAATTTAATTTATTATATAAATCAAAATTAATATTTATGTCTTTAGACCTATCATTTAGCCCATCATCCTCAATAAAAAGATGATCAAGTGGTTCCTAATAAGGCCATCAATATGGTATAATGATCTAAAAGAATCCAGGATTGTGCTTAGTCTTAGAAGATGTGTCATATAAATCACACTATTAACTAATTCATTATTAACCTATTCCAATAATTTTAATTACTTATCTAGATTATAGGTATAAACTCATGCATATCGTAAACCAAAAACTCTACAAACTCATCCATTTATGTCCTTATAAGAACCCATGTATCACTCTAGGAGTGACATAACATCAGTAAAAACTAAGTCAATCTTTAGTAGTCCACTAGGGGATCCCATGTGTTTCCTATGGAGTATATAATCAAGTTTTCTCAGATTCCATCCTTGGAAGTCCATATTAGGAGTACAAGTGTCACTCAGGCACATATCAGTAAAACCCTCGATGTCCGTATTTGGCATCCCATGTTAGGATTCAAAATATCACTAGTGCATAAGCAGGGAAATAAAAAATGAGTTCATATTTGGTGTTTTTATATGAACCCATGTGTCACCAAAGTCATTTATTAAACATTCAAACAATATCATTTAACTATTTCAAGGTCTTCACCAATATCATTTATATTATACCTCACCTCAGAAGGAAGCTATAGTCATGGGAAAAGCTTATAAGGATTGTACCCTTAATTTTCCCATGTGGTGATTATCGATATAAGAAGTATCTCATGATTATAGAATAAATTACATGGACATGTCCTAGGGACATGGTAATCCATTCCATTTCATTAATATATTCAAAACAAAATTTACAATTAATCGTTTTACATCCCATGAAAAGGGGTAAAAGAAAACCCTCGAGGAAATCCAATTCAAAATGCCCCCCCAGGTAGAACATTTAATTAAAAAACACACCCTAGGGGTGGTTCCAATTTACGGTTCAAAACTTTTAATTATTTACCAGTGGTATCCTTAATTACATAGAACATAATTATTCATTTTAATCAACGATTATATTTCATTCCAAGGGAGATGCTCGGAAAATCAATCTCTGGAAATAATGACATATATATATATATAAACAACTAAATGTTGATGGAAAATAATGATACCATATACTGTAGGTATCTAATATTGTTCCCATCCAGTATCAACTCCTTATTCCACTCAGATTGGGAGAAAAACGAAAAACATATGAAAACCCTAAATATGGGGATAATTATCATACACTAAAATAGAACATCTTATACCATGAAAAATTAATTAAAATGAAACACGAATTGACTACTCAAAGATTCAGATAAAATGAGACCAATGACACTCGATTTCGAGTTCAGATATAGTAGAGGGATCAAAAGTAATGAAATAGCTTCATATAGGATCTCCCAAGAGGGTTTTTTGAATGAAGAAGAATAGAAAGTAGGTTTAAAGATATAAAAATTGAATGATTAATTTTTAATTTTGCCAATAAACATTGGTACGCTTGGTTTATCTACATATTTGGTGACATTTTTCACCAATTGTGCACCACTACTATAAGGAGGGGCACCTTGCAGGGTTATTGCACATGGTTTTCCAAGCCCCACACAAACCATCTCTCATCCGACCTTCAAAAATGTAGAGTTAACTACACCAGTGTGCACCTCAATCCACATGGTTTGTTAGACAATGCATGCTCCCCAATCCCATATTCCATCATCACATAGTTTTATGTAACCATATGGACTACCCAGTATGGTTTATATTAACAATATAACATGCCATTTTCTTTTAAAATGATGAGACCCAGGATATGAACAAGCCCCAGATACACTAGATACACCCGTGAACTCATAGGGTAATGAAATTAGGCCATAATTATTCATTTAAAACAAAAAAATTATGGAATATAAAATATGTTAAACCTTAATGAATAAACTATGTTCTTAAAAACATCCCACCTCTAAGAAATGTGTCCTAGAATTTACCTTACAATGGTGGTAAAGTACAATCTGTAACCAACATCAAGAACTATAATCAAATATCATCCTCCTACTAAATGGTATCTTCGTATTCATGACCAAGCTACCATATCCCCTGAACTAGAGGAAGTGATAGAACATTGAGAACATTCATGCTCTGATCCACAATACAAATAGGCTTGTTTTTAAAGAACTCATCTACCAATAACTAAAAATACTTGCGATCAAAATATTGACATATGTCTAAATGATAATGTAATATTGGAGATATGTAGAAGAAATCATGCATGGATCATTAACTTTGAGGTTACTACAACTGATAGGCTACCGACCTAACTCATTAAAATTTTTTGAATGTCTCAACATATCATGGTGAATGTTTACCCTATCTTATAATCCCCTTTTTTACCATCATCAATGGGCATGTAAAAATGATCAGATCATTAAAATCAAACTCTAGAGGTCATCCATGGTGACCGGTATATGATTTCTATCAAGACTATTTAGTATCCATACACTTATAAATCAACCAAACCCACTTTATATTATCATGTACGTGATGAGTCCAAGAAGAACATCCTCTCATGCATTTGACAGGAATAGGGGGAATATAGTAAAATAAACATAACTCACAATCTATATATTATCTTGAATTATATTGTTGTAGGTGAATTCATCCAGGTGTATTTTCCTCACCTGAGGGGCCCTAGGATCCTGAATACATGCCTGTAGCATAACCTCATGCACTTGTATTATGCATTATAACTAGCCATAACTTTGTGGGTAGTATTCTATTATTAATTTTTTTTACCCAAAACCCTTTTCAAACCATTCCATAACTATGAAGTGAGCGTAGAATCCCAACCTGAAGAAATTGTATGATAGACCATAAGAAGTTGTACTATCTCAGTGATATAAAACCTCACAAAAGAATCTAATTAAAAGCTCTACATAACTAGTAGTAAATGATAAAAATGTGAGATGAATTCAACAGAACCATCAATGACATTATTTCCTCATAGTTATCTTAGGAACCGAGTCCTACAATCCCTCACAACAACCCCAAATGTCCGATCAATAATGAGAATCTTTTGTATATTTTTGTCTTGTTGCTAGTGTTCTGACTTTACTTGCTAATTGGGGGAACACCTCGTGAAAATACTAACTACATATCTTATCATACCAAGCCTACAATATTGGAAAGGTAAATCTAGATATATTTAGGTTATGTCAGGGTGCACATACAATGATGTATCAAGAAAGTATATCATTAGAACCCAATGCATATCTGCTACAAACAATACGTAACAATGTATAAGCAAAATTTCATCCCAACCTATAGTCCAAATAGAAGGCATGTTTTCACCCCCCACACTGTAATATAGAAACAAGTCATTAGAATATGATAACTACCTAATCCTCAAATTATCTATAAAAGTGTAGCTCACAGCTAACGATGAAATAAAATTTTGCCCTAACTATCCAGCAACACCAAGTGTATATTAGAGAACTAATCCATAAGCTTCCAATTACTACTTGCCTCTAAAACATCCTCAATATATTTTTTCTTACATAGTGAATAAGCCATTATACTACCTTTACTATCTATATAACCAACATTAAAGTCAAAAAACAATAGCTACTGAACCCACATTTTCTATCTCAGATTCATATCACACTGTGTGAAAATTAACTTGAGGCTTTGGTGGTCTGTGTACAACACAAAACACTCTTGTAGTAAATAGTGTCTCTAACAATGTAATGTTTGAATAATTGTAGCTAGCTTGAGATTGTTCTTTGGATGAATCCTCTCATGTGGACTCAAATTCCAAGACCCCTACACTATGACTCTATCCCTTTTCATTATAACTTCACCAAGCCTGATACCAAATACATCAGAATAGACAATGTAGATTCTTCTAGGTTCGGAAAAAACCAGTAATTGTACAAAAGTAAATCGTTCATTCATCCTCTGAGAGGTTGAATCGTATGTATATGATCATATAAACATCACACCCATCATAGTAAATCCTATGAATAGAAATTCTATCCATGAAATTTCATGTATTAAATGAATGTAATATCCATCCATCCTCAGAAAACATAGTATCTCCAAGATATTCTAGGGATCATCCTAGAAAACTATAGAACTCAACATTTTGGGTCAACTGATACTCCTTTCTCTATGATAATGTTACCAAGAAGTTAATTGGACCTATCCAGATGTGGAACTTTTTCAGATGAGAATATAATTGATTCTATCTTAGTGTATCTAATTTGATCAAAAATGTTTTTCATGGTCATTTCTATTATGATAATTAAGTCATATATCATCCATTAATAGCACTACAAACATACATAGATAAGGATTGATGATGAGGTTCATCAGAATGATGAAGACTTCTATCTCATTTATGAGATTGAATGACATAACAAAATACTCATATAGATCATACTTGATATTATAGGATGTGCGAGGTAAGTCTAGTGGTCTAACATGCACTTGATGAAAACGCAATATCAAATTAATTTTTGAGAATACATGAGCTCCTAAAAGCTGGTCGACGTGATCACCTATCTATAGTATATATCTTCCTTTGGATGTTATCTTTTTTTTGATATAATACTTCTCTTATTGATTTTGTGATTTAATCCATTTTTTTCACTATGATAAGTGGTAATAGTCTACCCATTGGCACACCCAATCCCTTGATAATAGTATGTAGCCTCAAGAGTTCGGGGAGACAATCTTTAGGACATGTGGCCAAACAAACTTGGGGCACCTTTCAGTGGCATCTGGATCTGGGTCATTATAAGGTGGTATCATATGTAGACCACGTTGGGTGTGGGATAAAATCTAAGGCCGCCACCACTAATAATTTCTAATTTTATATAGTTAGGGAATATATATTAATAATATTTTGTAGACCCCAATATAATATGTAAAGGATGTACTGAAATAAAAAAACCTATAATGGTCCGAGTTCTCATGGGCACCCTTCCTCTAGTACATGCTACAGGCATAGCTTGAAAGTCTCTGAATAAATAGTCAATCCAGTATGAATTTATAATCAAGGGTATTTAGTAAATAATACTCATTTAACAATTATTTCTCGAGGCATGAGACATATTCCAGTATCCTTGATAAATATATGATCAAGTGGATCATAACAAATCCATTAATGTGGTGTAAATCTCTAATGAAATCCATGCTTGTTTATAGGCTTTCTAGACACACCATATAAATCATTTCATTAATTAATCAATTACAACCTCATCCCAACATTGGAATTCGTTATTTCGAATTTAGGTATCATTCTAGGAATATCATGAACAGATAACCATAAAATCCAATCCATGGAGATCCTTATTATAACCCATGTATCATTCCAGGTGTGGTATAACATCATCGCTCACTCAGTCCGTCCTTTGAAATATCTTAAGGAAGACCAAGTGTAACTCATGTAATACATAATCAATGTCACTCTAAGTATGTACTTGAAAGTCCATATAAGGAGTCAAAGTGTCACTCATGTGCATAATAGTAAATCCCATTGAGTCTATCCTTGGAAGCCATATAAGAGTCCATGTATTTCTCAGACATAAGAAATTCAGTAGCCAAATTTTTATATCCATGAAATTTATATATGAACCCTTGTGTCATCCATGGAATTTATTAAAAATTAAAAAATTTCCATTTAACTATGTCATGTCCCTGAAAATGATCATTTCAATTGGTCCTCCACCAAATGGTGGCTAAAGGCATGAGGTGGTCATATAAGGATTATTCACTAAATTAACTCAAGTGGAAAATATAAATATAAGAAGAAGCACATGACTAGTTATGAAATTACATTCCTATAGTAGTGGGACATGGTCATCCATGTACATTGTTTAATCTATTCAAAATTAAATTTAAATTTAATCATTTATCAAAATAGGGAAAGAGGAAAATGACACACCTTAAGGTAATCCAATTCAATATGACACTCATTGTGGTCCATATAATCAAACTACACACCCATGTGGTGGTTCTAATTGAAGGTTCAAACCTTTTAGTATTTTATCAATGGAATCATTAATTTCATGGTTCATACCTATTTATGTTAATTAGGGATTAAATTGCATTTTAATGGAGATTCTTTGGAAAAATGGCACGTGACACAATGAAAAAATAATAAAAAACTTGACATTGAGGGAAAATCATGAGACCACCCATCGTACGTCCATCGTAGTGTACTTTTTTAGTATCAGAGTTGGATTCAACTCAGATCAAGAGGAAAAAGAAGAACAAATGAAAAGCATGAATATAGGGAAAATTATCTTTCCCCAAAATAAAGAATTAAATACCACGAAAAATGAAAAATGGTAAAAATGGAATTGATCACTCATCTATGGGGACACAACGAGACTAAAAACATTCAACTCTGAGTTTGACCAGTGGAGAGGGATCAAAACTAATTAAATATCTTCAAGGGGGAGATCTCAAAGAAAAGGTTATCCCAAAAAAAGAATAGAAATTATGATAAATGTTATAAAATTTTTAAGGGATATTTTTTTTATTTCAACCAAAAACATTGGGCGATATGTTTTTTCTACATGGGTGGCCAAACAATGAACCAACCATGTTCCCACTATTGAAAGGATGGGAACCTCACATGGTTAGTGAACAAGGTGTTTCGAAAAATTTTCCAACCATGTATCATCTCATTATCAAAAACTGAAAAGGCTACTACATGAGTATGTCCATCAATACAAATGATTTTCAAACTATGTGGGAAACTCTAGCCCACTGTCTAGAATCACATGATAATAAGTAACCATGTTTCATTCCATATAGGATGTATACTAATCGTGGGGCCTATCCTTTTACCCAAAAGGCGGGATATGTGCTCTGATCAATCCCCAGACACCCCCATTACACACATGAACACAAAGGGTAATAACAATTGACCATAAGTAAGCATTAAAAAAATTTAAGGATGTTAAATGATTCAACACCTCAAGAATGAATGATGTTCTTTAATACATCACCCCTTAAATAAATACATCCATGAATTTCCCTTTTAAGGGTGGTGAATTACAGTCAATGAAGAACTATGGACACTTATATTTTGCATCAACATCCCGCTCCATGGTCTCAACCTGTACACGTTGGTGCTACCATCACGCTTGTAATAGTAGAGCTGACAGACCTAGTTTAACATTCGTACTACAATCCAAAATACAAATAGAATTCTACACAAATTCACTTGTAACTCAATCTCCTAAGGTAGAAAATAATGAGAAAGGTCTTAATTATAATGATATAGATGACATACATTGAAGTAATCAAACATGGTCTGTTACCTCTGAGGTAACTACAAATGATAGGCTATAGACCTGACTCTTTCAAGAATCATGAACATACTAACATATCCTGGGGAATGTTTACAATATATCTTAATCATCCTTTGTACCAGCCTCTATGAGTCATGTAAAAAAAGTTATATCCCTAACCTCAAACTCTAAAGGTAATAAATGAAAATAGGAATAATATTTTTCCCCAAACTATACAACAATATTATGCTTCTGAATCAACTGAACCAGATCTGTAGTCTCTTGTACGAGGTGATGTCCAAGAGTAGCTACCTCTCTTACATCTAACCAGTACATGGGTGATTACTATGGACTACCATACAAATCCTTATATGGATACATCTATATAGTAGACATAATGATATTATTGTATGCGAATTCAGCTAGGGGTATATTCCTCCCCCAAGAGAACCAAAAATCCCGGACACAAGCCAGTGACATGTCCTCATGAAAATTCATCATTTTTTCTCATTGGCCATTGATTTGATGGTGGTATTATATACATAGAATTAAATGGGTACCCAATTACCTATGAAACCATATCTAGAACCATGAAGTGAACAGGTCAACTTTGTCCAAAATGAAATTATGAGGGACCCCATTAAGTCATACTATCTCATGGTTACAACACCTCCCATTATCATATACTAAAAAGGAATTCATAATATGTTGAAAATGAGAAACCTTTTTTATCCTAAATAAAACAACCCAAAGTACTTCATTTCATCAGGGTGACCACAATAACACATTCCCTAAATCCATCGAAACATAATCCCACAAAAAATTTGGAATAGGAAACTACTGTAAAATCCTAGATGGTCGGTTGTGTTCAGCCTTCACTTGAAGGTAGGAGAACACCCCTTGAAAAAATAAACTACATATCTTTTAATACGTTCCCACCAGTATTAGTGATGTAAATACATATATATCATTTTGAATCCAGTGTATGATTCCAAATCTATAGAAATAATGTATCACATAAAATCCTCACATAGTTCTAATAAAACCCTTACAAAACATTATATATGGAGAACTTTATCCTCACATATAGTCTAACTATGAGGTGAGTCCCCACCTGCAACACACTCCCTTCATAGTAGGACCTAATAACCAGTAGAATTATCCTCATCTCTTTATTTAAAATGTTAGCGGGCATAACTAGGGATAAACGAAAAGTTTCCCCCTAACAATCCGGCACCTCCAACTGCATCTTAGAGAAGAAATCCATAAAATGAAACTTGCTACTGGCCTCATGAACTACTAGTATCTTGTTGATCTTGATGAGTGCATAAACCACTACATTTTGATTACAAGGTATATTAGAATGAATAAATTAAAAATACAATATCTACTCAACCCAACATCTCAATTTTAGATTCAGAACAGAGTGTGAAATTATACTTCAAGTTTTTCTGGTCAGTGTACACCACAAAATTCAATCCTATTAAATAGTTTCTCCATCAATGAAAAGAATGAACAAATATAGCTCACTCGAGATCATGCATTGCGTAATTACTCTAATTTGGCATGAATTAATGAAACTATTTTTCAACGAAACAATCATATTACATAAGAATAATTCCTTTCTCGATACATGATGCATCAAAATACATAGTGAAGCTTCTACCGCATTTTTGAAAAACCATTATTGGTATTGAAATAAATCTCCCTTTCTACTCTGGATAGGACTAATCAAATACATATGACCATAAAAAATTCACACCCTTCTTAGTCATGCCCATGATAAGCACTGCTAAACATGATATGTTTTATTTGAAATGACTATAATATCCATCCATCCCAATGATACTCGATATATCCAAGGTGTTCCTGGGAAAATCAAAGGAAACTACATCTCTCACCTTATATAGGTTAATTGATACTCTTATATCTTAGATATTGTGACCTAATAAGTTAATTTGATCCATTCAGAAGTGTCACTTTGTGGGCATAAAATATTATAGGTGCTTTCTTATGGTATCCAATAATATCTCAAGATATCGGGAATGTTCATGTTTATTGTTTGAAAAAACCATGATATCATTCATATATACAATGAGAAACAAATCTAGATAAGGAAAAATGACTCACTTTATCAGTTCCATGAAGACATATGGACTGTTTAGGATACCGAATTACATAACCAAATACTCAGATAGACCATACCTTCTATTAATGATTCTGTGAGCTATGTCTCATGGTTTAACAAACACCCAATGATAGCTTAATATCAATTTTTTTGATAAAACAAGATTTCCGTAGAGATATTCAAAGAGATCATCTATCCATGATATATATATCTTTGGATACTATCTATTTTCTGGTTGATATACTGCTTCCACTATTTATTTTATTATTTCCACTGCTATTTTACTCTATAATAAGAGGGAACATCCTCCCAATAGACACACCATAGGACATGACTGTTAGTCGAAACCCTCTATTATTTTACAAGACATGCTTAAGGAAATGTGTTCAGCTTGCCTTGGTGAACCTTTTAATAGATTCTAGGTCTAAGGCATTACAAATTTGTATCAAAAGTAGCTTGAGACGTGTGTGAAATGAAATATTATTAAGAAATCAAAAATTGTTTCAAATTTCAACATCTTAATGAATATATAGTAATAATAGTGTACTGGAAGTAATAGAATACATATAAAAAGTTCTTAATGTAAACAACACATAAAGGTTTGGGTTCCCATGGACACCTATCCTCTACTACATTCTTTGACCTAAGCTTGAATGTTTCTAATTAAATAGTAATCCCTGTTTGAATTTATAATATTAGTGAATTATTAAATGAGAATTATTTAATAAGTATATATTGAGACCAGGCACATATCCCAACATCTATCATAAATATAAGATATGTTGTTTATAGAAATTCTATCAATATGATAGAAATCGATGATTGAATCCAAGCCTATGATTAGGCAAGAACAAATTTCATATAAATAATTTCATTCAATAATAAATTTGTAATCAAAGATCTTCCATGGAAATACTTATTTGGAATAAAGGTATCAATTGAGGCTTTCCATAAACCTAACACCCTACAAGCCCATCTGTGGTGATCCTCCCAAGAACCCATTTATCATTCTTTGTGGGGAATAACCTAACCACTCTGTGAGTCTATCCATAGTGTACTTTTAAGGGAGACATAGTGTCACCAATGGTTTATATAATCAATTTTAATACATGTACATCCTTAATAGTCTATATAAGGAGTCTGATTGTTTCTCTAGAACATAAAATTAAACCCCTATATGTCTGTCCTAGGTAGTCCACTTGAAGAGTTCTTGTGTCAATTGGGCATAAGTAAGGAAATATCAAAATGATTCTATCAATGGAGTGTGTATATGAACTATTTTTTCTCACCCATGTAATTTATTAAAAATTGAAACAATATTATTTTACTAGGTCATCATAATCACCATGATCTTCTCAATTCGACCTCACCTCAACAGGTGGCTGAAGACATGATCTAATCCCCAAAGATTGAGCCCTTATGTTATATCACATGGTATTTATCAATATAGGAAGCTAATCAAGATTAATAATGAAATAAAATGGCTATATCCTTGCGAAATGGTCATCCAATCCCTTTATTTAATCAATTCAAATTGATATTTACAATTAATTGGATAACATCACATGGAATGCGATAAACGACACACCTCAAGGTAATATAATTCAATATTCCACCAATAGTGGTCCATTTAGTTAAAATACACACCCAAGGGGTGGTTCCAATTCAGGGATCATAATCTTTAATCATTTATCAGGATTTTCATTAATTACATAGGTCAAACCTATTTATTTGAATCAATGATTAAATTACATTAAATGAGTGATTCTCAAGAAATTTAGGTGAAAAAGAAACTTTAATACATATAAACACCTATTATTTCATGTAAAAGTCTAAGACCACCTACCATAGGTCTATAGTTAATTGTATATATAGAATCAACTTCTTATTTGACTCAGATTTGGAGACAAATGATGAATAGGATAAAAATATGAAAATAGGGAAAATTAGCTTTCACCTAAATAGCATAGTCAATACCAAGACAAACAATAAATGGATAAAATTGGTTGTGTACACCCCAATATAGATCCAATGGGATCAAGTACGTTCAATTCCGAGTTCAACTGGAGGAGAGGGATCAAAATATATGATATAAACTCCAAGAGGAAGTCTCAAGATAAAGGTTATTCCAATGGAAGAGAATAGAAATTAAGGTCAAATTTATAATCAGTTGAAGGTAATTTTTTTAATTTAATTCAAAAAAACAAGGTCCTATTGTTTTTCAACATAGTTTCTTTAAATGTGCTCCATCCATGGGATGAATGCTCTAAGGAGGGGATAATCGAAGAGTCAGCGAGCCTAGTCTTCCAAACTATTCCCAAACCATGTCTCATCTCACTATCCCAAAATATAGTGGCTAATGCACAATCATGCACCTAAATCCACATGGATTTTCAAAATTTATGGGCTCCTCCAAATCATTGTCCAGGTGAAAATGGTTATAAGTAATAGTGTGGCCGACCTCACATGGTTTCAACTAACCATGCCACCTATCGTTTTCTTAAAAAAAATCCTTGATCTAGGATCCAAACATTTCATAGGAGCCCTCAATACACCTATGAACTGAAATGGTAATCAAATTGGTAAATAGTTATCCATTAAAACTGAAAAACTGACAAAAAATAAAATATTCCATTCCTTAAGAAATAACCATGTTCTTACAACTCAAAGGTATCTCAGGGGTTCTGGTTACAAATGGAGAAGAAAATTAGGTCAAATATTGTGTAGTTAATAGATGGGGAATCATTATTAAAAAACATTCACCTAGATATGTAAACTATGAGGTCATGCCACTTCTCTAATAAATTATAGTCCTTATCTCGAATAGACGATGGTGCACGAGCAGCGCACCGTTTTCCAAACTGTGCAATGTGGAACTTGGAGACTTTGTAGCTCAATCCCAATGGATTTGGGTTAGCTCACAACCATTGTATGTGTTTTCAAACTGTGGGGGTGGCCAGTTAGACTGTGCAGTATGGATCCCTATTAGACAAAGGTAGACTGATAGTTGGTGTACGATTTTTCCAACCGTGTAGCAAGACCATGCACCTCTTTAAAATTGGGAAAATCTCAGTTTTCTATCTCTCGATTATTTGTTTCTTCTATGAATTTGCCTCATCAACCCCCTCCAGATTTGGTGATGAATCTGAAACCCCTTCCTCATACATGGGTTTTTCTCCTTTGAATCATATGTATTATGAGTGCTATTTAGTGTGAATCGAATCTCCAGGTAAGTATTCTACTATGTTTCATTCCATTTTCTTAAATAGGATTGGTTTCTGGTTTCCTATCATTCCAAAGTCCAAAAATATTATTTTTCTAGTTATTATTTGTGTTACTGGGTGGGTTTAATTTAGTTCCAATAAGGGGTATGTTTTGGATGGGCGGTCATCAGTGAACTTGAGGTAGGTGGTCTTAAAAGTTTTTCTCATAGTATTTTTGTTTTATATCTGTACATATTTTTGATACTTCGCGAAATTTTTGTGTCTTAATTTATTTATCTATGGAATGTAATTTGAGACATATATTGATGTTAAAGAACTCTCATAGACCCCATTGTGACAATTGATGATGTGCGACCAAACCTATGGCTAAACATGGGGTATGAAAAATTATTGGAATTGGTAAATAATAATTATTAAAATGTTGACATAATGTCATTATGAAAGTGAATGGGATTCCAATTGTTAATCGGTTTGTGGTATCAGATAAATAGGTGACCAGTTTGATCATATGGTGAACATTTTGAGAGGCGTAATTGGATTTAGAAATTGGATTAAATGATATGTGTTGGATTTTGATCTAGTTATGGTTTAAAAAGTAGTAAATGTTGCTTTGAATGTGGGTAAAATTTTAAATGGTGTTATTGACCTCAATGTGATTTATAAAGGGTATTTATTCTGATATTAAAAAAAAACAATATACGGGTGTGGTTCCATTCTTGTGAGAATTATTAATGACCATTATAAATGGTTGGAAGTGGAAATTAAATCCTTATGGAATGATTTTTTTTCAAAGAACAAGGCTTGTGTTTTAGTGAGTGTAGTCTAGATGATATCAAATGATATTTTTTACTTTTGTGTTATAATAGATTATGGAATGAATTTTGACTTAATTTATATCTAGTTGTTAATATGGCTTAAGGGGGAATTGAGTTTAATTTTTAATCTGTTTGATGAGTTTGGGTTTATAAATGGTATATATTGAAATGTGTTAAGGTATGCAAATCGAAAATATATTGAATGTTTAAAGATAAATTTTCAGCTAATGTAGGGGTAAAAAATTGATTTAGGATGCCAGAAAGAGGAACTATAGCCCTAAATTATGAATGAATGTTCCAAATCGGGTTGATCTAGACTAATTATCTAGTAAAACTGATGTGTTTCATAGTCTGAGATGTCAGACTGAGGATCTATGCTTCCCAGATGTATGGATATGGTTTGGGATGTCAGAATGAGGCTATATTCTTCCCAAACATATAGACCAGGATTGATTGATGGAATGAGGCTCTATGGTATGTTAATGAATTGTATGACATGTGAATGATAACATGTGAATAATATAGTGTAAAATCTTATTCTATGGATTAGGATCTCTGTGCTACCAAAGCTAGTTTGGTTGGCTGATTGACCTTGAGGAACATGAAGGATAGAATGGTTATCTAAAAATTTCATAAATGTGTGACATGTTACTTTTTGTGATTTTCTTATTTATTGAACTTTCTTATCGATATACTATTTTATATATTTGTTATTTCTTTAGACGCTCGGGCCGTAATGGTACTTTGGTAAATATAAAAATACTAATTTATTTCTGGAACATGTTTAGAAGATGGGACTAGTATTTGGTTTATGCATAGCCTGATGGGTTGAATCATGGGAATTCAGGACTAGGTTGTGTCTCGGGTCAATGATTAGGATATTTTTTTTATTTGATTTTAAACATTATATGCATGACATCAGGATATTTAATGAATTCATCATATAATTATAACATGTTCTTCTTGATTAGTTGTTAGATTTTGATGTATGTTGTACATTTATGGTTTAGATTGGATCTTTTATCTGTTGATATTATTTATGATGTATAATAAATCTGAGAAGTGTGTATAGTCCCCCTAACATATCTTTATAGACCTGAATTTCTAGTTGGAATCCTCTTGTGTACAAGGAGGTGCTCTTGATGTCACGTGATGACCAGGCTCGGGGCAGTAGATATTGTTTCAACAATGATGGAGATATAAAATTTTGGTATTAGAGCTAATGAATTTTGATTTACTATTTTTATAATGGTAGATAAGATACTGGGATCTTGTTCAGACATGTTAATGTTCTCTTTTATGGGTTCTTCTGCCCCCATGTATGAGGGAAAAAACAAGTTTCTAGGGTTGGGAAATGATTTCTTATCTTGTGATTATATGGTTAGTGGATTTTTCAACCTTGATTGGTTCACTTGGAATTCATGTTATTTTAATATGAGGTTATATATCTGGAACTAATATATAAATTGAGGTTGTGAGAGACCGTGAATCATTCTAGGAAAATGTGAGTGATATTTCATCTGTATGATTCCAATAATTGATAGTTCTGTGGGATTCATACACTGGTATTATACCTCTTTCTAGTGGATTATGCCTATTGATCTCCTTTGAAATGTTTTAAAATGAACTTGTATTTAAATTTTAATTTCGATAAAGTGTGGATTTTTGAAATGTGGGAAAATTAAAAGGCTTTTGGATGTGTGAATATTTGGTATTATCAAATAAAAAACTTTAAACTATGAAGTATCATGTTTTTTAAAATGGTATAGTTGATTAAATATGGATGTGTAATGGTTGGAATTTTATGGAAATAATTGAAGAATATCATTTGTATTGTTCATTGACCTTATGTATGGGTCATTTTGGTAGTCAGAGATCCATGTTTAGGACCATAATTTTGGATCATGATGCTTTGATGGGTTTTTATGTGTAGTAAAATAAAAGTTCTTATTGAACTGTTAGAATGGTTATAGATAGAGGGTCGTTAGTTATTATTCAGTAATGAGAGTGTGGTAACCCTTGTGGGTAGTGATCATGCGACATGTGTTTTTTGATCGTTGAGCGAGTGTTAGGCTCGTAGAGACTATGTATGTTTGAGGGTCTCCACGGTGTAGAACCTATAGTAAATGGGTTATTAGGGGAATTAGACATAGTTTTTTTCATAGGGGGGAGGGAGTTCCACTAGTGAGTAGGGATTTTTTTGATGTTTCGTGTGTATGGATTAGAGAGAGAGAGAGAGAGAGCTAGTTTCCTTTGATTAATATGAATCTATTTAGGGAGTTGGTATTATTTGACTATATAGGCGACCTCTTAGAGTGGTTGACTGTGTTGTGAGTGTCCATTGAAGAATGAGGCACCAGTGGATGTTCTGGGATGTTGAATGTAGTGAATATATAGTGTTTCCTAGTACTGGTTTTTCATAGAGGGATACGTGGTAGAGTCAATAGTTTTGGAAATATGATTGAAGTTATTTTTTTGAAAATATGGTTTTGGAAAATTGGGGTAACAATTCAGGGGATTGGCCTAGTGCTGCCACTTCCATAGAATGTGGAGGACGAGTGGTCGAATTAGTGGTAGAATCAATGAATGGTGGGTTCTATAATGTTTTTTGTAATGTTAATGTTTATTCCTTCATTTATTTTTCAAAATGGAACATCAATGAATGTATTTGGTTGTAAGCATCATTTTGAAAGGCTAGATACTTTGAGTTTTTGAATCATCTATTTTTACAATGATTAATGAAGGAATCAATGTTGTTTTTGGAAAGGCAAGGCCAGAGTGAAAATAATATGGATGGATGATTTTATTATGGTGGAGACACATAGTGTGAGGGGAGTTCATGTGTTGGGGATTATTTGAATTAATGCTTGGGTTGTTGGATGAGATTGTTGATAATGACACATGTTCAATGAGGCTGACGGACTAGCAGGCAATGATTGTTGCATAAACTGGTGTGCGGACTATCCCTTGTGATATATTACTCATAGAGTCTAGAGACAGGTTCACTCAGTGTTCATTGTAATGTGAAAGACCTCAAGGGCTTGGATGAGGCCCAGATGTTGGCACATGATGTGAAGGAAAGATAAAAATTAAGAAGACTAAATATGATCCTTTAGATAATCTCATGTCATTGTTAAGGAAACCAATGTGGGAAGTAATGGTTATAAGATATTCTGATAGATTTGGGATTAGTGTGATGTATCTTTTTGTTTTTTAGGGTCACTAGGGTCATTTTAGAAGATCTCAAGAGGTGTGGTTGAGATATTTCTTCAAAAAGTGATGGTTCATGAATTATTGGTAGAGAATCATAAAGTAGTAGTGTTTTTTATTGGTGATGCATCTTGAGTTATGGTGGATATGTTCTAAAGCGATGATGGTGGGTAAGAAATTTTGATAATTTTGATATGATGATCTTTCCACATAGTGGGAGGTGACATTAGTGATCTGTAAATTGTTACTGTGTTCTTAAATGACTTCTTAGTGTACTTAATTCTGGTGTGGATCCTGACCAATATCTTGACATCGTCTCTGGTATTCCATGAGAGTCCTAGATTTATGCATAAGATACTAAATGTGTTTTGGCTGGGTATGGGGACTCTTTTAGGTTATTCTCATGGATTAGTATTTGTGGAGATGGATGGTGGGGAGTACACCAATGACCATTTACTAAAGAAGAACTCAGGATGGACTAGATGTCAATGAAATACATGGACACAGTTGTTGAAATTTGGGAAAGAGTTTTGGGTTGTGTTTTCTTCTCTAGTGTATATTTGATGGCCATGTCCAAGTTTCAGGGCTCAAATTGTTATTGAAGCATGATCCATGGCGGTTGAAATATCTTGAGGAATGTAGGTTTAATGACACTCCAAATATGGGGACTGATATACTAGTCATAGATGTGTGGAGACCACCATGGTGTGGATGTGATTTTATTGGGATGCTAATGAGAAACCTATCCGGAAACCTGATTGTACTCTATAGGAACACCTTGTGGGCCTTGGATGTGGTGGTTGATCTGGACAACCATTGGATTTGGGTACAGGGTGGTTCTAAAATAAATCTATGATACCTGTTCTAGAGTGGTTGATGTGAAAGATATTCAATGATAATGGTTTATGGAAATAGATATTATGTGTTATAACCTCATCAAGAGTCATTCATGAGATCAGATAGGTCTGTTTAAGTGACCTTAGAATACCTTTATGTGTGAATAAATATTTTTCATGGGATGTTGTGACATAGAAATATTGAAGATAGATATTTCAAGGATGATTTAGCTAGTGAAAACTAGATCTAGCTAAAAAAGGGGGAAAAAATTTTGGGATTTGAAAATTACCTTTAGTTGACATTTTAAAATGATGAGGGTTATAAAAAATGGAAATAGGTTTAGGAGGAAAAATATCGATATTGGTTAATGTTGATTTGGTATAAGTGCTTATGATGTGTTTTTTGATGGGTGAGATGGAACACAATAATGGTTTAGAGAGTAGTGGACACCTTGATGGTAGATTTTCACTAGATTTCAAGAATAAATTTGGTAGGTGTGTTTGTTAACAATGGTATACCCTAAGTGAAAAACGATTCAGTAATAACTGTCCAACATCATTTTTAAGTTTTAATATAATGTTATTATAGGAAATTGAAGTTATTTTGAGAGAGTTCAAGTGGTTCTTAGTTTGTAAATTTACGGTTTAAGAATTTCATTTCTATGTGGATTAATGGAGAAGAAGGATTCCAATGATGAATGGTGTTCCCATGGATGTTGGGAACCATGTCGTGTATGTTATGAAAGATAGATTACGGTTATTTTTCTAATTTTATATGTTGGAGGTTTCTAACACTGGGAGGAGGTAGTGATGAACTAATGAATTTGGTGGGGATCAACATGATGGGTTTGTGTTTTGTAGATCATATGACTATTGTTTAAAGTTGGGTAGGCTTGGATAAGAGATATCTTGGTGTTTCAGTTTTGGTTCTGGTTGTTGGATTGGGTAATGACTAGTTTAGTACTTTGAGATGAAGGTTTTTATTGGGTTGTGTTATAGATTTTAGAATGTGGAACAAGGCTATGGGAATTGAGTTGTAGACTGATACAGGTTGAGGGATGTGGATAGATTATTTTGATGTTTCTTCATGTCATGATGGTCTTGAGACACTATTAGAGACTTGAAATGATTTGGTGATATGGTTCAGGTTGATTTGGTCCATGAATAATGGAGAGGCTTAGGCTGAGGGTTTTCCAATTGGCTCTCCCTAGGTAATGTAGTGATTTATCAGCACCCTCTTCTATAGTGATTTAGTGATGTTACCAAGATTTTACACTTGTGTTAGATGGTAGAAATTACGAGTTGTAGATTGATTCATGCTTTGAGGAGCATTGGGTTCGTGATTGTGAATAGTGGTGGGGAAATATTATTTAGGGTAAGACTATTTGTGGGTAAGTGTTTGCTGACAACATGGCCATGATTAGAAGGAAACATGGGACATGATGGTTGATAGGCGAGCACTATAGGCCAAAATTTCTCATGATGACTTGGTGATGTATGGTATATATGACTTTTGGGAGAGATATTATATGGTGGGGAGAATGTAAGATACTATCACATTATGGGGGAGCATATTTTTTTAAATTCTGGTTTAAATCCCATTATTTTTTATAAATGAACGATTACCGAGTGTATGAGAGGCCTTGGGGTTATCCCATGGGACCAAGAAATGAATTAATAATAAAAGAAGTTGGAAAAGGTACAATTCATGGATGTAACATGGTTTTTTCTGACCCTATACTGGGAAAAAGAAAACATTGTATCCTAGCCTCCACTCAGATAGTGGCTAGCTCATGGGTACCACATAGTTTTTCAAACCATGTGGGGTGACTCTAAGAGAGAGTGGATCATAATCCTCTAGGACGTAGGTGAGTTCATATCCACCACATGTTTTTTCAAACCTTTCTAGAGGCCATCCAAACCATGCGACATGGCTCCCTCTTGGACAGAGGGTGATGCACAGTTGATGAATGGTTTAGAAAAATATTTTCCACACCATACACCTCTTAAAAATTGTGAAATTCATATATTTACCTCTCAAGATTAAATGGGTTTTACCCTTATTTTCTATCATTCAACCCAATCTAGATGGTGTGACAAGCCAAAAACCACCTCCTTCTCCATAGGTGTCTATTCTTCGATATGTAGGAATTTTGAGTTCAGTTTAGTGTGAATTGAAGATATAGGTAATTATTCAACATAATTTCCTTACATTTTTTGAAATTTTATTTGTGTGTGGTTTCTTATCTTTTTGAAGATATAAACATTTTTTTTCAAGGGTGTTCTTCATCTTTGTGGTTGAGGATGATGTTGTATAAACAATGGGTTTCTTCTAGATGAGCGTCATGTACAACCATGATGTAGGTGGTGTTAATGTTTATTCATTTAGTGTTGTTGTTTAATATATGAATTTCATTGTGATATATCAATTAATTGATGTGTATTAATGGTTTTATATAAGGAATGTAATTTGAGCATTATATTGAGGATTGATACCGTTGATGGATCCCTATGGGTCCATTGATTGTGTGAGACCAAACCTAGGGCTACCCATGGGGTTTTCTAAACCATTGGAATTAAAAAAAAAAGAATCATTGATTGTTGATATAGGGTAATTAAAAAATTTAATGGGGTATAAATAGTTAATTAGTATGTGGTATTGGTTAAAGTGATAATCTGGTTGATTATATGTTGATAATTCTAAAATTTTTAAGAGTCTCTGGAAAATGGATTAAATGGTGTTTATTGGATTTTGATCTGTTTTTGAGTTTAAATGAAGGAAAATTATTCTTCAAATATGGGAAATATTTTAAAAGGTGATTTTGATATAAAAGTTATTTGATAATGGGTTTTTATGTTATTTAAATTAAGGATTTCAAATAGGGTTTCAATCCCTTTACTATAAAAATGATTAATGATTTTCTAAATGGTTGGAAGTTGAAATAAAAGATTTTTGTAATGATTTAGTTTTTCAAATTTGAAGGATTTTCTTTTAGTGAGTGGAATCCCTATGATCTCAATTTCATATTTTAAATTTAATGTTTTCATGGATTATGAACTAAAATTAAGGTGAATTTTTATCTTGTTGGAAATATGTAATAGGGGGGAGTTTGGTTTAATGTGAATTTTTTAGATTAGTTATGGTTGCTAAATGGTATATATTTAAATGGGCTATGGAATGTAAATAGAAAACATATTTATGGTTTAAATAATCATCTACACATAGATTAGTGGAATGTGGGTTTACATACGATGATAGACTGAGGCTCTATGATCTTATCTTATAGAATGAATCTTCTTGCTTGTGCTGGGAAGGAATGATTTTATAGGCACCACTGATGAATTGTTGAGTTAGAATGTGGTATTGAGCCTACATTCTCTTATATTATGGACTAATAATCTAGATTGGGTTGTGATAAACAGATTCTCTAGACCTACCAATATGTTTTATGGCTTAGGATTTTAGACTGAGGCACTCTGATTCCCAAATCTATAAATATGGGTTTGGGATGTTGAACCAAGGCTCTTTTCTACCCAAACATATGGATATGTATTGACTATCTGACTAAGGATACAAGGTAAGTTAATGAATTGTTAGATTAGTGAACTCCCCCATGTGACTAGATCACTGTCAACCCTTGTGCTATTTATTTGTCTCTCAGAGTGGTTAGATCTTGTTTCGATGGTAGGTTGACCTTAGAGAATTTGAAGGATAACAATTTATGTGACAATTTATTAAATGTGAGACGTTTTCCTTTTTTAAATTCTTAATTATTGAACATGTCTATATGATTGCATTATTTTATTGTCTGGTTATTTCATTAAACATTGTTGGTGGTTGCCTACTAAGTTACACTCACATCCTTCTCAGGCCTCTATGGCAGTCGGGTACTAAATAAGATGTTAATTTTTTCTTGAATAGGTTCAAGATATGTTCTTATTCGTTGGTTTGTGTATAAGATGATGGGTTAGATCATGGGTGGTTAGGACTGTGTTGGGGCTTGGGTCCGTGGTTGGGATCTTTAGGTTGTTTTAGTTTTGAAAATCATCTGTATGAATATCTGAAATATAGATTAGTCGTCATATTGTTATAGCATATGGTACATGGTCACTTATTGGATATTTATGTATGTTGTGTATTTATGGTACATATTATTTGTTTTATCTATTGATATTTTTTATATTAAATTATTATGCTAATAAGTGGGTATAGTCTCCCCAACATATATATATATACCCGCATAACTAGTCGAAAGAATCTATAATATTGGGAGGCACACCTGAGGACTTGTGATGACCCAGATCAGGGCACAAAATATAGTTGGCCCTAGGATCGGGATGTTACAATAATTTTATTTTTCTAAATAATTTTTTTAAATATCTATTATGTTATTTATATTTATTAAAGAAAACAACACATTATTTTACTTGTAATCTTATGGTAATATGTGGTATTGATACCATCCTTATTCTTTCTATTTATGGTTTGTGAACATTTTTTCCAAGAAATTTATTGAAATTCACATTCTTGAATATTTTTTATTTCATAATCTTTATATAGAAACACTAACTCTCTTATGATATTTGGACAATATATTTCCATTAAATACCTGTATCATTTATCATTGATATTCTTTTTATTAAACCATATATTATTTCTATATATATATTTTTACTTTGTAATTAATTGGATTGACTGTGGAAATATTGATATACTTTATTCTTTATTCAATATAGAATATTATTGATAAGGTATATTTTTCATTAATTAAATTAATCATTCTTTAATCACATGGGGATAACAAGTAAGCTAGAATTAAATGGTATTTTACCCCTAGTTTAAACTATGTTGTGAAAGGTCTTGATTGTATAGATATCATGACTTTTTATATCATTGAATCTAATATTAATCATTTAATTCATAATGAATTCAATTATTATTATTATATAGGATATAACTTCATTGATGTTATCCAAGGGTGCACTTTTTGGTTATGTTTTAGATTGAATTGAATGTGTTTCCAATTATCAACCATGAAATATTGATTATTCCATATCTAATCAATATTATCATGTTGTTGATTAATTGGAATGTGAGTTCAGATTATAAAAATATCATATTGATTATGTGTTATTTATTATTCTTTATTTATTCATTATATATTTAACTTTATGTAACACTTAACAATAATTTTTGTAATCCTTATATTTTTTCTGTTCCCCATGATAAGAATAAGGAATCCTTGAATGAGTTTAAGGTTGATTGTTTTTTACTTTCAGTATTATAGGGCTCAATATTTCATTTTTTTCAATGATATGTCAATATGTTGTTAGTGTGGTGATGATTGACAATTGTTGATGCTTATAAAATTTTTATGGAATCATATTATTTCATATGGTGTGACGCTTGAACAATTATTTGTGGAATTACACTAAAAATTTATTGATGATATCTTTATTGTCAAAGACATGTTTTAAGGAGGGAAAATGGTTTTACAACAATTTTTGGTAGTTTGAATATGGAAATAAAATATTAAGTTCAAATATCAAAAAGTGAATCAGAATTTAATACGGTTAAATAAAATTCCATGAAAAAATATTATTATATATTTTTCATGATTAGAGTGAGAAAAAATATAAGAGGGTTTGAATTTGGAAAAATTGTGGAAGGACTTTATTTTAATTTATATAAGACCACAATTTTTCTATGTATACAATTAGGAGTTATATTAAAAAATAGGCCAACTGATGGGTCAACCTCATATATTGTCAACCAAGGAACTTGTGGGACCCAAAGTGTTCACCATTCTCAGGGGAACCCCTCCATGGCCATCCCAAGGGCTTCATGGGTGGGAGAAGTGGTGTGCTCGCATCAAGGTAATGTATAATCCCTAAAAGAGGGATAATTGGTGCATGGTTTATGATCATTGTTCTGAGTGTTGATGACCATGTGGTGTGTGGTGGAAGTGTGTATGAGTGATTATCACCTGTAGATGACTCAGTTAGTAGCTATCACAGTTGATGTAATAAATTTTAATAAAGGCCATGATAATAAGTGATGTGGGATGCGGCCCACATAACACTATTCCTTCACTATTTAACTGATGGATACATCTTCTGTTTCAAGATACAAATGATCACATCTATCTGATCTTGTGAGGACTTCATCTTCTACCTTGGCCTCTTTGAGGATCTCTAGTTCGTCATAGATCAATCCAATCATATAATGATCAAAAAACCATCCAACTTTAAATACCATGCTTATTATATGAGGTTTAGTCAATCGAATAAAAAACATGTGTGCAATATAATTTATTTCATGAATGAGTATAGTTGGAAGAATTTTATACTTCTGAACTGCATATGATGGTGTAGGATTCCATACAAATAGAAGTATTTCATGATTGAATAAGGTGAAGCATGTGATCCCCATCGCGTGTACATGAGGATGTCAATAAAAATGTGGTGTGTGAATGTTCCATGATTTCTGGTGTACATTTTAGTTAAATCCATGAAATATGAGTGTCTAAAGATAATCCAATATAAAAAATAAATTTAAGATAATTGAATGATTCCTCAATGTTTCTTGAAATGTGGATCTAAGGTACTATGAGACACTATCTTCATAATCTATAAAAAGTCAAGGATGAATCATTATTGTGGTTTTATGATTCATTAAAAAGGAACTTGTTTATCTGATCAAAAACAAAGCATCGTGAATAGCATCTGGTTCATAAAAGAGAAGACCTCACAGACAACTATTTCTTGTGTAAAGGAGATGAATCACGCAAGATTTTAACATGTGAAAAAACACTAATGAATTTATTTTTTAAGAAACTTGTTTCCACACAGAACTCGGGATAAAAAAATTAGTGTCTTGTTGTATTGCATGAATCATTAATAACCAATGGGAAAGTCAAAATGTGTAATGAACAGTCATTATATTTCATAAATAGTAGATGTTTATGATGAATTCCTAGTTAAAACAGATTTTTTAGAAACATGAGGTAGTGTTAGCCACACTATATTTCATGAAGGATATTTTTAAAAGGCTTCATACTCACCCTTGATACGATGAGAGTCATGAGTAATATGTACAATTAGTGAATGTTATACAATGTAATATATTCACATTCCTTCTCTAAATCAAAACATAATAATAGAGGACATGTGTGTGTAGAGAAAGGCTGTGAAATTCAAGTACCAATGTGAATAATTTTGGGATTTTTTTGTGAATTAATATGTATGACCATGCACATGTGATTTAATATACATTCAAACAATAGAAACATATAGTGTTTTTAGTTTTACTAAACAATGACTTAATTCATGCATAATAAATGATCATATTCATGTTATCATCTTACACAATCAATAACATTGAGAAAACCCAAAGAAATATTTTTAGATATAGTACAATCCAAGGATGATGTATAATTGAATTGATAATTCATGAAGAATAAATTTGATGTTGTGTATGTTATATCATTCCAAAAAATAATAAATAATTCTTTTGCACCACATTCACAAATTTGATGTGTGACTGTGTCAAGAATTAGAAGGATGCATTGTCTGATAATTTGTTGCGTTGTGGAAACTAATTATATAATGGTGATTAGAATTATTTGAGTAATACCTGTTTCATTTCAATGGTATTTTGAGTGTACAAGAGAAAGTGTGATTCCACAAGCTCATAGAGGAAGATCAATATTTCACCCTATAGTGGTTCAAGACTCAAGAGGAGAAGAAGCTTGTAGTTTGTGGTATAACCAGTTGCTGAAAAGGCCTACAGATTGTGGTTGTAACTAGTCTTGTATAGTTAGGTGGTATAACAAACTACTGATGGTGGATTGGAGTATTGGTGTATAACCATCTTGTAATTAGTGGTATATCCAATTACTGATTAGAAATACCTTTTTTAAATATTTTATAATCCATGTTGGGGGGAATAACCAACATGGAATGGAATATATTTTTATACCAATCCTTTTATATCCTAGTGTTATATAAATTTTATTTACTGCAATATTTGAGTTATGGAAGATAGATATAGGAAGTATTGATCAAGGATTTAACCAATCACACGGGATAAATGAAATAAAAATAATTCATAGAAATAAAAGGGATCACTGATTCCCCCCTTGAACTCTTACTGATTTCACACTGATCCAGGCTCTTTATATTGTATCAGATCATGGTACCCTATGAACAACCCAAAAAACCTCTCTGGATTGAGAACATATATTTAGTAAATAATATGGGTGTTTCTTTTTTCAATGGAGATTACTAAAATGGTTATATGAATAAGTTGATACCAAATCTCTTATCAGTTGGTTAGATGTAATAGATGATCCTAAACTAGGATTTCTACCATAAGAAGAGAATTCTCATATAACTTTAATAGATTATAGAAACTTATATATGGATGGAAAGGCACAAAAGGAAATAAGGTTGTCTATATCATTGATCTCTTTTGTAACACACAATACCTACTTAGCTTGCGTTACATGCAACCATGATTTTCGATAAAACATGATTTTATTATAATAATTATTTATACAATTAAATTTTAACCTAGATGTTGTAATGGTGGATATTAATATGATTATGTAAATTATGAAATATTTTTTATACATGTTTATTTAATTATCTTACCAATTAATCATAAATGAATGTAATTTTTTTAAATAAAAAGAAATGTTTTTATGAAAAACTATTTTAATGTGTAAAAGTGTCATTTATACAAATAAGAAATCACTTGTTGGATTATATATAATATATTAAATTTAAATTCTAACATTCATTTTATGTTTTTTCTGGATATGATATAATATAAAATCTATTTTTATATATTAAATAAGTATTTTTTCTAAAATGGCAGTTTGGCTTTTTTTGATGGTACCCTTGTTAAAAATATCGATTTTGACAATTTTATAGACTATATTTCAAAAAATGAACTTTTATTTTGGAAGATGGATATAAAAATATACTATGGGTAAACTTTTGTTATGTTTTTTAGAAGTTTCATGATATGATGAAAAGTAAAAATAAAAATTCTTATTTAAAACAATATTTTATATTTAATGCTTGAGAAAGTAAAATTATATATTGGATTAGTATTAAATTTTAATTAGTTTATTTTATTTTATTATAATTTGATTATAATTTTTTAAACATATTTTATACATGAATATATTATAAAAACATATTATGTTTTAAAAAGGAACTTTTCTGGAAAACTATATTTCTAGAAAATTTATCTATGTTAAATTAAATTCAATTCTACAACATTTGTATTCTATGTTTTAAAAAATGGATTCCAAATTTTAATTAATATGTATCAATTTTAGTTAATACCCCCATTTTATTTTTTTCAAATATTATTATTAACCATTATAATTTTAGTTTCTTTGGTAAAGGGTAAATCTTGTAATTTCAGTTAAAAATAAATTGATAAACAGAACAAAATGATTTTAACACACTCTAAAATATGATTTTATGAAGATAAATATACCATTAACATATAAGAATCAATATTAAGTTGTTTAATGGAAACTTCTCTAGAAAAAATTCTTATATAATATTTAAATCAAAGAAAGACCCAAAATGTCACTTTATTTGTCTTAAATATCTCTTATGTATCCCCACAGGGAAGAAAATTAGGTTTTCAATGAATATAGAAGATTATATTCAGATTAATTTATTTATTTTTATGATATAAATATATTTTTAAAATATAAATTTTAAGTAATTTCTTTTAACACATATGCATCACTCATGTTTTGGTTGGGAAAGTAGATGAAAAATCAATAATCTGATTTAATTTTAAATTATAATAACTATGAAAAAAACAAATCACTTAACTAAATTATTATGGATGATTATATATAAAAAATAAACATCCATGGGTAGAATCACTAACCATTTAGAGTCACACTGAATAGATTTTGACACATATATAACTTTATTTAAAGTAATGTCAAAGTTGTCACATTCATGTTTTTAATAACTATACCATTTGGAATATAGGGTTTTCTAGATGATATGTTTGATTATGATAGTATATGGAAATATAAAAAAATATATTAATCATAGTAATTTATTTATAATTTTTAGTGAATAAATAATTATCATAAATAAATACACAATTAAGATACATAAATTATTCGAACAATGTAAAATCATATAAAAGATTTTTTAAATTTTAAAATAATTATAATTTTAATTAATTAATGTACTCCATAAATTTTATATGTTATTATGAAAAATTATGGGTGAATTTAATTTTTTTAAATTTTATATTATGGTTGATATTTTCTTAAATTCAATGTAATGAATAGTTTCAAAATTGAAAAAAAAATATTTTCTGAAAATAATATTTTGTTAATGTATTGAGAAATAATTAAAATATTTCAAAAATAAATTAATTATCCTAAGTTATATAATGTAATTAATTACTTATTTATAAATAACTTACATCATATAAGTAAAAATTAAAATTTCTAAATATTATGGAATTTGATACCATACTTAAAAGTAAAATTGGTTAACTAAGTGTTCATTAAAATGGTGTGGTTTACAATAACACAAAAAAATTAAAAAAATGGTTGATGATATTAAAACATTATCTCAAATTATCTTCCAATACATTTTATTTTAGAGATATTTTTATTGATATTGAATTTATTATAAATTTCAAATTTTGAAATTCCAAAAAGTACACCTCACCTCAATTATAAAAGGGAACATTCTCATTCACTTATTCACATCACATTGAGGCTTCTACCTCAACAAAACTCAACCAAATTATATTATCCACTTCCGTTGATATTTTAGATGGGTTATGATATTCTCAATATTCCATATCTAGATTCATTTATAGTAGATAAAAATGATCCCTTTTGAAAGAGAGGAGGTTTTTACAAGTACGAAGAGCATCAAGACAAAAGGCGTGGGATTTATGCGTCATTTTTATTATTGTGGGGAATATGTCTTATAAAACACATGTTTCTTCTACATGGTATGTATACTACCCATGAATTATCATTATGAGTCTTATCTTAATGATTAAGATTTTTTCATATACATAATGATTTTTTTTATTTCATGGGGAATATGATTCAACTTAATATAATGTGAGGAGTTTTTATTTCATAATCTCATCAATATTTTTTATTTATTCATTTTAAGTATCTGTTGGGAAATATTTATCTTATATATACATGTTTTATTAAAATGTTTTAAAAAATGTTTTTACTAGTCTCTTTTATATGTTTAAATTAATTTTTACACATTTTTTTATTTTTATTACATGGTTTTAAAGAAATATTTTTTTCATTTTCTAAATGAGGCACTTAGTGAATTTTATAGAAAAAGTTTGAAATAAATAATATTTTAGCTAATACAACATGAATGTAAATTTACACATTCATGATGCCTTAGTGCCCAATATTTTTCCTTGCAATCTTACAAGGTTATTTTCGATGAAAATGTTTTCTGTTAAAATTTGAAACCATTTTATGAAAATATTTTTTTGAAAGGATAATGAATATTTTCCTCAAAAAATATTTTCAAGTGATATATTGATATTATTTTCCTTTTAAAATAACATTAAATTATGTTCATTATGTTTTTATGTGGAAAACATTTTCATGTATTTTTTAAATAATATTAAAATTTTTGGTTTATGTTTGTGATGGAATGACATTTATGAATCCCTTTTCATTCCATGGGTTATGTTATGATTGAATTATGTTTATGAAACCAGATATTTTCATGGTTTTGATATGATGAATGGAATATGTTCTTGTGGCACACATATGTATGGTTTCAATGTGTGGGAACTATGTATCAATATAATTAATTGGGTAATGATTTATATCTCATGAGATTGACTTGACTGGAATGAGAAGTAACTTTTTTAAGCAATACAACACTCGAATGAAAGTAAAATTAGTTCAGTAATTCTGGGATTAATATGGGAGTGAACCTGGTTCTTCAAGGGATTTTGTATACTATGATGGTTTTGGTAATGTTCTTTGACTAATATAGAAATGATTTTCTATTATTACGTGTCTTCCAAAACATAAGGTATTATGTAATATTCAAATTTAATTTGGTCTGTAATTTTTTATGAACTTCTGTGATTTATTCTATGAAATGATATCATGGTCTTTGATATACTGTATATAGTTTTCAAATGTTATTTTCATGTTCTTGTTCCATTTTTGTTATGTTATATCCCTTTATTTACCCATACTGAGCATCTGAGCTTAGTATTATCTTATGATACCATTTCCTAGGTTATAAAAAAATGTTTAGTGTATGAGTACTAAATGGGAATATCTTTGTGAGATATGATAAATATATCCCAAAAAATAAGAATAATGTGTTCCATGTTTCCAAAGGCACTAAACTATTACAGTCCTTAGTTATGTGTCTATGAAATTTAAATGAATAGACATCTTGAATTAGTTAATATTCATATACGTTAATCATGGGTCATTATAGTTGTTATTGGAGGAAAGGATTAGTAATCCTTTAGAAAATAAGAAGTAAAAACTATAGTGATATCCATAAATATATTTCAAATCATATGTCAAAGGATACTTCTAATGAGAGGTCTAATTAAAGGTTATAATCATAATTTTTTCATAATAATCATGAGTAATATAGGGTTAAAAATAAGGTGTCCTATATTGAAATATTATAATTAATTTACCTTGATTATGTTGTATTAAAACTATGATTAGTGTTGCTCAAACTATGGTTTGTAGTTTTAGTTAATCTATGAAAACTGAAGGAACTGTGTTAATAATTAATGTAATGGGAAATGTAATCATTGTACTCTTGGGAAACTGAATTTTATGGGGATAGAAATGAAAAACAATGTATCTATTCCCATAAAAATTTCTAAATCAATGAATGTTTCTTGAATTAAAAATTTGAAATGGAGGGAACAATATTTTGCATAGTCCTTCATGAGGTAGCATCTACCTTCGTTCAGCGGGTAGACAAACCAACTAGGTTTTGGAAAATGGATTTGTACCATTGAAAATATATTTTTTATTTTCAAGTGTTTCAAACATGAAAAATTTATTTTGGTTAACTATTGTTTGGAATGTTATGAATATCAATGGTATAATCTCATCAAGAATAGAAAGAAAATAATGAAATTGAATCCATGGGATGGGATAAATTAAAGAAAATATTTCAATGTAATCATTTTCGTCATATTATTCATATACAGATGGAAAAGAATATTTTTGAGATTAAAAAAAGTATGATAAATCCATTGGTACTTTTGAGGATTGTTATACAAGACATTCAATCTACGCTTATGGGATTGTCATCCAATCTCAAAATAAGACTAATAGATTCTTTTGTGGATTAAAATGAATTATTTAAAGGGAGTTATCCTTAATAGACATCAGTAGATATGAAAATAATGTTTTTTGTTCTATCAAGTTGGAAATGACGTTTGGAGTTACATATCAATCTCATGGGTTTGATAGTAAATTAACGTTGGAGATTAATGGAAAATATAAAAACTATGGAGAATATAATACAATATTTAATTTATAATATATGTGTAGAATGAAACATGTATGGAATTTTATGAAGGGTATTGGTAACTGTTTTATGTGTGGGAAATAATATAATCTGATAATTGATTGCCAATGTGATGGAAAATGTATAGCTAATGATGTAAATAATTAATACAATTCACCCCCAAAATTCAATTCTTCAAGTGAAAATAAAATTGGAATTATGCTAACCAGGGCCCAAATTTGAGGGTAATCATTAATGATCAATGTCAGAAACCACTTTAATCCCAAGGAAAGTGGAAATCACATGCAAGCACTTTTGAAAATTTGGACTTTGATAATGAAGTGGTGTAATTATTGAGTGTTTTTGTAAGGGAATTCATGTATAATGATTTGAGTATTTAGGTATTTTGAAACATATTAGGATTTTTCAACCATAGTATCTTATTATGGATTTAAAAGAATATGTATTTTGGAACTAGTTACCAAGAAAAGTGATTTAGATAATATGATTATATTTTTGGAGAACACAATATTAAGGTAGGGATAAACATAAATATGTGCATCATGTTGGGATAATGAAATAAAGAAATGTTTGGTTGTGATAAAATAGTATCATGGATTTCATTTATATTATTTTTGGATTTATTTTATGAGGAAAGAGTTAATTTTTTAAATCATGAACGTTTTCACTAGGGCCCGATGATAATTTTTTTAATTAAAATATTATAAGAAAATACTAGGAAATGGTCTTCAAATATTTAGTATATGGAAATTAATAGCTACATTATGTTATTTGGGGGATTAATGATAATAAAGATAGTTAACTTCATTCAATATTTTTTTATTTTAATCTTCTGGAAGGATTATAAAGGTAACCATTTATGAGAATATTTATGTTTAAATTTGGATAAGGTTTTAGAGATTAAATATTATCTTTAAATATGTCGATTTATGCTTATCTAATAACATATATTTATGTTAAATTAAAATTAATAGAATAAAATATCATTCTATTTATGGATGTCATGATCTTGTAAGGCTTGTGGAATGAAAAATTAATCTTAATTTCATAGAATAATAGATGAAATAGAAATTGGTCAAGGGATAAATGAAGGACGATATGGTTCTTATGTAATGTAATTAAATCATAGATTTATTTAATCTTTTGAGAATTCATAAACTCAAGGGAATAAATATTGAAAAAAAATGTTATCATAGTACATTCAATTCTGACGAATCCTATGGTCCATTTGATCATCACAAATTTTAAAATTTTTTATCGTAAACATTCTCCAAACAATATCTTATATAAATGTCTATGAAAACATTATAGATATATTTCTCTTTTATTTCCATGTTTTCACTGGACACCTATTTTCTCTTATGTGTAAACCTAATTATGAGTTACCTATGGTAACCTTTATGTTTCCACCATTATCTTTTTAAATGGGACTTTTAGTATTCATTTTTATAGTGTGGAATATTTTTAAGAAAACATTAAATTATTAATACTTTGAAAACCCAGATAAATTTGGAGGGAAATATTTATTTTAAGGGGGTGGAATGTAACACCCTAATATTTTTAGGAAATATATTTTGTTTAAATAATTTTATTTCTTGGATTAAATGCATTACATGCAACACTTAGCATACGTAACACACAACACTAAGTTTCTTTGAATCAAAATTTTTTATTGTAATTATTTAAATAAAAAAACTATAACCTAGACATTATAATGATGTGTATAAATAGGATGAAATTAATTATGAAATATTTTTAACATATGTATCTATAATTCTTTGACCAAATAGTTATAAATGAATGTAATATATTTTTTAAATAAAAGGTAATGTTTTTATTAAATTCTATATAAATGTGAAATATGTGGTTCATAATAATAAATAATAATATAACTCTTTTTAGGTAATATATAATATATAAAATATTGTTTTTAAAATTTTTCTAATGTTTTTTATAGATATCATATAAGAAAAAATCAACATTTATGCATAAGAGAAGTATTTTTCTAAAAAGGTATTTTTATAGCCTTTTGATGGAAAACTTGTCAAAAATATTGTTTTTTATGTTTTATAGATTCTATTTGAGATTATTAAAATAAAATTTTAAAGTGGTATATCTAAATTTACTTGGGTAAACTTTTTGTATTTTTCTAAGATCTAACATGTCTTGATGAATTATAAAAATAATAACTCTTGTTGTAAACTGAATTTTATTTTAAATGCCTACTATGGTGAAATTAGGTTTTTGAATAGTTTTAAATATTAATTAGTTAATTTTTTTTAAAAATAATCGAATTATTGTTTTTTAAAATAATTTTATACGTGAAAATTTTGTTAGAACATTTTATTTTTTGATTGGTAATTTTTCTGGGAAACTGTTTTTTATGGAATTTTACCAGTTTTATTTTAACTTATTTTCTAAAAATTATATTTTTTGAATTATGAAAATCAAATTAAATTTTTTTAATAAGATCCAAATTTATAGAATATAACTATTTTATTTTTTTCCAATATGAATAGGAAAATTTGTATAGTTAGTTATGATGGTAAAGAAAAAATTGAGTAATTTAGGTTAAAAATAAAATGATAATGAATATAAAATGATTTTTCAAAATGATTTTTTTATGATTATACTTAGAAAATTAACATATAAGGATCTAAATTATTTTTTTAATAAAGAAATGTCAATTTAAATGAATTAAACTATATTTAAATAAAATAAATACACAAAATGCTACATTCATTGTATGAAATATGTATTTTGAGTCCATATAGAAAAATCTTTAGGTCATTAATAAATATAAAATACTATATTAAGTTTAATTTATGTATTTTTATGATAGTAATTATTATTAATTTGTACATGTAAAACAATATCCTTTAATGCTTATGAAACATTGATGCAGTGCTTGTGCAAACAAATGAAAAATTAAAGAAATGATATAAATTAAAATTATAAGAATAATTTAAAGACTAATAAACATGATTAAATATTTTTGGTTGATTATATATGGACCATATTCACTGAAGGGTGTAATTATTAACCATTTAGAGGCACATGGATCTAATTATGACACTTATAATATTTTATTTAAAGTAAAGTCAAAGTTTCCACGTTCATGATTTTAATAACTACATCATTTTTATATTAGGTTTTCAAGAAGCTATATTCTATTATAAATATTATATAGAAATATTAATTTTTTGTATTAATCATATTAATTTATTTATATTTTTTGGGAATAAATAATAAATATAAATAATTACATAATTATGACAAATAAATTATTCAACCAATAGAATATCATATAAATGATATTATAAACATTAAAATTAAAATAATTTAACTTAATTAAAGTAATACATTAATTTTATAAGTTCCTATGAAATATTTGGGGTGAGTTGAATTTTTTTGAGGTTATCCTGAAGTTTATATTTTCCTAATGTCTATATAATTAATAATATCAAAATTGACACAAATGATATTTTATGAAAATAATATTATATTTAAGTATTAGAAAATAATAAAAACATTTAAAAATAAAATTTATTAATATAAGTAATATAATTTAATAAATTTACAATGTGTGGATATATTACACCATATATGTAAAAAATTTATTGTTTTAATATTAAATATTTTATTACTATAATTAAAATTAAAATGAATTAACTTAATGTTAATTTAGATTAGATGGTCTATAATAATAAGAAAACATGTCAAAAATATATTAGTTGATGATATTATAACCATGTCTAATTTTAACCTTGAATACAAGTCATTTTTAAGGTATTTATATTGATATTGAATTTATTATAAATTAATATTTTTTGAAATTTCATAAGTTACCTTCACCTAAATTATATTAGGAAACATCCTCATTTACATATTCACATCAAATTTAGCTTTATATCTCGACCAACATCGACCAATGTTTATTCTATACTTCCCTATCCACATTATAGGGGTTCTGGTATTAAAAAAATGACAAAATATAGTGTCTTTTATAGGTGATCTAAAATAACTATTATAAAGAGGAAGATTTTTTCTTGAGTACAATGAGAGTCAAGACATATGGTAAGAGATTTATCTCTCAATTTTATTTTTGTTGAACACATGTCCTATACACTACTTATTTTTTCATCTTGGTGTACATACTCCCCATGAATGTATTTTACGAGTCTTATCCAGATGATTATGGAATTTTCATATCATTGTAGTTCAATAACATTCATGGGGTAATACAATTCTCTTAATTATAATGTTATGAGTATTTATTTCACAATATCATCAATATTACGGATTGTTTCATTTTAATTCATAGTTGGGGAATATTTTTCTTCCACTTATAAGGTTTCTAATAATTTTTTTAATTTTTTTACTAATATCTTATGGATGTATAAATTAATTGTAATCCTTTTTTGACTTTCACAACATTGTTTGAAAGAAATATTTTTTCCATTTCCTAAATGAAGTACTTTTTGAATTTTCCAACAACGGTATAAAATTAATTTTTTTAACTAATTTGGAATGAAAATATATTTCCACATTCATGATGCCTTAATGACTATAATCTTTTGTTAGATATTTAAATTTTTATTTTTAATGAAAATGAATTCTTTTAAAATTGAACGATATTCAATAAAACAAACATTTTAAGAGAACACAAAATTTTCTAGAGGAATTAATTTTAAGTGATATCATAGTATTATAATACATTTACAATAACATTATTTTATGTTACTTATGTTTTAATAAGGATTATTTTTCCATGTATGATATCTGTAATATTTATATGGAAGGATTTTTTATGATGGAATGATATTTATGAAAACTATTTTTTATATGGGTTATGTTATGAATTAATAATATTTATGAAACTCATTTCTTTTCATGGGTTCTAATATGAATGAAATATTTTCCTAAGGAAGACATGTTAATGAATTTCAATAGGTGATAGGTGGGACCTATATATCCTTCCAATAATTTGGGTATATATTTATATCACATGGGATAGACATGAATGTAATGGTATGTGAAGTTGGTTTAGTAATAAAAAACTGAAATTAGAGAAAACTCATTTGAATAATTCATTACATGAATAGGGAGTGAACCCTATTATATATAAGAGTTTTTCCACTATGATGATCTTGGTAATGATCCATGAATAATATGAAAATAATTTTATTTGCTTATGTATATGAAAAAAATCATTTATTATGTTACGGTCTGATGGAATAAATTTTTCGACTCTATGAAAATGTATTATTTATTCCATGAAACGTTATCATGGTATTTGATATGCATGATATAATTTTCAATAGTTATTTTCTTGTTTTAGTTCCATTTTACTTTGGTTATCTCCCTTGATTTACCCTTAATGATAATCTATTCTCACCCATTCTTATGCTTATTTTCCTCATGTTATAAATTAATGTTTTAATTAGTGGTATTAAAGGGGAATATATTAATTGGATATGTTGAATATATTTCACCAAATTTAAAAAATGTGTTACATTTTTCCTAAGGCACTAAACTATTACAGTCCTTGGGAATGTGTCTATGTAATTTATGTGAATATTCATCTTAAAAGATGCAATATCCAAGAAAGTTAAGCCTGATTCATTATAGAATGTTCAGATGATATTTTTGGTATTATGGATTGTTTGGACACAAATCCTATTCATCATGGTATAACATGTCACTTCATGGATTTATTAATGAATCAAGGGGGATGAATGCTAAAAAAATGAGTTCGGATTATCATAAAGAGTGGTATGTGACCATGAAATCATCAAAATAATTAACACAAAACTAATCTAAATGCTTTAATATAGTTTGTGTAAATTGTGGTGATTTAGGTCAAAGTGTTGTAAAATTCTAGAAAAAATTGAAAAAATTTATTCCCAATCCTTAGACATGGAAAAAAATTCAACATAAAAATATGAGAATGTCATGTGAAAATTCTATGAAGATAGAAATTTCTACAATGAATTTCTAGTTGTTTATCTAAACCAAAAGAGACTGACTAATTTATCAAAGGAAGATAAAAATATTCATGATGTTAAAGAAACTCATTTTATTATAGAATATGTGGTGTAAAAACTTATTCCACAAAAAAATTTATCCTATTCCACCCACTGGTGATGACTTGAAAATCATTAAGTGTAAATTATGTGAAAAAATAGGTATGATATAACATATTTCTTGGAAATTATACAATCCCAAGAAAAGATAATTATGAATACATGGAAAGTAAAAACCATAACTTTTGATGTTTAACGGTAAAGAATATCCACATAATAATTATCAACAGGTGAGGAAAGATCAATCCTAACATCTATAGAGTCTAAAAAGATGAAGAATTAAATATTGGGTGGTTTCTCTTAGTCTGAATATTATTTATTAGAAAACAAGTGGTCCAAACTTATTCCTTATGATTTTATGTGTCTTGAGATAAAATGTATGGAATTACAGAATAAAATTAATTATGTTGTTTAAGGATATCATGGTGATATTTTAATTCATGGCGTCTACATACTTCAATGAAATGGAAGAAAATTGTGCATCCCTTAACTGGATAATCCTTGCAAATTAATATGAAATCTGTGAGAAAAATTTAATATTATTGGTCATGGTATTCTAATCACAATTCTATCCCTCGTTATTAATCATTTTTTTAAAATCAATTAAGGGTGAGATCATAGATTATGAAAATGAGATAAATGGGGATATTTATAAGTGTACATGAACTTTTTCATGTGTTTGTTGTGTGTGTATAGAATTGTCATTTAATTAGTAAATATAATTATTTAGAACTGCATGGATTATAATTGAGACATTCTAAGCATGATTTCAAATGCATGGTTTTTTAGGGATAAATTATACTTACATGTTTACATATCTCTTGATTTCTATACTGGGTTATCATAAGAATATTTAGTGCTTATTCACACAAGGCAGTTTGATAAGAATAGTCGCACCAGATCATAACTTCAATATAAATATTAAAAAAATAATATTAAAATGGAGGTGACCATGTTTTTTAGAAGTCTCCACATTATCATTTCATTCAATATCCAATAAGGGGAAGAATAGTGTTGATAAAACATATTAACTCCTAAAAAGTGTTCTAAAGAGGTATTGATATGAAAGTGAGAGATTTTTGGTCCTAGTGAATGATTTTTTCAATGATATGTCAATATGTGTTTGGTAAAATAAATATGAGAAGTGGTGATTATTGGAGAATTATTATGGATTCATTTTATATAATTGGATGTCACACACGAAAAAAGTATGCATGGTATTTAAATTCTCCCAACATGTGTTAATCATGGAACATTTATATAAAACAATGTTTGGAAGTATAAAGATGTTCATGCTATATGAAGTTCATAATGCATGAATTGAATAATAACTAATGATGGTTTAATTGAAATCCATGATATATATATATATATATATATATATTTTACTTGATGAAAATTATAAGAGGATTAAGGGATTTTAGTTTGTAATCATTGATGAATTATTTTAATTTCATTCATATGATACATAGATATTTATAAGTATAAAATTAGACATTACATTAAAAAATAGATTAAGTAAAGGGATAACCGTAGCGGGTCTTAACCAAGGTACTTGTGGGACCTAATGTAGTCCCTATGCCCTGGGTATCCCATCTAAGCTCAGCTTTGGGGAGGAATGGTTAGGCATTGTTGTGTGCCCATAGAAAGACATTGAATAAGGCTCATTATAGAGCGAATGAGAGCATATTGTTCCCTCAATGTGATGTTATAATGAATCTCAATGGACTGTGGTGAAAGTGTGAACTAATTATGATTAATTATACCCATCATGGGGAGAAACTTTCAAAACATGGTTAATTAAATACAAAAATTTTGGTTTAATAATTGATTTGGGATGCGACCAATATAACATTGTTCCATTATCAATAATGTGATGAACAAAACCCTAGTCGAATGATGGATACGATCTCATACATCTAACCTAGTGGGGATGTCATCCTCTTCCATGGCCTCCCCTTGGATCTATATTTCATAGGAGATCCAAAATACAATATTATGATAGATACGATGACAACCTATGAATACCCTTATAGTAGAATGAGGTTCATTAGATCGAATTAAATACACATTTTCAATTTAACATCTTGCATTCATATATAGAGTTAGATTAATGTGATATCAAAGATATAAAAATGATGTCTTAGAAGGCCATATAAATCAAATGAGTTTAGGATTGAGTAAATTGAAGTTTTTTATCCTCATTACATTCACCTAGTGACATCACCACAATGTATAACTTTGAAGGCTCCATGATTTGTGGAATACATTTGAGTTAATCCCAAATAACTTGGTTGATTAAAGATATGATAAGAAAAGTCATAATTCTTAGATCATTAAATGAGACATCGACATAGATATAAATGGAGAACTATTTTTTTAGGCACCATCCTCAGATTCTATAAATGGATAAGAATCAATCCAGAGAAAGGATTCCTAATACATTGAGAAAAGGCTCTCATTTTTTAGAGAAAAAAATGTGAACCACAAACAAAATCTGATTCGTGAGGGAGAATCCCTCCAATGTAAATAAATCTTATGGGATGGAGATGAATATCAAGAAAATTCAACTTGTGAAAAATAAATTTTAATTGATTCCAGAATAAATTAGTTTTCATGAATCACTTGGGAGAACAAATTATGTATCTCCCTGGTTTGTGTGAGGCATTAATACCCCATGGGGAATTTGACATGTGCACTACATATTATTTCTATTTCTCTATGAACATTGATATTAGAATCCATTATAGTTCATGTGATCTATTTCCTAACCATGACACATTGTTATTGACCCATATTTTATAAAGGATCTTATGAGATGGCAGTGTAATAACCCTTGAGATTGTGTATTGAGTGAGGAATAAGGGGAGTTTGTGCATGTTGTGAAAAAGGAAATATAGACACACAAACATATTATTAGAACTAAATATAATGGTATGAGTGTTGGGATAGTTTGTATGTTGGAAAAATGGTTTAGAAGGATTGGTACTCACATGATAATTTTTTTTTAATAGTTTGTGATTTATTACACATTGAAACGGTATAAAAAATAGTGTGTGTGAGTCCAAAAAAACAAATAATTAATTCATGAATAAAAAATTATCATCTTCATGTGATCATCTTATACATTCATAAGTAGTTCAATTCCCAAAGAAATATTTTTCAGTTCCATGTAATCCATGCATGAAGTATAATTAAGTTAAGTATTCAAGAAGAAGTGATTTGATGTCGTATATGTTATATCTTATATAAAATAATAAATAATAATTTTTTTCACCACTTGTAGACATCATATGTGAGGTATATTATTCAATCAAAAACAATAATTTCCTTAGCATTTTTTATATTGATGTATGTAATTATATATAGAATATTAGATTCATTTGAGAAAGACTAGTAGTATTGAAGTGGTATATGATGTGTACATGGGAAATTGAGATCTTTGAAGAACATGTTTGGAATATCAAAAGATCATCCTAGAGTGGACAAATACTAAATATAAGGTTCATGTAGATGGGGGGTATAACCAGTTAATGAAGAGGCTCAAGGATAAGAATTACAACCAGTCTAGTGAAGTTGGGGGGGGGGGGTATAGACAACTTATAATGTAGAATTTGAGTTATGTGTGTAATGAGAATGTAATTAGGTGGGGTGGGACAAATAACCAATTACAAATTGTATCGCCATATGGAATAGTGGATCCATGTGGGGGGGGGGATAACCAACACTTCAAGGCGTATGTGTTTTTACTAAAACTAGTAATTTCTTTTGTTATGTGACTTTTATTTAAGAAATATGGTTTAATTATGGTTGATATACATAAGAAGAGAGGATCAAGGATTTAACTCGCCATAATGGATTAATTGAAAAAGATATTTTTTTTAAATAAAGAAGCATGATTCAACCCTCCATCTCTGAGGGATATCATGATCATCTAGGCTCTTCAACAATGTTGTATTTCATGTTTTATAATGAAATGTGAGATTCAAGTATGTAACTAGTTTTCCATGAATACTAAACTATTCATTCCTTTAGGATAAAATCACTTGAATGTAGATCCAATTAAATAAGGAAACTACTGACTCTGTCTTATATGGATTTGGGTCATTACTCACAATGTAAGGATTTTGATCTTTTTGTTTTAACTACCCCTTGAACTAAATAGTCCATTTTAATGATAATCACCGCTAATTTCTCCAAATCACATTAATATTGAATAGTTTAATTGGAATACTATTAAACAAGGGAATATTAAGTAACCTCAAGGGATGAAAAAGTGTGCACATATTATATAAATTGATATCATCTTTAAAATTAGTCAACCACTCCATACCCAATAAGATATCAACTCTGTTCATATCTAGTGTATAAAAATTCAATGGATGTCAGAATGATCCCAACACAAGATTAAAAGAAAGAAACATATTTCATATTTTAAATTTTTTACCTAGTGGTTTATGAATACATATACAGCCTTGAGACAATTCCATTATAAATTCCTTTCGAGACACCAAATTATTATAAGTAAATGGATGAGAATATCTGGTATCACATAAAAAATCGATGAAGGTATGGAATATCTAGATATTACCTTACACCATAAAAAGGACCATCCAAAAATTCAATCTGTCACTACATAGAACACAAAGCTCTGCATGGGCTATCCTAAAAACCATACACCCAAGATCCCAATCCATATAGAGGAACAACTGATATCTGGATCTACACTTATCGTACCTAGATCTTCTAAATTGTGATTGTTTTTTCAAAGAAGCCTACCCCCAGTCCTTATCCATGAAGTATGACTCGGATGAAGTCATTGAATAATACTATCCAATGTAGTAGGCTTTCAAAATATATATATGACTATTATTGTTACACTAATGAATATGATTTTTTTAGATGGATAGTTAGGTCTAGTACCCAATATGTATCTACACTAGAACCATCACACATGTTAAGTGAGTAATATCTTTCACCTTGACAGCCTTAGAAGATCTCAATCGAACCTGATTCTATCAGACCATATATAAACCGTAGCGTGAATCCTTGGTCATTAAACACCATGGCTTCAAATTACACGATATTGATATCCAACTTGCGTCAAGCAACCCTTTATGAGTAAATATGGATACTCATTATGAATGTCGATCTAGATATTATACATGGTCCTAGAACAAATGGATCCACAAATATAATTACATAAGCACCTATTAGATGATATCACCACACTAGGTTGGATGAACCTTGGCATAATCTGTTTCCCATCAAGGATACCCTCAACTGATAATATAAAGTATCTAGGTGAGCCCTTTTGAATATAATAAAAAAATATCTTGTAGGTGGAGATTTTTCATCACATCCACCTTATAGACTCTAAGTATTTCAACTTGATTATATATTCTATATTAATAAATAAATATATATAATATTATATTCAATGAAATTGTAAATTTATAATTTATATATAAACAACTACAATCTTGTCATAATCTTTTACCCATTACTACATGAATTTATTTTTTTAATGACTTCATTTTTTAAAATAGTTATTTTTAAAATTATTCTAAATATAAAACTACATAGATAAACTTATAAATTCTAGAAAATCTAGTTTCGAAATTAACTCAATGATATAAATGAGTTATACTAACCTACTCATCACTAATAAATAAATAAAATAATAACATTAAATTATTAGTAATATTATTGTTAATATAAATATTTAAATGATTTCAATAATAAGGGATTCAGAAACAAAAAGGAAGATGTTATTACATTTCATCCTAAGTATGCCCATCTATTTTTATAAACTCATTATATATGAGAATATCGAATAAAATGTTGACTGAAGGAAGTGGTCAAATTAAAATTTCAACCACCATGGTAGATCATGCATCCACCCTAACTATATTTTCTAGGAATATTTATATGTTACCTTTTGAAACCTAAAAACACTACTCTCTCATTAAAGTCAATCCCATAGCCAAGATAACTTTAGTAGATTTGATACAATTTTGTGACAACAAGATGAATCTATTGAATGTAACCAATCTGAATCACCAAAAAACATAGACAGACATCTCAATTACTAGATAATGACATAATCACTAATGGATAATTTTCATAAAAATGGGAGTTTATTTAATATATATTTTAAATAATCTAACTTGAAATATAATATTAAAGGGTTATTATAAAATTCTTGAATTAATTATGTGGATGTTTGACCAATGAGACATTGATATACGAATCAACCAACAGAACACCAAAGTGACAAGAACAAGGTCAACATAAATTTTTTTAACTATATCAATATTCATTTAAATTATATAGTAGATCATAAGATCAGTAAAATGAATAAAAAATATGAATTTTGACTAAAAAATAATTTACATAAATTGGTCCAACAAATCACACACTAAGGACAAAAATTTGACATCTAAAGGTGATGTCCTAGACATGAATTGTTGAGTAATTTTCCAAAAATTCAAATTTTAGATCCCTAACTTGTTGAATCACAATAAAATTTATGTATTAATAATTTTTACATGATGTTATTTTATTATAAAATTAAAGAACTATATATTTTAAATCAGAGAACTTCCAAACCAATTTCATCTAAATATTTTGTATTCCACAATACATTCATGATTCACGAGGTACATATAAAAATTAAAGTTGATGTTGAAGATTATGTAATAGTTATAGTTATATATATCATTATGAAGATCCTGTAATATTTATACATGTTTGATATAGATAATGATTATATAAGACTGATTCATTGAGAACTACTTGCTAATGTGATAACACTTCAGAGTTGTTCACTATCTCAGTACTGCATTTATTTTTATATTTTTAATGGGATAAATTTTATCCCATTGTATGAGGATTATTTGTAAAATAAATTAATTATTCTATAGTAATTCACGCACTTTTAATCATGTGTCATGAAAAATGTTTTAGGGAATAAATATTTTTCCCTGTCCTCTAATCAAATAATTCATGGTGTAAAGACTTACATCTAAATTCATCAAATTAGTGACGAGTTATGTATTTAATATTTTAATATTCTAATTTAAAGATATCTATATGAGAACCTAGTTTTCTTTTATAATTGGTATAGATCTTCCGTCTACTTTTTGTTTAAAGATAATATTTTTTGTTGGATGAAAACATATATATAATTTAATAAAACATGGTTAAGAGTTTATAAATTAATACATAAACTTCAAAATTTTATTAATTAATATTCATTACATTTTATTTTATTTTGTATATATTTTCATAGTTGAATTAAAATTATTTATGTATCTTTTGAATTTTTTGTTTCCACTTTATTCTTTTATATTTACATATTCTTTTTTTAGAATGATCCATTTTCTAGAATACATAATATAGGTTTTTTAGAAATTTTTATTGGTTAAAAAATTTGTTTCTGAGAAGAGAGAAATAAAATTTGTTTCTTAAAATATCAATTCAACACATTTTTATGTTTACATACTTGAAAAAAATTAACTATCAGATTAGTCTATGTATTATTCATCTTTATACTAATATACAATTAGAGAATATATTTAATATGAATATAAATCTACCTATTAGAAAATTAATGACTCTGACTCAAAATTGGACACCCATCGTTGATGGATTTGATTATGAATAAAAAAATAATTGAATATTAGAATTATTTATTTATATTAGTTTGGAACAATATTAAATGACAGTGGGTGGAAAAAAAATTCAAAAACTAGAAATTGAAAATTTTACTTGTGAAGAGAAGTTAGTGTATCAAGAAAATTATAAAGTATGGAAGAAGCTACTATGTTCATGGAATTGGAATATCCATATTTATATTTATTCTTAATAGATAAGAAATAGAATATATACTAATTTTAAAATGTCACATTTCATAACATATAATATTATTAAAACATGAAGAGTGATGTTGCAAGAATATTATAATGTTTTTTATTTTTGTCTGTGTGAATGAGTTTTTTAAATGTATCATAGATTTATAATAGTTGAGTATACCATAAAATCTCTTGATGGAAAATAAGTTATTTATTATCGGTTATCTATTAAAATTATTGATATAATTCTAAAATAATGTATTTCAAAGAGAATAAAAATTGATGACACTAAATACATTAAAAAATTATGTCTAGATGATATCCTAATAGTATTTATTTATTAAATGAATAAAATTGACTAATATGAATGGTAGAAAAATGTGAAATTTTAGTGAATTTTTTTACTAATGATTCCAATAATATAACATTGATTACTACTACTTCAAATCATTATTCTATGATTCTTATATATGGTTGTTATAGTGATATTACTGAAGATGAATTTTCTCACAAAAGAATATTATAATAGTAGTAGAAAACCAATCAATACTAAAAAATAGAATGATAGAATATTAATTCATAATAAGTCTAGAATAGGAGAATATAATAAATATTCCTCTAATTCTATTAGATATGTATGTAACAAATAATATATATAACAAAATTTTCCAATGATGTTAATGAAGGATAATGATTCTAGAATATAATTTTAGTAAAAATGATGAACAATTGTAAATGAAACAGTTACTCGTAGTGCGAATAAGGATTGATTTTTTTAATTTTGTAAAAGAGGCGATAATAGGTAGAAGATAATGGTGTTTATTTATAATATTATTTGATGTGAAATCTGATTTATTGACAAATTTATTGAATATATTTCCACTACGTCCTTAGATTCTTCATATTCTTCAAGTTATTAAGATTATTCACCATAATATGAGGAAATGGAGGAATATATGGAAAAATAGAGTTTAAATATAAAAAATTGATCACGAAATATGTTCATGTTAAAAGAAAAACTTATCAACAGTAATGTGAGTATTTCTATTATAACTTCTTTGTTAAAGGATAAATTTTTTTCTTATTTAGAAACATCTTAAATATTATAATGAATTCCTAATACTAAAGAAAAAATTTATAATTTTATGAAGTTACATTCCAATCTTAATATTAGAATGGTAAAATTAAATTTTTTTTAAACTTGTTGAAACCATATAATATTTTATTTTTAATTAGATATTTATATTCAAGGAAATCAAATTTTGGTGAAAATATTTTGTTCCAAAAGTGACCCTTTTTTAATAAATGTCAAATTGGGGTCACTAGAAGAGTAGATTAATTATATATAATAATAAATATTTTACAATAGGTTGGGTATATATTTTTAATTACCTTGCAGTTCTAAAAAATAAAATGCTTAGATAGATGTTGGGTTTAATGTTATACATGATATTGATACTAGACATAAAGTTGTGTGGGCACCAAATTTTTAACTTCATTTATTTTAGTGGAATTTGATAGGTACCATCAGTGAAAATGAATATTACATGGATTGTGATTTATCTTTTCACATGATCAATGAAAATACTAAATTTAGTAAAATATAAAATTTGAATGGTGGACAAGAAAATTTCTGAAAAAATATATGTGGTCAGATAATGGGAATTGGTGATGTATTTATTTTTAGAAGAGTTATCAAAGGAAAAATGAAATAGAGGGGGGTGAATAGTAAATTTATTCTTTTTAAAATTAAAATAGATTTATTTTAATATCTTTTTTTAACAAAGAAATATATGAATTAAATATCAATGTTCAAATATATAAGAATCAGAATAAAAAATAGAGAAATAACAATGAAAATTTCACTGTATTTTGGTTCATATAAACCTAATATACTCTTCTCTCACATCTAACATAGCAAGAGGACTATTAATCACTAAAAAAATAATACAAATTGTTTTAACAATTTTTAATCAACCAGGTATATTATAGTATAGACCAATCTTTTCCCAACTTTTATTAAGAATATGATGAAAAAATAGTCATTTAAAAAAACCAATACCATTCTTACATTTTTCAGGGATAGAAAGTACCAAGTATTATTTTAAGGATATATAAAAAATATTCCAAAAAGTTATCCCACCTAGAGGTATAACCCAAAATAAACCTACTTTTATACAAATAAATCTATAACTAGACATAACCAGTTTTTTTGGGAATTAAGATTTCCATAAATAAATATACAATTTTATAAATAAATATTCAATTTATTTATCAAATACACATATGAGGATAGTAAAATATTATTTACATTAGATACTAGGTAGAAAAATCTCTTATTTCATGAAATATCATCATTATATTCATTAAATTTCTTACCACATATTTTTCTTTAAATAGATAGCATACAAAAACCATTCTGCAGAACCAAAGGGAATGCAACCTAAGAAAGGGAGATCACAGATGATCATTAAAGGTAAGCATTGGAGATATCAAAAAAAGATCATATGAATTGTTAAGAAAAGAATAACATTATGGGATAATTACCATACATAAAAATTTCATACCAAATATACCAAAGATCATAATCTTGAGTTTAAAAATAATGAAATATCATTTCAAATATATAATTCATATGAGAGTGAAATAATCTTATATAAATCATGAATAATAAGTTCATTTCATTAATGTGATACACCATCATAGGTTTATAAAACATTTAATATATGTTGGCTAAATACCGAGATAGTAAAATCATAATGATTCAGGCCATAATAGATGATTCCTATAATAAATCAAACACAGTGGCCCGTTTCCCATAATGTGTCAAGCATATTGACTTGTTTCCCATAATGGGTCAATCACAACAACCTATTTTCTATACCGTATCAAGAATATACATTTGTTTCTTGTAATGGATCAACCACATCGACTTGTTTACCATAATAGATCAAGCACATCATCTTTTTTCAAAAAGTATTCCAAAAATATATATAACTATATCCAATGAATTGGAGGGGTAAATTTCTTCAGCCCACCCATGAAATATTGAAAACCATACTTATGTGTGCCATAAGTGTAGGTCTCATGCCCTGGAATATAGTAATAGTTTGGGAAATTGGAAAATCCACTCACCACGACCATGACTACATTCTTACCAACATAGCATACTAAGATATTTTTTATAGGGATTTATTCTATATAAACCATACAGGATTGAGTAATTGACTATCCTTCTTGAGTAAAATTCACATTTTTTATATATTTATATATACTCATTTGACTATTGTATCACATGATTAAATTTCTGGATGTCTTAGTGATGACAACCAGCCCAGATACTAGTTCTCAATTATGATGAAGATATAATGAGAAATGAGGCCTTAGTTCAGGGTCCATCTCATGAGCTTCTTTATCTAGGTTGGAAGGTAGAGACATCTCCACCTTGTGAGTAGCATATCATCCTAGCATAGGAGGATTAAGATTCACATGGTCTTAGCATACTCTACATGTTCTAATTCCATAGGACGTTGAAGTAATTTGATGATCTAGATCCATAAGTAGCGTGTTATTTTCTAGAGATGATGTTTTATATTTTTAAGATCACTCGGAAACCATTGGATCACGTGGATTCACTGGTAGCTATCCATTTCCATAGAGAAGCTATGTAGTTGTGGTGTCTCATTAACTAGAGGCATGATGAGTCAACACTCTTATGGCCGGACTTGCATCATCTATTTCACAAGGAGTACTACCCATAGTTCTTGTGCTAAGGCTAGACTCAGACACTTATAGATATTTTTCATTGATGGATGATAGTGTTTGAGTATTCAATGAGGTTCATATACCTTACGTGGTACTCCCATGGCATGATTTGATACTACTACTTCTGAGCACAAAAGAATGAGTGGGGACTTCATAAAGAGATATGTGCCAGTAAGGTTCCCTTGTGCATCCCACCTATGCAAGGGTTCTAGAGAAGTAATTGGTGAAAGAGAGACTCATTTAAGAAGTAAATCCTAAATATGGATCTATAATTTGGTATCACAGGTCTATGTTTTCTGCATCGACTAGAATATGGCATATATAAGGATCTCTATCCAGAAGACCTCCTCATGTTCACACTCAAGCCCATGGTTAGGGGTAGCATATATGGACTGTTAAAATGGAGAGGGTGTGTGTCATTATTATAATGGGAAATGTCACATTCCCTGATATTGCCTACCAATATATTTTAATGAGTGCAGTCATATAGCTGACAATCCTCAATGAAAGAGGTAGCGCAATGAATAAGGATGTCATATGTGAGGGAGTGGAAGTCCTTATGCAGGCAGAGATGGATGAAAACAATGAGATTTAGGAGGTGGATGACACTATGTTATCCTTCCACCACCACCAAAACAAGGCCACCCATGTCAGGATTATGGACCTGACGACCAGGGCCTTAAACAACCACATGAAATCTAGGCTTATAACCCCATAGTACACGAGATGATCAATGGAATGATATGAGTATTTTATAGTATTTTGTTTATCATTATAAGTAATATAGTTGAATCAATATATTTTCTATATACTCTATTTATAAGAGATTGAGGTCCCAGTCATGTCACTAGTGCAATAGATTTATCTTGAGGTTCTTACATTAATACATATTTTGTATCTTTTATTAGTTGACAATGTGAGCTTTCACTTGGTAGATAGTGATTCAGTAGAAATGTTTTCATCATTATGATGGAACACTAGGACATAATCTTGGGTATTTATTGGTTGTCAATGGATTAATCCCAAACTAGATGTCAGATCAGATGAGTATGAGGCTTACTCACTGATGAGATGAGATTATTCTTTTGGGAGAGAGAGAGAGATGTCTTGGTTTGAAAAGGGGGTTCTATGAGTAGGATAATAAATCCAAAAACCCATAATTTGGAAAGAATGTCCTTATGTAAAATAGGAAATTCTGGAATATGTAATTCTTTAGTTGATGAATATTCAATGTATGTATTCCATGGAGACATTTTGGGACTATCTCTAAGGTGGAAGATAGAGTTTTTGTATTGACATGCATCCATGGACTACTCTGATATCTTTTTCAGCATATCATATTTCCCCTACCGAGCATAGGTATATGTGGTTAGAGTTTATGGACCTTTGGGAGAAGGGTTTCATTAGGCCTAGTGTGTCCACCGGGGCTGCTCTAGTGTTGTATGTCAAAAAGGTGAATGAGATCTTATAGATTTTTGTGTATTTTCATATTCTAAACTAATATCGGATAATGAAATGGTACTCCTTGATAAGGATTCGAAAACTCTATAACCATTTACTAAGACCATGATGGTTCTTGAATGAAAATCTTAGATTTGGATACCACCAATTTCGAGTTTCCAAGGATAGCATTCCAAATCAAGAATTTTGATGTCTCTACGAACACAATGTGTTCTTGGTGATTCCTTCGGGTGTGAGGAATTATTCATCCTTGTTTGATGGTTTTATGAACTAGGTATTCTAGCAATATATGGTCCAATTTTTGGTCATCTTCATTGAAAAAATACTCATTTACTCTATATCATAGGAGGAGCATGCAGAGCACTGGTGGATGGTTATATATTTTCATCGAGAGCACTATATTTATAGGAATCTCTCAAAGTTATAGTTAAAAATTCACAAGGTTCATATTATAGAGAATGTAGTTTATGATCATGGTTTTTCGATGGACCAAGTGAATATGTAGTTCATTCTTGGGTTCTACCCTGAGCATGTCAAATGTGTGGTGTTTTATCACATTATTTTCATACTAAATGTTATTTTTTGGACATCACTTTTATTGTAACCCCTTTGACCATCATGTCATGGAAAGGGAAGTCATTTACCTATAGTGAGTAGGGAAATATAGCATTTGTGGAGTTATGGATAAGGCTAATGAGTGATCTATTGTTGAGAATACCATAGGATGGAATATAATATGTATTTTATTGTGATACGTCGAGAGTTGGGATCAACTACACATTGATTTAGTGATAGGATGTTATTTCATATGGGTTTAGATAGTAGATACCCTTAAAAAAGATCTATGTGAATCATGACATAGAACTAGTAGTGGTAGTATTAACCCAAATATTGTGGAGACAAAATCTTTTTAGTGAGTGATTTCTGGTTTCCTCATACCATTAGAGTCTTTAGTACATCTTCACTTTATAAGACTTGAACATGACACAACCGTTTTAGTTAGAGTTTTTATAGGTTTCTGAAATTACGATTGTATATATACTAGGGAATGAAAATGTAATATTAGATTCCCTTAATAGGATGTCTCAAGCCCGATTGGTGGATGAGGTTTCATACGTTTTTGATTCCCTATAGCTGACCCTAGTGTAGAAACATGGTATAATTTTTTTTATTTTCAATGGTGTTGAAATCTCTTCTTCTCAAGAATGTGAGAGAGTACAAACAAGGAGACATAAACTGTGAGCTTTTACATGACCAGATATCCATAGGAGATTCGCCATATGGAAATTCTAAAGTATTTAATCATGTAATAATTTTCTAGGGATGGAAAATGGTCCCAGTCATAATGAGGTAGGAGGTGATGTGAGAGTTCCACTATTCTCCCTAAGCTATACATCAGGATGTGGGGAAGATGTATAGAGACCATCATTAGTGACTTTTTTGTTCGAACATGAGATGTATGATTTGTAATTTTTTCTCTTATTGCCTCGCTTGTAAGAATTCAAAGGTTGTGCACCATGTTCTAGTAGGTTTGATATATCCCCTTGAAATCCTAAAGCAGAAGTGGGAAGAGATATCTAGGTACTTTTATCATAGGGATTACATGGATATAACAGGTAAATGATTCCATCTAGGAGAGAGTTGACATGCTCATTTTTGCAACACACTTCCTTACTATTAGGGAGAAATTCTCAGTGGAGTGTTTTGGGAAGTTGTATGTATGGGAGATCATTCACTCCCTGTGGTACCCTCGATGTATTTCTTCAATATTGATGTGTATTTTACATCATAATTAGGCAGATTCCTACAAGAGGATTTCAGGAAGCATAGGAGGATGAGTAAAACCATTCACCCCTAGATAGATTGGCAGACATAATGCACTATCCAGGTGTTTGAGGATATATAGACGGTTTGTGTGTTAGAATTCGGCCAGAGATGGGTAAATCACTTTCCATTAGTAAATATTGTGTATAAAAACAACTACCACAATACTATAGGCATGAAAACATTTTCAGTATATGTACAGGAGAGCCTTAAGGCCACCCTAATTCTAAATAGAGATCATAAATACATTTGTTCTCAGCCTAGATATGGTGTAGGTGATGACAAATAAGGTCTATGTCATCCTTGAGTTGATTAGTATGGCCAAGAGTAGTCATAAATCATACAAAAATCACCATCATAGGCCCTTGAAGTTCAAGCTGGGAGATCATGTTTTTCTAAAGAGTCTCCCCACGAAGAGGATTGAGAAGCTTTTTTCCATGAATGTAAGCTACCCCTGAGGTTCATCGAGAAATTTAAAATCATGCATTGGGTTGATGAGGTTGCTTACTTTCTTTCCCGTCCACAACAGTTATAGTTGGTTCATTATGTTTTCCACGTATCGTAGGTGAGGAGATACATGCATGAACTGATACACATCATTTACTAGGGTAAGGTTGAAATTGAGGATAAATCCCCAATAGGAATGAAATATATGGATTTCTAAGAATGATAGTATATGACCCTATGTGGATGGACCACCCCCTTGGTTCACATGTTATATCATCATGGGAACATATAAGAGAGCTCCAGTGAGCAGGAGTGCCAAGTGAGGGCTCTGTATCCCGAGTTGTTTGTTTATTTATTGTATTAAATCAAAAAATAATGAATGATATAATTTTATAGAGACTTCATTTTTTCCAAAAAAAGTCTTTGAAATATTTATATATACATATCAAGATCTAGATTCTGAGATGGAATGTTATTATTGATGCCCAGTGTGACTAGAAATAATTTCATAAAAATATTAAATATATTTTTATTATGGTCATGTAGTTTATTAAATAAAATGGGATGAATATTTAATAGAATATTATATTGTAAAATAGAGACCAAGGTAGAGACTAAAACAAATGGTTTACCTTATCACGACCTAAAATAGGTTTTAATGGGTGTTAAGATATCTTACCCACTTGTGGTATGTTCAATTAATTAATAAAATGTTCAATTTTGTTTATTTAATCATGTAAAATAATTCTGTATTACATTAAATGTATCATCTCAGAGAATCACCTAGGGTTAAGCTCATAATCTCGGTATCATATAGAGCTTCTTCCTCATCTACCCATGTTGGTGAATCACATCGGGCAAATACAAAACTCTGGATCAATGAAGATCATGATGAGGTGAATAGAACAAATTCGTTCAATCATTGGAAAGAATGTTATTCAATAATGAATGGTCCAATGTCTAGGTAGGAATAATCAAACTATGGATTGTTCCATTTTGGACTAAAATAATTGAGTAGATAAATCCAATCCATTGATTTATGCCAACTGTTGACTTTCCATGCAACTATGTACCAATTAAATTGTTTATTATAAGGTTTACAAACCCCAAATATATTAGTTATTAATCATTCGACAGGAACGTTCTAAAATTATCTATTAACAATTTTTATTACCCCCTCAATTATATAGTTTTCTTAACTGATTGGACCCCGTAGCCTTATTTGAACTTTTCCTAGTGGCACGAAGCATTATTGAACCCCCAAAATCATGATAAAATTATGAATGAGGGATTGATCAATAAATCAAGAATAAATATGTGTTGTTAAAACTTTTTCAAATATAATTTCAATGTTTATAAACTGAGTAATTTTTTACCAATGAAACAATGATGTGTGGTGTGTATGGTGAAACCCCACAGGTTGAAGAAATACCATTTTTATACACTAGATTTCCCAAAAAGAAGATACGTGGCTAGATCCACCATTTTTGGGAAGGAATGAAGTGAAATATATGATAGAACAATTAGATTCTATGCATGGAAGAAATTTATTAAAAATTGTGAAAATCTTAATACACATTGTGTACCATGATAAACCCACATCAAGTACCCCCTCTACTTTAGGGACTATTGTTTTGGGTTTTTTTAAGGATGTCATGTAGTGCAGTCTCCCAACACGATGTGTACCATTTCCTTGAGTGGACGAGAAATATAGAGGAGCACATGGCCATGAACATGCCATCTTCATAAGTATACCAGAAGGACCATATCACCTGGCTGATACCCTGTGTGACGATGCACTTTGTGGACTTATGTACAAGACATGACTTAGATACACGAACAAGGCCAAGAACACGGCAAGGACCCCGAGTGCCATGGGTACGCAATGTAGATCCTATACACTTCACATATGACTACAAAGTTGGAGATCTATGTACCTCAATGTACATAGATATTTAAAGGAGTGGGACCATAGAGGTGCATGTTCCCACACACACCATGTTCCCCTTGGCTCTTTTTTAGGAAACATCAGACTTTTACATCTAATTTTTTTACCTATTATTTTAGTTTGTGAGTATCCTATATTGATTATTTTTTTTGTAGAATGCTATGGCGACCTACATTTTGGATTATGGGATATGATAAGAAATTTTTAGAGCCTAGATATTATCTGAGACAAGGATTGATAAATTTTTTGATTAGATAGGATTACTAGAGACACATATAATGTGGAAACTCTTAATTAGAGAAGTAACATGTACTCAATGACCAAATTGGAACTATGTATCTCAATAGTGCATGGGATCCCAAAAAATAGATTGGAACCCAATATTATCTTGGGCATGAGCCTTCTACCTACTAAGTGGAAACCCTATCAAATAGGGAATGGGTCCTCGATGAAAATAGTGGAATGTACCTATCAAACAAAGGTGTGATTTCTCAACCTCTAGAGTGGAGCCCACATACAATTGGGGTTAGGAACTCTACATTCAAAGAGAAACCCGCTATTAGTTCAAGAATATGACCTCATAGAACAAGAGTTGAACACGTTTCCAGCTTTTGTATGAGTCCTCTACTAATACCTATATAGTAGAACCACCACTAGGTTGGGAGAATGACCTCTACGGACACTTACATATTTGGACCCCTCTAACAAACTAGTTTGTGGGTCATATAATTAGAGTTTGTTACCCCTAGACAATGATGAATAGTGGGGACTTTTGGTTCTTCACATGGTTTATTTTTAGAAGATTCATGAGATGATGGGGATCATTGATGGTCTTTCAAAACTGTTGGAAACTCTTCTTCTCGGGTCGATCTCTGAGATTATGATCCCATTATTCTCTCATTTGGGAAACATTAAATGAGAATATATATATATATATATATATCCACAAATTTTATTTTTTTTACTCTTGATCCATGAGTTGTGAAGAAACAACTGGAATTCTATGTGATTTTTTTATTTAGCTTCTCTTGGTTTCATGAATTTACTCTCTTATTATGGGTGAAAGAGACTCGGCGTGTAGTTCATCTACACACCTTTTTTATCCCCTTGTTCTTGGAATAGATTAATATTTATTAGGAATCAGTTGAGATTCATCCTCTATACTATCTACAATCATTCTTTACCTAATGAAACTCCTAATTCTCCTAATTCATATTTCCAGGCATCATACTGGGTATGTATATATCCACCCATACATGGGATTTTCACACACATGTCTTGTCTAATGAAAATGAAGGAGGATCGATAGTGACTTAAGAGGTGATTAGGGATATTTTGAAATATAGAATGCATATGGTAGTCATATCTTAGAGATCATAATTTTAGATATCTCAATAATTTTCATTTCATTATTGTCGGGTTAGAAAATATTTATGGTTGCACATGTATTCTTTCACTTTACTATTCAGTTTACACTACTATACTCCTATACTATCTATAGTTTTTACATTAATGATTTTACCCCAGGTTTTTTGAATCTGTTAGTACTATTCCCTTTCACTTCTTATTGAGATGGATGTGTGTGTGCATATAGGTACATAAGAAAATGACTCATCAGGTTAGCTATGCGTTTAATGCTAGTCTCCATCCCCTGGCCTATGGAGGTAGGTTTGTGGTACTTACGGCTTCAGGCCTATTTATGTTTGAGTCATGACAATAAATTTTTCCACTTATCATTGAGATTTATTTATATAACAGACTTGATTCCATGGAACATGTCTATATGATATTTACAACCAGAATAATTACAAAATGCAACTCTATTAGTTTTAAATAACATTAAATTCTCCACACAGGGAGAAAAGACTGTTATGGATGAATATAAATGTATATTTTTTGAATAATGATTTATTTTAATTATGTAAATTTATTTCAAAATATTAGTGTTTAAATTAGTACCATAAATTATTGTGCAACACTAATGCAATATTTAATTAATTAATAAGAAAACAAAATTAATTGATATTAAAATATTATATGTATCATAATTTTAGTTTGTTATTATATTTCATTAAATTTTTATATTAATATAAAATATTAGTGATGTGCAATGTTATTATATTCCATTTCAATCATGGTATTTATTTTTTCATACATATTAATTGAATAGTGTTAAAATTGACATTACTGATAGTTTATCAAAATAATATATTATTAAATTATTTAGAAATTAAAAAAAATTATAAAATGTGGAAATCCTATGATATATAATTTTACCCATTTCAAATATATAGACTAATTTTTACTTATATATAAAATTAAAAAACCTCAAGAGAGGAAAAGATGTTGTCGTGATTAATGTTAAAATATTTTTACTGAGGGGTTAAACCAATATATACAGTCTAAAACACAAAATAAACCTATTTAAAATATCATGGATGATATTATTTCAACTCATTAATATATTATATTTAAAAACAATTATGGAAGTATTTGGGAAATAAAAATACTTTAATTTATTTCAATATTTTAAGCAATCCCAAGAGTTCCCCACCCCACATTTATAAATCAGAACCTCGCCTTTGTGTTCTTCATGGGTGTTTGATCCATCTACCTCAACTATAATTTGAAATAATGTTATCTATAATAACTTATTAACAATATAAAGGCACTGGAATTACTAAAATACTTAACCTAGGATCCGAAAAAGGAAATATAAAGTAGTTCTTTTAAGGGAATGGTAATCTATTTAACCTATCACATTGTTTTTATTTTTATTACACCTCATATAAATCTATTATATTCTTAATAAAATAATATATTCTGTATCCTTGATATGTTAAGGTTTTATTAAGATTATGGAACCATTTTTTCTCACCCTGAATTTTTCAAATGGTGTGTTAGTATTTCACTTTTGCATACATATGCCTTACCGTCTCTAAGAAACGATACAAATCATTTCTAATCATCATAATTTAAGGATATATAATTTGAAGGGTTTAATGAATATGTATAATAATTATTAAAATATTATAATTTTTAAATTATAATATCATATCATCCTTTATTCCTTCAAATTCATTGTAAAACAACAACATCGCTTATGTATATGTGTGGACTATCGCCTCCATGAATTGAGGTGATTTTTTTTCATTTCTTTTTTACATGGATATAAATAAAAATATATCTAATTTCTATATATGATATATAATATATAATAATGGGTCTAGATAAGTGATTTATTATTAATAATTCTATTTTTTCCATCCGTTAATAAATGAAAACATCATTCATGTGTTTTATACATAATCATATATATCATACAACTAATTCCTTCTATGATTTATCTTTTCCAAATATGAAAACTCCTCAGAAGACTACAAACCTTTTCCCTTGATGACAGAAGACCTAGTAGGCTTCAAATTTGACATATAAGAATAGTCTTTCCTCTACCGTCTTCTTGGTGGAGTAGTCTTAACATCCTCATTCCCTGGAACATTCTTCGTTCCACCCTGAAAAATGTCACTATAGTAGGTTCAAACCCTTCCACCAACATTATCCTTTTCACTATCAGAGATTTCCCTCCATTTTCCAGAGATAGGCACCTCATGGTAACTATTATTCGCTTCCTGTTCTTTCTCAATGTTACTATTAGTATCAATCAATGTTAAAAATTGTGGGTGTTCTACACATTGAGAGTTACATGGGCCAACAAAAGAATCCTTCTCCATTTCCCCATCCATATATCTTATTTTATTGGTGATTACAACCTGCGAAACGACACCATCGCTCACATGGGGATCTTCCATAACCTGTGAAATCTCCTCATGGTACAGAATTTTGAAGAGATTTTAGGTCATAACTCCAACAAAGATATGAGTACCCATATTCATAGCCTCATAATCACCATCTGCATTGGGAAAAGGCTCCTCAAAGTGAGTGAAAAATAGCTTATGGAACGCACTACCATCTACTGCAGACCGGGACCCAACTCCACAGTCACCCTAAAGTCTATTAAAAACATGAATCACTGTTCGATTCCAAGGTACCTACACGATCATAATTCCACATGAAATACCCATCACAACAACAAGAAGAGCCTGCCTCATCTACATCTCCACATTTCCATTAGGTTTCTCTTTAACCATTATAACTATAGTACAAAGAGATCACAATCGGGCTCCCTGCCGAAAAGTTTCTCCAAAATTGGTACACAAAAGTGATTCCAAAGGGGAACTCGTACCCCCATTCAATTATCCACATTTAAATAGAGCTACCCTAAAGACATCAATCATCACCACCTGAGATAGCCTCTTGTCATCATGAACATCACAACCATCACCACTCTGCCTTTACACCACCTGTGAGGTGACACTCATCCTTCCCCTATAGAAAATGACCTCTAGATTCCCAAACAATATACACTTCACACAGAATTGCATCCACAATTCTGTGACAACCTCTTGCATCCAGAAGAATTCCTTCATATTAGTAATCCATATTCAATGAACTAGAGGCCTTTCAACGTTGATCTCGACACATATCCATGGACAAGCATGTTGTGACATAGACTCAGTTAGGTGATCAGAGTATAAATATCACCTAACCAAATTGCCAATGGTAGAGAGAATAGAAAGATTTTGGAAAGAAAGTCGAATGTAGGGGAGACTTACCCATGTTGCAATCAACGAGGGGTCATGTCACATATAGAGTTTGAAAATCCACCGAGATAAAAAATGAAGAACCACCATACTTTAATGGAGCCTGGGACCAAGTGGTAGTCATGTATTCCTCCGATCCAAAAAGAACCATTATGTGTCTATGGTCAAGAAACCCTGACAACCACACACTCACGAAGCTCGCAAGATTCAGAGAAGAACTGGGCAAACGCTTCCATCGAAGGTTGATGAGGACAAAAACGAGCCACCAAGTTATACTTTCCATTATCTGCAACACCATTGAGTTCAGCTGGGAGCAATGATATTTGCGTACCCTATTGAAAGAGATCTGTAACATTCGGGGAAATAGATATATTAGGGAAGGGTGAAGAAGACCAATGGTATGAATAATGGTCATCCCTCTTAGGAGGTAGTGAATGCGAGAATCCCCCCTCTGATCAGGAGGGGGGAGCAGGTCTCGATGACATGATGCTTGGTCATTGATGCGATGATGTGGTAGCAGGTCTCGGCACGGCCTCAAAGAAAATATTCTTTATAATAAATATATATTTACTATATATGAGGGTTAAATTCATATGACGAAAGTTAGACCTATGTTATGGGATTTTTATCTAATTTTTATTTCTTTGAGATAGATTCCATATTCATCACTTGTTTTCTATAAGGTTTATATAACTCATATGATTGTATTTTAGAAATATTATTATTAAATTTATTATGATTTAAAAATCCATATAATGTTATTTATTATATGGGGATTTTAGTAGAAATATTATTGAAGAGATAATAGTTTTTTTGTCGTAATCTCATTTTTTATGGAGATTGTTTATTATTATGTTTCTCATGATAAAATATTATGATATACTTGTAAGAAATCTCATGAATTTTCTTAACAAATGAATATTTATATATAATATGTGTTTTAATTTATTTTTACTATCTTTAAGTACTCATGAGGCTAAAATAAGATATTAAATGAAAATTTACATTATTTATATATTTGAAAAAAACCCTTTTCATCTATACCAATGTTTTATAACAAATCTTTAAAGAATAATTTTCTTATTATACTATTAATTTTAAATTCATTTTTTCCATGTTTTAATTTCCACAAAATTCTTTAAAATGAATCTTCTTATCATTTTCCAAATGAGATAATTGTTAAATTTTTATACAAAATTTTGAACGAAATCTGATCTTTTAACATATATGGAATTAATGGAATTTACCACTATCAGGAACTCTCGTGGTTTTAAGGATAACATTAAATATTTTTTAGGATATTTTCAATGAAAATTTTTAATATACTATTTGAGAATTTTTTTTATATGTTATTTCAGAGGGAAAATTATATTTTCCGAGGAAATGTTCCATGTAATATTTTAAATAATATTCGTACATCGTGATAACATCCTTTTGTTTATCTTATGGTTCATTGGGGATATGATCCACTGATACTATATACATCCTTTATATGGATGGTTTATTATTATGATGAATCATTGTTTATAAAACCCATTTCTTTTCTACATGTTATTATTTAAAGGATTTTGTTGAAACCCATTTCTTTTTATTATTAATTATGTGATGAATGTTGAATGATATTTTGGAACACGTATATATAATTATAAAATTATAATTTGTGGCCCTAAAATAATATACCCCTCAAATGCATTAGGTGATGGGATATATCTTCTGAGATAAGAAGTATTATAATTGAGATTTAACCTCGTTTAGTATCGAACATTATCCAATATGTTAATCATGGTGGTGAAACATGACTACTACATTGGGTTGGGGAGTAATCTCAATCCACTATGATTGTATGGGGACAAAACCACGAATAAATTTATGGATAGGGGAGTGAGCCCCACCAACCAGGACAGTATTGTTTGTGAGACTTTACTAATACAAAAATGATTTTATATTCTTATGTGTATACCACAATTTCATGTGTTATTTCAATATTTTTATATCATGGATAATGTAATTTTAATTTTTAATGATTCATGTCATATGAAATGTAAATCATTATTCGGTTTCTCAAGTTTATGATAATTGATATGTAGGGTATGGTTTCAAAATGTAACGATCATGTTATTATACCCTAATGCTCAAATTATTATTAGGTAATAATTGATATCCTTTTTTATCATTACTGAGTATCTAGTATACTGATTTCTTATGCTTACTTTTCCTTGGTAAAAAAGAAAGGTTTAAGTAATGATATGTCTAATAATGGTGTTATTTATGAGTAACATGATGATATAATCTTATTAAAAATGTTTTTTGATGTTTATATGTTTCCGAAGACACTAGACCTATAGGATTTTATTAGAGGATCATTAAGATATATAATAAATATTAATATAATAATATTTCATTACTATGCATGAAACGTATGGGTCAATATAGTTTGTATTAGGGGATGGTTTTTTAACCATTGGATACTAGGAAGATAAATGTTTACTAATTACTTATAGGATAGGTATAGATATTGGATAACATCATAAAACATTGATAATAATCATCAATGAGAAAGATTATACTAAATGATTATTAGTTTTATAAGAATGATTCTTTATTTACCAGACCTAGAAATTATTTTCCATTATGATGTGGATTTTTAACTATTTTTAATATTTCTCATACTATGTTTTTTAGTTTCAGTAATATTATAGAACCATAAGTTACCAACTTAACATTGAATTTGATGGAAAATGTGATGATGAAAAACCTAAAATGATGACGAATGGAGTTAATGCTATTATGATTAATCCTAAATAGTTATCATGATATATGGAAAACTTCTTACACCATAACCAACTCTCAAATTTACCAAATGAGATAAAGATGGAATTTAATGACATGTTAGGTTTTGGATACAATGAAAGAAATAATATTTATCATTATATATGTTGATAATGTTAGAATAAGCACTCAAGTGGATGTATTAGAAGAGAAAGAAAATATTTTCATTGTGGAAATGAAATATATAGTGAAAGTATATTCTAAGAGAAAATGAATAATTTTATTGCGGGGAATGAATATCATCCTATGTTATGTGATTAGAATATGGTACTTATCCAAGATAATGCCCACATGTAATTGTTTTGTACCAAAAAAAGGAATTACATATGCTATGATAATCAATGAAGATGAAGGATTCACATGATTATTAGGATTGGTGAATTATGTGGTAGAAGAGTTATATAAATGACATTATATATATATGAATCATGAAAAATCTATTGATTATTCCACTTTATTTTTTCATTATGTATTTGAAAACATATATTTAATTGTACTAATAACCATTAAATGTGATTTTGTGGTACTGTGATAATGATAAATTAGGATAAAGAAATGATTGACATTAATGAAGTAAATTGAATTGAATTGGTGACTATTAAATTGTATAGTGATATAGTGACCTAGGGATTTATGTGATATTTTATGAAGTTTTTTTAATTGTTATACAATTATTTTATTTTAGGAATTAGGAATGTGGATAAATATACATTCTTATGTGAGGTTAACATAAGAGTTCCAGATACCATCTTTGGTTTATATCTCAACGTGAATAAAAATTCCATTTAAGGATGTATGTGGTTGGATTTTGATGTGACTTGACACTTATAATTGGTTTAAGGAGGTATTATCTTTTTAGGGTCAAATTACTCATTGGTTTCGTATATAAATTATGATTAAAAATGTTATGGTTGATTGGATAGTTAAATATAGGTAACATAGATGGAATAAAAGTGATAAATTGAAAAGGAAATATTTTTCAGAGATATTTATGGTCAATATAAGGATTGAGGTTAGTATATATATTTGTTTTAGGATTTTTTGGTGAATTTTACTACATTATAAGATCATTCATTATGATAAATGATTTTTGGGAGATGTTTAATTTGGTTAGTGTTTTTGTAAATGATAGGTTTTAGTGGTTCTTTAACATGAATGATTAATTGGGAATAATGAATTTAAATTTTGGGGATGTAAGATGAACTTTTTCATATCACCTATAAGGTTAAAACATTCATTAATTTTGAGATTTTTTATCAAATGACCAAAGATGAACCTTTATTATTATTGTGGATATTTTGGTCTCAAATATATTATTTCATTGTTAATTCATTTTCAAATTTATTTTACCATATAAAAAGACTATTTTCGATTTATTAATATCTAAAAATAGGATGAAAGAATTTTTATTCTTTTATGATTCATGTGTATTGATAAATGTTAAATAAATACATCAGGAATAAAAATCTATCTTGAATATTCCATTCATGGAGAGAGATATGATGTCAAAATTTATCAATGCATAAAAAATGGAATAAATTTTTATTATATTTAAAAATACATCAAGTTGGATTATTTTATCATGTTATCTATCTAGAAAATAAAATAATCTTTTAAATTTTAAAAAAAGAATCCGGAAAAAAAAATTTATATTTTTAATATTATTTATTATGAATCGATCCTATTTTAACCTATCAGTGATTTATTGGTATGTGGTTGTTAAATTTCTATATATATTTTTCTATATCATACTATATTTTTGTTTGGGAATTATTTTTCTCTGCCAATAATATATTTTTACTTCCCTCTATTGTTTTTTGATACGGAACCCCAATTTGTTTTATTTCATATGAACTTATTGTTTATTTTTACCTCTTTTAAATAGGACGTTTTATCAAACTTTTTTATGATTTAGGACATAAATAAAAGTATTCAAATATCAAAACATTCATTAATTATCATATGTTCATATAGTATGGATAAATTTCATTGGGTGTATAGGGGGTGAATGTAACAAGATGATATATTTAAATAATGATATTTTGTTTGAAATTGTACACTACACAAAACACCGTGATTAAAATAACAACAACATATTATTATTTAAATATAAATATTATAAAAAATTCATTTAAATGGATTTTATGAATATAAATATCTTTATTTTTGAATTTATAAAATGTAAAGAATCAATACAAATGTGTTCATTATTTATATAAAGACAATGACATTTTTATCCCAATGTTTACAGTTACATTATTAAATAAACATATGATACTCAGAATCATACCTTGAAGGAAATAATTGTTTAGTATACTTCGTATAATAAGAACATACATAAAATTTCCATTATAATTTAAAATAAAAAATACATAGCATTATTCGTTTTAGAAAATAATATTTCATTGTATCATATACCTATATATCAATAAAAAAACACTTCCTGGAATCCTGAAGAAATAAAACATAAGAAATGTGTGAGATCATAAGCTCCATGAGGGTAAGAATACAATGAAATATATCTTAAATGTAAATGAAAAATAAATATAGAATGTAAAAAAATAGAAACACATGATATTTAAACTATAACAAGAGAAACATATGGAATGAATATTTAATGTCCAAATAAATCCATACAAATAAACAATTAATCTAGAAAAATATCCATGGATATTATAACAAATCAAATAATCTCATGAACATTGATAAATGATCTCATAATAAGGGTATTAATAATTTTGGACATCTAAAACAATGTGTTACGACATTTTACAAAATTTCTTTAAATCAATGGATAAAAGCTACATCAATTTGGCTAAATGATTTGTCTCATGTGTCGTACCGATTCATCAACAATCTAGTTAGAATTAGTCCCCAACACAAATATAATATGTCTAATTAATTTTTCATTTAAAATGGTTGAAATATAATCAATATAAATATAAATTTATAAAAACAATCATATGAAATGTAAATACATTCCCATATCAATATATATAATCATAAACTATTAAATGTAATAAAGTGAATACTCATAAAATTTATCATCCATAATCAAACGGATCAGAAAAAATATAGATAAATAATAAGGATATTATCAAGAAAACATATCCACATATATCATAAGTATAATAAATTTTTTATGTCATTGATGAATAAAAATTCCATAAAAATTTCAAGATTTTGTTTTTGGAAAATAACCTTTTAACATTGAAGATATTTTTTAAAAAAATGTTCATGAAATATTTTGAAAATAATTTACATTAAAATACACTTTGAAAAAATTTAATTTAATATTAAAAACATTGAGTGGTCATGAAAACATGAAATTCTATTCATTTCATAAACATGAACAAAAATATTCCTTTCACATTTTCTGAAAAATCCTAACATGCCCTATTTTGAAAGTGACATGAATATTGATTTCGTAACATTTTTTAAAAAGTCAAAATGGGTAAAAATGTATTAAATATATAATTTTCAAAAGGATATTTTTATAAAAACCTTATTATAAAACAAGGTCTTTAATGAAAAATGAATTTTAATCGAAGAGAGAAATAATGTCAAATTTTTATTAAAACATTTATCAATAATTTTTATTACCAATGGTTTGGAAAATGGTACCATTGTTGTGAAATTATCATGAATAACCAGTGAATATGAAAATATAATGGGTCCAAGATATGAATATAAAAATAATTACATCAATGGAGACATAAAAAAATGGCCCTAATTATAGATGGGATTATGAAATAAACCCTTTCCACTTTAGTAAAATTGGATTCATAATATCCATGAAAGAAAAAACATAAAATGAAACACCGAATACCCCGAATTAAAATAGATTCATGATATAACATATCAGAATATGTATTATATGAAAAACACAAAAGAATAATTGGGGAATACAATGTATGTATCATGTAATTAAAAGTGTGAAGAGAAAACATTACCTCAGGTCTTATTTTCTTCACACAAGTTTGAACATCCCCGTCTCAATATTTCCTCTTTTGGGTTACAAAAAAAAGAATTATTAGGATGAATTAATAATAAAAATATTGCCACTAGGATTTTTTTAGGTAATTAAGAAACATATTTGTGTAGATCATGGCTTGACTGAATGATTTTTTATGTGTGAAGAGGGTAAGAGAGGGGTGATCTATTATATGTGGGAAAGAGGATACACATCATATTGTAGAAAAAAATGTAATATACATGTTCTTATACTACCAAAAGAATCCAAAAAGGTTCGTTCTCTATCCTTAGTTGTTCTAAGGTGGATATATGTCCATACAAATAGATTTTTACATGTTTTTAGGTTATTTTAACCCTTATCAATTTAAATTAACCGCAGATAAATCAGTTTTTACCTTAATAAAAAAATTAATTTTCACATTTTTCACTCTTCATTTTCATCAATAATTAAAATTAAATTATCATATAAAATTAATAATAATGATTCTAAATATTTAATATATTTTTACAAATCTAAACCCTATAAGTTGTGTAATTCTATTTAAAATAAATCCCATAAACGCGATGAAAAAGAGGGTTTCCAATAAAACGTTCTCATATGTATGAAGTGTTCTAATTTTCAAGTTCTACATAAAATTTATCAAAATGATATAAATTAGTTAAGTTTGAATATAATTGATCTAACTATAATTTAATATGAATTTAAAATATAATATAACTATTTAAATTATTGAAATAATAAGGCAGATATCACTAAGAACGAGTATTTTTCTCTATTAATCGATAAATTAATATTTTCAAAAAATTATTCAAAAAATAACACTATGTTAATTTTTATATGATTATTTAAAATTTAACATCCCAAACTTCCATGTTACGCTTCTCTTTGAATAATATAGTAACTTGTGTTTTATGCAACTTCGAATTCTGACATTCCACAACCAATAAAACTAGCCGTTATGAATAGTGAATCATTCTTTTTGGAATTTTATAAATTTTATCATTCAAAATGGACTTAATTATTGGATTCAGTATATCAAAATTAGCTTATGGTGAATATTTGGTATTTTTCTGAAAACCTTCCATTTTTGATGAATAGTGAAAAACACTAAGTTATAGTTTAAAATAGGTTTTTTTATTTAAATAATTATTTATTTCATTAAAATTTATTATAGGTCCAAATAGATACATAATACTTATATAATTTACATGTTATTCATTGGTGTCATTTTGTAATAATTTTAGATATATAAAAATTTTATTGAACTTTTCACCGTCTTTTACCCATCTCCCAGGAGAATTTGAAAATTCACATAAAACATAATTTTACAGCTACTGTGAGTCGAATTTTGAAAATCCGAGAGAAAAGGTTAATATCATGGAGTAAAATGTTGTTCAATAAGACAAAAATAATTTTTGGTGAATAATAACTTTTTACTTTTATTTACCACGATTAAAAGTATATAAAGTAATTAAGGGTAAAAATGATATTATTATTACAATAACACATGTCCAAATTCTATTTTCTAAGTATAATTAGACCAAAAACAACCGTAGGAATAAAATATGAACATCTTTGGCCCACTTTGATTAGATTAAGACATTTATTATTATTTAATTCAAAGAAGAGTTAAAAGAGTTAAAATCAATGTTAAATAACTAATTTTTTTTAATATGGGGTTATACATAAGATAAATTAGATTATATTTATTTATTATAAATAAAACAATATTTCCTATATAGTGGTATTTTATTTATAATTTTTAGACATTAAATAATTTAATTTATTTATGACACAATGGTGATGCAGTAATTACCTAATTAATTAAATATTAAAATAATTGATATTATAAATATCCAAATAAATGTAATTTGATACTTTTTATGAATTCAACTAATTTTATAGATTAATATGAAATATTTTGGTTTGTTAGATTATTTTTTTTCGAAGTAATAATGCTGTTATGAATTTATAAAAAACAAAATACCTAATAGTGTCAAAATTGACATGAAAGAGTTTTCAAAACAAATATTATATTATTAATTGATATTCTATTCTAAAAAATCTACGGTTATGCCAAAGGACATATATAATTATATTTTTATCACAAATGAACCACTTTGGGTTCTTTTGAAATTATATAATATGTTTATTAACCATATATTATAAAAATACAAAGAGACCTGGTAAATGTCAAACTATTTAACTAAGAGTTAAATATAAGAGATAAAGTTAATATAGTGAACAAAACCTGTCTAAAACCTATTGTTTTAGTGGTTTTTTACACATACCCACCTTATCCTATAAATAATCCATTTTGGAGCCATTTAAAACCGAACATTATTTTATTATAAAATACTATTTCTAGCATTTCTTAAGGTTCCCCTCACCCCTCTTATAAAAGTGCACTCCCCCTTCTCTCTAATTCACAACATAAAAGCCTTTTGGATATGTCAAAACCTACCCAAATATCCTCTCAATTTCTCTCACTTCATTCTATAGGCCTTACATTAGTTTACAAGCCAACTTAAGGAGCCCTTTTGATAAAATCAAAAGGAAGAACCCGAAAAAGATGTATTAATTTCACTACCCTCATTCAAGTTATTTTCTTCTTCCACTTATTATTTCATTATTATTTAAAATATAAAATAATAACTCCAGTATCTTCTATATACTGTGATGTTATTATAAATATGATACAACCATATTTCTTATTCTATCCATCCTTTTAATGACATGTCACCACACGTGCGTACATACGGATTACTGTCTCCACGTCGTGGTGTAATTGTTATTCAATACATTATTATTTTGATGGGTAGAATAATGATGTGTAATTCACATAAATAATAAATATAACATGGTAATGATTCATTATATATGATATACCAACCGATTATATATTAATTTAATTTCAAAATATTTATATTGCCGCTCGTGCGTATGTACGGATTACCGTCTCCATGAATGCGATGAGATTCATTCCCCATCGTATCCATTCAAGAATAATTTTAATTATATGATTACAATAATGTTTAAAGACATGATATCATTATTTATATGAATAATATACATTCCATCCATAACAAATATTACTCAAATAACAATGAATATAATGGAAAACAAATTTGTTAACACCCGAAACGATGATAATACTAAGATATTATTAACAAAGAAATGTTAAAAGATAATATATGATATCATATTAATGTATATGATTCTTGTATAATTTAATAACAATTATTTCACTATTATACAGGAGGTTAACCTACCTGTGACCAAGGAAATGTACATGGTAAGGGTAAATTCTACAATGTCTTCATTTTCCGAGGTTGTTTATATGTAATTATCTACTGGGACCTCTTTATCATCAACATCCATGTTTCTTAAAAATGTATTTAGAAACATTCTCACTATTTTATAGACTATGGGTTAAAGTCATTTATACCCTTATTTGACTTTTTATAATATGTTTATAAATGAATCTTTCCGCCATTTTCCAAACAAGGTCCTTTTTAACCATTTCAACAGAATTAAGGAAAGAATGTCTTTTTTAACTTATACAAGAGGTGCAGATTTTTTCCGCCATTATAAAATCATCAAAGCTTCCCTTAAAATCTTATAAGAATATTTTCAAATTAAATCTATTATTTTATAATTATGTTGCAATTAAATGATTTCAAAAAAGAAATATTTCTCTCAAATAGTTTTTATATCATCTATGTCAACATCCTTTGATGGATTTTAAGCTTATTTGATATTGATTTATTATGATACAAAAATTTTATATTGTATTGAAGGTTTTATGATATATGTGACTATGGATGTGTTATTTTTATACAATTCATGGTTTATGGAGAAAGTATTGACATTTTATATTCTAGTTTTAATACGAAGGTTTATGTTCTGTTTAAACCTATTCATATGAGGAATGAATTGGACTTATTAAGTGATGGGAAGATCCCACTATAGCTCCTCGATACATCACTAGGTCTCATGAGACAGACTAGTGTCTTGGAACAAATCCTTGAAAATATCTTATTTGTAGTCTTGGGACAAGGCCATGACTATGTGGTTATGATAGTCTGGCATTATGTATTCCATCATTATGAAAGTGGTTATTGATATTCCATGTGATTATTCGACTAGTAGAATATCCATGAGAATAAGTAAATGTAATTGTTTCATTTTATTTTTTCCAATATATGGTGATGTTAATGTATAAAAGGCTTTTTTTAGTTATACATTGCCTTAAATGTTTATGCTTGTTTATGAAAGTTTCTTCTTTATTGTTATCTTTACTAAGCATCTGAGCTCACCCCTTTCTATGTTTTATTTTTCCCAGGATATGAAGAAGTATTTTATCAATGACCTGCAGGGATAGTCTGAGAGGATATTAGTGTGGACTATGGAGACTATGTTGTTGTAGTTTTTCACTTTATCATGTAATGTAATAAATTTGAATGTATCTAGTGTTTCCAAAGATACTAAACTAATCACTATTTCGAGACTTGATCTTTTGTGATCATTCAAATGTTATGTAGTAATGCAACAAATCTGGGTAACTCGGGTTGGGGTGTTATAGTTGGTATCAGAGGATGTTTAGTACAAACCTTGGAAGCTATATTTAGATAAACTCTAATTGGTGCACATATGCCTATGATGGACTTTGTGGATTAGTATAGAAGAACTTTCTAGAATTTTAGTATTGTAGATATTTTGTGAGTTTTCCTAGAAATACATCGATTTCTGGATACAATAAGGTAGAGGCAGCTCTAGCACAGATGTACCTAGTGGTAAAGCCCGAAAACACCACCTTGAGCTAGACTCAAATGGGAACTGGTGCACGACAACGGGCCTTACTGCACTCTTGGTTATGACACTCCTAGTTGATATTCTCAGGATAATTCTCATTTTCTTTATAAACCATTATTAAGGGTTTATGAGTATAAACTTCCTCAAATAAAACATTTTTATGGTTTTGGATTATATCTATAATCTATTCAACTTATGTTAAGTGTTTTTCAAGTTTGGAATTATATATTTTAATTTATAAACTAATCTAGTTTATGCCATTATATAGAAATGGTGCCTAGTAGAAGGAATGGAAACTATATAAATTCATGCAATACAGGTATGGATTTCCCTCCTACTGAAGATAATTATAGTGGAGCAGGTGATACGACTAGTTCTGATCAGCTTATCACGATACATGGAAAACTCACTGAGGTTATGAATAATAACCTTGCCCGTATGGAGCACCCTGATCCATAGCGTGGAGGTTCAATGTTAGATAATTTCATGAGGAAACAAACACAAACATTCAATTGGAGTAGAATTCCATTAGTAGCTGAGCATTGGATAAATTCCTTGGAGAATATATTCCATGCCTTGGGGAGTGGTGAAAGGGATGAAGTTATCATGTCATTTTACCGCCTCACATGAGATACTGATCAATGGTGGTCATTGATTCAAAAAACAAAGGAAAATTATGAAGTATTAAATATGGAATGGAGGTAGTTGAAAGAGATTTTCTTAAAAAAATAATTTCCTCATGACCATCAAGTAGATATGGAAAGACAATTTCTGAGTCAGAGGGAAAAGGAGGATGATAATGTCACAAAGTATGAGGATAAATTTACAAGGATAGTGAGGCATGGTACAGATTATATATGTATCCCAAGAAGTAAGATTGATTTTTTCTTTGATGGGTGAAAACCGTTTCTATGTCGATCATTAGTCTCATAATCCTTGTCGTTATATGAAGATATTGTCTGATGTGTTATCAAGACAGAAATAAAATTCTCTAACTCTTACGACTTTAAAGAAAAGAAAGAGAATTAGAGATCTTCTGATCACTCTGGAAATGGAAATAAGGGGAGGAAGGGAAATGTTGAATATCCATCCTGTAGTAAATGTGGGAAGAAACACCCCAGTTCTTACTTGAAGGGAATGTGAGTCTGTTACAAGTGTGGTGAAAAAGGCCACCAAGATCATGATTGCAAGGGGAAGAAGGAAGGTACTGATGTTCAATGCTACAATTTCTGGGAGATGGGACATTATGAAAATGAATGTCCTAAGAATCAAGGAAACTTACCTTAGAAAAGGCCATAGGATCAAGGCCAATATTATACTATCACTACTGCTAATGTAGAAGCTCCGAAAGATGTGGTGGCATATAATTTAATGGTTTCCGCAAGTTTAACCAATGCTTTATTTGATTATAGATCATCGCATTGTTTCATGTCATTCCATTTTCCAAAGAAAATTAGATATTTTCAATTTTATTTAAAGAGGGAGTTATCAGTAAAAACTCTTAAAGGAAGTATCATTGCAACAATGTTAAGTGAATCTGTTCCCATTAGGGCATATAAATTTTATTATCTGCTGATCTCATCATCATACCCATTATTGAATTTGATATAATCCTTGGTATGGATTGGATTTCGGATCATGATGCAAAAATTGATTGTAAGAAGAAGGAGGTTACTATTTTTGAGGATGATGATAAAGAACACCTTATCTTTAGTACAGAATCGTCACCACCTAATTTATTTCTAGATCCACCCCTAGTAGGTCAACTATATTCAATTATTTTGGAGGAAGAGAGTGAAATGGTTGTGGATGAGGAAAGGAATTTTCAAATAGAGGATGCACCTATTGTGAGAGAATATGTTGATGTGTTTCCAGAATATTTACCCAGACATCCTCTATAATGAGATATTGAGTTTTCCATTGATTTAATTCAGGGTTCAAGGCCCATATCAAAGACCCCTTATTGAATGGCCATTGTAGAATTATTGGAACTGAAGAAACAACTAGAAGAATTGAGAAATAAGGTATTTATTTTCCCTAGTGTTTCTCTATGGGGAGCCCTTGTTCTTTTTGTTAAAAAGAAAGATGGATCTATGAGGTTATGTATCGACTACAGGGAGATCAATGCTACAACAAAAAAGAACAAGTATCCCCTACCTCCGAATGATGATTTATTTGACCAACTGCATGGAGCTCAATACTTTTCAACGATTGATCTTCAATCTGGATAACAATTGATGTGTGTGAAGAAGGAAGACATTCCAAAGACAGCATTTCAAACCAGGTACGAGAATTACGACTTTACAGTAATGCCTTTTGGATTGACTAATGCACCATTTGTTTTCATAGATCTAAAGAAAATATTTTTCATGTAATATCTTGATGACTTTGTAGTGGTATTTATTGATGATATCTTGGTATACTCCAAACGCTATGAAGATCATGAAAACCACTTGCGCATTATCTGGAAGACTCTTAGAATACATGAATTGTATGGGAGGTCGAGAAATTGTGAATTCTGGCTTCCGGAAATTTCATTTCTTGGCCATATTTTCTCTAAGGATAGAATCTATGTTGATCCTTCTAAGACAAGCGGAATTCAAGAATGGCCAGCACCAATGAGTTTAACCAAGGTACGCAGTTTTGTTGGTTTAGCAGGTTATTATCGACGTTTCGTCCAGAATTTTGCCCAATTGGCTAACCCATTAATGAAGATCACACGTAAAGGGGTTAAATGTTTTTGGAAAATAGAGTGTGAAGAAATTTTTGGAGAAATAAATATAAGATTAGTCAATGCTCCTATATTGACTCTACTATTTGGGAATGATGGGTTCATTCTTTATAGTGATGCATCAAAGAATGGACTTGGTTGTGTCCTTCTGCAGAATGATAGGGTTATTGCCTATGCATCGCGACAACTAAAAATTCATTAGGAAAACTATCATACTCATGATATTGAGTTAGCTATTGTAATATTTTCTTTTAATATATGGATACATTATCTCTATGGTGAAAAATGTGAGATATATACCGATCACAAAAGTATGAAGTATATTTTCAAACAGAAAGAACTAAAAATGAGGCAAATGCGATGGCTTGAACTACTCAAGGATTATGATTTCACGATACACTACCATCTGAGGAAGGAAAATAAGGTGGTAGATTCTTTGAGTAGAAAGGATCATGGAGTTTTGAAAAAGATGAGAGTTGAAACAGATACTATTTTTATGGATCCAGTAAAGATGGATATGGGAATAACCATGGAAGGTGAAACATCAACGCTTTTTGAAATGGTTGCCAAACCAAATTTACTGGAAATAATAAAGTGTTCTTAAACCAATGATGAAGAGTTTAAATAGAAGATTAATGCTGTGAATGATGGGATAATGAGTGACTTTGTGCATGATGATGGAATTTTGAAATTTGGGAAGAGACTTTGTGTTCCCGATATACCTTATCTAAAAAGGGAATTATTGGACGATGCTCATAGTTACTATTTATCTATACACTCTGGGAGAAACAAGATGTATAGATATTTTAAGGATCATTTTTGGTGGGACAACATGAAGAGGGACATTTTTTATTTTGTGTTAAGATGTATGGTTTGTCAACATGTGAAAGCTGGAATGCAACATCCTGGAGGAGTCATTCAACCTCTTCCCATACCATAGTGGAAATGGGATAATATTATGATGTACATTTTCATGGGACTACCAAAGACTCCTAGAAGGAACGATGCAATATGGGTCATTGTTGATCGTCTTACCAAGTCAACACATTTTCTTCCTATAAGGGAGGATTTACAACTTCATCATCTAGAAAAACTATATATTAATGAAGTTGTGAGACATCATTAAGTACCCCTACCGATTGTTTCTGATCGTGATCCATGTTTTACATCAATATTCTGGAAAATTCTTCAGAAATCCCTGGATACTGAGCATTGTTTGAGCACTGCCTACCACCCCCAAATTGATGGACAATCAGAACGGACTATTCAAACCTTAGAAGACATGTCTATATCATGCTCACTTGACTTTTAGGGTATGTGGGATCAATATTTCCCTATGGTAGAATTCTCCTATAATAATAGATTCCATTCAAGTATTAGGATGGAACCATATGAAGCATTATACAGAAAGGGATTTCAGACACCAACCTGTTAGGATGATGATGGTGAATGAAATGTCATAGGCCCAGAACTGGTGGAGGAAACAATGGAAAATGTGAAGGTAATCCAAAACCACTTCAAAGATGTTCAAAGTAGGCAGAAGATCTATACCGATAACTGAAAAAGGATTTGGAATTTTGGGTAGGAGATCATGTTTTCTTGAAGGTACCTCCACGGAAGGGCGTTATAAATTTCGGTAAGAAGGGAAAACTGAGTCCCAGGTACATCAGACCTTTAGAAATTCTAGAACACATTGGAGCTTTAGATTACTATTTGTAAATGCCGCCAAATCTCTCAAAAGTTCATGATGTGTTCCACGTATCACTGTTGAGAAAATACATGTCTGACCCAACGCATGTACTCACCTATGAGGAATTTGAACTGGAACATGGTCTATCGTATTGAAAAGATCCTATCAAGATTATTTACACAAGAGAACAAGTTCTAAGAAATCGGAAGCCTCGTCTGGTAAAAGTTCTATGGAGAAACCATATGATGGAAGAGGCAACATTGGAACCCGAGGAACTTATGATAAAGAACCACCCGATTATTTTTATGCAGTAATATTCTATAAATTTTGAGGATGAAATTATTTGAAGGAGGGGATAATGTAACACCCCAAGCTTCCATGATACGCTTCTCTTTCAATAATACGGTAGTGTGTGTTGTACGCAACTTCGAGTTCTAACACAACAAAATCAATCAAAATAGCCATTATGAATAGTAATACCCACTTTTAGGAATTTTATAAATTTTATCTTTCAAAATGGACTCTATTTTTGGATTTAGAATATCAAAATTAGCTTAGGGTAAATTTTTGGTATTTTTCTGAAAACGTTTCATTTTTTGATGAATAGTGAAAAACACTAAGTTATAATTTACAATCGAATTATTTATTTAAATAATTATTTATTTTATTTAAATTTAATTTAGGTAAAAATAGATACATAATACCTATATAAGTTCAATGTAATTCATTGGAGTCAATTTATTGTAATTTTAGATATATACAAATTTTATTAAACATTTCACCGTCTTTTACCCATCTCTTAATAGAATTTTCAAATTCACATAACACATAATTTTACCGATTCTGTGAGTATAATTTCAAAAATTCGAGATAAATGGTTAATATCAAAGAGTTAAATTGGTCTTAATAAGATAATTTTTTTTGTGAATAGTAACTTTTTAATTTTATTAACCGCGGTTAAAAGAAAATTGGGTAATTAAGGGTAAAAATGATATTATTATTACCCTAACACATGTCATAATTCTATTGGGTAAGTATAATTCGACCAAATACAACCTTAGGAATAAAATACGAACCACTTTGGTCCACATGAATTAGATTTGGACATTTATTATTATTTAATTCAAAGAAGAGATAAAAGAGTTAAAATAAATGTTTAATAACTAAATAATTTTTAATATAGGCTTATACATAAGATAAATTCGATAATAAATACTAATTATAAATATAAAAATATTTCTACATAATTGTATTTTATTTATAATTTTTAGATATTAAATAGTTTAATTTATTTATGACACAATGGTGATGCAATAATTACTTGATTAATAAAATAATAATTATTTGATATTATAAATATCCAAATAAATGTAATTTGAGACTTTTTATGAATACCACTAATTTTATAGGTTGATATGACATATTAGGGTTGGTTAGATAAAGATTTTTCGAATTAATAATGCTGTTATGAATTTAGAAAAAACAAAATACCAAATAGTGTCCAAATTGACATAAAAGAGTTGTTAAAACAAATATTATATTATTAATTGATATTCTATTCCTAAATAACTAACGTTCGGAAAAATGACTTATATAATGATAGGTGTATCATTAATTAACAACTTGGGGTTCTCTTGGAATAATATAGTTTGTTTATTAACAATATAATATAACAATACAAAGAGACATGGTAAATGTCAAACTATTTAACTAACAGTAAAATCTAAAAGACAAAGTTAATATAGTGACCCAAACCCATATAAAACCTATTGGTTTAGTGGTTTTATACCCATCCCCACATTATCCTTTAAATAATCCATTTTTATCCATTATATATCAAAAATGATTTTATTGTAAAATAATATTTCTAGCTTTTCCTAAGGTGCCACTCACCCCTCTTATAAAAGGGAACTCCCCCTTCCTCTCTAATTCACACCTTCAAATCCTTTTGGCTCGGACATCCCCTGCCCAAATATCCTCTCAACATCCCTAAATTAATCCTAGAGGAATTTTTTTAGTTCAAAATCCAACTTATGAATCCCTTTTGATCAAATCAAAAAGGAAGAACCCAAAGAAGAGGTAATAATTTCACCACCCTGTTTCAAGTTCCTTTCTTCTTCCACTTTTTATTTATTTTTTATTTCAATTATAAAATATTTACTATAGTATATTATATATACTATGATGTTATTATAAATATGGTACAACTATATTAACTATTCTCTCCATCCATTGAATGACATGTCCCATACGTGCGTGCGTACGGATTACCGTCTCCACATCGTGGTGTAATTGTTATTCAATACATTATTATATAAATGAGTTTAATAATGATGTGTAATTCATGTAAATAATAAATATAAAATTATAATTATTCTATATATATATGATATACCAAAAAATTATATATTATTTTAATATCAAATGAATCATATTTCCACTCGTTCGTACGTATGGATTACTGTCTCCACGAACGCGATGAGATTCATTCCCCATCGTATCCCTTCAAGAATAATTTTAATTATATGATTAAAAATAATGTTTAAAGACTTGATATCATTCTGGATATGAATAAGATACATTCCATCCTTAACAAATATCTCTCAAATAATAATTAATATAATGGAAAACGACTTCGTTAACACCCGAAACAATGATAATACTATGATATCATTAATAAAGCAATGTTAAAAGATCATATACGATATCATATTAATAAATATGATTCTTGTATAATTTAATAACAATTATTTCACCATTATACAGAAGTTTAACCTACCATAGACCAAGGAAAAGTACAAGGTAGGGGTTAATTCTACATTCTCTTTATTATCCAAGGTTGTTTATACGTAATTATCATCTGGGACCTCTTTATCATCCACATCCGTGTTTCTTAAAAATGTATTTCAAAACATTATTAATATTTTATAGACTATGCTTTAAAGTCATTTATACCATTATTTTACTTTTTATTAGATGTTTATAAAGGAATCTTTCCGACGTTTTCCAAACAAGTTCCTTTTTAACCTTTTCGATAGAATTAAGGTAACAAAGTCTTTTTTTAACTTATACGACGGGTGTGCCTATTTTCTGCCATTAAAAAATCGTCGAAGATTACATTACAAGAATATAATAATATTTTCAAAGTAAATATCTTTTTTTATAAATATTTTACTTTTAAATTATAAAAAAAGTGATATTTCTCTAAAATAGTTTTGATTTCATCTATGTGAGTATCCTTTGATGGATATTAAGCTTATTTGTACTTGATTTATTATGATACAAAACATCAATATTGTATTGAAGGTTTTGTGATATGTTTTACTATGGATGTGTTACTTTTATACCATTCATGGTTTATGGAGAATGTATTGTCATTTAATATTCTATTTTTAATATAAATGTTTACGTTATGTTTAAACATGTTCATATGAGGAATGCATTGGACTTAGTAAGTGATGGGTGGAGCCCACTACAGTTACTAGATTAATCGGTAGGTCTCATGAGACAAACTAGTGTCTGGGAATAAGGCTTTGACAAAATATTATATGTAGTCTTGGCACAGGGCCTTGACTATATCTGGTTATGATAGGTTGACATTAAGCATTCCATCATTATGAAAGTGGTTATTGATATTGAATGTGATTGTTCGACTAGTAGAATATCCATGTGAATAAGTAAATGGAATTATTTCATTTTAGTGTTTCCATATTACACTGAAAATCACGTTTAAAAAGCTTTTGTTTTAGTTATACATTGCCTTAAATGTTTATGCTTATTTATGAAAGTTTCTGCTATATTGTTTTCCTTACTGATCATCTGAGCTCACACCTTTCTATGTTTTATTTTTCCTAGGATATGAAGAAGTATTTTATATCTAAACTACAGGGATAGTCTGAGGGGATATGAGTGTGGACTATTGAGACTATGTTGTTGTAGTTTATCATTTTATCATGTAATGTAAGACTTATAATGTATCTAGTGTTTCCAAGGCTACTAAACTAATCGGTCTTTCACGACTTGATCTTTTGTGATCATGCCAATGTTACGTAATAATGCACCGACTCTGCGTAACTAGGGTTGGGGCATTACATAACAAGTTATTTTATTATTTTTTCATAAATTTTTTATAAAATTGGAAAACATTAATTTCAATAAAATTTCTTAGAGTGCAATGAAATCGGACTTTTGAAAAAAATAGTTTTTAGAAATATTTATTTTTACTTAATTTTTTTATTTCAAAAAAATAAATAAACCTATAATTTATTTAATAAATTTGTAAAAAATATATATAATAATTATTATTACGTTTTTCATGTTCATAACAGTTAACTTAATGACTATTTGATAATGGTTATGTTTAGATAATAATATTTTAATTGAGTGTTGTGTTTTTTTTGAACCCAAATATTAATGAATCATAAAATATATAAGTTAATGAATTTATTTTAATATATATATATATCAAAAATTCAAATATTTTTATATTCTTTTCTAATTTTGGTTTCTCATGTCATGAGTGCAATGAACGATTTTTTCTATCTTTTCAAATCTCCAGACATTACATTCTAACCCCATTAAATAAATTTTATCCACAGAATTCAATATTGATCATGAAAATTATGTGTATAGAATTTTGAAATACCACTATTGGAAAACAATATTATAAAAAGGGTTAATAAACATCATCTTGATAGGAGAAAAATGAAATTACACTAGTCATATATAATAAAAACTAAATTGGTTTACATTTAGGAGAACATTGGTGGGAGGTGATGATATATACATTAAAAAAATCAGATATAAATATAAAGAGTGATATGGGTAATTGATAATAAGAAAGTGAATGATGTATTTAATGTTAAATACCTTAAATATATAAATCTATCATAGTTTGAGATATTATTTTATTTATTAGATATGAAGGATGTATGATAATATCTTTTTAAAGATCAGTTTCCTAATGTCAATAAATGATTTTCTTGTATAGGAATATAAGGAAACATATATATCAGGTATCATTAAATTTCATAAGCATAATTTCTCTATTTGGGTTTTCTAAAATTAATTTTCAATTAATCCATTACCCTATGAAATTAATATCTAATAATGAATTATTTTATTCTTGAATCACAATATTTTACTTTAAAAAGAAATTAAGATCCATGAAAGAATAATGTGTTATAGCTTCCCTACTTTCTAAATCAAAAAATAGTTAGCACAATTATCAGATATAATAAATTAACATTTAATAAGTTGAAAATTAATCCCAAAATTCATCTGAATATATTTTATAAATCATAAACCTTATCAATCATCCAAAATATATCAACCCAAATTTAATTTATAAATATTTAGAATAAATTCCACCAAAGTTACATTATATTACCTAAAAAATTGATCTTAATGTCACATTCCAAACATGTGAATAACTAGATTGCATTAAAACCAAAATTTAAAACATGATTTCTTCTAGAAATAAAAAAACAATCTCTAGAGTAAATTCTATAAATGTAGTTATGCAGTGAACACCAATAAAGATAAATTAATCATCTAATTGTTTACTAATTTCAAGGTCAACAATACTATCAAATAAAAAAATTAACATTATTATCTCAACATAAGTAACATATTACTGTTTTTATTATATAAATCTTATTTTTCCAAAATGTTCACCTTTCCAATATATATCATTTCATGGTACCCTTCAAAATATGCTTTCAAATCCTTATATTAAAATTTATTTAGTAAAATACTTTTATGCTGCAGGATTCTTATAACATAAATACCATTTTTAAAAATAATTCTACCAAATAATTATTGAATACATGTACAAAATAATTTTATTCTAATTAATCCATAGTAAAATCATAAGATTGAGCTTTATCACTAAGCTTCTTCTACGGTTTATTTCCTAGATTCTTGGGGAATTTGTTTGCATAGTTCCCAATATACTTACAATTGAACCATTGAAAATAAAATGATTAGTTCATAACATTTTTATCATCAAAATTGTATCCTTTAAATCGACACTTATTGAAAACTCACATTTACCTCTAGAAAGTACAAGGGTGTTTCTGTCAAAAATTATTAAATGGGGAAATACATCTTTTCCTTCTTCAAATTATCTATTTTTATATATCATCATTTTCTTCTCATTCTTCCCAAAAAAATTCATTATTCCGAATAATACATTTTCTCTATTTCTAGAACATGATACTATTTTCTCATATAATAATAATAATTAGGTAGGATTTTCTTTCAAAATATTTACATAATATCATCATGGAAGTGAACATTCATACTCTTTGGATTATGTGAATTGATAGAGTTCACATACCTTCTTCCAGATTCTATTTATATATAATTAAATACATTAATTTTGGTTATAAAAAAATATCATAATTTATAATCCCAAAACTATTGAATCACTTAATATAAAATGAAAAACAAATTCTTGTAAAATCTCATTTTCAAAAAAATTGTTTCTTTGGGAAAATTCCCAAACAATAAAAATATTTCCAAATTCTTTTATAGTCAATTGTGATAAAAATGTGAATTAAAACAAGAATATATTCTTGGAGTATCAAACAAGGTTCTTAGTAATACAAATTTTTGTGTACGATCTCACATTCATGTCTAACCTGATGCGCCTTTTTTACTGTTATTACACCAAGGTACATGTAACATCCCAAGTAAGTAATGAATAATAGATATTTTTATATATGTCTATTAATGATTAAGATAGTGTTATAGAGGATTAAAATGAAAGTAAATACAATCTTATGCATGGAATAAACTAATATTCTTAAAAGATTGTTTTACTGCCTTTTGATGGAAAACCATTTTTGAATCTATCTTTTGACAATTTTATAAAATATGTTTGTCAAAATAAACTTATTCTTTATGATTGGGACATCAAAATTTACCTTTTGTGAATTTTTGGTATTTTTCTGACAATGTTCATTTTTTTAATGAATAGTGAAAAATACTGCATTTTACATCAAAACTGCTTTTTAATCTAATTTATTTATATGATTATATTATGTTTTGAATTTGTTTTGAAGTGAAATTAGAATATATTTTTACCATTTTATCCAATGGTGGTCATTGGAATCAATTTCACTTTGAAATTAGACTTAAACTCGTGTCAATCTTTTGATACTTATTGTTTTGTAAAAACACGCTATTTGCTCTGGCAGCGGGAATTAATTATTAAATTAATTAATGTGAATTATATGATTTGAATTTTGTAAAATAGACTTCATTTTTGAATTCAGAATATCAAATATAGCTTAGGGTGAATTTTTGGTAATTTTCTGAAAAACTTCAATTTTTGATGAATAGTGAAACCACTAAGTAGTAATCAAGCAAACTGATTTTTCAGTTAAATGAAAGTTTACCACTAATGTGTATTGAATTTTGAAAATCCTACATACATGGTTGTCATTAAGAAGTAAAATGTGGTTCAATGAGATTAAAATAATTTTTTGGTGAATAGTAACTTATTAAGTTTTTAATCGCGATTAGTGGTAATTAGTGTAGTTTAAGGTATAAATAATGCTTTAATAATATGAAATGACCTAGACACATGTCCCAACCTTATTGGTTGTGTCATGGCCGACCCAGAAAAGCCATGGGTCAACTTGGGGACCCCATGGAGACACTTTGGTTTGGAAATGACATAAATAACTTTTTATTAAATGTTAAAGTAAAAATGACACAAACAAGAGATGTTTTATGAAAACAATTTTTACATGGGGTTATAAAGATAATATTTTTGATTATAAATATTAATTGGAAAGATAAAAATATTTCCTACATCATAGTATTTTTTTTATAATTTTTAGACATTAAATAAATTAAATTATTTATGACATAATAATGATGCAGCGATGACATCATTATTTGACGATTTAAATAAAATGGAAAGATAATATAAAATCTATGAACTAAACATGTCCAAAACCAATTGGATGAGTGGATTTCGAACCCTTATCACCTTATCCACGAATTATATCAATGTGGGACCTTTTAAAACCGAAACACATTTTCAAATAAAGTAATATTTCTTTACTTTCCAAAAGTGCCCCTCCTCTCCTCTTATAAAAGGCCCCCACCTCTACCTCATTTCACACACTCCACAAGCCTTTGGCTCGGCAAAACCCTGCCCATTTACTCTCTCCACATCCCTCTACTAATCCTAGAGGATTCCCTTTGGGCAGAATCCTTTCAAAGGAAGCCTTTAGGCTCAAATCAAAAGGAGTTACACTTTTTAAGGTAATTCATTCTCTCATGTTCATTTGTTTTATTTTGCTTCTCCAACCCCCTAAACTCTTTTTATTTACTTATTTTGTAACAACACTAGTATATTAAATATACTAGGATGTTTTTATAAGATATATTTGAGCTACACTCTCACAAAACTACATCAAATGGTTAAAGAACATACGGTTTCCGTGGATGGTGAAATTCTGCCTCCCGAAACGATGATTGTTCAATACGCATTTATCACCTTCAAAGGTGGCCATTATGATGTCACTATTTTTATATATGATATATAATATGTTTATGTTTTACTTAAGCTTCTGTTTTTTTCATTTTGGGCACACCTTTATGGTTTCCATTATGGGTAAACACGATATCTTCATTTTAGGAAGTGCGGACTACCGCCCCCTAAAAGTGATTTGATTCGTTAATACCATATGTGGGACATATAAAGGATGGAACTATGATATTATATATGATATTATACTGGAATTATAATATACCTTTATATAATTATGATTCCATTCTATAAAATACGAAATAGAAATGAAAGTAGCGTTCATACATACGTACGGCTTACCGTCTCCATGAACAGTGCATTTCATTTCTTACCTCTAAATGATTATGTAATATTATAAATGCATGTATGTACTGGATATATATTTCATATATGATATCTACATCATGAATACCATTCTGGATATAATGAACCTTTGACCAAATTAACAACATGTAAGTGTAAGAAGTCTATTTTTGACTTAACAACCAAATACCGAAAAAATGAACATTATTAACTTAACTGATTACATGATGTTCATAACATGGTATAAAAGGAATAATGAACTTGAACAAGATTCATAAGCAAGTAGAGATTAACTCAAGTTTATTATTCAGGAGATTAAATAACGATCGGGTCAAGTCGGATACGAGGTATGGGACTTCGTCTCAATATCCTTTCATTGAGGCACATTTTATTTTATACCCAACTTTCTTTTATACGGTGTATAAACCCCTTTGACATTTACGTTTATTCAAATGGAATCTTTTTATACGAAGCGTTTACTAAACGAAAAAAGGGAATGTTTTTGTCGTACGTATGCGGCGACAACGACTTCTCCGCCGTCATGACCGTTATTTGAGTTCCAGCTTCCTCTACAAGCCATACCTTTTTTTAAAACGAAAAATAAATACCATGTTTTACTTTGGTATTGAAAATTGTTTTCATAATGTTTTTATTATATCAATGTGTTGTATTGATATCTCGTGATTGAAATGTGGAAATGTTATGTTTCCTTTATGCATGTTTTATGTGATATGATTATGTTATGGTTCTTGGGCATTATTATGAAGATGGGTGGTTCCGTGATAAACTAAGGGCGGGTGAGCCCGTTATAGCTCTCCAATGCATTGGGTAACGCGAAGGAGTGAAACGTTAAGGTTTCTCCGAAGAGATTTAGGGAATATACTGTGATGGGTATTCCAAACGTAACCAAGAGGGTTACTCCCTACGTAAGAATGTTATGAATGCCTCAAGTTACCTTTATGTCTTATGATTTCTATGATTTATTCATGATTTTATGAGGTATGTTAAAGTGCCTATGTTTTATGGGTAAAGTATGATTTCAGTCTTATGTATATATGAACTCATGTTTCCTTTCCATGTTTTTATAACCCATACTGAGCTTTTTATGCTCATCCCGAGTTTTTTTTGAAATGTTTTTCACAGGTCAAGGGAAAGGTACATGATATGATGATAGTGTCAAGGAAGTGTCAAGAAATAATCCATGTTTTATTTTAAATATGTTTCCATTGATGGGAATGAAGAATACTATCTTTATGTAACCACTTTGTTTATATGTGGAATGTAATGCATGTTTTATGATCTAATTCTCTAAAACTCTAAAACTGAAAAGATCCTCAATGTGTAATCTTGTAATAACTCAAGATTTAAGTAAGGTTTAAGGCTGGGGCCTTATAGTTGGTATCAAAGGTCGGTTTAGATAACTTTAGGAGTTAGAATTCTATTAAATGATTATCCAAAAATATTTTTTTCGAAATGATATATCATTTAGAGATTAACATGTTGCATCATCTAAGACTTGTTTGTTCAGAATGGTTTTCCGCAGAGGAAACAGGGAAGCAGTGCTAGGAAGGCATACAGAAGGAAATAACCTTCCGAATCAGCATCCAGAAATGGTCGGAATTGGAACTGAACAGTTTGTTGCAGTAATGGCGTAGTTGACTCAAGTGATAAATGGCGGTGGTATCCATGCACGAGATCAGCCAGAACAACTGCAGAGGAACATGTCAGTGGTGGAACATTTCATGAGGCAACATCCACCATCATTCAGAGGATCATCTGACCTTGTGCTAGATGAAGGGTGGATTAAAGCACTGGAGAAGATTTTTGATGTCATGGGGTGTTCAGACAATCAAAAGGTTAGTCTTGCTATTTACCGTTTGGAGGGTGAAGCAGATCAGTGGTGGTCTATGGTTAAAAATATCAGGGATGCCGATGAGATTGATGCTCTTGACTGGGATGAATTCAAAGGTATGTTTCTTGAGAAGTATTTTCCTAAGGCTGTACGACTTAGGATGGAAAAGCAATTCTTGGAATTGAGGCAAGAGGAAGACTCAGTGGCTGCCTATGAAGAAGGGTTCACTCGATTGGCAAGGTATGCTCCAAATTTTATCCGGGACCTTGATAGTAAAATAAATTGTTTTTACTCAGGATTAAAGCCAAAATATCGAAGGGCATTAGCTTATCGTGAGTTTAAAAGTTATGAAAAGCTTGTTCGATGTGCTGAGAGGGTGGAAATGGAGTTTGCTGATGACCAAGTGTTCTATAACAACTAGCAGAAGAAGAGACCGAGGTGGCAGGAGAAAGGTAAGAATTCTTCAAAAAAGTCTGATGGTAAGAGAACTAAGTTTCCAGTTTGTGATAAATGTGGAAAAAGGCATGTTGGGGAATGTCTTCTGAATTCTGGGAAGTGCTAACGATGTGGTAAAATCAGACATAAGGCTCGTGATTGCACTGAAAAGGATCAAGGTGAAGGTAAGAACAAATTTGACTTACAGTTAGTGAAATGTTATAAGTGCAATGAGATGGGTCACTATGAAAACGAGTGTCCGACAAGGAGCTTGAGTGATGGGAAGTAGTTAGACTACAAGCAGAAAGGGGTGGTGAAATACTTTGAAACTACTTCAGCAGATGTCGGGCCATCAAATGAAGTTGTATCAGCTCCAGGGAGCTCAGTTTTTTTTCAAATATTGACTTGAGATCGGGGTACCATCAGCTGAAGGTAAAGGAGGCAGATATTCCGAATACCGCGTTCCGTACGAGATATGGCCATTATGAATTTGTAGTAATTCCTTTTGGGCTAACCAATGCACCTGTTGTATTCATGGACTTAATGAATAGGAATTTTCCATGAGTTCTTGGATAAGTTTGTGGTGGTTTTCATTGATGATATTTTGGTGTTTTCTAAAAGTAAAGAGGAGCATGAAAAACATTTAAGGGTTATCTTGAAAACCTTAAAAGAAAAGAAATTGTATGGTAAATTCAGCAAGTGTGAGTTTTGGTTGCAACAAATTTCTTTCCTTGGTCACATTATGGAAAAACTGTTGATCCTGCAAAAACAAAAGTTGTGGAAGAATGGCCAAGACCCACAAATGTAACCGAGATTCGTAGCTTCCTTGGTTTTGCGGGCTATTACCGAAGGTTTGTTAGAAATTTTTCACGGTTATCTAGTCCAATGACTAAGCTAACTCGGAAGGGTGTTAAGTTTATCTGGACAAAAGAATGTGATGATTGTTTTCAGGAATTGAAAAGAAGATTGGCGAATGCTCCAGTTTTGGCACTACCATCCAGGAATGGTGAGTTTGTTATATACAGTGATGCTTCATTGAAAGGACATGGTTGCGTCCTAATGCAGAATGATCAGGTAATTGCTTATGCTTCATGACAGTTGAATACCCATGAGGTAAATTACCCTACACATGATTTGGAATTAGCTGCTGTTGTTTTTGCTTTAAAAATTTGGAGGCATCATTTGTATGGAGTAAAGTGTGAAATATATACCGATCACAAAAGTTTAAAGTATATATTCACTCAGAAAGAGTTAAACATGAGACAAAGGAGATGGCTGGAATTAATCAAGGATTATGATTTTACAATTCATTACCATCCGGGAAAAGCAAATAAAGTGGCTGATGCTTTGAGTCGAAAAAGTAATGCTTCATTAACAATGTTGCATTTGGAACGTGATCCTTTGGTTAACGATTTGATGAACTTTGGCATAGAAGTTGTTGGTGAAGGAAGTCCTTCTGTTTTTTTTCAGGTATCAGTGAGATCTTCTCTATCAGATAGAATCAAGAAAGCACAGAAGCAAGACAGTGAGTTACAGAAAAAGGTAGAGCTGGTTCAGAAAGGTAAGTTTCCTGAATTCAACATTGATAATGATTGCGTTTTGAGATTTGGGAAGATATTGTGTGTGCCTTGTGATTCACAGTTGAAGAGAGAGTTGTTATGTGAAGCTCATAGTTCTCCGTTTTCAGTTCATCTGGGCAGTACTAAGACGTATAGAGATCTGCGGGAGTATTACTGGTGGGATGGAATGAAAAGAGATATTGCTGATTTTACTGTGATGTGTATGAATTGTCAGCAGGTTAATGCTGAGCGACAGTTACCGAAAGGGATGCTTCAGCCTTTACCAGTGCCGGAGTGGAAATGGGAGAATATATCCATGGACTTTGTTGTTGGATTACCGAAGACATCTCGAGGTAATAATGCAATCTGGGTTATTGTTGATCGCTTGACCAAATCTGCTCATTTCCTTGCTATACGAGATACTTTCTCTCTTGATCAACTTTCCCGTTTGTATCTTAAAGAGATAGCCAGGTTACATGGAGTTCCTCTCTCCATTGTATCAGATCGTGATCCCAGGTTTACTTCTAACTTTTGGAAAGGCCTTCAGAAGTCGTTGGGTACTGAATTAAATTTTAGTACAGCTTTTCATCCTCAATCAGATGGGCAGTCAGAACGAACAATTCAGACATTGGAGGATATGCTATGAGCTTGTTCTATGGATTATCAGGGAAGTTGGGACCAACATCTTTCTTTGGTTGAGTTTTCATATAATAATAGTTTTCATTCTAGTATACAGATGGCACCATTTCAGGCACTATATGGGAGCGGTGTCGAACTCCAGCTTTCTGGGATGAAGTGGGTGAAAGGAAGTTGATGGGACCAGAATTGGTAGAAGAGATGGCAGAAAAAGTTCAGTTGATTCAGAAACACATGAGAACAGCTCAGAGCAGGCAGAAGAGTTATGCGGATAACCGGAGGAAGGATCTATCTTTCAAGGTAGGTGATCATGTTTTTCTCAAGGTCTCTCCTTGGAAAAGTGTGATGAGATTTGGTAAGAAAGGAAAGTTGAGTCCAAGGTTCATTAGACCATACGAAATTCTGGAAAGAGTTGGATCAGTTGCATACCGAGTGGCTTTACCTCCGAGTTTATCTCAGGTACACAATGTTTTTCACGTTTCGATGTTGAGAAAGTATATGCCAGATCCATCTCATGTTTTGAGTGCAGAGGTAGTTCAGCTGGAAGAGAACCTATCTTATGAGGAACAACCAGTCCAGATTCTTGACCACAGGGAGCAAGTGTTACGGAATAAGGTGATTAAGCAGGTAAAGGTTTTGTGGAAAAACCACATGATTGAAGAGGCAACATGGGAATCTGAAAATGCAATGAGGGATAAGTACCCCCATTTATTTGATAAGTAAATAAATTGCGGGGACGCAATTTTCTAAAGGGGGGAAGGATGTAACATCCAAAGTAAGTAATGAATAATAAATATTTTTATCTATGTCTATTAATGATTAAGATAGTGTTATAGAGGCTTAAAATGAAAGTAAACACAATCTTATGCATGGAATACACTAATATTCTTAAAAGATTGTTTTACTGCCTTTTGATGGAAAACCATTTTTGAATCTATCTTTTGACAATTTTATAAAATATGTTTGTCAAAACAAACTTATTCTTTATGATTGGGATATCAAAATTTACCTTGTGTGAGTTTTTGGTATTTTTCTGCCAATGTTCATTTTTTAATGAATAGTGAAAAATACTACATTTTACATCAAAACTGCTTTTTAATCTAATTTATTTATATGATTATATTATGTTTTGAATTGGTTTTGAAGTGAAATTAGAATATATTTTAACCATTTTATCCAATGGTGGTCATTGGAATCAATTTCACTTTGAAATTAGACTTAAACTGGTGTCAATCTTTTGATACTTATTATTTTGTAAAAACACTCTATTCGCTCTGGCAGCGGGAATTAATTATTAAATTAATTAATGTGACTTATATGATTTGAATTTTGTAAAATAGACTTCATTTTTGAATTCGGAATATCAAATATAGCTTAGGGTGAATTTTTGGTAATTTTCTGAAAAACTTCAATTTTTGATGAATAGTGAAACCACTAAGTAGTAATCAAGCAAACTGATTTTTCAGTTAAATGAAAGTTTACCACTAATGTGTATTGAATTTTGAAAATCCGACATACATGGTTGTCATTAAGATGTAAAATGTGGTTCAATGAGATTAAAATAATTTTTTTGGTGAATAGTAACTTATTAAGTTTTTAATCGCGATTAGTGGTAATTAGTGTAGTTTAAGGTATAAATAATGCTTTAATAATATGAAATGACCTAGACACATGTCCCAACCTTATTGGTTGTGTCATGGCAGACCAAGACAAGCCATGGGTCAACTTGGGGACCCCATGGAGACACATTGGTTTGGAAATGACATAAATAACTTTTTATTAAATGTTAAAGTAAAAATGACACAAACAAGAGATGTTTTACGAAAACAATTTTTACATGGGGTTATAAAGATCAGATTTTTGATTACAAATAGTAATTGGAAAGATAAAAATATTTCCTACATCATAGTATTTTTTTTATAACTTTTAGACATTAAATAAATTAAATTATTTATGACGTAATAATGATGCAGCGATGACATCATTATTTGACGATTTAAATAAAATGGAAAGATAATATAAAATCTATGAACTACACATATCCAAAACCAATTGGATGAGTGTATTTAGAGCCCTTATCACCTTATCCACGAATTATATCAATGTGGGACCTTTTAAAACCGAAACACATTTTCAAATAAAGTAATATTTCTTTACATTCCAAAAGTGCCCCTCCTCTCCTCTTATAAAAGGCCCCCACCTCTACCTCATTTCACACACTCCAAAAGCCTTTGTCTCGGCCCACCCCTGCCCATTTACTCTTTCCACATCCCTCTCCTCATCCTAGAGGATTCCCTTTGGGCAGAATCCTTTCAAAGGAAGCCTTTAGGCTCAAATCAAAAGGAGTTACACTTTTTAAGGTAATTCATTCTCTCATGTTCATTTGTTTTATTTTGCTTCTCCAACCCCCTAAACTCTTTTTATTTACTTCTTTGGTAACAAAAACAGTATCTTCAATATACTAGGATGTTTTTATAAGATATATTTGAGCTACACTCTCACACAACTACATCAAATGGTTAAAGAACATACAGTTTCCGTGGATGGCGAAATTATGTCTCCCGAAATGATGATTGTTCAATACTCATTTAACACATTCAAAGGTGGCCATTATGATGTAACTATTTTTATATATGATATATAATATTTTTATGTTTTACTTAAGCTTCTGTTTTTTTCATTTTGGGCACACCTTTATGGTTTCCATTATGGGTAAACACGATATCTTCATTTTAGGAAGTGCGGACTAATGCCCCCTAAAAGTGATTTGATTCATTAATACCATATGTGGGACATATAAAGGATGGAACTATGATATTATATATTATATTATACTGGAATTATAATATACCTTTATATAATTATGATTCCATTCTATAAAATACGAAATAGAAATGAATGTAGCGTTCATGCGTACGTACGACTTACCGTCTCCATGAACGGTGCATTTCATTTCTTAACTCTAAATGATTATGTAATATTATAAATGCATGTATGTACTGGATATATATGACATATATGATATCTACATCATGAATACTATTCTAGATATAATGAACCATTGACCAAATTAACAACATGTAAGTGTAAGAAGTCTATTTTTGACTTAAGAACCAAATACCGACAAAATGAACATTATTAACTTAACTGATTACATGATGTTCATAACATGGTATAAAAGGAATAATTAACTTGAAAAAGAATCATAAGCAAGTAGATATTAACTCAAGTTTATTATTCAGGAGATTAAAGAACGGTCGGGTCAAGTCGGATACGAGGTATGGGACTTCATCTCAATCTCCTTTCGTTGAGGCATATTTTATTTTATACACAACTTTCTTTTATACGGTGTATAAACCCCTTTGACTTTTACGTTTATTCAAAAGGAATATTTTTATACGAAGCGTTTACTAAACGACAAAAGGGAATGTTGTTGTCGTACGTATGCGGCGACAACAACTTCTCCGCCGTCATGACCGTTATTTGAGTTTCGGCTTCCTCTACAAGCCATACCTTTTTTTTAAAACGAAAAATAAATACCATGTTTTACTTTGGTATTGAAAATGGTTTTCATAATGTTTTTATTATATCAATGTGTTGTATTGATATCTTGTGATTGAAATGTGGAAATGTTATTTTTCCTTTATGCATGTTTTATGTGATATGATTATGTTATGGTTCTTGGGCATTATTATGAAGATGGGTGGTTCCGTGATAAACTAAGGGCGGGTGATCCCGTTATAGCTCTCCAATGCATTGGGTAACGTGAAGGAGTGAAACGTTAAGGTTTCTCCGAATAGATTTAGGGAATATACTGTGATGGGTATTCCAAACGGAACCAAGAGGGTTACTCCCTACGTAAGAATGTTATGAATGCCTCAAGTTACCTTTATGTCTTATGATTTCTATGATTTATTCATGATTTTATGAGGTATGTTAAAGTGCCTATGTTTTATGGGTAAAGTATGATTTCAGTCTTATATATATATGAACTCATGTTTCCTTTCCATGTTTTTATAACCCATACAGAGCTTTTTATGCTCATCCCGAGTTTTTTTTGAAATGTTTTTCACAGGTCAAGGGAAAGGTACATGATATGATGATAGTGTCAAGGAAGTGTCAAGAAATAATCCATGTTTTATTTTAAATGTGTTTCCATTGATGGGAATGAAGAATACTATCTTTATGTAACCACTTTGGTTATGTGTGGAATGTAATGCAAGTTTTATGATCTAATTCTCTAAAACTCTAAACCTGAAAAGATCCTCAATGTGTAATCTTGTAATAACTCAAGATTTAAGTAAGGTTTAAGGCTGGGGCCTTATAGTACATTTGTACCAAAACTACCTCCACTTATAGTATTATGAAAATGATGTATTTCTAAGGAAAAAAGATAATATATACAATAAAAAATCATTGTGTTGTTATTATATAAACTTAATAATTATTAAGTATTTTGAAGGGTAATATTAGCTAATCTATTTTTTCCAAAAATTATTTCCCATTTTTCTGCCAAAAAACCTATAATACCAAATTTAATAACCCCTACCACAGTATCCTAGAGTAGGTGGTTAGTTTATTACTTTGTAATAATATTAAAGGAATAAAATACTTATGTAATGAATAGTTTATTAGTCTTTTTAAACAAGTTAAATATTTAAAATTCACATTATATTTAAAAAAATACAAAAAATGTATACATTAAGAAGACATTTATTCCCCTTAGTATCTACCTCCATATAAATCACAAAACACTTCCCGGTATTAGGGGGAAAATAAAAAAATAGAAATGGGTGAGCCCATATTCGTAGTAAGGGTAAAACTATAATGGTATATATCATGAATATATAATAATAATGAATATAGAAAGGTAGATAACTGAAACATATGTCATTTTAACAATAAATTAATCATAATAATGAAGGAATAAATGATGATGAAATAAATAAAAATACATAATTACATGATCGTGAGTCTTATCACTGAATTTTATAATTAATTTAATAAAACCAAAGGCATAATTATCTAATCTATTAATGATCTAATTTATAATGTCAGACATCTAAAATATACTATCAAGAACATTCATAAGACATCTAAAATATATATGTAAAAACCCAATTAATTTGGCATACTGGTTTGTCTTAAGAGACCTTCCTGGGAATCAAGGGCTATGTAACTCTGAGCCCGATGTCACGACCCAAACCCTGGGGCCCATATTGTGACTACACCAAGCCCTCCTTCCATAGGCCAGAGGATGCCGACTAGAACCAAAGGCGTAAATCGCTAAACTGGGAAGGCATTACCTTTATAACTATATTCAAATGCAACAGAGTACATAACAGGAAGAAAAACACTAAGTAATACTGTATACAGAAGAAGTGCTGGAATGTAAAATGGGCCAGAGATACAATCCCAACATGAAAGTACAAGTACAACTGAAAGAATGTACAACTGAAGAAAAGATAAACAGCTACTAGGTCGTCCTCCGGGGTTCATACATGGAGGGTAGGTACAGATGGCCTACACAACACTCTCGTCTGTCTGTCAGCTCCGTGTACCATCACACCGAGTGGTCCACCACCAAGTATTGTCCAGTCTAACTACTCTCTTCCTCAGTCAGTGATGTCTGTCATCTGAAACCAACAAAACAAGGTGCGGGCATATCCCGTGTAGGGGTGAGTATTCTGATACTCAGTATGTAACGCCCCGACCCCAGCTACCCAGAGCCGGTGCATTACTTCGTAACATTGGCATGATCACAAAAGATCAAGTCTCGAAAGACCGATTAGTTTAGTAGCCTTGGAAACACTAGATACATTAACAAGTCTTACATTACATCATAAAGAAAAAAACTAATAACAAAGTCTTCATAGTCCACACTCATATCCTCTTCTGACTATCCCTGCAGGTCATTCCTAAAATACTTCTTCACATCCTGGAAAATATTAAAACATTGAAAGGGGTGAGCTCAGATGTTCAGTAAGGATAACAATATTGCGGAATCTTTCATAAATAAACGTAAAAATTTAAGGAAACGTATAACTAAAAAAAAGCCTTTTAAACTTCAACTTCAACATAATATGGAAAAAGTAAAATGAGATAATGTCATTCAATTCTTCACAAGGATATTCTACTGGTCGAATAATCACATGCAATATCAATAACCATTTTCATAATGAGGGAATGTATAATGCCAGACATTCTGAAACATTTTGTCAAGGCCTCGGCCAAGATGTCTAAAATGATTAAGGCCTCGGCCAAAACCATAAATCAAATTGGGAAAGGGCCTCGGCCAATTCCACGTCTAGTTGTCTCATTAGACATACCGATGCATCGAGGAGATATAGTGGGCTCCACCCATCACTTATTAAGTCCAATACATTCCTCATATTAATAGGTGTAAACATAACATAAATATTCGTATTAAAACTAGCATAAGAAATGTCAAAAATTTCTCCATAAACTATTGATGGTATAAAAATAACACATCCACAGTCAAATATTTCACAAAATGTTCAATGGACGTTTTGTATCATAAATCAATTTCAATTAAACATAAAACCCATCAAAGGATGTTGACATGGATGAAATAAAAGCTATTTGAGAGAAATATCTCTCTCTTTTTTGAAATCATTTAAAAGTCCCATAATTATAAAATAATTCATTTACTTTGAAAATATTCTTATAAGCTTGTAAGGGAAGCTTCGACGAAGTTATAATTGCGGAAAATAGCCGCACCCGCCGTATAAGTTAAAAAAACATTCGTACCTTAAATTTGTCAAAAAGGTCAAAAAGTACATTGTTTGGAAAACGACGGTAAGATTCCTTTCAAAAACGTATAAGGGTATAAATGACTTTAACCCATTTTCCATTTAATAGTAAAAATGTTTTGAAATACATTTTTAAGAAACATGGATGTGGATGATAACGAGGTCCCAGTAGATAATTATGTATAAACAACCTTGGATAATGAAGAGGTTGTGAAGTAAACCCTTACCTTGTACTTTTCCTTGGTTGGGGTAGGCTAACCTCCTGTATAATGGTGAAATAATTGTTATTAAATTATACAAGAATCATATACATTCATATGATATCATATATGATCTTTTAACATTGCTTTGTTAACAATATCTTAGATTTATCGTTGTTTCGGGTGTTAACTTACTCGTTTTCTTTTATATGTTTTGTTACGTAAGTCGTGTTTTTCATGGATAGGTTGTATCTTATTCATATCCATAATGATATCATGTCCTTAAACATTACTTTTAATTCATCAAATGATAATTATACTTGAATGGATACGACGGAGAATGAATCTCATCGCGTTCGTGGAGACGGTAGTCCGTACGTACGCACGAGCGACAATATCATTATTTTGATATTAAAATAATATATAATTGGATAGTATATCCTATATACAGAATCATTATCATGTTATATTTATTATTTACATGAATTAAATATCATTATTATAACCATCTAAATAATAATATATTGAATAACAATTACACCACGACGTGGAGACGGTAAGCCGTACGTACGCACGTATGGTGACATGTCATTAAAATGATGGGTAGAATACTGAATATGGTTGTTCCATATTTATAATAACATCACAGTATATAGAATATACTGGAGTTATAATCTTATAATTGAAATAATAAACAAAGAGGGAGTGGAAGAAGAAAGAAACTTGAAAGAGGGTGATGAAAACGTTACCTCTTCTTCGGGTTCTTCTTTTGATTTGATCAAAAGGACTCCTTAGGATGGCTTTCTGACTAAAGTAAAGCTTCTAGGATTAAGGTAGAAAAGTTGGGAGAGTATTTGGGCAGATTTTGGTTGAACCAAAAGGCTTGAAAGTGTGAATAAGGTAGTAGAGGCGGGGGCCTTTTATAAGAGGAGAGGAGGGGCTCTTTTGGAAAGATTGAAATGTTATATTATTATACAATGATTTTCGGATTATAAAGGTCCCACACTTATATAATTCGTGGCTAAGGTGATAAGGGTTCGAAATCTACCCATCCAATAGTCTTTGGGAAAGTGTAAGCCTTGGATTTTACATTATCTTTTCATTTTATTAAAATCGTTAAATAATGAGGTCATCGCTGCATCATAATGATGTCATAAAAAATTTAATTTATTTAATGTCTAAAAATTATAAAAAAAAACTACGATGTAGGAAATCTTTTTAGATTTCTAATGAATATTTATAGTCAAAATTTGGACTTGTTTAACCCCACTTAAAAACTGTTTTAGTAAAACAACTCATGTTTGTGGCAATTTACTTTTAACATTAAATAAATATATATTAATGTCATTTTCCAACCAAAGTGGCTCCATGGGGTCCCCAAGTTGACCAATAGGTTTTATTGGTTGGAAATGACTCATACAATAGGAGTAGGACAAGTTTCAAGCTCATCTCATATTATTAAAACATTATTTTTACCTTAAACTACACTAATTATCTCTAATCGCGATTATGAACTTAAAAGTTACTATTCACCAAAAAATTATTTTAATCTCATTGAACTACATTTTACTTCTTAATGACAACCATGTATGTCGGATTTTTGAAAATCAAATCACAGAAGTGGTAATATTTCATTTAAACGAAAAATCAGTTATTTAACTACCACTTAGTGGTTTCACCATTCATCAAAAATTGAAGTTTTTCAGAACAATGCCAAAATATCACCATAAGCTATAATTGATATTCCAAATTCAAAAATGATGTCTATTTTACAAAATTCCAAACATATACGTTGCATTAATTAATTTTATAATTAATTCCCGCTGTCACAACAATAGCGTGTTTTTAAGAAACAATTTATATCAAAAGATTGGCAATTATTTATGTCCAATTTCAATGTTAAATTAATTCTAATGACCAATATTGGATAAAATGGTTAAAATATATTCTAATTATACATTAAAACCACTAAATAGTATAATTTATCACTATAAATTATTTTGATTAAAAAAGTTGTTTCTAAGTAATTTTCACTATTCATAAAAAAATGGAAGTTCTCAGAAAATTACAAAAAATTCAACTTTGGATAATTTCGATATTACGAATACAAAAATGAAGTCCATTTTGAAATATACAATTTCTATAATTTTAAAAAGTGGTTATTACTATTCAAAACGGCTACTTTGATTAGTCGCGGTGTTTTAGAACTCGAAGTTGCGTACAATGCAAGCTATTGCATTATTGAATGAGAAGCGTATCGTGGAAGCTCGGGGTGTTACATTCTCCCCTCCTTCAATAAATTGCATCCTCGCAATTTGAAATTTTTCTTTGAAAATAAAAGGTTGAAAAGAGAAAATACCTTTGAGGAAAACCCACATCGGAAATAAGATTAATAAAATTTAGCCTTAATAAGAGGGAAAGGGAAATGAAAAAGTCACCAACCAATTATGATCTCGATTAGGAGAACATTGGTGGTAATTAGAGACATATAATTGGAGGAAAAACATAAATATTTGTAGGGAGTGATTGAGGTCATCAATTATAATCAACTGTCAAATTGAGGGCCTCAAAGCCTTCAATCTATATTGATTTAAAATATCATCAGTTCAACAAGACAGAAGGTATTAGGATAACACATTTTTTTTGTTTTAATATCCCTTTACTAAAGTTTAAGAATTAATTAATTCATTGAATAAGAGATAGGTATATATATATTTATTCTTGACAATTAGAGTTTCAACCTTCAACTCATCTTTCACTCAAAAAGATAATAGAACTCAAAAACATTATACTTATCCTAATTGTATAAGGTTCCAAATGATAACACATACCATTTAGATTAGTAAAATTATTTTGTAATAACCAGGGACTTCCTGTAGGCTAGTGGTAGGAAGTAAAGGCATGTCACACTATGATTGTGGTTTCGATTCCTGCAGCTTTGTCCGACGCGACGGGTTATGCCCCACCCTACAGGTTGTCCTTTTCCTAAAACTATAGTATTATAATATTCAAAAATAATCTTCATAAATTTTTTAACCTTAAACAATACTATCCAAAGGTCAACTTAATCCACTCCAACCTTTATAGTTATCCAAAATACCTCTGTCCAGACTTTCTCTAAAAGGTCTCTTAATTCCAAAATCAATTTATCAGATTCCCCAAACAAAGTAAAGTTTCTCTTATTGTCACATACTAAAAATATAATTACCTTCATCATATAAAAACCATACTGAAATCAACAAGTACTGCAGTACAATCCTTATATATATATCACATTATTCTAATAACCAGAATATAATCCATGAGTCCAAAAGCACCAATACATTGGTTATTCTGCTTCAACTGTAGTAACAACATAAGATTGTCCTCGATCCCTTGGCATTTTCTGAGGTAAGTTTCCCTGACGCTTAGGACATTCATTTGCATAATGACCCATTTCTCTACAATTGTAGCATTCAACTTTGATAGCCTCTTTCTTTCCCTTGAAATCACGAGCCTGGTGACCCTTTTCTCCACATTTATAACAAACTCACATTCCTTTTAGGCAAGTACCAGGGTGATTCTTCCCACAATTATCACATAATGGAAAATCCTTCTTTCCCTTTTTCCCTTTATCTGTCTCTTGTTCCACCGTTCTCTTCTTCTCTTGCTTTACTTTGTTGTCATAAGACTTAGAGAATTCCTTTTCGGTCTTGATAGCACACGAGACAATATCTTCATATGATGAGAAGGATTGTGATACTAAATCTCGACGGAGAAATGGTTTTAACCCATCAAAGAAATGATCAATATTACTCCTTGGGTTACTTATATAATCGGCAACATGCCTCGCTAACCTTGTAAAGTTAGCCTCATACTTTGTGACATTCTCATCCTCCTTCTGCCTCAGACTTAGAAATTGACTTTCCATATCCGCTCGATGGTCTCGAGGAAAGTATTTTTCTAAGAACAGCTCTTTGAACTCCTGCCATTCCATGTTTGTTAATTCATCATCTTCTTTGTGTTTTGAATTTGTGACCACCATTGATCGGCATCTCCAGTGAGGCGGTAAACTGCCATGACAACTTTCCCCCTTTCACTACTCCCCAAGGAATGGAATATTTTCTCTAAGGAATTTATCCATTGCTCAGCTACTATAGGACTTGTACTCCCATTGAAGGTTGGTGGTTGTTTCCTCATGAAACGGTCCAGCATTGATCCTCCACATTGCGGATTAGGGTGCTCCATACGAGTAAGGTTATTATTCATAACCTGTGTGAGTTGTCCCAGTACGGTGAGAAGCTGATCAGCACCAGTTGTATCACTAGCTCCACCATAATTATCTTGAGCAGGATGGAAATCCCTACACGGAGTGCGTGCATTGATACGGTTTCCATTCCTTCCACTAGGCGCCATTTCTAAATAATGGCATAAACTGGATTAGTTTATGAATCAAAATACATAATTCCATACTTGTAAAACACTTATCATAAATTGAACTAATTATGGATATAATCCATAATTATAAAAATGTTTTCTTTGAGGAAGTATATACTCGTAACCCTTCATAGTGGTTTGTAAAGAAAATGGGAATTATACTAAGAATATCCCCCGGGAGTGTTGTAACCAAGAGTGCAGCAAGGCCCGTTGTCGTGCACCAGTTCCCGTTCGAGTCTAGCTCAAAGTAGTGTTTTCGGGTTTTACACCTAGGTACATCTGTGCCAGATCCGCCTCTACCTGCTAGTATCCAGACAGGGATGTATTTCTCGGAAAACTCACAAAATCTCTACAATACCAAAATTTTTAGAAAGTTCTTCTATACTAATCCTCAAAGTTCATCTTAGGTCTACATGCTCTAATCAGAGTTTGTCTAAATCTAGCTTCCAAGGTTAGTACTAAACTACCTCTGATACCAACTGTAACACCCCGACCCCAGCTACCCAGAGCCGGTGCATTACTTCGTAACATTGGCATGATCACAAAAGATCAAGTCTCGAAAGACCGATTAGTTTTGTAGCCTTGGAAACACTAGATGCATTCATAAGTCTTACATTACATCATAAAGAAAAAAACTAATAACAAATTCTTCATAGTCCACACTCATATCCTCTTCTGACTATCCCCGCAGGTCATTCCTAAAATACTTCTTCACATCTTGGAAAATATTAAAACATTGAAAGGGGTGAGCTCATATGCTCAGTAAGGATAACAATATTGCGGAATCTTTCATAAATAAACGTAAAAATTTATGGCAATGTATAACTAAAACAAAAGCCTTTTAAACTTGAACTTCAACATAATATGGGAAAAGTAAAATGAGATAATGTCATTCACTTTTTCACATGGATATTCTACTGGTTGAATAATCACATGCAATATCAATAACCACTTTCATAATGAGGGGATGTATAATGCCAGACATTCTGAAACATTTTGTCAAGGCCTCGGCCAAGACGTCTAAAATGATTAAGGCCTCGGCCGAAACCATAAATCAAAATGGGAAAGGGCCTCAGCCAATTCCACGTCTAGTTGTCTCATGAGACCTACCGATGCACCGAGGAGCTATAGCGGGCTCCACCCGTCACTTATTAAGTCCAATACATTCCTCATATGAATAGGTTTAAACATAACATAAATATTCGTATTAAAACGAGCATACGAAATGTCAACAATTTCTCCATAAACTATGGATGGTATAAAAATAACACATCCACAGTCAAATATTTCACAAAATGTTCAATGGAAGTTTTGTATCATAAATCAATTTCAATTAAACTTAAAACCCATCAAAGGATGTTGACATGGATGAAATCAAAGCTATTTGAGAGAAATATCTCTCTCTTTTTTGAAATCATTTAAAAGTCCCATAATTATAAAATAATTCATTTACTTTGAAAATATTCTTATAAGCTTGTAAGGGAAGCTTCGACGAAGTTATAAGGGCATAAAATAGACGCACCCACTGTATAAGTTAAAAAAACATTCTTACCTTAAATTTGTCAAAAAGGTCAAAAAGTACATTGTTTGGAAAATGACGGTAAGATTCCATTCAAAAACATATAAGGGTATAAATGACTTTAACCCATTTTTCATTTAATAGTAAAAATGTTTGGAAAGACATTTTTAAGAAACATGGATGTGGATGATAACGAGGTCCCAGTAGATAATTATGTATAAACAACCTTGGATAATGAAGAGGTTGTGAAATAAACCCTGACCTTGTACTTTTCCTTGGTTGGGGTAGGTTAAACTCCTGTATAATGGTGAAATAATTGTTATTAAATTATACAAGAATCATATACATTCATATGATATCATATATGATCTTTTAACATTCCTTTGTTAACAATATCTTAGATTTATCGTTGTTTTGGGTGTTAACTTACTCGTTTTCTTTTATATGTTTTGTTACGTAAGTCGTGTTTTTCATGGATAGGTTGTATCTTACTCATATCCAGAATGATATCATGTCCTTAAACATTATTTTTAAATCATCAAATGATAATTATATTTGAATGGATATGACGGAGAATGAATCTTATCGCGTTCGTGGAGACGGTAGTCCGTACGTACGCACGAGCGACAATATCATTATTTTGATATTAAAATAATATATAATTAGATAGTTTATATTATATACAGAATAATTATCATGTTATATTTATTATTTACATGAATTACATATCATTATTATACCCATCTAAATAATTATATATTGAATAACAATTACACCACGACGTGGAGACGGTAAGCCGTACGTACGCACATATGGTGACATGTCATTCAAATGATGGGTAGAATACTGAATATGGTTGTTCCATATTTATAATAACATCACAGTATATAGAAGTTACTGGAGTTATAATTTTAGAATTGAAATAATTAACAAAGAGGGAGTGGAAGAAGAAAGAAACTTGAAAGAGGGTGGTGAAAATGTTACCTCTTCTTCGGGTTCTTCTTTTGATTTGATCAAAAGGACTCATTAGGATGGCTTTCTGACTAAAGTAAAGCTTCTAGGATGAAGGGAGAGAAGTTGGTAGAGTATTTGGGCAGAGTTTGGCCGAACCAAAAGGCTTGAAAGTGTGAATAAGGTGGTAGAGGTGGGGGCCTTTTATAAGAGGAGAGGAGGGGCTCTTTTGGAAAGATTGAAATGTTACATTATTATACAATGATTTTCGGATTCTAAAGGTCCCACACTTATATAATTAGTGGATATGGTGATAAGGGTTTTAAATATACCCATCCAATAGTCTTTGGACAAGTGTAATCCTAGGATTTTACATTATCTTTTCATTTTATTAAAATCGTTAAATAATGAGGTCATCACTGCATCATAATGATGTCATAAATACTTTAATTTATTTAATGTATAAAAATTATAAGAAAAATACTATGATGTAGGAAATCGTTTTATCTTTCTAATGAATATTTATAGTCAAAATTTGACTTGTGTAACCCCACTTAAAAACTGTTTTAGTAAAACAACTCATGTTTATGTCAATTTAATTTTAACATTAAATAAATATATATTAATGTCATTTTCCATCCAAAGTGGATCCATGGGGTCCCCAAGTTGACCCATGGGTTGTCTTGGTCGGCCATGACTCATTCAATAGGAGTATGACAAGTGTCAAGATCATCTCATATTATTAAAACATTATTTTTACCTTAAACTACACTAATTACCTCTAATCGCGATTAAGAACTTAAAAGTTACTATTCACCAAAAAATTATTTTAATCTCATTGAACCACATTTTACTTCATAATGACAACCATGTATGTCGGATTTTTGAAAATCAAATCACAGAAGTGGTAATATTTCATTTAAACAAAAAATCAGTTATTTAACTACCACTTAGTAGTTTCACCATTCATCAAAAATCGAAGTTTTTCAAAACAATGCCAAAATTTCACCATAAGCTATAATTGATATTCCAAATTCAAAAATGATGCCTATTTTACAAAATTCCAAACATATAAGTTGCATTAATTAATTTTATAATTAATTCCCGTTGTCACAACAATAGCGTGTTTTTAAGAAACAATTTATATCAAAAGATTGGCAATTGTTTATGTCCAATTTCAATGATAAATTAATTCTAATGACCACCATTGGATAAAATGGTAAAAATATATTCTAATTATACTTTTAAACCACTAAATAGTATAATTTATCACTATAAATTATTTTGATTTAAAAAGTTGTTTCTATGTAATTTTCACTATTCCTAAAAAATTGGATGTTCTCAGAAAATTAAAAAAAAATCAACTTTGGATAATTTCGATATTACGAATTCAAAAATGAAGTCCATTTTGAAATATAAAATTTATATAATTTTAAAAAGTGGTTATTACTATTCAAAACGGCTACTTTGATTCGTCGCGGTGTTTTAGAACTCGAAGTTGCGTACAATGCAAGCTATTGCATTATTGAATGAGAAGCGTATCGTGGAAGCTCGGGGTGTTACACAGTAGGGACCCCGATACCCTCAAGGTCTCACAAAATCCAACAAGGATAAACAAAAAATCACGAAATCAACAGATAACCATTACTTAGGTATATGCCCATACATATACCTAAGAAATATAGTAACCCATCTCAATCATGAGGAAAACACAAAAGTCCATGACTCAGCTCAAACCATGATTTTTATTATCAAAAAGACATCTACTGGAGAACTCCTCCTCTGTCGAGTAACGTGGTCATGTTGTGACTCCAAGGCGCTTCTCACTAACCTTGGACTGCTGAGGTACTCCTCCAGTCGAGTACTGCGGTCTGCTGCCAACTACCAGGCGCTCCTCTGTTGTGGGTCTGCAGCCAACTACCAGGTGCCCCCCCTAATAGCCTGCAAAAGTTATCCCCCTATCGAGTAACCTGAGTCTGCCACAAAATTCCTCGTGCTCCTCCGCCATGGGTCTGTTGCCAACTACCAGGTGCTCCCCAATGGGCTAGTCGAATCACTCCGAGTCGAAACAGTCAAGCAGTCATCAGGCCTGTCAGCTACTAGGTCTCCACACTCTGTCTGCACGTCGGTGGATGGATCTATTCCATGATCCACTGGGAAAAAATACAACTGTTTCGAAGTGCCAGGATGAAGTATCTCAAAGGTCTACCACAACATTGAGGTCTCAATTCAACAGATGACACGTCAATCAGATTCACGGTTTGTGAGTTATTGGAATTTCTGTCCTAGGGGCCCAGTTGGATTTAGGTTTAATCCAACCCAACCACAACCCAAATACGTTCAAACTTCTAGTGGGGTATGAAAAGAGAAACATCTCGGTCCAAGATTTCCGTCATCATAGATGGTTCGTTGATCAGACAGTCGTAGCCCATGTTATGGACGAAAAGGTGAATTCGGGTCAACGGGTCCGAACTAGGGTTCGACCAGGTCCGCGGGTCCGACTCGGCCTGGGGGGTGGCCTGGCCCAAGGGGGAGGCATGAACCGTTCTAGGTCCGGCCCACGCTGGGTCTGGCCCACATTGGGTCCGGCCCAGCAACCCGCGTGGCCTGGCTGGCGGCCCGTGTGGCCGGGTTGGCCAACGGATTTCGGTGCCCTACGGGGCCTTCCCTTGCCATGTGAGAGGGGGGAGGGGGGGGGGGGGGGTTTCGTGCCCCTTGACTCCTGAAAGAAACCAGCGCAAGGTGCTAGTTCGGTAACATGTGGGACTCAGGGGAGGGGGGGTCCTGCCTTGTCCGGCTGGTTGAGTGGCCAGCCAACCTCCTCTGCTCCTCCGTCATGGCCTACCATGGCCATGTCACTTCTCCTCCATGTGACGTGATAGAGCCGCGCCCCTCCACCGCGGCCTGAGTGGTTGCGGATCCCTTCTTCCACGCGGCGCGACATCACAGCACCCCTCCGATGGCCTTGTGGATGCTCATGTGTAACATCGCGGCAAGGGGCCGCGTCCTTTTTCTTTCTGCGACATGATGGCGTTGTGCCCTTCCGGCAACCCGGCAGCCCTACACTGCCAGTTTCTTCACGGCCAGCCCGATGCTAGCCATTGTTGCTCTACTGCAATCGTCAACAAGTGAGGAAAAATGAAGGGGGAGGGTCAGGCTGTGTTCGTGTGGCCCGAGCCCTCCATGTTATGGTGATATCGATCAGCAAAACATTACCCAAGATTGAACGATGTAGAATGGAACAAAATTAATTCAAATCCCCTACATCATATGGTTGTTCATTGACGATGACACGGAAAGGCGGATGTTGATTTGTTGATGTTGAAAATTAAGAAGCTGAGGATGGTTTCGTCGACATTCTTCATGGACGGTGCTCCCTCCTTTGTTCTGACTGATGAAGGAAGAAGGTTTTTTTCGATCTTCGGTGGTCGTTCATCATTGCAGAGTTCTTTCTTCCTTGGCGTTCTACCTCCTAGAGCTCCTCAATTCTCCCTTCCAACAAAAGGATGATGCCAACCAAATGAAATAATAGATTATCTATTATTTTATTTGTTGACATGAATTCAAAATTTTGAATTTAATTAAATGAGTTAACTAACGTAATTAATGGGTTGGAGTTCTCTCAATTAATTAGTGGGGAAGGTCAAGAGCTTTCTCCACTTAAATGGAGAGTTAATGGGGTTAAAAGCTCGGGTGGTCCCCACTAAAATTTATCCTCCCAAGGGAGGTTATGTTCGGGTGGGCCCCACCACCATGACCTCTCATGGGTGGTTATGGTGTGGTGGCTCCCACTCCCAACCTCCACATGGAGGTTTTAACCACCAAATAATAATAAGCCACACACATTATTTTTAATTTATTTATTCTTTAAAACCCCAAAACTAACTTTCATTCTCGACCAACTACCTTTGAGGTGAATGTCTTATTAAGCGAATACTGGCACTGTGGGTTCAACGGTGCCCTATGATTTTAATTTCGAGCACCAGTTAAAAAGTTATAAAAAATCTATCTTACGTTTACTAAACATTCCCGAACAAAACAGCAGAAATTGATTCTGGGTACACCGGGTCTCGGAATCAAGCGTCGTAAATTTTCACAGACTCATAAAATTTACCTGTAATTTAAAAAAAATCAATGGAAATTATGGGTCATTAAATTCTCCTCACCTCAGGGATTTACATCCCCATAATCTACAAATCAAACTATGGGAACAAATGGGGGTATTGAGCACACATCTGAGCCTCCCGCTCCCATGTTCCCTCCTGGAGGTTCCCGTGCTGCCAGCGAACATGCACCAGGGGTATCGACCATCCACATAGGACCCACTTCTTTTGGTCCTCAATATCCAATGGAAACTCTGTAAAAGTCACCCCATCGTTGATGTCCATCTCTCCATGGTCAATGATGTGGTAAGGGGCATGCACGTATCTCCTCAGATGAGATATGTGGAAGACGGCATGCACTCGGTGCAACTGAGGGGGAAGAGCTATGCGGTAAGACGCCTTGCCTTCTCTACTGAGTACCTAGAATGGTTCGGTGAATCTCGAAGATAACTTGCCACCTCGGCCAAATCTCCATAGACCTCGTCGAGGTGGGAACCGTAAAAAGATGTGGTCTCCATCCTCGAACTCCAGAGGTCTCTGTCTCCTGTCAGCCTAGGACTTCTGCATGCTCTGTGCCATCTTCATCCACTCCTAGATGATCTGCACCTTCTTTGTAGTAGCTTGTATCATCTCTGGATTAACTAGTGTTGACTCCCCAGGGTCCGTCCAACACAAGGGTGATCTACAAGGTTGCCTGTACAATGCCTCAAAAGGTGTCATCCCTATGGTGGAGTGACAACTGTTGTTGTAGGAAAACTCTACCAAAGGCAAGTGGTCATACTAGCTACAATCGAAGTTGAGGAAACATGCACAAATAATGTCCTCGAGGGTCTGAATGGTCCGCTCGGTCTGACCATCTGTATGAGGATGGAAGGCAGTGCTCAAGCAAAGTTGTGTCCTGAAATCTTCCGGAAACAACTTCCATAGTCGCGAAGTAAACCCTGCATTACGGTAGGATATAATAGAGGAAGGAACTCAATGTAGTCACACAATCTCTTGCACATAGAGGAGTCCCAAGATCTCTCTTGAACCCTGCTCTCTGATCGGTAGGAAGTGGCCCGACTTGGTGATTTGGTCAACGATCACCCAAATCGAGTAGTGAACAATTAGTGTATGTGGAAGACCCTTCACTAAGTCCATGGATATCCCACACCACATCCACTCTGGGACCTCTAAAAGATGAACCAAGCCTGCTAGTACCTAGTGCTTAGCCTTCACTTGCTGACAAGTGAGGCACCGTGAGACAAACTGTACTACATCCTTCTTAATACTTGGCCACCAGTGTTGTCGTCGATGGTCCTAGAACATCTTCCCCACTCATGGATATAATGCTAGAGGGGACGTGTGGAGCTCCATCAACACTTCCTCCTGATGTGACATTGGTACCAATGTACGTCCTCTGAAGAGGATGATGTGCTCCCCACCTTTAGAAAATCCATCAGGTGAATGCCCTATGGATATCTGAGCACATCGTGTCTCGCAGTCAGCATCCCCATGCTGCACCTCCATGAATCACTAAAGAAGTGTGAGTGTGACCGTAAGAAACTATTGGAATGCTGGTCCATCTCTATCCACAAAGGATATTTGTAGGGTGGCCAGATGCTCGGTCGCCTCTCCTAGTAGCTGTATACCAGATATCCTGCTGAGAGAATCTGCTACAACGTTCCCCTTCCCAGGATTATAGACTATATCAAAGTCATATTCCTGGAGGAACTCGAGCCATCACCGCTGTCTTAGGTTGAATTCCTTCTGAGAGAAGATATAACTAAGACTCTTGTGATCAGAGTACACGATAAATCTCTCGCCCAGCAGATAATGTCGCCACATATTCAAGGAGAAAACCACTACCGCTAACACAAGTTCATGGTTAGTATAGTTCTTCTTGTGATGTATTAGCTGCCGAGAACCATAAGAAATCACTACTCGCTCCTAGATCAAGAAACACGCAAGTTCGATCTCTGATAAGTCCTAGTAAACTATGTACCCTCCACCTTCCTCTGGAAGCCTCAAAATGGGGGCACTAGGTAGCCCCTTCCTCATCTCCTAAAATCCCTGCTAGCATCTCCCCGACCACACTAAGGGTTTCCCCTTCTTCATCAAGGCTGATAGTGGTGATGCAACTTTGGAGAAGTCTACAATGATCCTCCAATAGTATCTAGCCATACCCAGGAAACTCTGTACCTTTGTCACACTTCTGGGTGGCTCCCAAGAAAGTACCGCCTCAATCTTTGCTGGATCCATTGCAACTCCAGCCTCCAAGATGAAGTGTCCCAAGAAGTGAACCTCTCGAATCCAAAACTAGAACTTCGAGAGCTTACCATAAAGATGGTACTCTCAGAGTGTGTCCAGTAGTACCTTCAAATTGTAGGCATGCTCCTCCTCAGTAGTCGAGTAGATCAGAATGACATCGATGAATACAACAACAACGAGATCGTGGAATGGATGGAAGATCATGTTCATGAGTCTCATGAACACCACTGGAGTGTTGGTTACGCCAATGGTAATAACCAAGAACTCGTAGTGGCTGTACTGGCACCTGAAGGAAATCTTCGACACATACTCATCTCGAACACTGAGCTGGTCATAACCTGATCTGAGGTCTAACTTCGAGAACCTCCGTGCTCCCTTCATCTGATCAAAGAGGTCATCAATCCATGGGAGTGGGTACTTTTTCATTACAGTCACCTGGTTCAGGAGAAGGTAGTCAACAAAAAGCCTCATGCTCCCATCCTCCTACTTGGCGAACAGAATCGGGGCTACCCAGGGAGAAACACTTGTCTGGATGAATCCCTTCCCCTGTAAGTCCTCAAGATGTACCCTATTCTCGCGAAGCTCAGCGGGAGCCATATGATATGCTTGAGTAGATATCGGTGTCATCCTGGGGTACATGTCAATGTAGAAGTCCACCTCTCTGTGAGGAGGTAGTCCTGGAACACCGTTAGGGAAAACATCCGCATACTGGTCCACCACTACAGGATAAGTTAGACTCTCTACATAAACTGCTTTGAGGGTAAGGTAAGACAAATGGTGAGTTATTGGCTGCACCCTCCTCCGAGTATGTCCATTTGGTGCTGAAAAGGTTCCCTTCTCACCAGTGAAGGTAAACTAGGTCCCATCCATGTGGACACATCACACTTTTCATCTAATACAGTCAATTTTAGCATGGACTGTAGATAGCCATTCCATACCCAAGATGATGTTGTAAGGCCACAATGCCACTACTAGGAGATCCCATCTAAAGCTCTTGCCACCTAATGTAATCTCGCACTGCTGGAACCAGTTCGTAATCGTCAAATTTTCTCTCGTATGAGTCTCTAGTTGTAAGGATATAACTAAGGGCTCCTTAAGAATCTCTGACCTCCGAACGAGGGATTTGGAAATGAAATAGTGACTGGAACCTATGTCTATAAGAACTGTAGCTATGGTGGAGTATACACATATCATACCTCAAATCATCTCTGGAGCACCATGATCATAAGACTATGCTGCCTGGATTTGAGCTCTCCCCTGTCCACCTGCCCCCTACGGTCGGGGTGGACCTCCTGGTGGTGGTGGTGGTAACACCTCATAACGTCATCCACCACCAGTTGCACATCTAGCTACTCTGCCACATCCTCCTCCTCCCTACGGACCAGCTCGATCGAACCTCTACCTATTTCTAGCTGGTCCCTCAACTGTCTGTTGATCATTGGTTTATTGGGTCTGATAGACAAGATCCATGTGACCATGCCCGCCGCATGAGTAACATTGTCTGCTCTTGGCATGTCTGGCTGTATCTCCACTCTGGGTGCCCCGCACAACCGATCCCGAGTCATGCGGTCGACCACCTATAGGTATGGTCCTCTTGGAACTTTGCGACATCTGTCTACTGCCAGCTGCATAAGACTCCACTGTGTGTCAGCTAGTGGTGGGTCTCTCTACTAGAGAATACTCAGCAATGAATCTCTCCACTTAGAGGGATCTATCTAGCACCCTCGCCTGCATTAGGATGCTGAGTGAGATCATCGATTCTCTGATCTCTTTTCTATGCCCCTTCTCGAAGGTTCGGGCCCTAGAGAATGGGTCCCATACCATATTCGAGGAGTAGTGTGACAGGTTGGTGAACCTCACTGAGTATTGTGCAACTATCATGCTACCCTTCTGTATATGAAGTAGCTCCTATATCCGCACCACTCGAAGGGTGTTTGGGACAAACTCTGCTAGAAATAGGCTCTCGAAGTCTGCCCATAGTAGCGTCGCCTCGTCATGCACCTGGAGAATCAGGATTCACCAACTACCTGCTGCTTCTTGAAGTGGGCTGGTAGCAAGGATCACCATGAAGTCTCCTGGTTTCCCTAATAGCCTGATAACTCTCCAAACAGCCTCTAGCCAATCCTTAGCTGCATGTTTGTCCATATCTCCCCTAAACCTGGGTGGAATCTGGCGTTGGAACTCATGCAATGCGCTCAAGTGGCAAGCATCATCTGCTGCTGGGGCTGGTGGCATCGGTGGCCCACCGTGGAGTGGTACCACTCGTGCCTCCGCTAGGAAAGGGCCCTGCACCGAGGCCTCATCGCTCGGTGGGATATTAGTACGTATGAATCTCGGGGCTCTTACTGGTCGTCTGCGAGGAGGCTTCTCAAACGAAATAGATGTCACACGGTCAAAATATTTAACCTAGTGACCAGACCTAGTTGAGCAAAATTAAAGAAAACTTTTTAAAACACACACACAATCATTGTTTTCATCACTGAGTCGGAAATCAGTAGTCAGGGTCCTGGTGTATGGATACATCGGCCGCCCACACCAACACTGGACTCCTTGAACTAGAAACCACACTTAGTACTCATAACACTATTGATTCACAGAAAAGAAAGATCAGAGTTCTAAGTTCTGCAGTAGAACAGACTGCTCTAATACCAATTTTTCATGACTTGTCCCCTGGGGCCCCTATTGTGACTACCCCAATCCCTCATTCCATAGGCCAGGGGCTCAAAACTAACACCAAAGGCGTAAATCCCTAAATTGGGAAGGAATTTCCTTTATAACTATAATCAAATGCAACAGAGAACACAAATGGTAGCAAAACACTAAGTAAAACTAAATACAAAAGAAGTGCTGGAATGTAAAAGGGGCTGGAAATAAAATCCCAACAGGAAAGTACAACTACAACTGAATGCAAGTACAACTGAAGAAAAGTAAAATAGCTAGAGGGTCGTCCTCCGGGGTTTCTACCTAAAGGGTAGGTACAGATGGCCTCCACAGTATTCTCGTCCGTCCGTCAGCTCTGTGTATAGTCACACCGAGTGGTCCACATCTGGGTACAGTCCAGTCGTGCTACTCTCTGCCACAATCAGCTCTGTATGTCATCTGCAACCAACACAATGAGGTGCGGGCATAGCCAGTGTTGGGTTGAGTATAACGATACTCAATAGGGACCCCAAGACCCTCATGGTCTCACAAAATCCAACAAGGATAAACCACAATGTAAGAAATCAAATGATAACCATTACTTAGGTATATTCACATATATATACACAAGGTATCTAGTAACCCATCTCAATTATAAGGAAAACAAAAAATTCATTGCCTCAGCTCAAACCAGGAATTTTTATTTTCGAAACCACGTTTGCTAGAAAAATCCTCATCTGTCGAGTATAGTGGGCCTGTCGTGACTCTGATGTGCTTCTCACTAACCTTGGACTGATGAGGTACTCTTTCTTTCGAGTACCGCGGGTCTACTACCAACTACCAGGCGCTCCTCCACTGTGGTTCTACCGCCAACTAACAAGCGCTCCCTCTAATAGCCTATAGAGGTACTCATCCTGTTGAGTACCATGGGTATGCTGCCAACTACCAGGAACTCCTCCGCTGTGGGTCTACCGGCAACTACCAGGCACTCCACACTGGGTTAGTCGAATCACTCTGAGTCAAGACGATCAAGCAATCATCAGGTCTGTCAGCTACTAGGTCTCCACACTATGTTTTCTCATCGGTGGAAGGATCCGCTCCACAAGCAACTGAGAAAAACTAAAACTATCTCAAAGTGACATGAAGAAGTATCTCAAAGTTCTTCCACATCATAGGGGTCTCAATGGAACAGACGACACGTCAATCAGAGTCCCAGTCAGTGGGTTATTGGCATTTCCGTCCAGGGGGCCTGGTTGGATTTAGGTTTAATCCAACCCGACCATACACTAACAGAGTCCAAAAATCAAGTGCGGTATGTAAAATGAACCGTCGCGCTCCAATATTTCTGTCACCAGAGATGGTTTGTCGATTGAACACTCGTATCCAAAGTTATGGTTGAAAATGTGAATTTGGGTCAATGGGTCTGGACTAGGGTCCAACCCGGCCTGCAGGTCCGACACAGCCTGATGGGGGGAGGCCCGGCCTAAGTGGGTGGCTGGGCCGATGCTGGGCCGGGCCGATGCTGGGTCCGGCTTGTGCTGGGTTCGGCTCGCGCAAGGTTCGCCCCGACGGCCCGCGTGAGCCGGCGGCCCGCGTGGCCCGGGCGGCGACCCGCGTGGCCCAGTTGGCCAGCGGCTGGCGGCGCCATGAAGGGGCGACCCTAGCCCCGTGAGGGGAGGGAGGAGTCATTCCCCTTATCTCCCAAATAAAACCGGCACAATGTGCTAATTCGGTAACTCGTGGGACCCGGGGGGTGCTGCCTTGTCAGGCTGGCTGAGCGGCCAGCTGGATTGCTCCGCAGGCATCCCGCCCAGTCGGCCGCCTCTGCTCCTCCACTATGGCCTGCCCTGGCCGTGACTCTTCTCCACCACGTGGAGCGACGGCGACGGCGCGGCGCCCCTCCTCCGTGCTCCACGTGGCTTCGACTCCTTTCCTACGCACGACAAGACGACCTCGTGTCCCTCCGGCGACTTGGTGGCTGCCCGTGTGTACCACAGTGGCTAGGGGTCGTGGCCTCTTCTTTTGCGCGGCATGATGGAACTGCACCCTTCCAGCATCCTAGCCACCCCGCGTTGCCGGTTTCTTCATGGCCGGTCAAATGCTGGCTGATGTTGCTCCACCGCGTTCATCAACAAGCGATGAAAAATGAATTTGGAGGGTCGGTCCGTGTTCATGCAGCCCGAGCCCTCCATTTTATGGTGATATCAATTGGAAAAACAATACCTAAGATTGAATGAAATAGAATGGAACAAAATTAATTCAAATCCCCTACCTCGTATCGTTGTTCGTTGATGATGACACAGAAAGGCGGACGTCGATTAGTTGACGTCAAAAATGAAGACGTAGAGGGTGGCGTCGTCGGTGTTCTTCAAGGACAGCGTTGCCTCTTTTGTTCTGGCTGAAGAAGGAAGAATGTTTCCATCAATCTTCGTTGGTCGTTCTTCATTGGAGAGTTCTTCCTTCCTTGGCATTCTACCTCCAAGAGCTCCTCAATTCTCCCTTCAAACAAAACGATGATTCCAACCAAATATAATAATAGATTGTCTATTATTTTCTTTGTTGGCATGAATTCAAAATGTAGAGAATAATTAAATGAGTTAACTCACTTTATTAATGGGGTGGAGTTGGCTCAATCAATTAGTGGGGAAGGTCAAGAGTTTTCTCCTCTTAAATGGAGAGTTAAAGGGGTTAAAAGCTCATGTGGTCCCCACTAAAATTTATCCTCCAAAGGGAGGTTATGTTAGGGTGGGCCCCTCGACCATAACCTCTCATGAGAGGTTAAGTTGTAGTAAACCCCACTCCCAAACTTCCACATGGTGGTTTTAACCACCAAATAAAAAAAATCTACACACATTATTTTTATTTAATTTCCTCTTAAAAACCCCAAAACTAACTTTCAGTCTGGACCAAATGCCGTCGAGATGAAAGTCTTCTTAAGTGAATATCGGCGCTGCGTGTTCAATAGTGACATCAGATTTCAATTTTGAGCACCGGTTCAAAAGATATAGAAACTCACTCGTACGTTTACTGAACATTCCCGAACAAAACATCAAAAAACTTATTCTGGGAACACCGGTCCTCAGAATCAAGTTTCATAAATTTTCACAGACTCATAAAATTCCCATGTATTTAAAAAAAAATCCACAGAAATTTCAGGCCTTTACACCCCACATATCAAATAATAATTACAATTCATTCCTCATATAAAAGGGGTTAAAATAATAAACATTAAAATTTCTATTAAAAACCTTACATATGAAATGATAAAAAATACCCCAATCAATGAATATAATCATAAGACATCTGGGATAAAATTTTCAATGGTAATAAACTTAAAAATCCCCAGCCAAACTGATCATAATGAATCCAGAGATATAATACAGATGGTATTAATACAATATTTCCCCAAGGGATCATGAGTACAAGAATGTGTTAATGTTCTTGATTAATTTAAATACCATAAAAACATCATTAAAACATTCAATATTTAAATGACCTTTTGACCTAAAAAATATTTTTTAAACTAATATTTAAAAATTATTTTGAAAACAATTTTAGTTGAAAATAAAATTTAAAAAATATAAATTATTATTTAAAAAATTGGAAGTTCATGATGGATGTAAATTTCACTCATGCTGTAAATATTAAAACAATGATTTGTTTCACATTTATGGTAATACCCAAAAAATATTTGATTTGAAAAAAAGAATATTAATTTATTTTTTTAAAATGATAATAAGTAATTGTTTTCAATAAAAATCATTTAAAAGGGGTTGAAAACATTTTTGAATGAATTTAATGAAAACATGGTTTTGATGAAAAAGGATATCCGACTGAAGATTCAAATAAATGAATATTTTATAAATAAATCTAAAGTACATTAATTACTGAAGCGAGAAAAAATGGTATTATTAATCTAAATTAATTATGAATAACCTAGGGAAGAAAAATATATATTTTTAAGATATATATAAAAAATAATACCCACTAGTGAAACTAAATGAAAATAAATATGATATAATGACGAGATCATGACTTAAACCCTCACAAAGTTGGTAACTTTGGAATCATAAGTCCCATAAAAGAAATAACATCCATAGAAATTTTGAATAACATAAAGATAAATATAATCATGACATAACATATCAAAAGGCATAGTATATAAAGCTAAAAATGAATAAGTTTTTAATATGGTGAATCTCTCATGGATGTAAATGTGAGACAATAAACCCCTACCTTAGGTATGATTTCATTTGTATGTGTTTGAATGATCTATTATTTAGAGAGACTATTTATTTTTATACCTAATTAACTCTTAGGTGGGATAAATAATAAAAATAAGTATATTAAGATCTGGGAAGGTAATTTTTGATGATAATTGTTAAGGTCTTCTCTTAACCAAAGGATTTTTCATGTCTAAATAGAGGAGGAGAGGAGGTGGCCTTTAATAGGTAGAGGATTTAGCAGACATGAAAAGTTTTTTAAAAAAAATTGATAGCAATATTTTTTATGATGTAGAAATCATCTGAAATGGTTCACTATAAAATATTATAAGTGATATGGTGTGTATATATCCATTCAATGGGAGTTGGATGGAAAATTAATTTCTAATGAAAGGATCTTGAAAGTATAGAATGATTTTTCAGTGAAATTTGACATAAATTTGACCCAATGATTTAAATTAATTAAATTGCAACATAATTGATCTAATAATAATTTATGAGAAATTTAAATTTTATTTTAACTTTTTAAATTTTTTAAATGAAAACATATTTTTCAATAAAAACCATTATTTTTTTCTATTAATTAATAATTATCCTTATGAAAATTTTATCTAAAATTCAGTACATGTTAATTAGGATAATCTTATTTAAAAAATGATGTTAAGTTTTTGGAATAATCATTGTATTAGTTAAAAATTAATTTTAATAAATAATTTCTTAAAACAAGATGAATCTCCTCTTTATAAAACTAAAAATGTTCAAAAATATCTCTTCTTCTTTAATAAATGTTTTGTTTTTATTTCTAATAAATAGTTAACATGGAATTTATTTTATAGGTGAATAAAAAAATAATTTTTATAATTTATTTCTTCCTATTAATATCCTCTAACATAACCACTATGCTATAATGGTCATTTTTAAGTAAAAGTTATTCAATAGAGTATCTCATTTCCTATAAAATCAGTGTTGAGTGCATCACATGCTCTCAAAGAGATTTAATTTATTTAAAACGAAATCCATAGTAAAGTCTTTCTGTGACACAATCTCGTAAAATCATGGGTTTTTATTTCATATATTAAATAGAAGACATCTTTTTAATTTTAAAATCTCATGGAATTTCAAATCCCTAGGAATTATGTAATCTATTTTTAGAAAAGACATTTTATTTTTCTAGAGATATATTTTCCTCAAAATGGTTTATATTGTTTTTAATAGAATATTAGAACTAATTTATGAAACTATTTGAAATTTTATTTGCAAAAAAAAATATTATTTTTTAAATCATCATATCAAAACTCGAATATGGTGTTTTTTTTAGATTGTATGAAATCTTATATTTTTCAATGAATATTGAAAATACATATTATTATCCAAAATGGTATTATATATTAAAATATTTTTCAATTAGATTAATATTTTGGTATATTTTTAAAACAAAACTAGTTCCATTTGAATGAAAAAATACAATTTTATTCTATAAAATTATTTTTATACTTGAATTTAGTATGAAAACGTTTTTGTACAAAGTAAGAAATTTTTCTAAAAATGTAAATTCCATTGTGTTTTTTAAACTTATTTTCAAAATTTTTCATACCACTTATAGGAATTGAATTTTATAAAATTTATTTCTTATTTTTATTCAAGAGATATAAATTTGGTAAGTATGCCCCATTTATTTTTTGCAAATATTAATTATAACCTTGGAAAATTGTATCACCTCAGTAAATCGAAAATCATGTTAATAGAAGTTAATATTAATCAATAAGGCCATAAAATTTCATCTTCATTATTACTTAGAGAATTAAATTTTACATTTATCACCAAAATCTCCAAATTAATTTTTTTAATGGATCCTTTTATAAGAAAATTACCTATATAATATTTTATTCAAAGAATGATACAAAATGGAACTCTGTTAGAATTAAATAAATTATATTTGTTCACAGAGGGACAAAAGAATGTAATGAATAAATATAATTTTATATTTTGTGAATAATGAAATTATATTCATGATGTAATTTTATTTATAAATTTTATTGATCAAATAATAACCTTAAATTATTGTGCCACACTGGTATAATATTTATTCAATTAAAAGTGAAATAAAAAATGATTTAACAATATAAAAATAAATATTATTTCTGTGAGTTATAGTGTTCCAAAAATTTATAGATAAATAAAACATATAATTTATATGAAAAATTATTATTTTATTGTAAAATTTTTGATGTTTTTACGTCAAATTAATTGAATAGTGTTAAATTTGTCATTAGAAAGAATTTATAAAGTAAATATTTTATTGAAATTTTTAAAAGTAAATATAATATTGAAAGTAATTCAGGTGGATATGATTTGATACATAATTTTACTCCATTTAAATTTATTAATGTTTTTTACTATATAAAATTAAAATCTATTAAGAGTGAAATAGATATTACCATAGTTAAAGTCAAAATTGCTTAAGTGAAGGGTAAAAAATGTATGGTTTAAGAAAACAAATAAATCTATATAAAATTTATTGTATGATGGTATTTTAACAACATGATATATTATGTTTGAATCTCTATCATTTTGGAAGAATTTGTTATAGAAAATTCTTTTATAATATTTTAATATTTTATGAAATACAACGAGTCCCCCTCCCCTCAATTATAAAAGGGTATCACTACTTTATCTTGATCACACCACTCTGAGATATACAGTTCCACCATCTCATATAAAAATCGTCTACTTAATTAATTATTTAAATTCTATATGTATTCATCTTCCCAAAAGTCCGACCATAGGCTTCGTAAGAGTATATATAAATAAGTTCTTTAAAAGGAGGGGTAATCGCCTTAACTGATCACCACCATTTCAATTATTGTTTTACCTCATATACATATTTTATATTAATCATAAAATTATAAATTCAGTATAATAAATATATTAACATATTATTATGATTATGAAAACTCCACTATTTAGTCTCTTTATATCTAATGGGATGTGAATGTAGCATTTGTTCGTACTTACGACTTATCATCTCCATGTAGTGATACAATTCATTTCACATCATAATTTATTATGTATTTGTATTCTAATGAGTTTAATCTATATATTTCATACTTATGATATAATTATAATTATGGAATTAAAATATCATATATTTATTCTAACCCTCCACTCTATTGGAAAATAATAACTTCACTCGGTTTTATATGTGGACAACCACTTCCATGATGTTAATTGATTTGTTCATTCATTTCTGTTTTACTTGGTTTGTAATAATGATGTATATACTGAACATATAATAAATATATGATACATTAATGAATCATAAAAGGTTATTTATTCTTTTACATTAACTCATTCCATCCTATGAAAAATGATGACAATGTTAATATGTATGTATGTCCTACCATCAACACGAATGGTGTAACTCATTTTTAATATCTACTTTCATCAATGAATATAGACATGTATATAATTAATATATATTATATTTATATAATTAATAAAATAATGGAGATTATGGAATCATGATCAATATATAAGTGCCAAATTTTTTGAACCAAAACATACATGATAAATGAAGCAGATATCACCCAAAATATTGATTTTAATAAATAATTATTAAAAAATGGGTGAAAAAAGATGACAATTAAATAATATATGGTTTCATATGTATTATTATGGCCATGGAATAAATTTATATTTAATAAATAATTATTTTATTAGAGGATTCAACACGTAGAAGGATGATTGTCCCAAGGTGAGGTATTTTCATCTTAATTTTATTTCTACGAGACACATTACCTATTCAACACTTTTTTTATGTGGTGTATAAATTTTCAATGACTATATTTTATAATGAATCTTATTAAAATAATAGTTATTTTAAAATCCATTTAATTTTAATGATTTCATGGGTATTATTATTGAAATGTTTTCAATGAAGAATAAGTTTTTTGTCGGTATCTCATAGTTTATCAGCATTTCATATGATTATGTCTCCTATGATTGAATATTAAAATCTAAATCTCAGAAAACTCAATAATATTTTTATAATATTTTTATAATATTTTTATTTATAGATAATATATAATTTCATTTTATTTTTCACTCATTATGTACTGAATATAGTGAATGAATGTCTTTAAGGGAAATCAACTTTATCTCACTCTTCTGCCACAAAAAATTTTTCTTCAATATCTATGTTCATCTATTTTTTTTGTAAAGAAGGGTCCACAAATATGTTATGAATTATTAATATAATTTTCAATAAATTTTTTTCTATTTAAATTTTTTTAAAATGAATCTTTTTGGGATTTTTGAGTGGGGTTCTTTTTTAATATTTTAACCAAAATGAGAAGAGATTGTTTTCTTTTTATATATTCATCTTGAATCAAATTTACTATAATAATTATCCCTACAGCTTTTGATTATTACAATTCATGTTTTCATGAATCATTTAAATGAAAATATGTATGTTAATATATTTTTTATTTCTATATTTTCAATAAGTGATTTTAATTAAAAAAGTGTATTTCCACCAGGAAATTTTCAAAGTAATGTTTTAATGATTTTTTCCTTTTATAAAACTATTATTTGATGTTACTTGTGATTTACTAAGGATATGATGATATAATATAATCTTTTTCATTTATATGGATGCTTTTTTTATTCTGATGAATTTTTTAGGAAGGGAGTATATTTTCCCTATTTAATGCATTGATAAAATGTTAATGAAACCCATTACATTTCATGGGTTCCAAAATGATGATTTTTTAATAATATTTTTGCACCCATTTTTTTCTTTTGAATTTTTTATGCATGGTACTAGAATTATGTAGCCCTGCAATACAATATGTGGTGATATATATCTTTGGAGATAATTTGGCCTAAAATAGGTAGTGAAACCTTTTGAGTATGTGACTCTATCCACTATGATTGTTTTGTTATTTAACAATAAATACAAAGATTATTTGGTGGGTGATCAAAATATACTATGATCGAATTGTGATTGAATCCTAATTAATATGTTGATTTTTTTGAGTTAAACCAATCAAATATAATAGTCTTCATGGTGATCATTAAATAAAAATGAAATTATTTCCTATTCTTAACTATATGACATAATTACATATCTTCGTCCAATGATATGCTTTAATGGATCATGTTCTTTGATTCTCTATTTTTTAATGTCATCTGAACTATCAAGAATTAATCTATGACTCGTGATTAGTAAATTTGATGCACAAGGTATGGTATTCATATTTTAATATCATTATTTTACACCCTTATGATCATGTTATTATTATAAAATCATTGATATCTCCCTTGTTTACCCTTGCCAAATATCAGATCACATGATTTATTATGATTCAATTTCCCAGGTTATAATGAAATATTTTAGGAATGATATATATAAGAAGGGTGAATTTTATGAAGAAAACAATGGTATAATCCTCTGAACCTGCTGTTTATGTTTTTCTTTTTCTGATGATACTAATCATATATGATTATATTATAAGGATATTTCCTTAAACATTACATAACATATCTATTTAAACTATATTTCATTTATTTACAATACCAAAGATCATTTAAGTTTAGAGTTTTAAAATCATAAAAAAAATAACTCATACACATCAACCCATAAGCATACAATGTGGGTACCATTAAAACTGTATCCATTTCATTGTAAATATAAATTTTTATCAAATAATAACAACATGATTTCTATGAAATAACATCAAAACATTTAACATTAATTCCTCCATTCTCTTACACATAATTATAACCTGTGGAATGAATTTATATACATGGGATGAGGTCATAATGCTTAGAAAGGGATATAATAAGAAGGAAAGAAACCATTAGTCCTTGAAAACCTATAATCATATGAAATCATTTTCACAAAGGCAAACTTCTCACCCATAAATAATCATATATGTACATTGTGAAACATTATATTTCCATAATTCATAGGAAACATAAATTGTGAATATGGGTATCTGGGGGAATTAATTACATAATTTGTTATCCCTCATAGCTACCTTATGATTTTAACCCCCAAGGCTACCTTACAATGAAACCCTTACTATTACCTTAGTGTGTAACCATTGTTGTTACACATTGAGTAACAATACAATTGAACTCCAACATACACATACATGATGATTTTGTGTGAGATATAGGTCCCACACTTCATCAAAAAAAATTCCTAATATCTAAAAGAAATTTGTAATACTTGAATAATTATATGGAAATATTGCTTTAGAATTTTTTGTAATATAATTTTGTAAGATTACTTTTAAAGGAATGTCCCTTACAAATATCATGTAATTGATGTGAGAATTTATATAATGGAATGATTATGCGTATAAATAAATTTCCATAAAATAAATCATAATATATAAAATAATTATTACACAAATTTTTTATTACCATATAATCAATGAAGTGGAATGATAACCTAAAGAATGGAAATTGTGATAAGAATTACCTTATGTCATGTTTGGCTTACTTGAAACATGCTTAAACCTATTGTATAGTGATAGAAATATTTTCATTTAAATTTTCAAGAAACATGTTTCTGATAATAACACCTTATATGATCATTTTATAACATCATTCCTCCCATTAATTATTCATATTTTGTTCTTTCCATTGTATCAGGTGCGTTATTTACATGATTTCCATGGTCGGTTCATAAAGGATTTCATAGAATAATTGAAGAGAAACTCTTGAAGTTGAATTAATTGGTATTAATATGTTCCAAAAAACATTTTGGATATATGGTATGAAGATGAATCATTAGAAAAATCATTATTGATACTCATTTAGATCTTTTTGGTTGTTCTTAAACTATCATGAACTTGTTTTGTCATATACCTGTAATTCTATGCATATATGTTAATTAGATAACATAAGGGTTGTTATATAAGAAAAATTAAAATATTTTTAAACTGATAAAATGGTTTTAAAATTCATTTTTAAGGATGTAATGAAAATTGAAAACACATCATCCATGATGTTGGTGAATCAGCATAACATAGGTATTGTATTTATAACAGGGGGTGGAGATGAATTAAGTTGGGTATTTTTTCCATAAACATGATAATATCTGGTATATATGAGATTCTAAATTTTTCATTCCTATTGGATAAGTTGGAGGGGAAGTGAGTATAAAATATTAAAATGAATTCCAAAAAGGGCAAGAAAAAGAAATGGGATTCTTACCTCTCGATCTTTTGTCCTTGAGATCCTCTTTAAGGCCATTGGTTTTGGATGTTGGGTGAGACCAATAGGGCTTAGATGTTGGAAGAGAATTTGGAAGGGGATTAGGAATAATTTAGATAATTCTCAATTCTTGAGAGGTGTGAGAGGAAGAGGGGATGAGGGTGGAATTTATAATAGAGGAAAGGAGAGGTTTTCCATTATTTGAATCATTAGGTAATTTTTTTCCCAAGACTACGAATAGTCTTGATTAATTTGACCCAAAATAGTAAAGAGAGAATGTGTATTTGAACCACATGTTCCTAAATCATCAATGATACCCAGATCATTGAATTTAACAAATAATGTATATATATGGTAAATTACCATATATTACTATGTATAAAAAATTCATGAATTTCTGAAAAATTCCAAAAAAATCACCCTAACCATTTGTAAATGTGTAGAATTCAGAAATGAACTCCTATTGAAAATAACTGTCTAAATATTAAAAAATTAATTTTTAAATAAAACCATTTTTTATTCCTAAACTATCAATTTTAAATCAATAATTTATTTTATATCCACTTGATAAATTTATTAGGATCTCATTATCTTACAACCTTGAGAAATTAAAGTAATAATATGTTTTTCTTTTCATAAAGATTAAATTATTATTCATATTAATATTCATAAGTGTTCGTTTCTATTCAACATAAAATAATTTTGGTTCTATTAGACTACAAATAAAATATTGATCAGAACCGTAGATGTCCATTTTTATAAATTCCAAAGATAAATGCAAAAAAATGATGTTTAATGACTTGTTTATAAAAATCTATTTAAAAAAGTTCTATTATATAGAAACTTATTATTTCATGAATTTCATTAACTTTTTTTGTTAAACCTTTGGGTGTTATATTCTCCGCACCTTTATGAAATTTCATCCTCACATCATTTTATTTACATATTAAATAGGTGAGGGTATGTTTCCATAATATAATTGTAAGATTACCATGTTTCTTCATCAACCAAGTTGTTTCTCCACAAAACCCTAACCTAGTAGATTACCTTATTTTTCATTACTTGTTCTCTTAGATCAAGAATCTAAATCGGTTTTTCGTTATAAGAAATTTTCTCTTCCAACTGAACTGCTTTTGGGATCAAAACATGAGATGATTCTGGAAAACAATTTCTGAACATCAAAACATTAAAAACATTGTGTAACTAAGATAATCTTAGTGTAAAATCCATTATGTAGGATATCGGTCCAACATTCTCCAAGACTTCATAAAGAATAATGATCTTTGGATGTAGCTGTCATTTCATACCAAAACAAATAACACTTTTCCATGGTGAGATTTATAAAAATATGACCACCTTCCTATAAATAATTATATTTCATCTTATTATCTACATAACATTTCTGCATGCTTTGATCTGTGCTCATGTGTATCTAGATCATCTTCAGGTTCTTGGCCACTTCATTTACGAATTCTGGTCCCATTAACATCCTTTCCCTATGATGATCCCAAAACTATGTAATCTGACACCACTTCCCATAAAATTCCTCAAAGGGTGTCATCTATATACTAGAATTAAATCTATTATTATATGAAAATTCAGTTAATGAAATATCATGATTCCAAATTCCCTGGTAATCCATTGAACGAGATTAAAGTATTTCATTCAATGTTTGAGTCATTCATTCTGAATGCCCATCTAATGGAGGATGAAAAGTTGTATTGAAATTTATTTCTATCATTAATTACTTCTAAAAGCCATTAAAAAATATAGAAGTGATCCTTGGATCCCATTCAGATATAATGGAACGCTTAAATCCATGTAACCTAAAAATATCTTCTAGGTATAGTCGAGAAAGCTGGTCCAAAGACATAATATCTAGATTTACAATGAAAAGGGAATATTTAGTTAGTCGATCAACAATAACCCAAGTTTCATTTTTACCTTGAGAGTCCTCGGTACCCCAAAATGAATTCCATGGATATATTTTCCCATTTTCACTTTAGAACTGTTAATGGATGAAGCATTAAAGTTAGTAACAGCCACCCTTCATTAACAAGTTGACATTTCTTAACATTTCACAGTAAAATATGAAATATCTCTTTTCATTCCATCTCACCATTAATTATCCCAATGGTCTTTGTACATCATTCTACTTCCAGGATGAACTGAAAAAGAAGAACTATGAGCTTCATAAAACCTCTCTTTCTTTAGCTGAGAATCACAAGGCATATACTATCTTTTTAAAAATCTCAAAACACAAAATTTATCAATGTTAAATTCTTGGAACATAACTAATTTTACCAATTTTACCATTTTCTATATCTCCTTTTCTACCTTTTGTGCTTTCTTAATTTTCTCTGACAAATATTACTACACTAAAATCCGAAAAAAATAGAGGAACATCCAATACCAAAAAATTCCATGAAAAAATTCCTAAAATCATTATTCAAGGGTTCATGTTCCAATAATAACATGCTTAACAATGCATGATTTTTTTTAATCAAGGAATATACCACATTGTTTTCATTTCTCGGATGGTTATTGATCGTGCCATCATATTATGTAATCAATTCAAGCCTTATTCTCTACCTCATATTTAATTCCTCTTTAGTAATTATATACTTTAGGCTTTTTTATTTAGTATACATTTCACATTTGGATCTAAATAAATGATTCTTGATAATCATCAAAGAAAATACCACAGCTAATAATTCAAAATAATGTGTGGGATAATTTAACTCTTGATGGATAAGAGATTTCCTAATCATTCTGCATTAGAACACAACCTATCCCATTCAATGAAGTATTATTATATATGAAAAAAACCACAATTTCTTATAGGTAGGTCCAAAACTGGATATTTCACCAATCTCTTCTTATATTCTAGAAAACAAACTTCAAATTCTTTTATCCAATCAAATTTACCCATTATGTTTTAACTTAGTATGTAGGCTAGATAATCGTGAATTTTTTTAACAAACCACTGGTAATAACTAGCTAATCAAAGAAAACTACAAATATCGATAATATCTATAGGTCTGAAAAATTCATAAACAATTCTAGTAATGGTAAGATCAACTATTCTTCCATACTTAATTAAAATATTCTCATGAGAAGAAATATTTTTCAAAAAAAAGTCACACTTTCTAAATTTTTCATATAATTTATTTTCATATGAGGTTTGAGAAATAACTTTTAGATGTTTTTATGATCCTATTTAATTTTAGAATAAATTCAATATGGTCATTAAAAAAACAACCACAGTCTTATCCTATAATTCATGATATATTTTATTAATAATATCATTTAATACAATTGGTGAATTAGATAACCCAAATGGAATGATAAAAAATTCAAAATGACCATATCTAGTTTGAAAAGATGTTTTTTGAATGTCATACTCCCTCACCTTCAGATGATGGTACCTGGATCTCAATTAAATCTTGATAAAATACTGAGCACCCTATAGCTGATAAAACAAGTCATCGATGTGTAGAAAATGATACTTATTCATAACAATAATCTTAATCAAGGCTCTATAATCAATGCAATGTTTCATTGAACCATCATTATTTTTAATGAACCAAACCGGAGCTCCCCATAGAATAGTGCTGGGATAAATGAATCTTTTATCAAGAAACACATGCAATTGTTTTTTCAATTTAAGACATTCTATATGAGAAATTTAATAAGGGGGTTTTCAAATTGTCTTAGAATCCAGTACTAATTCAACTATGAATTGATTTTCCCAATTTGGGATAACAATGGGTTAATCATTAGGAAAAATCTCACAGTATTCCTTTACCACTACCACACCATTAAATTGAATAGTTTTCTGGTTTTATACTATAAGAACAAGATATCTTTATTTTCCATCATTCAATAGTTTCTCATTTTCCAGATATGTAATCAATTATATGGGTTTATTCTTGTATATAAAATAAAACTCATTTTAAAAAACAACTTCTTTAGCTCTACAACAAAAATCCAATCAATACCCACAATGATAATAAACCCTAATAATAGAAGACAACATGGTTTTTAGGTAATTTATTTCTATATACCACAATAGAAATATTCTTATAATTCTTCATTGATTTAATAATTCCCATTTGTGTTTTAATATCACATTCTAGTCTCATTTGTTGAGGTTATATTTCTAATGTACTAGAAAATTGATCAGAAATTATGGAATGTGTAGACCCTATATAAAAGAAAACATTAGTAAAATCAGACTAGACAATCAAGGTACCTAATACAACTTCATTGGATGGCCGAACATCTACTTATTTTGTCGCAAAGGATCTCACTACTATTGTTTTCTTATATTTTGGTTGCATTTGATCACTAAAATCATTCTTTGGGATGGAATTGGCATAATGACCAATCTCTCTACATTGGGAAGAATTTATAGTTTTTTTGTCAGGATTAATCTCATGATGATTATCAATAAAATCTTATCACATATTTCGAATCATACCACAACAAAAAAATAAAACTTCTTTGTTACGGTATGGAGTTTCCAAGGTTATTTTTACCACACTTCTCACAATATGAAGAATAAACTTTCTTACCATTATATTTCCTTGATTGATTCTTACCCCTCACTTTCCATATGAACTTCTTCATCTCCTTGTTCTTAAAGTACATGTGATCATAAAGGAACTCTATTTCTACCACCTTTGAAAATTATAAATGTTTATAATCAATTTTAAATTCTATAGAGGCTAATACCCTTCAATATCATAACTTCAATCTTCAGTAAAAACAATGTTGATTTTGCAATCAAGATCAATAATAATATTTCTAGTATACATTGCCTGTAAGGTGGAGTTTGATTCAGGAACAGACATTGAATCCTTCTACCTTTTCCTCAATTAGATGAATTTTATCTATATCCTTATTTGAAACACCTTAAGGAAATATTTTAAAAAAACGACTTTTAAATTCATCATATTATATGGCATTAATATCCTCTAAATCCCTGATATTAATTACTGTTGACGAAAAATAATTAGATTCACATAGAAAATGATAAATGGAAAGACTATCATCTTGATTATCTGAACATCCAGTAACATTGTATATCATTTTATGGGTGTTAATCCATTTTTCAGCCACAACTGGGTATGATGACTCATAAAAATAGGAGGATGTTGCATCATAAAATATTCCACTAACATCAAGTTCCTTTGTGGAGTATTTGGCTGTTTTTTCATGGATGACATCACCATTTATTTCTTATGTAAATTGAGCCATTACTATCACAAAATGCGTGGTTCTAATTCCCACCATTTTCGATTGCGGATTCAGAAAGATATCAGCCTCTCAGTTCCTTTTAACTTCAACTTTCCTATTTCATCTGTGAAAAATAATTCTAAATAGACTTATATAAGATGATGAAACATGGTAATAATTAATTTTTTTATCATTTCAGAATATACAAATGGTAATGATCATTTATGGTATTCTATTAACATCATCCTAATTTTAATGTTATACAAAACATGCAATGATACGAACTATAAGACCATGACCTTAAACATTACATAATCTGGCTATCTCAATAAGGTTTCACTTCTTTACAATATCCATGATCTTTTCAGTTTAGAGTTTTAGAATATTATGAAAAACACATAAATATCAACCCATAAGCATAAATAGTGGGTACCAGTAAACCAATGTCCATTTCTTCCAAAACCTAAAATTTTAATACAAAACAACAACATGATTTCATTGAAAAAATTAATAACATTTAACATGACTTATTTATTTATCATGCACATCCTAATCTCCCATGGAATGAATTTAAAAACATGTTATAAGAAGAAAAATCATAGTAAGGGATATAAAAACAAGGAAATAAACCATTACTCCATGAAAACATATAAACATATGAAATCATTTTCACAAATACATACTTATCACCCATAATGAATCATATAATTTGTGATACATGAGATTTCCCTAAATAATAAGAAACATAAAAACATAATAATTATATATTGGGGAATTAAATAGTTAATTGTTTATCCCTCATATATAAATTATGATTTGTAACCCTCACGACTACCTTACAATGTAACCCACACAGATACTGTCTAGTGGAACGATCATAGTTACACTTGGAGTAACCATATGACTGACCTACAACATGAACATAAACAATGAATTATAGGGAGATATAGGTCTCACCATTCATCATAAATAATTACCATGATCTACAACATAATCATAATACATTAATAATTGAATAAAAATATTTCTTTTGAATTTTTTAAAATAGAATTTTAAAAGATGAAATTTAAAAGAATGTCCCATAAAAATATCATATCATTGAATTAATAAATAATCGAACAAAATGATTATTTTTATACACTATAAATCCAAATAAAAAATAATATTAAATAAATTAATTAAAAAATATTCTTAATACCAAATAATCAGTGAATTGGAAGGATAACCTAATTAATAGAAATTGGGTTAAGAATTACCTTAACTCTGGTTTTTCTTACTTGAAACATATTTAAACCCACTGAATAATTATTTTAAGAGTGTTAATAATATTTATAATAAACATATTTATGTTTAAAATTCCTCGTATGAAAATTTTATTACATCATTCCACCAATTAATTAAAAATACATTGTTCATTCCATTATTTCAGTTGTGTTCTTTAAAAGATTTCCAATGACGGGTCGTAACATATTACCTTGTAGGATGGAAGAAAAACACTAGAGGTGAAAAAATGGAATTAATATTTTTACACAATATTAAACAAATAAATAAATCATTTTGGTTATATGGTATGGGGATAAATCATTAGATAAATCACTAGTGATACTCTTTTAGATCAATTTGGTAGTTCTTTGATTATCATGAACATATTTCATCATACAAAATTAATATTATTATTTTATATTAATTTTAGAATATATGAGAAGTTATATCATACACACTAAAATCTATTTCAACTACTCAAATGGGTTTATAACTAGTTTTTAAGGATATAATGGAAATTGAAAACACATTGTCCACAATGTTGGTAAATCGGCACAACACGGATGGTGTATTTATTAGAGTGGGAAGAGATGAACTAAGTTGATTAATTTCCCTCTAAAAATGATAAATTCCATAATATAAGATATTATGGAGCATTCATGGATGTTGGATAAGTTGGAGGGGGAGAGTGTATAAAAAAATAAAATTACTTGGAAAAAACACAATAAAATGAAAAGGATTCTTACCTCTAGTTATCGTCTCCTTGAGATCCTCCTTAAGGCCTTTGGTTTATGCCTCTTGGTGTGAACTGTAGGTCATGGACGTGGAAATGGAATTGGGAAAGGAATTTGGGTGAAATTGGTCAATTGTTGAAGCATGAGAGGTGTGAGAGGAAGAGGGGGTGATAGTGGGTTTTATAGTGGAGGAAATTAGGAGCTTTCCATTATTTTAATCATTTGTTTAAATATTTTTCATAGAAATAGGATTATTCATGATTCATGTGACCCTAAATAATTAATATAGCATGTGATTTTGAACCAAGGGTGCGTACATCAACCATTATGCTTGGAATAGTGTATTTAAATGATAACGTATATATATGGTAGTGTATTCTACTATTCAGCAAAAATTTATGAAATTCAGAAAAAATACAAAAAAAATTACCCTAAGAATTTGTCGACATGTAGTATTAAAAACTGATCTCATTTCTTCAAAACTAATTTTCTAAATATGGATGAATAATTTTTTTATATAAAATCATATTTAATTCCAAAAATAAATAACTTAATCTATAACTAATTTTATATCACCAGGAAATATTAATCAAAAGCTCATAATCTTATAACCTAAAGAAAATAAAATAATAATATGATTTCATATTCATCAGGGTCATATTACTATTCATATTACTATTTAGAAGGGTTTTTACTATTCACAGGAAAATAATGTTGGTTCAATCAGACACTAAATAACTTTCTGATCGAAACCGTTGATGTCAGTTTTTCCAAATTCAAAACATTGAAGTGGAAAAATAATCATTTTCAACATGTTAATAACTATATCCTTAAAAAAGATCCATTATATATGGACTCAATATGTCATGCATTTCATTAAATTTATTTATTAATCCATGGGGTGTTATATCTAACATAGATCATTATGATATATATTGAATATTCTTCTAATAATTTGTAACACCACGAGATTCAAAATGATGAACATCAAGCAAGTTAGTGTATTTAAGAGAAAACAACTAGCATATAACATAATGTAACCCCCTAGACATTATAATATATTTTCTTATTAAAAAATCAATGATTATCTTTTAATAATTAATAAAATAACAATCATTTGGAAAAAAAAGTTATGTTTTATGAGAAATTATATTTTTCTAAATGGAGGTTTTATTGTGCATTGTTCACTAATTTTAAAATAAATTTTCACCACTTTTGGAAAATTTATTTAATAAACGAATAACAATATTTTAAATAATTAAATCAAAATTATATTGGGGTGTATTTTTTGGATTCTTTATGAGAAGATTCATTTTATAATTAATCGTTAAAAACAATATTTTTTTGAAAACTGGCTTTTCATTTAAATCATTAAAATTATTTTTTTAATCTAAATTTTTTTTCATGTAAAATTATTTCAATTATTTGATAATCAATACATTTTAGTTTAGAGTGATGATTTTAATATTGAATTTTGGTATCAAAATATTTCATACTTATGAGAGTTTTCTCTTTAGAAAACTATCTTTTCAACATATTTGTGGGTTTAAATTAAAATTAAAATTTTTCAATTATATGAGTTAAATTTTGAAAAAATGGATTCTGTATTGGTAATGTAACACCATATTATTTTTGATTTATTTTTTAAAAATAATTTTAAATTATTTTATAGCATTCATTTCCCAATACACCAGGATAATCTCTATTCATACATAACAAAAATATAAACTTATGATACACACAAAACAATTTTTGGCTTGTGTTTGAAATAATAAAAAGTTCAATTGATACCTTTCGTTACACATAAGATTGAGTTTTACCAAACTACAACATACTGTTGTTATTATTATTTAATATGATAGTTTTTACCAATCTATTGGAATGTATGTTTTGAATATGATTTATTAAATTGTAAAAACATGGATTACACTTGTTTATATTATGAATTATTTAGTCACCGATTATTTAAAAATAAAAATTAAACCTCTTTAAAAATAGAAGATAACCTTTCTCTTAAAAAATATTTTTATATGCACAACTGTGTTTTATATAAATAATTTAACGAAATCAATTTTGGGGAAATATTTGAATGAAATTTATATATTGGACATTAAATCAAATGTTTATTTTCATATTATATATTTTCTAGCCTTGATATCTGAATAAATCCAATTTTAGGCTTAAAAACACTTTTTTTCTAGTAAACTGTTTTACTACCTTTTAATTGAACACTTTAAAAATAAATTTTCTCAATTTTATAAACTATATTTTAAAAAACAAAAAACCTTTTTAAGGGCATAACATAATAATTATATTAGGATTATATAGAGGATTTTTTATAAAAGACTCATTTTTATATTAATATTGAAAAATAATGAATTTTTATTGAAATTTTTTTTCTTTGAATTATTTATGACAACTGGGTCTCAATGACTACATAGATAACTTGCCTTAACATGGTCATCGAGTCATGGCCTACTAGGGTCCACCAGTTACCCTATAGACATGTGGTCCCCACTCGGGGCCCCCCCACATGGCTGAACAGGTAATCTGACTAATGACTATCCCCAGAGGCCTACACTTGTCCTTTCCAGTATGATTTTTCTTCACTCACACACCTTGGGAAACATCCCAAAAGGTCATCCTTCCTGATCACTACTCCTTCCCACACACGCTTAATTATGGAGTTATAATCAGGTAGGAACTCAAAAAGAAAGGTGATCTGCGTTGACATGAGTCATATCAATTATTCATTTAACCATTTATCATTTGGGGGTGTTACAATCACCCCCCTTTAGAACACAACTCCCTCATTGAGATCCCTACATCTCATCCTAGGAAGTGCAGTGCACTTAAGGATGGGTTCCACCTTTGATACCAAATGTGACATCTGGGTCTTGGTAATAGCCCAAACACTCGGCCTTAACATGGCCGTCGGGTACTGGCTCTCCATGTAACACCCGAGACTTTTATGAGAAATATTTTGTTTTTAAATCATAAAAGGAATCTTTCACTACACACAACACTAGATTGGCTTGGTTTACAAGCAATCACGGCCTTCCTCAACATCCTGCGTCGTACACAGAACCGAGTTTCACAAAACAACGATATGCTATTAAAATATTATTAAAACTAGCCTTTATAAATAGTAATAACCACTTTTTGAAATTTTATAAATTTTATTTATCAAAATGGACTTCATTTTTGGATTCAGAATATCGAAATTATCCTAGGGTGAAATTTTGGTATTTTTCTGAAAACTTTCAATTATTGATGAATAGTGAAACCACTAAGTGGTAGTTAAAAAAACTGAATTATTCATAAAACATAATTTTATCGCTTATGTGAGTGGAATTTCGAAAATCCGAGAGACACGGTTGATGTCAGTAAGTAAATGTGGTTCAATGAGATGAAAATAATTTTTTGGTGAATAGTAACTTTTTACTTTTATTTACCACGGTTAAAAGAAATAGAGCAATTAATGGTAAAAATGATATTATTTTTACCCTAAAACATGTGCTAATTCTATTGGATAAGTGTAATTCAACCAAAAACAATCTTAGGAATAAAATATGACCATTTAGGCCCACTTGGATTAGATTAGGACATTTATTATCAATTTACTTAAAGAAGGGTCAAAATAGTTAAAATCAAAGTTTAATAAGTAAATAATTTTTAATATGAGGTTATACATACGATAAATTAGACTATAAATATTAATTAGAAATCTAAAAATATTTAAAACATAATAGTATTTTATTTATAATTTTTAGACATTATATAATTTAGTTTATTTAAGACACAACAATGATGGAGTAATTATCTTATTAATGAAATATTGACATAATTGATGTTATAAATACCCAAATAAATGTAATTTGAGACTTTTTAGGAATTACACTAATTTTCGAGGTTAATATGACATGTTATTATGGATTTAATTACCTTTTTTTGAACTAATCATTCAGTTATAATTTTCAAAAAAATCAATTACTAAATAGTGTCAAAATTGACATAAAATAGTTTTTAAAAAAATATATTTTATTATTAATTGTTATTTTATTCCAAAAAATCTAAGGTTCGGCCAAATGACTTGGATAAGGTTATTTATATTAATAATAAACAATTTGGGGATCTTTTGGCTTGTTATATTAAGTTTATTAACCTTATAGTGTAAGAACACAAGAAGACACGGTAAAAGTAAAATTATTTAACTTAATGTTAAATCAAAATGATAATGTTAAAATAGGAACCTAAACTTGTCTAAATTCTATTTAATGAGAGGATTTCGACCCATATCTACCTTTTCTTCGAAATAAATCAATTTTGAGCTATTTTAAGCCGAATTTTGTCTTTATAATAAAATAATATTTTTTGTAATTCCAAAGGTGCCCCTCTCCTCCCTTATAAAAGGGTACCTCCCTCCTCTCTTCCTCACACCACATTGAGCCTTCAAGATCGGCCAACCCCTGCCAATTTCTTATCTCCACTTCCCTAGAGACATCTTAGAGGTCCTGGTCTTTTTCAAAGACCAATTTTAGTGCCCTAAAAGGAGGTCTCAAAGAAACTCTTCAAAGAAGAGGTAATGTCCGTTACCAATTCTTTCATCTTTATTTCTTCTTCCACTTATTCTTCTTTAGTTGTTTCATTATGAAGTAATAACATCAGTATCACTCATATACGGATATGTTATTATAAGTATGAAACAACCCTATTTCACCATCTATCCATCCTATGGAAAATGATATCACCGTGCGTGCGTACGTACGGAATACCGTCTCCACGCCGTGATGTAATCTATTTTCCAACACCACCTTACTTTGATGAATATAATGGTGTAAATAATGAATATATATGATTATTGTAAATTGATATAGATTCTGAAATAGTATACATACACTCTAATATAATTCCATGATCATGGGAATGATATCATCGCTCGTGCGTACGTACGGAATACCGTCTCCACTGTGTGATGCAACTCGTTCTACACGATCTTCATTGCATAATGATTATATAAATGAATTGGATGAATGAATATGATATATATTACACTAATACAATTCTAGAAATGAGGTATCTATAACCTAAAAAGAATAATAAGAATTTATTCACCAAAACACGCATAAGAACAAAAAGTAATAAACACCCGAATAACAAGTAGCAATGAAATATTATTAATAATAAGCTACGAATATGACCATATATGATATCATAACAATGATTATGATTCTGGAATATGTCAATGACATTATTTAAATCATTATACAGGAGGATCAGACACTTACAAAGCAAATCAGACCTAAGGTAAGGGAAATATTACAATCTCATTTTTATCCAAGATTGTTTATACTTTGGTATTTACTGGGGTGTATTTTATCATCCACATCCATGATTCCTCGATATGTAATATTGTTTCTATCCACCTACAATTGTTTAAATCCAATTTTACCCTTCGGTGAGTTTTTAGTAAAATATATGAAAGGAATCTTTTGTCGTTTTTCATACGAGGTACTTTTTGACTTTTCCGATAAAAGTACGAGAAGAATGTTTTCTTTTAACTTATACGGCATGAATGGATTTTTAAAACATTATTTCCAAGAAGCTTACCTTACAAGTTTTCATGTTTATTTTTAATCAACTTCTTTTAGTTCAGAATTGTATGACCTGTTAAGAAAGGAAAAGTGTTTTTGATGTAGAAAGGATATTTTCCTCAAGAATGGAGTTCAAGGGTTTTATCAAAATTATTTTCCATCTAAGATAATAAAGGGTTCTGTTTCTATCCCTATTATTACATTGATTTGGTTATGTTGTCATGGAATTATTTTTATGAATTCCTTTATTTTATATGAGTTGTTTTATGATGTCACGATGTTTAAGATTCCCATTTTTATTACATGGGTTATGCTATGATGTATGGTTTATGATTTTATGGCACACATAAGAATGGTATCATTATGAGATGGGTGGGACGTATATCTCCCTACCATGAATTGGGTAAAGATTTTATATCTCATGAGATATACATGGCTGGAATGGCAGGTTATACATGTTCAGTGAAACACGACTGAAACGAGAAGTGAACTCGGTTCAGAAATGGACTTTGTCCACTAAGATAGTCTTGGAAATGAGTCTTGACTAATAAGAAATGATTCTCAATGATTATATGTGTATTTCAAAAAGTTTCATGTTTTATGTTATGTTTATTGGGATTACATTTCACTACCATGATTTATCCAATGTTATGAAATTATGATCTCTTTTGCAGGTTAAGATTTCCAAAATTTATGTTCTTATGTATATGATATGATTGATATTTCATTTGTTTACCCTTACTGAGCATTTTAGCTCACCCTTTTGTATGTTTTATTTCCCCAGTTCAGGAAGAATTCTATTAAGTAGGATATGCCAAAAAGGGACTATAGATATGATGAAATAAATGGGAGGCAAGGTAGATGCTTTATGAACCAGTTGTTTATGCTTTCCAGTTTCTAAAGACACTATACCTATACAGTCCTTTCCTGGTTTTGTTATATGTTGTAATAAGTGTGCTTCAATTTTCAAGTAAAAACACTGTATGTAAAGTATGGGTCGTTATAGTTGGTATCAGAGGAAAGGTATAGTCAACCTTTGGAAACTAGGATGTGAAAGCCTTAGTAAGAAGCCTAAGGATAATTCTAAGCATAGACACAATCTTAGTGTTTTAGAAATGACCATGAATAACATTGGATAAGACCTTAAGTGTGAAATTTTATTCTTGTTTATGTGGTTTCCCTATTATAATTAGTGTTGCTCACACTATTCTTCTTGGTTTTAGTCAATGGATGGAACCCGAAGGAACCGTGTTAATGCGGAATGCGACGGGCAATGCAATGATTGTCCCCCTGAGCAACCAAACATTATGGGAGCTATAATAAAAAATCTTTTAGCCATGCTCACACATCTTTCTCAAGCTATAAATCATGCAGGACATCCAAACGAGCAAAGGAAGTAGCAACATTCTGTTGAATCCTTCATGAGGCAGCGTCCACCTTCTTTCAGCGGGTCTACTGATCCATTAGTTACTGAATAATGGATTAGTACTACTGAAAAGATATTTTCAGTTCTTCAATGTTCTGAACATGATAAATTCATCGTAGCAGTGTATCGTTTGGAAGGAGATGCTGATCAATGGTGGAATCTTATAAAGAATACGAGGCAAAGAGATGAAATTGAGTCCATGGAATGGGACGAGTTCAAGAACTTATTTTTCAATAAGTACTTCCCTCATATTCTCCGAACAATGATGGAGAAAGAGTTTCATGAACTGAAGCAAAAGAATGATGAATCTTTTGGTACCTATGAAGCAATGTTTAAAAGACTTGCAAGGTACACTTCTGGTATTATTAGCCAACCTGAGAGTAAGATCGATCGATTCATTAGTGGCCTAAAACCAAGTCTTCGAAGGGCGTTAGCCATAAGGAACTTCAATAGATATGAGGAAATCGTTCGATGTGCTCTCAAAGTCGAGATGGAGATTGGAGTAACCCATCAGTCATATGGGTTTGATAAGAAGAGGAAAATGGAATTCAAAGGAAAATCTAAAGAGCACACTAAAAAGAAGATGAGCTTTCCCTTATGCTCAATGTGTGGAAAGAAACATGGATGGAGTTGTCTTAAAGGGACAAGTAAATGTTTCAAACATGGAAAGGAAGGTCATCGGGCATTTGAATTCTGCAATGATGGGAAGAAGATGTCTAATGATGCAAACAAAGGAAGGGATTCACAGAATGAACCTACTACACTTCAATGTTTCAAGTTCAAGGAGATGGGGAATTATGCCAATAAATTCCCTAATACAAGGGTTGTTGATGACGATCGACATCAACAAAATCATAAGGCTAAAGAAAAAGGAATGTCACATGAAATTTCTATCAACGATGTGGAGTATGATAACGATGTGGTGAAAGGTACACTTACCATCCACTCTAAAGTAGCAAATGTTTTATTTGACTCTGGATACACCCACTCTTTTATTTCTAATGATTTTTAAGGGTATCACCATATTACCTCAACAATTAGATGTTGAGTAAGCTATGACAACACCTAATGGCACAACAGTCGCATCAAATGTTTATAATTCTTCTCCGATTGATGTTTGTGGGAAAGTGCTTCCTGCAAATCTTGTGATCCTTCTTATAGTGGAATTTTATGTGATTCTTGGCATAGATTGGATTTCTTTATATGGATCTTATATCAATTTCCAAAGAAGGGAAGTCACATTTCATATTCCAGATCAATCTATGATCGTCTATCGATGCAAGGATGAACATAACCTTCCAGTGGAAATTTCATCCATCTTATGGGTCTTGATTCCACTAAATGAAGGTTATTTATCTCAAATGGTAGGTGAGAAAATCACAATTAAGAATATGCCCATTGTACGGGAGTTTGATAATGTCTTTCCGGGGGAATTGCTGAGTCTTCCACCAAATCGTGAAGTTGAGTTTTCAATAGAACTCGTACCGGGTGCTTTGCCTATTTCAAAGACACCTTATAGAATGACCCCAATTGAGTTGGAGGAATTGAAGAAGCAACTCCAAGATAATCTTGATAATGGATTCATATGCCCTAGTGCATCACCTTGGGGAGCACCTGTTCTATTTGTTAAGAAGAAAGATGGATCAATGAGACTCTGCATTGATTATCGAGAACTTAACAAGCTCACTATCAAGAACAAATATCCTCTCCCACGCATTGATGACTTATTTGACCAACTATGTAGAGATCAATACTTTTCCAAGATTGATCTTTGTTCAGGGTATCATCAATTAAGGGTCAAAATGGAGGATATACCAAAGACGGATTTCCGTACAAGGTATGGACACTATGAATTTATAGTGATGCCATTTGGTCTTACTAATGCCCCTGCTATCTTCATGGATCTGATGAATAGAGTCTTTAGAGACTATCTTGATCAGTTTGTCATATTCTTTATAGATGATATTATTGTATATTCAAATGGAAAGGAAGTACATGAAGAGCACTTGAGAATTATATTAAAGACCCTGAGAAAGAAGAAACTTTATGCCAAATTTTCCAAGTGTGAATTTTGGATTCAAAAAGTTGTATTTTTGGGTCACATAATCTCAAAAGAGAGGATATCTGTGGATCCAGCAAAAAAAGAGGTTATCGAAAGATGGTCGAGACCAAAAACAGTAACTAAGATACGAAGTTTTCTTGGCTTGGTTGGATATTATCGACGTTTTTGAATGATTTTTTACGATTATCTAATCCACTCACCAAGTTGACTTGGAAAGGGGTTATGTTTTTTTGGACGGAAGAATGTGAAGAGAATTTCAAGGAGTTGAAAAGAAGATTATCCAGTGCACATGTGCTCACACTACCTTGTAGTGGAGAAAAGTTTGTGATCTATAGTGATTCATCCAAGAAGGGATTGGGGTGTGTTCTTATGAAAAATGATATGGTGATTGCTTATGCCTCACGACAGTTGAAAATCCATGAGCAAAATTACACAACTCATGATTTGGAGTTATCTTTGGTAATCATTGCATTAAAGATTTGGAGGCATTATCTTTATGGTGAAAGGTGTGATATTTATACTGATCATAAAAGTTTAAAGTATATTATCACACAAAAGGAGCTGAATATGCGCCAAAGAAGATGGTTGGAGCTAATTATGGATTACGACTACTCAATCCATTACCACCTTGGGAAAGAAAACAAGGTGGCAGATGCATTAAGTCGACAAGACCATGCCAGTTTATCCATGATGATGATCACAAAAGATCCAATATTTATGGATTTACAAAGGATGGATCTTAGAATTTTAATGGAAGGGGGAAAATAGTATCTTTCTCAAATGAATGTTCAACCATCTATACATGTGATGATTAAAGAGGCACAAAAAGAAGATGTCGAGTTACAAAAGAAGGTGAGAAATATTCCTGAATTCAACCTCGATTACAATGGGATAATAAAGTTCAGGAATCAGGTTTGTGTTCCACCCATCCCAGAATTAATGAAGGAGCTGCTGGATGAGGCTCATAGTTATTCATTATCTATTCATCCTGGATGCACGAAAATGTATAGGGACCTGAAAGAGTACTTCTGGTGGGATGGCCTGAAAAGAGATGTTGCTGAATATGTCTCTCGATGCTTGGTCTGTCAGCAAGTTAATGATGAGAGACATAAGTCTAAGGGGATGTTACAACCATTACCCATACCCATATGGAAATGGGAAAACATCACTATGGACTTTGTCACAAGACTTCCTAAAACATCCAAAGGCAATAATGCTATCTGGGTCAGAGTTGATCATCTTACAAAGTCTACACACTTTATTACTATTAGAGAGGATTTCTCTCTGGATCATCTTTCCATGATATATGTAAAGGAAGTGGTAAGATTTCATGGAGTACCACTTTCTATTATATCTGATCAGGACCCGAGGTTTACCTCAATGTTCTAGCGAAGTCTTCAACATACTCGGGATACATAGTTGAGTTTCAGCACTGCTTATCATCCTCAGACAGACGGTCAGTCTAAGAGAATAATTCAAACTCTAGAAGATATGTTGAGAGCTTTCTCTATGGATTTCAAAGGTTGTTGGGATCAACACATACCTTTGGTGGAATTTTTTTATAATAATAGGTTTATCTCCAGTATTCAAATGGCTCCTTATGAAGCTCTCTATGGAAATAAATGCAGGACTCCAACTTGCTGGGATGAAGTTGGGGAAAGAAAGCTATTTGGACCTGATCTTGATGATGAGATGGCAGAAAAGGTCCGATCTATTCAACAACACATAAGAGAAGCTCAAAGTTGACAGAAAATTTATGCCGACAACCGAAGAAAAGACCTAGAGTTTGAAGTGGGTGATAAAGTGTTCTTATGAATATCTCCCTCAAAGAGGGTCATGAGATTTGGAAAGAAAGGGAAGTTGAGGCCAAGATATATCGGTCCTTTTGAAATACTGGATCGTGTTGGAAAGGTATCTTACCGATTGGCGCTTCCACCGAATCTCTCTCAAGTTCACGATGTGATCCATGTATCTCTCCTGAGAAAGTACATACCTGATCCTTCACATGTACTCAGCTCAGAAGTTGTACCGCTGAAGCAAGATCTTTCTTATGAAGAACAACCGATAGAGATTCTGGATCGTAGCAAAAAAGTACTACGGAACAAGACCACTCGCTTGGTGAAAGTTTTATGGAGGAACCACCAATTAGAAGAAGTTATATGGGAGGTTGAGGATATGATGAGGGAGAGGTATCCTCATCAGTTTGTTACAAAGTAATGAATTTCGAGGGCGAAATTCATTTTAGGGGGGGTAGAATGTAACACCCGAGACTTTTATGAGAAATATTTTGTTTTTAAATCATCAAAGGAATCTTTCACTACACACAACACTAGATTGGCTTTCTTTACATGCAATCGCGGCCTTCCTCAATAGCTTGTGTCGTATGCAATACCGAGTTTTACTAAACAATGATACACTATTAAAATATTATTAAGACTAGCCGTTATGAATAGTAATAACCACTTTTTGAAATTTTAAAAATTTTATTTTTCAAAATGGACTTCATTTTTAGATTCGGAATTTCGAAATTACCCTAGGGTGAAATTTTTATATTTTTATGAAATCTTTCAAATTTTGATTAATAGTGAAACCACTAAGTGGTTGTTAAAAAAACTGAATTTTTCATAAAACATAATTTTACCGCTTATGTGAGTGAAATTTCATAAATCAGAGAGACACGGTTGAGGTTAGTAAGTAAAATGTGGTTCGATGAGATGAAAATAATTTTTTGGTGAATAGTAACTTTTTTTACTTTTATTTACCACGGTTAAAAGTAAATAGGGTAATTAAGGGTAAAATGATATTATTATTACCCTAAAACATGTCCTAATTCTATTGGATAAGTGTAATTCGACCAAAAACAATCTTAGGAATAAAATATGACCATTTAGGCCCACATGGAATGTATTAGGACATTTATTATCAATTTACTTAAATAAGGGTTAAAATAGTTAAAATCAAAGTTTAATAAGTAAATAATTTTTAATATGGGGTTATACATAAGATAAATTCGACTATAAATATTCATTAGAAAGCTAAAAAGATTTCCAACATAATTGTATTTTATTTATAATTTTTAGACATTAAATAAATTATTTTATTTTTGACACAACGATGATGCAAAAATTATCTTATTAATGAAATATTGACATAATTGATGTTATAAATACCGAAATAAATGTAATTTCAGACTTTTATTGAATTACACTAATTTTATAAGTTAATATTACATGATAGTATCTATTTAATTAACTTTTTTTGAACTAATCATTTTGTTATAATTTTCACAAAAATCAATTACTAAATAGTGTCAAAATTGACATAAAATAGTTTTTTAAAAACAATATTATATTATTAATTTTTATTTTATTCATAAAAATATAAGGTTCGGAAAAATGACTTTGATAAGGTTATATATATTAATAATAAACACCTTGGGGTTCGTTTGGCTTGTTATAGTAAGTTTACTAACCTTATAGTGTAAGAACACAAGAAGACACGGTAAAAGTAAAATTATTTAACTTAATGTTAAATCTAAATGATAATGTTAAAATAGGAACCTAAACATGTCTAAATTCTATTGGATGAGAGGATTTCGACCCATCCCCACCTTAGCTTCGAAATAAATCAATTTGGAGCTAATTATAACCGAATTTGGCTTTATAATAAAATAATATTTTAAGTTATTCCAAAGGTACCCCTCTCCTCCCTTAAAAAAGGGCACCTCCTCCCTCTCTTCCTCACACCACATTGAGACTTCATGCTCAGCCAAAACCTGACAATTTCTTCTCTACAATTCTCTAGAGACATCCTAGAGGTCCTGGTATTCTTCAAAGACCAATTTTAGTGCCCTAAAAGGAGGTCTCAAAGAAACGCTTCAAAGAAGAGGTAATGTCCGTTACCGATTCATTCATCATTATTTCTTCTTCCACTTCTTCTTCATTAGTTGTTTCATTATGAAGTAATAACATCAGTATCACTCATATACTGATATGTTATTATAATTATGAAACAACCCTATTTCACAATCTATCCATCCTATGAAAAATGAAATCACCGCGCGTGCGTACGTACGGAATACCGTCTCCATGCCGTGGTGTAATCGATTTTCCACCGCCACCTTAAGTGGATCGGTATAATGGAGTAAATAATGAATATATATGATTATTGTAAATTTATATTGATTCTTAAATAGTATACATACACTCCAATACAATTCCACGATCATGGGAACGATATCATCGCTCGTGGGTACATACGGAATGCCGTCTTCACGATGTGATGCGACTCATTCTACATGATCTTCATCACACAATGATAATATAAATGAATTGAATGAATGAATATGATATATATTACAGTAATACCATTATGGAAATGAGGTATCTATAACCTAAGAATAAGAATAAGAATTTATTCGACAAAACACACATAAGAACAAAAAGTAATAAACACCTGAATAACAAGTAACCATGAAATATTACTAAAAATAAGCTAGGAATATGACCATATATGATATAATAACAATGATTATGATTATGAAATAAGTCAATGAAATTATTTAAATCATTATACAGGAGGTTCAGACACTTACGAAGCAAATCGGACATAAGGTAAGGGAATTTCACAATCTCATTTTTATCTGAGATTGTTTATACTTTGGTATTTACTAGGGTGTATTTTATCATCCACATCCATGTTTCCTCGATATGTAATATTGTTCCTATACACCTACAATTGTTTAAATCCAATTTCACCCTTCAGTGAGTTTTTAGTAAAATATATGAAAGGAATCTTTTTTCGGTTTTCGTACGAGGTACTTTTTGACTTTTCCGACAAAAGTACGAGAAGAATGTTTTCTTTTAACATATACGGCATGAATGGATTTTTAAAACATTATTTCCAAGAAGCTTCCCTTTAAAGTTTTCATGTTTATTTTTAATCAACTTCTTTTAGTTTAGAATTGTATGACATGTTAAGAAAGGAAAAGTGTTTTTGATGTAGAAAGGATATTTTCCTCAAGAATGGAGTTCAAGCGTTATTTCAAAATTATTTTCCATATAAGATAATAAAGGGTTATGTTTCTATCCCTATTATTACATTGATTTGATTATATTGTGATGGAATTATTTTTATGAATTCTTTTATCTTAAATGAGTTGTTTTATGATGTCACGATGTTTAAGATTCCCATTTTTATTACATGGGTTATGCTATGATGTATGGTTTATGATTTTGTGGAACACATAATAATGGTATAATTATGAGATGGGTGGGACCTATATCTCCCTCCAATGAATTGGGTAAAGATTTTATATCTCATGAGATAGACATGGCTAGAACTGCTGGTTATACCGGTTCAGTGAAACAGGACTGAAATGAGAAGTGAAATCGGTTCAGAAATGGACTTTGCCCACTAAGATAGTCTTGGCAATGAGTCTTGACTAATAAGAAATGATTATGTGTGTATGCCACAAAGTTTCATGTTTTAAGTTATGATTATTGGGATTAAATTTCACTACTACGATTTATCCCATGTTATGAAATTATGATCTCTTTTGCAGGTTATGATTTCAAAAAGTTATGTTATTATATATATGATTTGATTGATATTTCTTTTGTTTACCCTTACTAAGCATTTGAGATCACCCTTTTGTATGTTTTATTTCCCCAGGTCAGGAAAAAAGGTTATTAAGTAGGATATGCCAAAAAGGGACTCTAGATATGATGAAATAAATGGGAGGCAAAGTAGGTGCTTTATGAACCAGTTGGTTATGCTTTCTAGTTTCTAAAGACACTAAACCTATACGATCCTTTCCTGGTTTTGTTATATGTTGTAATAAGTGTGCTTCAATTTTGAAGTAATAACAATGTATGTAAAGTATGGGTCGTTATACTCCAGGGCCCACTAGTTACCCCGCAGACACATGGTCTCCACCCTGAGGCCCACCGATGTTCCTGAACAGGTCATCTGACTAATGACTATCAACACAGGCCAACACATGTCTATTCAAGTGTGCTTTGTCCTCAATTACACACACCCTTGGAAACATCGTAGAAGGTCACCCATCTAGATCAATACTACAGGAAAAATATGCTTAAATGAGGAGTTCTAATCTGGTTGGAAACTAAAAATAAAGGTGCAACTTGTTGACATCAGTCTTATCATTTATTCATTCAACCCTTTATGATTTGTGGGTGTTAATTTATTAATATAGTTTAATTATATTTTATCTTGGGTTTAAAGTGTAATTATAGTAATTAAAAATAAATTAATATAATTTTGTTCATTTAAATAAATTTCTCAATGAAATTGTTTATAAAATCTTTTCAAATTTATGATCATTTTCACATAAAAAACCTATTTTTTCGTCCCTTTTTTTGAATTAATTTTCTATTTATTTCTTCGAGATAAAAAATGTTCGTTATTTGGAATCAAGAATGTTTTATAATTTCAAATATGTTCAACATAATTTTTTACTAAAAAGATATCTAGAAACACTTAAAATTAATCACATTGATTAAGAGAAAATGTGTTTACTAAGGGACAAAACATTAATCTTAAGGGGGAAAGGACCGAGAAACTTTTCCAAAGAACAATGTATAGAAATTGTATCACTGTAAACCCGATTATATAAATAATATAGCATTATATGAGGCATATTATATAAGGTATATCTCCCAATAGTGTTTACCTTTTGGTATTTTCAAGAATGCCACTCCCCCTCCATAATAAAAGTGAACTCAACCCCTCATTTATTCAAAAATATAAAATCATTTGGATAGTTTAAAACCAAAACAATTAACTTATCCAATAAAATAATATCAATATAAAATCAATAATGTTATCATTAATCCATAAAATAATGTCATTTGGTGCAAACCAGAAAAGGATACCCAAAGAAGTGGTCACATTCATCAATGAATATTCTTCTATTATTTCTTCCTAAAACCCATTAAATTATTTTTATATCATGATTATATTATATAAAAAAAAATTAAATATAATTATAAATATTTATGTTATGGGAATTTCCTAAAACATCAAAAACAACCATCAAATTAGATACACAATTTTCTTCATTCTGTATGACGAACTATCGCCTCTCAACCAATGTAATTCATTCTTCAATTACCACCGTTTATGGATGTAAGTTATGATTTATTAATAGTTTATATATTATATTTATTCATTATTATGTTTTTATTATGATTCTATTATTTTAATATAAGATATAACTTTATTAATTCCATTATCTGGAATTACTATAACAACATTCATGTGTGTGGTAGACTACCACATCATAAAGAGATATGATTCGTTTACGCCTTATATGGAATTTATTATGGATTATTCTAATAGAAATGTGTGATATATATAACGTAAAAAATATAAATTAATATATATACATATATAAATAAAATTTCTTCTTTCTTTCTCTAGGAAATGAAAATGGAAACAGTGGTCATGTGTGCGTACAACCTACCATCTCCATGAACACTATATTTCATTAATTATATCTATATTTTATAGATTGTTATAAATAAATTTATAATGAATATTTACTATATTAATATAATATTTTGTATTTCTTAAAATAATATATCATTAAAATTTAATAGGGAAAAAATAAAACATATATGAGAAATAATGTGATTATAACCTAAAACACAACTTTAACATAGAATTGTTAATAAACTAGTAATAATAGTGTTATAAAAAACCATATTTGGTATTTTATGTATTAATATGGATTTTAATAAATTAATAATAAATATTTATTTTTTATAGACAAGTTTTGAAGATGAATTATGAAATTCAAGACTTCAGGTAAGGGATTTTAGTATCACTTTCTACTTTTATTACAATCAAGCTATATTTACAACCTATTTTCAAGTATGTGATATATATAATACCCATGAATGTAATTTATTATTATTATCCAAAAAATATTAGTATTAAAATACCCATTTTAGGATATATTTCTTATGGGTTTTACCTTACAAAAGTTACCAAATATGTAAATTAATTGTGTCTAAATATTTCTTCTTTAAGGCACATGTTATGTTATACATGTATATTACATTACAAGGTGTGATATATTTCCACTTTGAGAGGTTATATCACGAATAGAATTCTTCTCATGAAATTTTATGTTTCATGTAATATCAATATTTTATGGGGATTATGATTCAATGTTACCAAAGTGGTAATAGATTATAGCTACAATCTCATCGTTTATCGAGGTTATTTATGTTTTTTTCTTCCCTTATTGAAATATTAATATCCACGTATAAATAATAATAATTATTGTTATTATATTAGATATTCATGATATATTCATGTAATGGTACCATTTATAATGTGTTTGGTAGTTATGAAAATCAAGGAAATGGTTTTGAGAAAATTCGACTTTATCGGTATATACATTAAAAAATTTATTTTCTTTCAAAAAATAGTTTTAATTTTTTTAATATTATCCTATAATTTTTAAAATAAAATATTCCCCATACGGTAATTTTGTAAAAAATATATTTAAACTAAATCCTCAAGTGGTTTTCCTATCAAGTACTTAAAAAAATTATACACAAAAAATGGAATGTTCAGTATCACGTCATTTATCTTTCATGAGGAATATCATTTCATTGAATATTTCATAGGAAGTTTACAATATTATTTTTAATAAAAATATTTTTCCAAATATTTATTAAATATTCTCTTTTGGGATTATTTTTCAATGAAAGTGTTTTTCAAAATTATTATATTTTAAAAAATGTACCATCAATGAAAAGTAATTTCCCTCAAAAAATTCCCCATGTGATAATTAAAAATGCCCCCCATCAATATGAAATAATTTGATATATTTTATGATTTACATGTGATATGATCCATGTACTCAGTTATTATTCTTTCATTGAATGGTTTATGTTTAATATGATATTTTTTTTAAAACCTGTTTTTATTACATGAGTTATACCACGATGAAACACACTTCTTTTCATTGAATATTCTATGATGAATTGATTTTGAATCTTTTCCCTTTTCTATATGTTTTGGTGTTATGAAATTATTATAATACCAATTTTATGTCATGGATTATGATATGATTAATGTTTTATGATTTTGTGGAAAAAATAAATGTTTTTTTCATTATGTTATGGGTGGGTCCTATATCTTTCTCTAATGAATTGGGTAAGGATTTATACATACCATAAGATGGACATGGATAGATCAGGGAGTGAAACCAGTATAATTAGATAGGTATTCCACAAGGATGGTGGTGTGTCCCCCAGAGGGCGTGTATCCACCTATGTGTGAACATGATTACATATTTACAATGTTATGTGTAAACCTGATTATATGTTCATAGTATTATGGGTGATCCTGATTACATGTTCACAATGTTGTTGGGGAACCTGATTACATGTTCACAATTTCATGCTTAAAACTGGTTACATGTTCAAAATGTTATACGTATACCTATTTTCATTTCCATATGTTTATTCATGGGGATGATATACTTTTCTTATGTTTATTAGTGAACACTCTTGAATTAACACATGTTAACATCATTATAAGATGATGTGTTTTCCATAATTATATATCATATGAAAATGTTATTACCTCATTAATTTTTTTCTATAATATTAGTGTCTTATTAAATGAAATTATTTATTCCATGATTCATGTGTTTGATATTTGATATGTAGGGGTTGGTTTTATGATGTTATTCTCATGATCTCATACAATTATTCTTATGACATACATGTGTATCTTTCTTGTTTTCCATACAAAGAATTTGAGATCACACTTTTTTATGTTTCCATTCCCAATGTTATGAACAATGTTTTATGTAGTGTATGATTATGAGGATAGTAAAGGGGAAGATATTTGTGGGAAATATTGATTATCTTTCTCAGAGATAGAATATTATGTTTCCACATTTTCAATGGGAATAAAATATTACAGTCCTCAATGAATTCTTTATGTAATGTATTAAATAATAATCTAAAATATTAGAATATAATTCAATGTTAATCTTTGCACACAACTAGAAATCAACATACCTAATATTATATAATAAGGTGAAATAATTTTTTTCTCTTAATAAATAATAAAAATATAAAAAACTAATTAGCACGATTAAGGTTAAAACAACTTTACTATATTCTCAATCTAGAAATATAAGTGATAAAATGATATATATTTTTAAAATTCTTACTATATGACCATATTTCAACCCTTATCTATTTATATATTTTTTTTGGGAAACATGACCCTGAAATTTAGTTATATGATAACTTATTCAATGAAAAAGAAAAAAGGTCAACCAATTGCTTTTAAATTTAAAATATATGTTCACATGGGGAAAAATAAAAATCTGAATGAATACATAAAATAATTTTCAGAATAGTTAATTTACATTCATGAGCATAATTTACATTTAATTTTTTGTAATTTTATAATTGCTGGAAATTATTATGAAACCCAACACAATAATTATATAATTAATATAAGAATAAAATAATTGATACTAAGAATATTTAATGTTAAAAAATTGGATGAATTAATTTGTTACATTAATTATTTAAACAAATATATAATATTACATATGGTTTTACATAATATATTCTAATTCCATTGTTTTATTAATATTTTTAAAAATGAAATTAAATTAATTATGTCAAAAATGAAAAATATGTTATTTATTATTAAACGATAATTTATTAAATAATTTAAAATTATTAAAAATAAAATCCTTAAAATATTCATTTTAAGATGTTTGAAAATATAATATATATTCTAATCATGGAAAAAATTTCCTTTTATAGTTACTATATTTACCCCAAAATAGTAAACACGTTGTTATCATTGTTAAGGTTAAGAAGATGTTTTTTCATGTCACTTGTGACTTTGTTAAAATTAATTTTCAACACACATTGAATTTTTAATTTATAAAATAGATATAATATTTATAATTAGAGGTTTTAAATTATATAACATGAATCATTTTATTTTATTCATAAGGATAAATTACCACGGTTAAAAAGACTAGTTACCATAGTGAAAAACAAAAAAGGTAAATCTTAAGAAACATTGAAGTTAAGGAAAAATAAGTACAAAACATGATTTTTTTTTTGTGTGTTCGGGGTGTTTACACTCTATTCCATTTATAAATTCCTAGAATTATCAATTTTTCAGACACATTTTGGGAGGTTGATTTCCAATTATTGAATATTTTTGTGTTTTTGAAAAAAATTCCTCTCATCCTCAATAATAAAATGTAAATCACTCCCTTCACCTATTAACATAACTAAAAAAATTTGGACGAACCATGAACAACCAAAATATGTCTCGAAAATACTTATTAAAATTCTTGAGGTTTTGGAACACTTAAAAAAATAACTACAGGGGCTTTTATAGGATATCCAAAGGAGGATTCTCTAAGAGATGGTAATATTCCTAAGCCAACCCTTTCTTTTTCATTCCACTTTTAAAACCATAAATTATGACTTAAGATTTATAATATAATTACACGAGTATATATATTATAATTAGATACTATATTTTTTTATTTCATAATATATATCTATATCATCTCACATAAAATTGGAAATGAAATCACCAATCGCATGTATGGTGGAATACCACCTTGAGAACCAATGTTACTCATTTTCCATCAACACCTATCGTGGTTTGATATAATTATGGATTTAACATATACATATTTTTTATGATATAATTATACTTCCTTAAATTTAATATCACATAAACTTTCTTACTTTACATTCCTTTTAAAATATTATATCGTCCCAAGTCTGTACGATGAACTACCACATTGTGAAGCGATTTGAATCGTGTTCAAAAACACATTAAAATACTGTAAAAAAGGATAAATATAATGTATATATGTGATATATATAACATGATATAAATTTTTTAAAATTTATAAATCAATAAATTATTTACCATTTTACCTTTTATGTTAATGATATCATCGTTCAGTAATACGTATGACCTACCAACTTCCTGTAGAGATGTAAATCATTTTCTATGTATAATTTTCAAGAATGGTAATAAGGTTGTTTATAATGGAAAATAATATTTATAAAATTAATATCATTTTGGATATTATTTAACTATATCCTATATACAAGAACTAAAACATTCATTAGAAAACATGCATGAGAAAAAAATGCAATTAACACAAAAAAATGAAAAAAATGAAATATTATGAACAAACTGATTTTAAAATGTTATAAGAGGATGACATGTGGTATAAAAGATATGATTATAGTTATTTAAAATATTTTTAATAAACCTATATTTATTATTTCATATTTCCATACAAAAACTAAAGGAGTCAAAACCGATGTATAGTTTCATCATATCACTTTTAATTCCATGAAACGTTTTCCATATTCACCACTATGTATTTTTTGTGGTGTAAATAATACCCCTTTTCATTAGCTACATAATAAATAAATTTATCATCATATTATTTAATTTTTCCATTAATTTATTTCATTCATGGATCTTATGATTAAAATTTCATCAATGTGGTAAGCGTTTCTTTCATAAGGACATCATTATTTGAGTTTTTTACTATTAAGTCTCCCTTAGATGGATTATTAAATATTTTTCACATAAAAGATATCTATTCTTTATAATATGGTTATTAATTAAATTTTTATTGTAATAGTACAATTTTTACTCTCTATTTTACTTAAAATAGTTGAGGAAATACATTTAATAAAATCATACATCATTTATCTCTTTGGTCTAAAATCCTTCTTTTTCTAAAACCATGTTTTCTAGAAATGTTTTCAAAAATATTTTTAACATTATAAAACTTTTTATTGAATTCATGATTACCCATGTTTCAATTTTAGCATTTTTTTGGAAAGGGACATCCGTGTTATTTTGGAAATAATTTTTAACCATATAGTATTAAAAATGTGGAAGGGACATTTATTTTAAAATGATCTACAAGAACATAATTTATCACCACCATTAAAAGTCAAGGTTTTATATATTAATTTAAATGTTTTCGAGGTTATTTTAAAAGAAACATATTTTTAAAATAATGTTCGATTTTTTTTATAAAAAAATTATTTTATAATTGAAATGTTTATTTTCCTCTAGAGTTTTTAATGATATTATCATGGTATTTTTATTCGTTAATGACATCAACCATTTGTTGTTTAAATGAAAAACATGGGATATTTTTTATTTTTATCATCCATATTATTTATTTTTATGGTTTATGATCAATTTTACTAGTGATGTAGGATATTATTACCATTCACCATATTAATCTAGATTGATTATGATGATATTTATTTAACTATAGTAAGTATTTACATTTCATATGTTACTTTTTCAATATGAATGATTACGTTTAATTATGTTTAATAAATTTTTTATGAGGAATGAATTAGAATAAGTTATTGATGTGTGCGACTTGGTTACAGAAAAACCCCTCAGTGCATAAAATTGCCTCACAAGAAAAATAAGTAGTCAAAATTAGAGAAGTTTATAAATATATATTTAAACTATCTTATGAATGGCCTTGACATTATGTTTAATATATCCTATATTAGTAATTCCAATGTTTTTATATGAGTTATTGATGTCCATCTGATTATTATATTATTTTGAATATACATCAATAAGTTTCAAGATCGTTTGTTTTTTGATATGGATTTGTTTTATCGTTATTTATTCTTAACATATTATATTCAAGTTATTATTTAAATTCAATGTGTTTTAGTTATTTTCCATTCCGTATTTATTATGATTTTTAATTAATAATTTATTTTTCTATATCCTTACCATTAATGAAAATTTAAGCTCACCTATTTATAATGTTTTCTTATCCCCTTAATACTAGGAATTGTTTTTCAATTAATATGTGGAGATATGTTAAGGGTAATAATTTCATTCTCAATGAAAATTATTTTTTATTTAATATTTTCAAATATAATGTGAAAATAAATTATATTTTTTGTTCAAAAATACTACTGAACTATTAGTTAATTTTTTATGGGATTAATAATATTTTATTCTAATTTAATGAAGTATCTGTTGACTCTGTTCTTCTTGTATCAATGTATTTATAGTTGGTATGATAGGATGATTATAAGAAACCAAGGGAACTAGACTTAGGGAAAACCATATTTAAGAATATGTACCCAAAACATAATTTACTGATATGTATAATCATATGATAACAAGATAATGTTTTGTTACTGTAGATATTATGTGGTTTTAATTGAAACATATCCCTATATTAATACTACATTTTGACATTGTTCTGGAATTGATATACCTTGGGGTAATAAATCCAGAAATAGTTCAATAGGATAGATATGAGAATTACCTAGTATAAAAAACAAACCTTTCGGAACTTATGTTTTTACACTCCTAAGGGATACAGTTTGGTTATATCACATTTTATTCAAACAATTGTGAAGGACATTAAAGTATTTTTATGATATGGAATCCATCCTAAGGAAACTATGTTCAAGATTATGATATTGGCCATAATAATCATTAAAATTTATGTAAATTGTCTTAATAGTTTTGGGATTATAAAATGTGGAATTTATTTTTACGACCTAATATAGTATATTCAATTTTATAGTAATGGAACCTAGTAGAAGTAATTTTAACCATATTAATGCAAGTAATCACAAATTAAGGAATGGTCAATTTTAGGATTAGATTAACCTAATATTTTAAAATAATCTAGTCTCACAAACATTATTATTTTTGGAACCATTCATGTTTTCATTAAGGTATTATGATGACCAAGGTATTAAAATATTTATAATGTGATATAAAGAGATACATCATATTATATGTGAAATATAATTATAATTTAGTTACCATCCTTATAAATGATGGACATTGAATTTGGTGAGATATTGTTTTGAAAATACTTAAGGTTAAACATTAATAAAATGTATTAAGTATAATTTTGGTTGTTACTATTGAGGTATTAGATAATAATATATTATACTAGATAGAATATGGTCACCATTTTGGTTTTGTGAAACATCAAGATATAGGAAAATTGATTTATTATTCATTTATAGATATAATGATATGATTTTCATGGTGCAGGCATAAAAATTTAAATTGGAAGTTAATTTATTTGAGTAATAGATGACGTAAGAATTTATCAATGAACTAATAATGGATCAAATTGTTCCATGAAAATATAAATATACTAAGTAATTTTATTTTCTTATATTCATAGTCTAGATGGTTATAAAATTCATTATGTTTAAGAAATTGAAATTTAAACATAAATGTATTCCTAAAATATTAATTTATAATGAATCTAACAATCCCTTAATTGATCATAAATTTATGGATTTGAGGTCATTAATTTGTATAGATCATTAAATTTCAATTGATAAATGATCTCTATCACTCCACATAATTTTTTATTCTTTTCTTTGATGTCCATATCCCCACTTTTCACCAATGTTATCATTTTTTGAAAACTGTTATAGGTTATTCCAGATGACCATTATACTTCCTTTTCTATCTAATTAGTAGGATGTTTTATTATATATTTTCTATGATGCGATTTTTCAGTAAGGGTATTTTTAAATTTCATACTCAGTATTATTGAGATAATGGTTGAATTTTAAGAATAAAATTTATTTATGGGGGTATAATTAAGAACCCTGATACTCTAAAAGGGGAAAATCATGCTTAATAGTGTATATGAAACACACCACCAAGAATAGATGTTAATATAAAAATCAAATACTTTATGATATTTTTTTAAATATATTCAATTTATTTATATTAATTATAATAAAAATATAAATCATTTGATAGAAAAGTAAATGTTTTTGAAAAATTGTATTTTTCTAAAAGGCGGTTTTGTTACAACTTGTACACATATTTTAAAATTAATTTTTGTCACATTTAAAAATTATTTTATAAAATGAACATAATTTTATATGTAATTATATAAAAATTATCTTTGGGTGAATTTCTACTTTTTTCTAATGAGTTTCAGTTTGCGAAAAATAGTAAAAAATTCAAGTATTTATTGAAAATTGATTCTCATTTAATTAATTTAAAGGATGATTTTAATTTATTATTTTTTAATTATAACAACTGATAAAATATATTATTATATATATATATATTATTTTAGTGGAATAAATTTTATTTTTATTTTTTACATTAAATCATTCTATAATTATAAGATTTTCCCTTTTAAAAACCACATTTTCATTACTTTTGTGGATTAATTTTGAAATGAAAATTTCATATTATTAGAGTTTAATTTGATAAAGAGTAGAAAAATTTGTAATCCAAATTATTAATATTATATTATAAGGTCAACTTAATCTTTACAGTTAATGAATTGTAAAAAACAAAAAATTGATAAATGTAATTAATGTTAAAATGAGTTTACAACGGGGCTGAACTACACAGTTTAGGGTTAAAATGATATAAAAGTATGTATAATTACTATTGGATGATTATATTTCTACCATGATCACATTAGGATACTTTTTATGAGTTTTTGGGAATGTTTTCAATTAAATTGACCAATATAATAATTTAACTAAAGAAAAGGACCAAATATCAGCTATTGGATTTTAAATTATAATTATATGTGAACATAAATTAAAAAAAAATAAATAAGAAGAATATTAATATTGAGAACAATCCAATTATTTTCATGTGGGTAATTTATTTTTAATTCTTATTAATCATATTAATGCACTGAATTTTTATGCAATACTAAAATTGTAACTACTTAAAGAATAGAAAAATATAATAAATGAGAATAAAAATATTAATATAAAGCTAAATTAAATGAATTTTTTTATCGATTAATTTTTAACAAAAATATATTATTTTATACAGGTTTGTACGTAATATAATCTAATTAAATCATTTTTATGATATTTTTTAAATTCTTATTACATGAATAATGACTAAATGGTCGTTAATGTTATTTTATTACAAATGATTTTTTATTAAATGATTTAAAGTTCTTAAAAATACTATCTTATTCAATGTTATTTTTAAATGTTTTAAAACATAATAATATTCCATCAATGGACCATTTTTCTTTTTAGATCCTATATTGATCACTACATATTAAATATTTTGTTACTATAGTTGAGGTTGAAATGTTTTTTCCTGTTGCATGTGCTTGGGTTAAAAGTATGTTTAAAAACATATATGTTTTTTTATTGATAAATGTTATTTAATATTTAGAATCAGTGGGACTAATATAAATAATAACTATTATTTTATTTTAGGATTAATGATTAAATTACTCAGTTTTAAAAGACTTGTTATTTTACTGAAAAAATAAAATAATAAAAGTAAAGAAACAAATTATATATGGAAAAAATGATTAAAACATGTTTTTTTCTTATGAATGTATTTATCAACTATTTCATCCCAAAAACCCTATGGTTATCAAAATATTTTCCACTTGGGCTAACTGTGACTTCCTAGATTCAAGTAGTTTTAAATTTTTATAAAAATACTACTCCTCAATTATAAAAGAGAACTCACTCCCTAGAGTTAATGACACATATATAGTCATCTTTGTAAAAAAAAAGAATAAATATCTCACACAAATAAATAGATTAATTATAATGTTTATGGTATTCCAAAATACCAAACCTAGTGTCCTTAATAGGATATCCAATGGATGTTTCACTAAGACACAACAATCATCTTAACAAACACCTTTATTTTTCATTCCTCTTTTACAGAATTCGGTTATTTTTTAAAAATAAAAATATAACAACACCATTATATTCCATATATTTGGATGATATAATTTTTATTTCATAATAAATATGAAGATCCTCTTCAATAAATGGGTAAACAAAATTTTAGATCTTGTGTACGCTAGTCAATTACCTTGATAAATGAAGTAACTCGTTTTATATCAACACCTCTTGTGATTGGATATAATGATTTTTTCAATTTATATATAAATTTTTTTATATTATTATATTTCTAGAAACTTATTATCACATATAACTTCTAACATCCCATTTTATATAAAATATGACAATGTCACCCATCGGTACGGTGAACTACTGCTTGATGAAGTGATGTGATTCATTTTTCAGATAAGATTTATGTGGAAGGAAATAAGGGTATATTTAAGGAAAGCATGTGATATTTATGACATTATATAAATTATATAATTTTAATATATTGTAAAATTCCATACACTTTCACCGATTAAGGTAATGATATCGTTGATCGTGCGTACGTATGAACTACTGTCTCTATAAAGCGATGTGATCATGTTCTATGTACAATTTTTATAATGGTTATCAGGATGAATATAATGAAAATATTCGGTTTATAGAATTATTATCATTAAATTTATGAGAAAAAAATTTCATTTGTAAATGAACATCAACTATTATCTCAAACCCTGTATAAAAAACATTGAAATTCAAACCTTAAAAAAAGAAAATAATGAAATATTATTTACAAATGAGTTCTTGAATATTTTAGGATGATCATATAAGGTTTGATACTTATGATTATGTTTCCTTATTATATATATAATAAACCTATATTTAATATAAATTAGGGTTGTTCACATATTAATGGAGTCGAACATGAGGTAAGAGTTTCTCATCTCACTTTTACTTTTGTGAGACATACGTTATATTAGCTACATATTCCCATGTGTGGTGTAAAAAATTAAACATTTTATATTTTATATAATTAGTATATATATATTCATGGAATATTAATAATAGTTTTATCTAATTTCTTTCATGGTGGTTATGATTTAAAAGTAACCATTGTGGAAATAATTTATTTCACAATATCAACATAATTCAAGATTGTTTATACACTTTTCTCCCATGGGGGAAATATTTTTTATTTTATCAAAAGAGTAATCTATTTTTTTCTAAAATATTTTTATTAAATAAGTTAATCAAGTAATAGTACTATTTACCACTATTTTTAATTTAAAATTTTTGAGAAAATATTTTTTAGGAAATTTTACATCAATTCTATCATCAAATGAAAATCATTTTTCTTTCGAAACATTTTTCTATAAGAACGTTTTCCAAATTTTTTTTAAAAAAATCAAGAAAATGGATTACTAAATAAATTATTAAAAAGACCTACTATATAAATCTGTTTTAAATGACTCTTCATGTTTATTTCTAAAATATTATTGGTTTTCCTTTACTAAAAACATTGAATGAATATATGTTTTAATATATATTGTATGAACGAAAATTCTTACATACACAAAAACAAAATTTTAATTGATTAGTTAAAAAATTGAAGGATTATTTAAAATGGAATATATTTTAAAACTATTTTTAGATGATTTAATTTTTAAAAATTATATTTCATTGCGAAAATGTTATTATCATCCAAAATGTTTTTAACGACAACGTTATTGTATTTTTATCTATAAATGAAATCAATTTTTATTGTTCTTATGATACACTAAAGATATATTTTATTTATATCATAAATATTATTTATTTGGATTTTTTATTATCAGTTGGAACGTGGATGTACATTTTTATTACCATTTATAATATTAATCTGGATGGTTTATGATAATGATTATTTGATTAGGGAAATTATTAAAATTTTATGTTAATATTTCAATAATAATGTTTTTGTTGATTGTGTTTAGACAATTTTATATAATTAATGCATTGAAATTACATTGTGATTGGTGGGGCCTAGTTATTGATAGTGCCTTGATGTATTAACATGTCTCAGGAGACAAATAATTTTGCCAAAAGGAACTTGTTTTTTACCACATATTTAAACTTTCATGTGAAAGGAATTAACAATATGTTTCAAATATAATGTAGTAATTAATTTTCATCAGATATTAATCTCTTTGTTACTCAACCACTAATAAGTTTTACCATGTTTTTATGATATGAACATATACCATTGGGTTAATTGAACATTTTAATTTTAATGAATCCTATCCTTCTGTGAAGTCAGAACATCTAAATTATAAAATGGATAAAAAATATTTCTTTTTGATACCACATCTAATTTATTTCTCATTTTTGAACCACATATGACAATTAATATAATTCTATAATCTATTCTTATTGAATATAATAATCATATTGATGTAGAAAAACATAGAAATTTTCCAAGAAAACTATTCTTATTAAAGAACCATTTCATTTAAAATTTCATTATTAATATTTACCAAATAGTAAAAACTTGATTTTCATGACAGAATTAATTTGAGAATATTACATTCATATATTAATTTTAACCTAAAATTGTAGTTGATTTCACGGGTGATGAATCATGGAAAATATTTAAATATGGAGAGATCAATCAATATTATTGGAAGATGGTATAAATTTTGGCTTAAGTCCCTATCAGTATTATTGTTTTAAGAGTTAAATAGAAATTATAAAATAAGATCATTTAAAACAAAAAATATTTCATAAAAACAGAAGGATTATTGGTAAAGGTTATAATTATGAAGATAGTGTATCCTCTAATGATATTTTTCAACAATTTCTAGACATGAATCCAGAACTATTCTATCAGCCTTAATTGCTAATCTAAATTTTAATTATCCAAAAAAACTTGAAGAAATTTATACATAAAGGATATGTTAATGACGATGTTTATATTTACCAACATCCTAGTTTGAAAGAATAATTTTATAAAAACATATTAAAAAATATTCCAAATAAATTTATGTAGTTAAAAATGATAGAAGGGTCTGATATAATATATTATCTCAATTATTAAATATATTTTATTAAAATAAAAATAGATCCGAACGTTATTATAAAGAAAATTTTTAAATACATGATAATCATAGAAATCCAAGATGATGATATATTTTTTGAATCCAACCAAAAATAACTTTTAGATACTTTATATAAGCATATCAAAAGTTAATTTGATATGAGTATGATTACTGAACATAAATTATTTATTGTATTCTCTAAAAACAATTGACCAATATGAATTAAAATATATTAGTATAATCATGTTAGAAATCAACTGAAAAAATTTTGTTTTGAAAAATATTCAAGAATATTTAATTTAATAGTTACCATATATAAACAAGATCCATGTGAATTGTTGAAAAAAGAAGATCAAAATATTTACAGAGAGATAATCATAATATTACATTACCTGAAATTATTCAATCAAATATTATATACATTTCATACATGTTTGTGATGCTTTAAGCTAATCCAAAAAAATCCCATCATCAGTAAATAAACCAAATCATATGTTATCTTTAGGGAATATAAAAATGTATACTTTAATCACATAAGAAAAAAACATTCTACTTAAAAGGTTTTAATTTACATTTTATATGTTTTATTATAGATAGGTAAAGTAATTTAATAACTAATCACTTTATAAGAGAATCTTTAGAATATAGTTCCATTTAAATACAAGATTCAACAGAATTAAACATTACTAAATCTGAATATGTCACTACTCAATGTTTTTTCACCCAATTTTTTTGGATTCATAGTAAAAAACCATTTTTAGATTGATTCATTCTTATTATTTGATTCGTTTTGATAAAACCAGTTTTATTTATTTTTATAAAAATTTGTAACATCATTAACCTAAAAAATACATAGTTTTTTGAAACTAATTCATTTTCGAAATTTTTTATAATTGATAGATTAATATTAATTTTTTCATAATTTAAAATTGATTTAATGATATAATTATAAAACCATTGCATTATAAATGAATCACATATACTAAACAGAATATTTTTAAGATCATCATTAAGTTAATATATTTTTTGTCTTTATTAATTCTCTTTATATTGATAAAGTATTCCTAAAAGGGGATCGACTCTCTGTTTGGGGGAATGCTACAACACTATTCAGGACTTCAATGTTCTGAAACATTTGGGTGTTAAAGGGATTTTTAGACCTACTTTCGGCACCATAGAGGTTTTTTGGATCCTTCCTTTCCCCCATTGGGTTAAAGTCAATACGGATGGCGCCTCAAAAGGGAATCCTAGTCATTCGAGTTGTAAATTTTTTGGAAAAAATTCATTATCATATAGATAAAAACGATATTCAAAAGTGTTTTTGTGACTAAGTGATTGATGTTATTTTTTAATAAGTTCATGTTTTAGGGACATTGTTATATTAAAATAAAAATAATTTGAGGGCTAAATATTTAGTTAATTTATATAATAATATATAACATTTATTGTGTATTTATGGTGATTTAAGCTTATTTATAAAAACAATAATAATATATTATAGATTATATGATTTGGAAATATATGCTTTTGGTATGTGACATTAAGAGTGATATAAGTTTTATAGAGATTAATGATTGGTTGAATATAAAAGAACATGAGACAATACCATTCTAATATTTGGGTTTAATGTTTTTTATTTGGATGCATTTTAATGATTATGTTTAACATTGAGGGTTTTTGTTGAGTTTTTGTAGATTGATTTATTATAATTTATTTATATTTGATATTATCATATCTCGTGAAAACCATTTTATTTGTGGATATTGTATAAAAATAGTTGGAAAATCCTATCATCCTTTTATGGCTATTTTCATCCACTAGAAATTCAATTTTATTATTATATGAATGATTTCATTATATTTACATATCATATAGAATATGATATAATTAAGAGGTAAAAAATATTCAAAAAATAGAAGGATGAAATTGTGGAATGAAATCATGCACATATATTTTCTCATATTCTCAATCGTAATAGAAATATAATTACTATACTCAAAAAGGGAGTGATGTATCTGTTGATTATTATGTTGAAAATAACAGTCAACTATTACGATAGACTTTTAGAAACTTTTTCAAATGTATGTGTATCACATTGAAATTTCATGTCTTTTGAAATAATAAAGAATGCTAAGTTTCCTTGACATGTCATTGGCATTATTGTTGTTTTAAAAAGGAAATGTAATAAAAGTATATTAGAAGTTATTTAATTCCTCCTATGTATTTTTATATTACATTCCTTTCAATTGAATCTGGAATTTATTAAGACTATTTTATCATATATGAGATAAAGTTATGAGGACTTCCATTTCAATAAGAGGATGAAAATAAAATCTCAATACATTATAATGCATATATCATTTCATGAATACTATATTAGAAATAATATACATAATGAATCACCAAGTTTAATAAAGCAACAACATTATTATTTAAATAGGATTATTAAAACACAATCATTTGATTTTCAAGTATGAATATGAAAAACCTATTTATGAAATAAATGATGAAACATTTTCCGAATAATTTAGTTTGCTAAATTCAAAACAAAAATACTAATTTGTTAATAATAAGAATTTTTTCATATAAGTTTATGATGATTTAATTATAGATGGATAATTTTTATATAAAATTAGATTTTACATATATTTCATATGTTTCATTTATTAAAAAAAATCTCTATTTATGGTTTTAAATATTTTTTAAAAGTTTTTTTTACATATTTATACATATGAATAATAAGTTATATAGTGATTATAAATTTTATATGAATTGAGATATACTAATTTCATGGTAAAAAGATATATTTTCCAAAAAATTGGTTTTAACTGTGAAATGTATTATTAACATAATAAATTAAATTGACATTTAACTTACCATTATAGATATCCCACAAAAGGTTATCAAATCAATTTTTAAATATTATGAAGGGATTTTTCCATCCCCACGAGATAGAGACTAGTGCATGGCAATAAAAAAATCAAGAGGGAACTATTTGAATACATGAACTACACATATATATAAATATGTAGATAAAAAACAATAAATAGTGAGTATTATAGAAATTAAACTATAGAAAAATCCATAAGTAGATAGATTCATGTCCCAAAAATTGAACATTAACCAATGTCACTAGACAAATCAATCAAATATATCAAAAAATGTTCTCCATACAATAAGTGGATCCTATACTCTTCTTGTCACCACCAACTCCCAATGTTCTTCTAGTCAAGAACATACACTACCTCTAAGTAGTGATTTATAATTCTTGGGACCAGGCTTATTACGGTCTAAAAACACCTAGTGAAAATTTGAGTGTGTGGGAAACAATATCATGATAGGATTTAACAATGTATTATATAATAAATCCTTTCCAAATATATAATTTATGCACAATTTTAATTAAATCATTGAATAATATTCTTTACATGGTTTATATAAAAATATATTTTCAAAATATTTCAATGGATTATATAAAATTGATTAAAAGTGTATTTCCATAGAAATAGGCATATAAAAGAATATTTTTCAAAACAATATTGAATAAACTATCTCATTAAAAAATAGATTATATTAGTCTTTCAACATTGGAATATAAAAATTATTTTTCAAAATCCATTATAAATCATCACACCATGTTTAAAAGTCCAATGTTTAGGTTTGTACATGGATTCCCACACATGTTAGTGATGTTATGGATCATGGTTTGCATACATTCTAGGATATCAAGCTTGTGAAGATAAGAGGAATTACAAATGAATAAACTCACTACCCTCGTCATAGTTTAGTTTTTGATTTCATCATCAATCCATTTAAAGTTATAGGTAATATATTATTAGTGAGTGTTCCCCCACCAAGATATCTAGTCTCCCATGTGCTTGAATATAATTAATCATATTTTGTGATTTCATTTATATTAATCCGTAATAATTCATATCAATAAATAATTTAAAATTTTTCCAACATAATATTTCAAAACATTCTATTTTATTTCAACGAAAACATAAAATGGGTTTAATTAAAACTCATCCCTTTCATGAAAAAAATATTTCATTTAACACCATAAATTATTTCATATCATCTTTTCATATGAGATCACAATCAATTTATTTTATCAAATCACCCATTCATTTCAAATACATTTTATATAAAATCATTAGTATATTTGAAAAGTCATGAAAAATAGGTTCAACATGCACACAAAATTCAATTTAATAAAATTCAATCCAAAAACAAAATTCATGATTTGGAAATCAAATGAGAAATCAAATAAAAATAAATCGAAACTAATGAATTCAATTTATTGAGATTTAAATATGAAACCACTCACCTTAATAATTTTATCATCAACCAGCAACTTGAGATCTTTATTAAGAGAGATGGATGTGATTAAATCAATCAAAAAATAATACTAGGACCAAAAAATATAAAAAAATATCAATATCCATTAATGAATAGAGTATTCACCACTCTAGAAGAAATATAGACATTCAAATTAATGATAAAATTTATATTACACTTATTTTATGAGATCAAACACATTAGTTGGAACATTGAAGCATAATATAACATGTTTCGAAGTGCAAAAACCACCCAATGGGAGTATAAAAATAGTGAGTGTCAAAATAGGATAGATGTAGATGTTTTTAGAAATAAAATGGATATTAACTAAAAAAAATATGATATTACCATCAAATTCCCTACAAAAATCTGAATCACGATCTTTCCAAGGGCTCCCACCATTATGCCAATGGTACCATATATTATCGTGTACTATTGGGAACCCCACATGCTTGCTAGTGGATATTTTATAGGAACTCCAATATTCTATCCATCTACAAATTATCCATCACAATTTTTATAGGAATGACATATTACTATCATACAACTAGGTGGATGATGTTTCAAATTCTATATCCAGTGGGGCACCTATAGATCTTTTTAGTTACTATTTGGAACCCACCCATGGGAAATCCCTCAAAGAACTTACAAGCCTCTCAAAGTAGAATAAAAATCACACCCCAAACCTAGTAATGGATCTAATAAGAAAATAAAACTATAAGACAATTATTAAAACTATAAATTAAAGAGAAAAAAATAAGAAGATCCAAATTAAACCACAGACTATTATCGGATTCTAGAGTTATGGTGCTCTAATTCCCCAAACAATAAATTAATTTCCCATCCAAAATCTAGTCAAGAATAAAAGTCTAAATTGTGGTGTCTCTATTTCTTTATCATCATTTCATAATGATCCAATGTCTAATGAGAATAATGTCTATGTTGCCACATATTTCAAACCATAGGTATAAAATTTCAATGAAAGACCTTCATCTACAAATTAAAAAAAATGAACTAGCTAATGTTTTAGATACATATGAAGTTACACCTAAATTTTCTCCAAAATAGATACATGAGACATGTCTAGATGATATTTTATAATCTATTACACATGATTCATTTCATGTATTTATTTCATTTGATCTTGTAAATCCAAATGGTAAGACACATTCCAAATTCATGTAACAATATCAAATTACCCCATGTATCCCAATGTCAACATCCATTATTTTATAGAAAAAAATCACCTATTCAAGGTGAAAATAATAATAAAATGTATTCACCAACTAAGAACACTGAAAGGAAATCGTCGATGATCAAAAAAATATATTAATAGGCTCTTTACTATTACCTATATTTATCAAACCATCTAGATTTTTCTAATCATCTCTTGAAAAAAACTATATCCCGTAAGATATAGTTCAATAATATTTGACAAAAATAGTATATATTTTCAATGTTAGTAATATATGGACTAAAAAGGTAAAATGTTAATGGAATTTTGATATCATTGTTTAAAGGAAACATTGACTAGTATGAAATGTTAATCCCAAACACTTCTAATGTCATGGTTATAACCATGAAGAATTCCTGCAGAATATGTATTGAATATTTTCTATGAAAATATATCTGAGGATGACACTTAATTATCAACTTCTCCTAGGATCCCAGTACCTCCTGGGATATTTTCAAAAATGATATGTAAACTAGGGAACCCTTATAGAAAAAATGGTAGGAACAAAAAAAATATAATATGATAATATCCAATAAATATATATTTCCCAATAAATTAACACTATCATTATCTTGAATGAGAATAAAGTGGTCTAATTTTCTAAGTTGGTTACTCACAACCTGAGTAACATTATTTCTTACATGATTGTGTGAAAACCCAACCATAATGTTCATCGAATATCCTCCCACTTCCAAGAGGTTATAAAAAGGGGTTAAAGTAATCCCAATGGATTTTGATCTTTTAACATGATTTACATACAAGTATAACATCTTGAGACAAAATCAATTATGATTAATTTTACCTTGATCAACGGAATCAAATCCATTTATCATAAAAGATATTTTTCATTCAAAGGTGTAACTCACACTGTAAATTATGAAAATCCCCAAACAAAACCTTTCCTAATGAGGAAAATGACAAAGTGGTTCTTTATGAAAAGGATACCGTCTTATGATTGAGACCACTCTATTATTTTCTACCAACCATATAAATAATTCATAAATCCTCAAAAGTTACCATCATGCTACATCTATTATAGAATCATCTCGAGAAGATATGACACCAAATGAATACTCATCAAAACAACCTTGATCTCATCTAGTAGGACATCCAAATGTATATGATCAAAGAGTCACATTATATTGTAGTTCCCTAATGTTTTTTGGTGGCCTAGAATTATAATATATCACAAAAATGCTCGAAACTTCATCCTTTTATGGGTGTAGAGAAATTTTGAAATCCAAATAGAATAGGTACGAAATCCATCACTACCTTTAGATATTTGAATCCTTAAGAGAATATATATAATGAAAAATTTTATGATCAGATTAAATTATTATACTTTCCCAAAAAAATTAATTTCTAAAGAAATAATGATTATTCACACATCTATGAGTATGAGATCATTTATGGGATAGTTCTTCTAATAAGATTTATTTTTATTAGAACCAAAATCCACTATGTGATCACCATTTATGAAGCCAAATCTCAATCCAGATTGTAACACATCAAATAAACCACATAGCCCTACCCACCCTCTAGAAAAATCCCTATCGTAAAAGAATTTAATCATTTATTCAACTCATTTTTAAAATCATTACATTTTAAATTATATTTGAACATTCCTTCCCTCAGTTCATTACTTGTTAAATAGGAATAACAATTTGATAAATATTTAATGAACTGGTATTAATACCTTGGTAAACATAAAATGAATTATATCCCAATGAATTTTTTATAGTTCTTATAAAAAAATTACGACTTTCACCTTTTAGAGATAAATTAGGAGGCTTAGTTTTAAGATCATCTTAACTTATAACTTCCCTTACCAAATCTAGATTTTGAACATCAATATACTCTCATAATGTTTGTAATTTCTCAATATTTCATGAATTTATTTTATGTAACATACATGATCCTCATTTAGTTTTAGAGTAAACAATTATTTAATCCATGAATACCACCATTAAAGACTCACTATATTGATCAAAATAATTTTTCTTCGATTACATATATCCAAAATAAGTATTAGTTAGACTAAATGGAATAAGAATATTCTCACAGTGGTTATAATGTTTTTTGAAATTGGTCTTGCTGATATCATAATTGTTGATCCTATTCTTTGGATAACCCAATGAGAGATAAATCATGTAGTACCACTTAATTCATTTTAGATTGTAAATAAATTTCTATCAGGTGCACTAAATAATTGTTTATGATTGTATCTCGATTTAGTTTTTTATATTTAACACATAAAAAATGGGTAACATCGACTCTTTTAGTGAAAATAATAGTTGTCGAACAAGGTGATACTCTAGTTTGATTGAAACCATTCAAAATAATGACAATCCAAATATTCCTTTCCTAAAAATCATTCATAGACACATGTTAGGAACGAATAGATATGTGATGACTACCTGACACAAAATGAATAGATAATCCCCCCACATCAATAGAAAACAAAAAAAATACAGATAGATAAATATTGAGAGACTCAATAGCTAATATAGTAATAACACCACATAAATATTTATTTTCTAGTTCCAAGGTATACATGGATATCATCCAACCTAATTCAAAAAGTGGAGGCCCATCTTTACTCTATCATTGATACCATTTCCATTGAAAAAAATGTCACCCCCATCAGAGAATGTAATGGATACCCATTGAAGATAATAATCATTACAGGGGTTTGAGTCAAAAAATAGCCCAAAAAAAGAATAATTTCTAGAGGATTCATAAAATGATACAAAAAGTACTATAAAATCTTGATTTTTTGGATAGAATGTATAAGAAGGTAATTAGTAACCCTTCTATATTTTTATCTTATGTGTTCTAACAATTTGTATCACAAAAACTCAATATATCTATATGAATATTAAAAAATTCCAAATCTGGGATGATATGAAGTAATAGTGGAAATAGAATCAATTAGGGAATACATGAAAGAAGTAGAAATAGAAATGGTACCTATCAATATAACCAGACCCAAATTAGATATCACTAAATACTCATCCACTACCTATATAAGAATTGTCATTGATTACTGTTGCTAGATCCCCTTTGTTCTTGGAGAATTTACAATGCTTTAGATCCTTAGGGTATTGAAAATCCCCTAGCACTACATGAAGATGTAAAAACATGGAAAAAACTCTTTAAGTGACATGAGATTCAACATGATCTAAAACTCCTCAGTGTCACTATACAAAAATGATCTAGGTGACAAAACATGACACTTTGTAAAGAAGTCAATATTAATTTAACAGATACCACACATTATTTAGATAAAGTATAAAATCAAGTAACACCATTAATATTTACACAATGATAGTCATTCCACACCCCCTTTAAATTTAAGGAACCATTGGGGATTCTTTTAGTATAAGGTGGAACACCCCTCAACCCCAACTAAATAGTCTGGTTAAACATAACAATCAGTACCATATCCTAATAATCAATATAATTAGAAATATTTGTAATTAATATCAGAGATCAAATATGTGACTAAATACTCATATGAAACCATTGTTCGTTGATCCTCTTAGCGAACACTTTTATTGCCCAAGGACATGTTACCCACTAAGAGGGGGGGTGAGTCAATGGTTTCATTTTATGAATCCCTTTTCATTAAAATTCATCCCCTCTAAATTATTAAGGTATTGGATCCACTCAATATGAGATCCTAAACACACCTCATGTGTAGTCATAACAAAAAAAGAGAATCACACTGTATTTATATTGTTAAATTTAAATTCCTACTTTTTCATGTTGATTTCCCCCAACATGGATTCTTCATTACAATTAACTATCTCTATATGTCTTTATAATGGATCCAGCCCCAACTGAGAGACTCCATTTACTTTTGGATCCAACCAAAGACATCATACTCCATCTAAAACTGAGTGAATCCATCATCTCATATATCCAACAAGAATAATTCAACTACACCCAACACATACTGGAAGACTTCACTAGTGGTGAAAGGATTGATCCATTGTATGGTGATTCTCTGATCTACCGCTATGAGCCAGTACGATCTGGCATTCTCGTGTACATATTCAAGTATATTCAATATTTATTGTTATGTTATTTTTTCTTGATCAATAATTATGATTACCTGGGATAAACCAGTGGCCTCAGTACATCAATGCTCAAGATGCTATTTTTTCGTCTAATAATGAAGACCCATCCTCACTCAAATGTGTAAAAATGTTTCTCAAATATTCTTCACTGGTATCATATGAATGTATTAACATACATAATATATAATTTATTCTTCTATAATTATAAACTCATTTTAAACTCATCAAATATACTTCATGCATTGATGTGTAATGCATGGAATCTGAATGTATTTGTCCAAGTATCACACAAGTTATTATCATGTTTAGGATCATGAATTAATTAATTCATGAATAGTATTCTAACTCTATTTATTTGGGAACACAAATGGTTTATTAAAAATCTTTATTTTTTATGTTTATGATCGATATAATTTTTTCATGATTATTCATATGCACTTTTCAATTGAAAACCACATAAGAACATGTTCTCCTTCAACTATACTTCCTTCACCCATATATGTTTTTCATAAAAAATAAAAAATGCGGTCTATTCATAGAAATATAATTACAACCTTCTCAAACTCCACCACACAAGAAAATAATGAGTTCCCTTCCTTTTTCAAAATCATAAGGTAAGGGAAACTATTTCATGGTGCTCATGCATGTATCATCAACATGGAAGGCATTGCATAAATCATATCATCATGAGAGATGGGGAGACATATTATTATGTTTTTTCATAATTAATTGTGGAAAAATATATTCAAAAATCAAATCAAGACTTATTTTCACCTTATTAATTCTCATGGGACTCCACTTCTCCTTCACAAAATGTTTTCACAAGGGGGACTTATTTCCTTCCAAAACTAAAAGGAAACAATTGCTCTATCTTATATAGAAAATAATAACTTATTGATAACCTAGTGTATATATTTATTTAGGATTATTCTCCATTTATAAATTATGATTATCACCTCATTTAACTATCTTATATCAACTTTTGATGCCACATTGAAGAACCCGAATTATATGTCATGTCAAGGCTCCACCAAAGATCCTGAGTCATTTGAGATATCCTAACTGAATGCTAAATTTAATTGAGTCTTGGTTTTGTGAGATCATGATGTTCTTAAGTGGTGGAATCATAATGTGCATGCGATAAGGATTTAATAAATATCCTTTGAATGGATCAAACTCATTCGAAATTCCATTGGCCTGCAACTCTGTTTGCAAGCTCAATAGATGCTCGTGGTATTAAACTTTTTTCACGCATGCAAGTTAAAATTTCATGCCTGATCTCAAGACAATAAAATCACCATAATTTGATTGTAATGATGATTAAATAATTAAATTCCAAGATCATTATGGGTTTAATATGTCTTTATTGTTAATAATATGATTTAGGAAGAAAAATGTTGATGATGAACAACAAGAATGATCAGATTTGCTAGATTAAATGATCATGAGGTTATAGTTGTGTCAAAAATATTTAGAAAAATAAATATAATATAATTATTTAATTGGGATACATAAAATAAAAATTTGGTTAGTGTGAAGTGTATCAAACAACATATTCCGACATCCTCTAAATTTATTATGTTCTCCCTCTCCTAGTTAATCCATGTACTGGTTCTCCTACCTATATGCCACCCATCATAGTAGCACCACCTCTATATGTCTTATAAACAAGTTCCTATATGTGTGGTCATATACCCTCCCATTTCTTCCCACGAGACGGTTAGGGATTCTCTCCATTATGCATTATTTACCTTAAGGGTCCCACATGTTCTCTCAGGTGAGGGCGTCCATGACTTCATTGGGGTTTGCCCATTTTTTCATAAAAGATATTTTTTTACATATAAAATTTACATGTAACAAAACAATTCACTGAATTCTTAAAATATAATTCGAATCCAAAATTCTACTCATCTTTCTTAATTATTCATCATCAAATTCTAATTTTTTTTCATGGCCATCTTCATACTCAAATCTTCTTCACATCGTGAAATGTGAAAGTTATATTTCATGATCTTATATAATATACCTAATAAATTTGTAAACAAATTATCACCTTTGATACATGTGTTGTACATGAATAAAAGTTCAAAAAATCATCTAATTTTAACCAATAATTATTGTCCATGTGTGACATCAAATGATAAGAAATGAATCCAGAATAACTCTCCAAGAATAGACACGTTAACCATAACTCACCAAATACATTTTAAAACATAACTGATAACAAATTAAACAATGGCACAAACATTCTCTATTGATGTATTATGTTTTCATTACATATGTTAAAAAATTTATAGGAATCAATATGTGTTCTCAACACTTATCCCCCCTTATTGGCAATCAAAGGCAAAGAAAAAGTGAGAATATTCCCAAAACATGTTCTCCCCCGTTTTATTATTATTTCATAAATACCATTGAGAGAGGGATGATATAAAAATGTTCTCTTAAAAAAATCATTCTATTAAAAAATGTTTCATCCACTCACGATAACATACTATATAAAACCATAGTGATATTGAAAAGGATTTCAATGTAGTCCACAAACAAACATGCATGTAAAATCACTTAGAAATTTTCAACTCCCATAAAAGTTCTTGTAAACAAAATAATTACCAATGAAATGATGAAACCTACCTATAATTCAAGAAAAACAACATAAAATTCCATTTGAAATATAAATAACCCTTTTAAATATATTCTCATTAACAAAGCACTACAAATTAATAAATACATATAATATAATTAAGAATTATTAATTAAAGTGTTATCAAAATGCCTCATTTTTAATCCAATACTCTCCCTAGAGGGATTAAAACTTCTTCTTGACGTCCCTTCATGTTATTATAGAAGAACACATATATAATGGAAATTAAGAGGAAACATAATTTTTCCATAATGTGAACAATAAGGTTGAGAGGTTTTTCTCTACCATTTTTTCCAATTTCTAGATAATTTATTCTTACACATATAATTTATCATTTAGTAAAAAAGAACTCATAATTCCTACCAATTAATTGTGTGATAATATTATTCATTATTTATACGTCAAATAAAATTCATCTCATGATGCAAGCTTCATTATTTTCAAAGATTCTCCTTATATTGGAATTGTGGTTAGAAATCCTCTTGCATTGTGTCCAGATTTAGTGAATCTCTAACAAAAGAACATCCTTAAAAAATATTATATCATTTATTGATAACATCTCATCAAATTATTCTTCTTAATGTGTAATATTAAAAATTTCATTTGCCACTATTTTTTATTTGTTTTTAAAAATTTTCATCATAATCCAAATTATTATGGAAAATCACTAGAATGTAATTGGGAATGTTTAATGATTATTTGGAGTTTCCACATTGCATTGTAATTATTTCTCATTATGATGTAGGAAAGTATATAAAATTGTACTTCTTGGTGTATAATGGTTTAAAATTATTATTTTGTTTTGTTCACATTTCAAGGGTAACATGCCACCATTATTATTCTGTGGATTTAATTTATTTAGAATATGAATTCTATTTTGTTTATCCATTCTCCTAATAAATATAAGACATCTATGATTTTCCAGATTTAACATTTTGTGATGGGAATCCTATTCCGGGTATCTAAATTTCATTCAACACTAATAGTATCTTATGAGACTTCTTATCTTTTTTGATGATGTATGCTTTCTAGGATTCATATATTATGATCATTTCTTATTCTGGTTGAAATCATCACTCATTGAACCTCTTGTTGGGGAACATATAATTATTTTTCATTTCAAATACACCATGGGTGTGATATATTATAAAAATATTTTAACCATCCATACATTTTTAGAGGCTGGTGTAGAACATGTATGTACAATTGAATCATTACCAGTAGACAAGATTGTTTCTAGGCTATATGAAGCCTTCTTCTTAGAGGATGATTCAATTTGTGTGTTGAGTAATCACAAAATCCTTTTTTAATTATGATCCTCAATACATACTTGAGTAAAAAACCAATTTTCGTAATAATATGGGATGTTATAGCTTGTGGTGATTCTTTATTACTTAATAAAAACTCTTGATCTAAGAATTAAATGTAGATAGAATAATTATCATCCTCAACTAATCTCATATTGGATTATCATTAATTTATCAACTTATTCATTTTTTTCATGAATATTTTTGGATTCTTACAATGAAATATAAATCTCATTTACACAGTCATTTTGACCTCCTATTGAGCCTCATTGAAAACCACAGAAATATTCTATAATTTATCAAATGAATGGAATGATTCTACAAATACATTATCAAATCATTCTCTCTCACAAACACTTATATGAAATTATTCAACCACATAATCATAACTAATACTGAAAATATAATTTATTTCTTTCATTTCATTCATATATATATTATGATTTTTTGAAATACAAACCGTTTTAAGTAGTGCCTCTTTTATGGAATCAACTTCTTCTTCCAGCTATAAAATTTCATCTCGATATCATTTAGGGTCTACAAAGATGTGTTTTACCATTTCACTAGTGATATTGATAAGATGTTATTTGAGTAAAGATTGATGATTACTAAGTGATCCATCACCATCATAGCTTTTCCAAGATTCATTACATGAATATTTATTGAAATAATTATTGCATGTTTCACCTTTCTATATTACCTCATGTTGAAGGTGTCTCCTAAAAAATAGTAATATTCTTATTCAACCTCTTTTCCTTCCTCTTATTTATAGTCTTATGTGTCATAGAATAATCTCTATTAGAGGGAGATAACTAATTTTTTATAATGATCAATTTATTAATTCTAACTTTTATATTTAGTGGTGACCAACACTCTGCTAAAACTTTTAGTGACCTCGGATGGATTGGAAACTTAGTGGGGATGGGGGAATCTGTGATTCCCTTTTAAAAATACACATTCCTTATAATTTAACCTATGTAACCTGTTATGGTTCTTGATCCACATGATATTATCTACAAAACTCACCTCATGTGTATTAGTAACAATATAAAGAGAATTATATAATATTTTTATGGATCGGTATAAATAACTAATTCTTTTCATGTGGAATCCCACCCAACATAGATTCTGTATTATAATTTCACTATCTATAAAAGTTAATAAAATGTATTCACTCAATTTGAGAGACTCTATTTTATATTGGCTCTAACCATAATAATTATTTCCCTATCACCAATAGAGGGACTCCTTATGCTCTTGGAACATATTATAAGACTTCAATTTCTCCCAGAACCATACAGAAGACTTCACCTCTAATGGAATGGTTAATGCACAACATGACTATTCTTTGATATTCCTCCACAAGATTATAGGATCTGAATATCATGGGTACCTTTTCATGTGTCTTCAATAGTATTTCGTAGGGTATATTTTCATTTATCAATAATTTTTTTCACCTTTCATTGACTAGTCACCTCCATGTAACAATGCTCTGGTTGTAATTCTTTCTTCTACTGATTAACACTATGACTGAATTAGATGTATGAAAATTGTAAAAAAAAATCTTCTTAAATTAAATATTTTTAAAGGATGAATATACATGAACTAAAAGTTATTATTTTGAAATTATCATCTAAATTCATACTCATAAAATAATATTCAGGCATGGATGGTTAATACACAACCTCTAAAATTCATTTTTTTATGGTTCTCAAAAGTTCTTATCATATGTTTGGTCATGAATTAATACATGAATGAATGTGTTACAACATCCCTTTATTTAGAATCCCACAAAGGTCAGAAAAACAAATTTTCTTTATTTTAGTTTTAATATCAGTGAGCCATGAATTTTCAAATACATATCACAATTGAAATTCACCTTAGTGAAAGTGATTATTCAACCATACCACATTCTATCATGTGTGTTTATCATATATACCTGAATGGGTGTTCTCATCACTCTAAATAATGTACCTCCTTGTAAAAATCCATCACATAAAACATGTTTTGGTTCTATTATTGGTCACCAATCACAATGTATGGATATAATGTTTCTTTGTTCTCATAAATGTACAATGAAAGAAAAAGTTTTAATGTAACCCATATCATCGTGAGAGATAGGGAGACATTTAAATTTGATATCCCTTAATACGAAGTTGACCAATTTCATCATAAATAAAATCAATACAACTTTTCACATTTTGAATTCCCTTGGAAATCCACTTCTCCTTTGTGAATGATTATCATATGCATGGATTAATTCCTTCATTAACTTGATGGTCATGGATTCCATTCTTTCTATGTAAAATTGGAGCACTTCTCGAAAAGATTATGAATCCCTCATTTTAGGGTTCTTATTCTTTTGAAGATGATGAAAATCACCTCAATAGACTATATTATATTTACATTTGATGCCACATCGTTGGCCTCAAATTATATGCCTTGTCAAGGAACCCTCAATTAGTAAATTTCGTTTATGATATCATAAGTGTACACCAAATTTCAATACATCTTGGTATTATGATATAAGAGGTATAACATTTCTAGTGATCTCTGGAGATAATTTATAGAAAATTAAATTATTTTTCTAATATACCTTGGTTAAGGAATGCATTATGTGAATTTTGATTAAATTTAGAAGTTTTTTGAGGTGGTTTGGGAATACACAGTTGGCACATGGTTTTCCTAAAACGTGAACCCTACCATAGAAAAATAAGAAACCCCAGATAGAGAATGATTTCATGGTTGGAACATTGTTTTTCAAAACATGTTCCCTCTTATGATTAACCATGAACCCCCATATATGGTAAACCCCTTCCTAGGAAAATGCACACATGAGATTTATTTCGACAAAAACTTGTTTAAAAATTCACGAATCCCATATCCATCACCCTAATACTACCCAACTCGACCCTAAAACTTTTATCTCATATTTTGAGGCTTTTGGAGAGATTATAAGGGCTTATGATCTTCATTAATGAAAAATATACATCTATATAGAAGAATCATCACCTATCCCGGTAAGAGATTCTGATATTTATTGGGTTTCTACCTTTCTCAAATCATTCCCCAATCTTTTGAAAGGTTAATTTCATATATTGGTTATGGTTTATATTTAGGTTTTCATGGATGTAATATTTTTCATCCTAGATCTCTATTTTAAATCTAGATCTAATTATTTTTTGTGAAAATGATGTCTCGGATTCAATTTGGGGAATTCTAATGGTTATCATCTTTTAATGATCATTTGGTATGTGGTATAAATATAAAATCATGTAGTATTTATGTAATAATGTTTAAGAAATTTTGATATTAAAATTTCCCTGATTCGGAAATTTCATATGATATTTATTTGATTAAATTTAATTTTATTGTGGTAATAAATTGGGTTAAACTTGGGGAAAATGAAATTGGTAGAATTCTGATCAAGAAATTGAAGGGTTAATGGGATTTGGAAATTTTGTAATTGGTGAAATATTGAATTAGTTGTTAATGAGAATAATGTAAAGTTTTTCTTAACCTTTAATGGTAAATGTTTTATGTGACTAAATGTTGAAAAGGGTTTAACGGTGAAATGTTCATATTATTCTTTGAGACTTAATGTTTTGATCTATATTTGTTCTAATAATTGAAATGGATTTCCATATAGAGAAGTGTTGATAAGTGGTTTAATATTGATTAACCTTGTAAAATATGATATATTTTATATATTTGATAAATTTGAATGATTTTGAACAGGGTTGTGAGAAATATACTAAATCTACAAATACCTATAGGTTGATAACAATGTTATTCTAGATCCAAGTGCATGCATGTGTTTATTATTGCATGGGAAAGATATTGACGATCCAAGTACCCATGTGGTGTGGGACCTGGAATGATGCTCTAAATACCCACATGGTGCCTGAAATGAAATTCTACGCCCATGAGATTGGCATTGGACTGTGGTTCCAAATGGCCAAGATATGAATTTAATTAAAATGATAAATGGTAACCATTGAATTATGATATCTTATATCCTGTTGATATTTTTAGAAACCAAAACAGTCTGAAGAAGGTATTAGTGGATTTAGTGTATTCATGAGCCCATGGAAATTATGTGGTCAATTAATATATAATGAAACGTTATAACTTTTTACTCTAAGGATTGTGAATTTTTTTAAAAAAAATATCATATTGTTTTATGAATATATATTATTTATGATAATGTTGGTGGTGGAATAATGAGTTGTACTCACACCCTACTAGAGAATCATGATTGGTAATATAATATGATTTATGTATGTAAGAAAAGATAATGGAAAGAGCTTTATGATAAATGGCTATATTGGGACAAATCAAGGTTGGAGGAATGAGACTTGGTGTCAGTACCCACATGGGTGGTTTTAAAATGTCCTTATTATTTTTCATTTTTACACATGAAACATATTTGGAATGAAATATCTATTTCTTAGTTATGGACATCATTTTTAGATTTTATTCATCATTTGATAATATTTTGTGCACGTTATTGTGTTATTATAGTTGTTTATTATTTACTTTTGGTTATATTTTGGTTATTTCCTCTACTATGTTGCTTTGAAAAATATGGTATAATATTCTCATGTATAATATGTAAGATATTTTTTGCCTGTTGAAAACCTCTATCATATGGGGAGGTTATCTTGTGGTCATGTAACTATCCAGATCATGGAATGAATATGTGGAACCCATGCCAGAATGTTAAAAGGTGGACCCAAGGGGGGTTTTATTTTCTTTTATTTTCTATTCCTATTTGGGGAAATGCAAATGGGAGAATAGTTTTTTTCGAGCCTTGGTTAAGAGCATCATTATTGGAGTAACTACAAAATGTATGGGTAAAACCAAGTACCTAGGATGTGATTGTTGTTATTGATGTGTGTTATTATAGTTGGTTGTTGTCACACCTAGAGTGATGCACATGTTGTGTTATGTGATTATTGTTTATGAGATGTTATGGTATCTGAATCATGAACTTTTATGGAATGTGTGTTTAGTATTCATACACCATTCCTTCCACTCATGGATTCTTGTAACAGTTATAATTTGTAGTGATGCATGGGAAAATAGGTTTGATGAAACATGTTAAATTTAAATGGATTATTTTCTCAATTAAAATAATTTAAAAAGGAACTTAATATGAAATTGAATGTTTTTAAATTATAAGAAATGATGAATAATTTGGTTTCTCATGAAAAATATGAATTATGAGAACTTTTTTATCCCTTTTTAACCATGTCCAAGATGTATAATGGTTAGGGGTAGTGATAGAAATTCTATTTTGATAGTGTGGAAGTGTTTGGGGGATGACATGTTATAGATTTCTTTGAATACCTGAAATTGTGTACATATAGTGTTTTGTATAGTAAGATGTGTTTTTAGAATTTTAGTGATACAAAACAATATTTAATGTTTTCTGAGTAGATGGTAGAAGGGCGTGGGTGGAGGTATGCCTCCAGTAGTGAAAAGTGGTACTTTGATAGCTCCAGTTGAGGAAGTTAGAGGCAGTTCCATGAAAATATTTATCGGTTTATGATGTTTATATAAAGAGACCCATGTCAGGTTGTGAATAATATACGTGACATGACATAAGATTATTAGATTAAACACCCCCCAACATTTACAAGAGAGGGTGTACTTGTGGCATCTATGTTATGGATTGAGTCAACCTAGATGATTCTTGACCACATGGATAACTATCCTAAGAAAAGTATCAAACTATAATCATATACGTTGGGCGTAATAGTGAAAAGATGGTGGGATATATTGTCATTAGATAAACCCCATATTGATTGTTACCATAAGAGAGTAACGATTACTTCTTCTGAGGGTTAAAATTATGTTCATCAGGGAGATTGGTATATTCTGGAAGGTCATGTAGGTCTAGTTCATCAGCAAATGGGTGACCAAGTCACCCAGGTTGAATATCTTATATTGAATGATGGGGGTGTGAAGCATGTTGAATTTCCACCCATGGTGGACTAATTTAGGATCTATTAATTGAAAGATTATTTAGTCCACAAATTTACATGGATGTTGATTTTAAAATTAAGCTCATTCATAGAGCTAATCCTATTTTTTACCTTATAGAATAGAAACACGAGAGCATCAAGAAAAAAATTCTCAATAGGAAGAGTTTATGGATAATGGATTTATCCATACAAGTATGGTTCCTTGGGGTTTAATAAATTTTTTATGTTAAATATGATCGATTGTTATTTTAATGTGTCAATTATTAAATGTTGAACTGGATAATAGTGAAAAAATAGTATCCACTTCCACACACTGATGATTTATTCGATTAGTTGTTTGGATCTTGTGTTTTATCCAATATTGTATTTAAATTAAGGTATCATTAGTTGATAGTTTTCTCTTTTGATATACCTAATAATACATTGAGATGTAAGAATGGTATATATGTATTCATCATTAAAGTGCGGCCCATTATCACCTATAAACCATTAATGGCTCTAGTTCTCTACTAATGTGTATAGCCTCACTCGAGTCAAATCCTTAGTGATGACAGCTTTTAATTGTCAACTATTTTTAGTTGATAATATTTTGATTGTGGGGTTTATTTACATAGCATAATTGAAATTATTATTCTCTTTTTATTGATTTAACAATTTAATAAAGACCGGGGAGAGTTTATCTTTATAGAATTATGCTTCTGATATCCTTGATTTTTGCTTTATATTTCATTAAATTAACACCCACATCACTACATGACTTTGATATTTAATTTCCAAGTGTTAATTCTTTAATCAATGCATCAATATGAAATAGTGTTCTAATATCAATCTATATATGTTTTTAATAGTGTATTAATGGTTCCAATAATCCATGGAATCCATACCTTAAGCAAAATATGTCATTAATTGATGACAATTTATGTTTTAGATACACAATGTTAGTTCAAAAACTATTCATCGAGAAAAAGATCCCAATAACTTAACATCACTAAATTATAACTCACCCCAATCGTATATTTACTCATCTATTGGGTTGGTTAGTAATCTGGTTGTTATTTTTATGATGATGAATTATAAAAAGAAGAAAATCGAAAGGGAAATGAAAATAGTGGTGTTCCAAACACACAAAGGAGCGACCAAGATAATTAAGAACAAATATTTGATTGAATGAGAAAAAAATAAGATATTTCTTTTTAACATGATTTACGAAATTTAAATAAAATTAATATTTAAAAATATACATTATATGATAATATGATTTAATGATAAATATACTTGCATTAAATTATAATTACAAAAAAAAACACATAAGAGATTGCAAATGAAGAAGAATAAAAAAGAAAATAGAAAGAAAAATTGAAGAGTGTTATATAAAGTATAAATTTTAAAATATTAAATACTCCTAATTATTTGGAAGAGACTTGTTCATGCTAGGTTATCCTCCATTTCCTGGAAATTCCAACCCCTTGTAAAGAGAAGAGGGGGTTGTATTTATTGCCCAAAGAGGTGGAATCTCTGAATTCCATAGCTACCCCTCCACTTGAATAACTAATTTAATAAATTAGAATGTATAAAATGAAGACATATTTTTCATAAATGTTGTATATATTATTGTTTAAATTATAATCTGAAATGTTTGTGACATTTGGACTTATGGAGCCAATGTTAAGTAATTTTAGTATAAAATATTAAACTCACCATTTCTATCCATGTTTTTTGGGTAGCCAAAATGGGAATTAGTTTTAGTAATATGACCAAAAATATAAACACATTCTTTAACAATGTCGGTCACATATTCATAATTTTTCACAATGAAAAGTCTCAACTGGAATGGATGTTTAGATCAGGATAAAATTCATGTTTTGTGTGCTAATTTCATTTCCTTATCGAAATGGTGGGCTGGAATTCCTAGAGTCATTTGGGCCCCTTTTTAGATTATTTGGGACTTTCAATTTTTATCCAGTATTAATGTTATTTTCCACTAACATTTGGTGGAGAATCAATGATTTTTGACTTTTGTATTGTACCCAGTAATTTCAATCATCATGGATGGTCCATTTTCTTCACAAATTCTTTGGGCCTTATTGTGTTGTCTATATGGCCCATCAAATTGTTGAATTGTACAATGATTATTTATAAATATATGTTGTAAATTGAAAAGGAATCGTAAAAAATTATAAACATGAATTTTTTATATGTAGGATAGGATTTATAATTACAATTGTATACTGCCTCAATTGGACTACTTCAAATAATGCTGAAAAATTATATTTAGTATAAGAACAAGAGTATCTAAAAAAAATATCATTTTTACATGAAATTTACTTAATGGAGCATATAAAAATTTAATAATAAATTAATAACATCAAATCCCCAACACTTAGTCTTGTGCATGTCCTTATGTACAAAAAATATAAAAATATTACTAAATCACTTTCAGTCACCAACAAATATCAAAATTTGGTTTTCCAAGGTGAGGGGTGGTTTAGACCATTTCACTGATCCATATTGAATTAGACCACAAATTTTTATAGAAACAAAGTTAAAAAAATCATTTTTCATGATCAAATTATAAATTAATAATATAGACAATCAAAACCAACTCCTCTCAAGATGATAAAAAATTATTTATGGAAGTTCAATAATTCACCAAACAAAGGAGAAAATCTCAGAGATTGAAAGATAATTAAGTTTAAACACCCTATCCTAAAGTGAAAATGAATAAATATCCTATATAAATGGGTTCTTCTATGGATATGGGATTGTAGTACTTAAATGTCCAAGAGAGAGAAGATGAAGGGTAAAACATTTGCATTGGTAAAAAAGAAATTTTTTTTAAATGAAACATGGATGGAAATGGAAACACATATTTACTAGATAATGACTATGTGAAGAAATAAAAGATGTAGTAATATAATTTTTATGGGTCCGAATATGAAATATATAAAAATCACTAATCTTCTCTAATGACATAATAATATATAATGCAAGTGTTTTTTTCTTTTCTTTTCATCTTTTTTTTTATTTTTTCAAAAGATAAACATGAAAATGATCTCACTCATATCCAAACCCATGTTTTATCTCCTCAAAACACTAATTTTAATATTCACAACAAGATCAAAGGTTGAGGAAGAGTGATTTTTTACTTTCCCAAGACACATCTGATTTTTTTTTGTATTTTTTGCATTTTTTTTAATTTATTGAAAAAATGTCCAAAACATTTAAAAAATTACATTAATGAAATTCAATTACACAAAACTCCATAAATGAACACCTCTCCCCCAATGTTAAATGGAATATTTCACTCACGCATATGAAAAAATATTTTAAATTAAAGGAAATAATTCACAAAATGAAATCCATTCCCCCTATCAAAAATTTAAAAAAATTATGAAATATAATTACATGTATATTTTCGGTGGGATAAGGTATTAAGATTGTAATGTGGCATTCAAATAAAAGGTTTTTACAGTATATAAGTGGATTTCAATAAGAGTATTAATGTAAGTTTATTTGGAGGCTATTTGAATTTTGTGATTCTCATGTGGTTCAGAAAATGCCTCTATCAAATTAAAAACACCAAAGTAGGAAACCAAAATCGACGGTCCCAAAACTAAAGACTCACAATCTGGGGTGAAAAACACACAAAAGAAAAATATGATAATAGGTTACCATGGCATGAATTATAATTTTGTTCCTCATGGTTAAAGAATATTCATTTCCAAATCTAAAACCGATAATTCAAAATTTATTATTGTTGAAACTAAATTAATTATCCAAATGAATGATGAAAATAAAATTTATTTTTGAGATTAAAACATGTCTTTTTGACTCAAAAAAATGGTTAGACAACATTTAAAAAGTGAATGATGAGAAATTACTACTATTTTTTCTGAATTTTTTTTAGATTTTTTAGTTTTTTAGTGTTTTTAAAATACACACCTACACAAAATAGAAAGAGAAAAAAGTGGATAGATAAAGAAAGTGGTAAAAACATTAAATATAGAGGATGAATAATAAAGAGGTAGATAGATGAAGTGATGGAGATAGAAAGAGATAAAGAGAAAGAGGTTTCCCTAGTTTGGATTTAGTGGGACTCTATCTCCATTCAGTGGTGGGTCTATTGATGTCGATGGCCTCTTGGGTCATGTGTCCCCTATGATGATTATTAAAAAAATTTCCATTCACTAAAAATGAATAAAAATATGAAACATTATTCATTTAATAGAAAAATACAAAGAAATTAATATTTATTATAATTAAAAGAAAATATGGGTTTCCTGCCAATTGGTGATGAATTTACTTGTAAATATATACATAGTTGTAGCGGACTACCCATAGTCTGATGGTGACCATAGTATTTTCTCCAATACGGAGTGCTTCTGAAAAAAATCTTTTTTAGGAGGCCTGATTATTAATTAGATAATTTCTTACCTTCTATATTGACGTTCTAGTAATTCAATGGAGGTGGAAAAAAATTTAGGGATCCTTCATTTGGTCTTCAACTTGAGTAATTATTCTATCCACAAATTATTATTTTCTATGCTTGGAAATTTAAGAAGATGTTTTAATTCTAATGGTACGTTAATGTAAGCTCCATATAATATATAACCCAATTATGAGATCTTAGTTTTTTGACACATTTATTTCATCACTTACTGAAGTATAGTAACGAGGATCGGTGGAGTCATAAGACTGAATAAAAATTTCAAGATCCATTATATCAATTTAGTTTTTTAAATAATTTAAAATTTCAACCTAACTAGTGATCAATTTAATAATTAGGGAATTAGTCTCCCAACCATCATTCCCATCGGAAAAATATAAACACATTAGATCAAGTATATCCCCACATATAATAGAATTTATAAAATCATGAATAAGAAAAAATGAATATTGGATAATATTATCTTAATCAACAAATTAGCATGCTAGTTAATTTTCCCTATTTCTTATCCAAGTTAGACGAGTGGATATTAGAGGTGTGATTGGATTCCAAATATATTTCAAGATCATTAGATCAATAGTGTTTTCATTTTTAATATAAACATTAAATTATCTATTTATTACATGGTTAATGAGGATGAAATATTCACAAACTCCTATATCAGTAGAACATGAATAACATATTGGATTGGGATTCAACAAACTCTCATATAGAATTTCAAAATCACGGATAGAGAATATATATGGATTCTATGATGGGTATATCATGGATTTAAAAATATTGAACATGACCGTTTGGTCACAAAATTCCATAGATAATATGAAAACATAGAAATTGATTCTTGTTTTAGATGTCATGAGGAATATTCTTCCAAGAATAGGGGGTAATTGGGAAGAAGTTATCTCACCATCCATTTCAAGGACATAGAAATCAGTTCGGAAGATAATATAATTGATTCAAACAAGTACATCATCAATTATTCCTTTCTGGAATAATAGTTCATCGATTAGATAAGTTGATGTAAACACATTTTAGGTGAAATATACGTATACCAATATTGGAGAATATTGATTTAGGAATGATATTTATCGAGGCTTCTAGGTATATGAGTGCATAATAATTTTTTTTACTTCATATCTCTAATAGAACTGTAAAGGCCTTAGTATCTCTTGACCACTTGGGTATGGAATATGGGTATGAAACATTCTCAAAGGTATTATGTTGTATCTAATGGATAAAAAAGTCCTTAAAATACCTAACATACTTTGGGATTTGTTTTATGGCATATAAGAGGGGAATGTTTAATTAAACACATATAATCTTGTAGATCATTTACAAATCGGGTTCAAAGGATTTCCATGAATTAGAAATAGATAGAGGAAAAGGAAACAATTTCCTTAGAGGGATAAAATGAGGTCAGGGAGTTTCATTAGGTTTATTATTAGGATTTTTTTTCATTTCATTTTCAATATTAACATTTAAAGTGGAGTTGAATGATTCAACATTAGGAATAGATATTTTCTTACCTGATCTATTTGAAATTTTATATACATTACTATTGGGGTTGGGTAATGGTTGAGTTGGGAGTTGGAAAAAATTAGATGGTTTCTGGTGGCTAAGATGGGATGAAATTAGACAAATTTGGGTTTCAATGTTTTAAGGCATGAATGGGTGAATTAAGAAAGATATTACACTACACATTACCATGGTTTCTTTGAAGAAGAGGCTTCTCTTGATTTGGGATTACCATGATTTTGGTTCTTAGGAATGTTCTTGTATTGTTTTGGGAATTGGAAAGGCTCATTAGGATAGTGAAATCCAAAAGGAGGAAAAAGAGGATTCTTGCATTGAGGTTGAGGAAAAAAGGGTATGGTTGTTTCATGATACAAATAACATGACCATATTGGAATTGGTTTGTGTTTTGATGTTGGAATAGAGAGGGATTAGAAATTGGATTACCATAACTAATTAATATGTTAATGGTAGAAGATAAGGGCTCAGAGTGGGGTTATTTGACGTTTTAATTGAGAAGAATTGATTTTTGTGGGTTGGTGTTCCTCTCAGAATATATTAAATTGAGCTACATTGATCTAGATGAATTATATGGATCCCCCTAAAGTTGTTGAAAATTTTCAGTTGTTTGTTATGGTGAGCTTCACATTATATAGTTCTTGAAAGGTCTAGGGAATAGATATTTTGCAGAAGATGTTGTCAGGGCTTTGGCTACCATACCTAGTTATCTCACAAGACATGTAAGTACACTAGTCCACCCTGTCATCTTGTTTGCCTATATGGATTGATTTTCATGGACTTGTTTGTCTTCATATAGTTCTAAAGTATGGATTTCGTTGTGTGTTTTCATCTATATTTCTTTTGAGATCTTTTTCACCATTGTGAGTTTTCCTAATAAGGGCACCGCCACTTGAGGAATCAGTGAGAGTAATCTCTATAGCCAATAAACCATCATTGAATTATTTGATCAAGAGTTGGATAAATATTAGGTGGTTATAAAATGTTTCCCAAATCCTTTTTAACATCTCCCAATACCCATGGAGTGATTAATTTGGGAATTGACGAATACCATTTATTTCCTTTTGGATAGAAGTGGTACGGGGAGAATGAATGAATTTTTCTAATTAAAGTCGCCTCATGTCATTAAATGTGGTTATGGAACTAGGAATGATGTATTAAAAGAATGAATTAGAAGTGTGAGATAAGGAGAATTTGAATGCTCCGAGGATTATTTGTTCCTCATAAACCCGTTGAGACTTTATAGTAGAGAACACCACTTTGACTCTTTGAGATGATGATGTGGATCCTCACCACCAGACCTTTGGAAATGAGGAAAAAGATGTATCAATCCAGATTTGAGATTGAAATGTAGAGACCCAAATCATGAAAAATATGGAAATTACATTACATTTGAGTAATACTTAATACATAACAAAAACCAACACTCAAGGACAGTAATAGTTTAGTGTCTTTGGAAACTGGGAACATAATCATCTAATAATGGTGAAAGATCATCAAAATCTTCCATAAAGATCTTCCCCTTTTGTTTTCATACCTAAAATCATTCTTTATATCCTGAGGAAAATAAATCATATAAAGGGTGAGCTCAAATGCTCAGTAATGGAAATCATGGAAAAAATAAAACAAACCATATACATTTGAACTTAAAATCATCAACATAATGTTTAAACATCAAAATCTTGAGCAATGAAATAAAACATGGAAGTACGTAAGGAATAGATCATAATGGAACATCAATCATGATAAAATATCATGGGAATAAAACATGTAATTTTTGAAAATCATTAAGCACTTGATATGATTTCCATTGTATCCATGTCATTGCTGCCAAGACCATCTTAGTGGACAAATCCCTTACTAAATCGAGTTCACTCCTCATTCCAGTCCTCTATCACTAAACTAGATTAACTTGGCATTCCAGCCATGTCTATCTCTTGAGATATAAATCTTTACCCAATGCATTGGAGAGAGATATAGGTATCACCCATCTCCTAATGAAATCATTCCTACTTGTTCCAAAAATTAAACTATAATTATTCCTCATAACCCAAAGAATAAAATGGGTTTCATAAATATCATGCCATCATAATGTAATCCATATAATCCAAATGGATATCATTTCATCATAAGAAGAATCAAACCATGTAAATAATTGATACATTATACTTGAAACATAATCATACTAAATAATGCCATCTTAGATGGAAAATAGTTTTGAGAAAATAGTTGAAATGAATTCTTGAGGAAACTATCCTTTCTTCTTCAAAATCATTTTCTTTTCACAAAATTCCATGAAATTTTAAAATAAAAGAATTTTTTTGAAAATAATAATGAAATATTGAAGAGAAATCTTCATGAAAATTAAGAGTTATGAAACTGTAAAAATCAGTTCATGCTGTATTATTTAAAAAAACATTCTTCTCGTACTTTTGCCAGAAAAGTAAATAAATACATTGTATGGTAAACAAAAGAACGATTCCTTACATACAATGTAGTAAAATTAAAAAATGAGTAAAAAGGACTTTAAACATACATGAATCCATTTTTAGAAAAAATGTACATGGATGATAAATATAACCCCAGTAAATACTTACGAATAAACAATCTCGGATAAATACGTGATTGGAAAAGTTATCCCTTACCTTATGTCTAATATTCTTTATACGTATCAGAAAATCATGTATAATGATATAAATATTGTCATTTACTTATTACATAATAATATTCACTGTTATTATATCATATATGGTTCACTTATGACATTATATTACCCGTTATTTTGTGATTTCCATGTTAAAGTAGCGTTTTGGGTAAAATCGTTTTATTTATCATAAGTGTTTGGACTTGTTGTTCTTGATATTATTATTAATTATGTCAATATTTACATACTTCTAGAATTTAAATAATTATTTATATATCATATATATTCAGTAAATATATATATAATATATAGATAAATGAAATGAAAAACATAATTCATGGAGGCGGTAGGCCATACATACGCATGAACGTTGTTTTCCATTCCTTATTGAATTGAATGGAAGTAAGTAAATGAAATATTTATATATATACATAAATCCGGTATCTTTATAATGTCATATATTTCATTATTATTCATTATATATACTATATAATCATTCCTGAATGGTTAACATGGAAAATGAATCTCATCACTTCGTGGAGACGGTAATCCGTACGTACGCACGATCGATGATATCGTTCCCATAATTATTGAATTTAATTGGAGTGGATGATATAATATCTCAGAATCAGTATGATGTTATAATAACTATATATAGTAATTCTGTAAACCATTATACTCATCCAAGTAAGGTGGTGGGGGAAAACAGATTACACCACGGCTTGTAGACGGTATTCCGTACGTACGCATGTGCAATGATTTCGTTTTCTGTAGGATGGATATAAGGTGAAATTGGGTTGTTTCATATTTATAATAACATATCAATATATTAGTGATAATTATTTTATTACTTTATAAAGAAACAAATAAAGAATAAGAAGTTTAAGAAGAAATAAAACATGAATGAATCGGTAGAAGAGATTACCTCTTCTTCAACGCACCTCTTTTAATCTTCCTCCTAAGGCACTAGATTTTGTATTTTGAGGAAACCAGAACCTCTATAATGTTTCTAGAAAAGTTTAGAAGAAAAATGGGTAGGGTTTGTCCGAGCTTGAAATCTCAAAATTTTTTAACGAATAGAGGGAGGAGGTGCCCTTTTATAAGGGGGAGAGGGGCACCTTAGGAAAAACATAAAATATTATTTTATAATAAAGTCATATTCGGTTTATAATAGCTCCAAATTGATTTATTTAGAATATAATGAGGCGATGGGACGAAATCCTCTCAGTAAATAGGTTTTAGACAACCTTAGGTCACTATTTTGACGTTATCATTTAGATTTAACTCTAAGATACATAATTTAACTTTTACCGTGTCTTCTTTTTTTCTTACAATATATGGTTAATAAACATACTATAAGAAGCAAAACGAACCCCAAGTGGTTAATTATTAATATATATAACCTTATTTATTTCATTTTTCCAAACCTATGATTTTTATAAATAGCATATCAATTAATAAAATAAGATTTGTTTTAAAAACTATTTTATGTCAATTTTTCCAATATTTGGTAATTGATTTTTGTGAAAATCATAACAGCATTATTAGTTAGAAAAAAGTTAATTAAATCAATAATAACATGTCATATTAACCTATAAAATTAAGTGAATTCATAAAAAGTCTCAAATTACATTTATTTAGGTATTTATAATTTCAATTATTTTAATATTTCATTAATTAGATAATTATTGCATCACCATTGTGTCATAAATATATTAAATTATTTAATGTCTAAAAATTATAAATAAAACACTACTAGATAGGAAATATTTTTATATTTCTAATTAATATTTATAGTCGAATTTATATTATGTATAACCCTATATTAAAAATGTTTTAGTTATAAAACATTGATTTTAACTATTTTAACTCTTCTTTAAATAAAATAATAATAAATGTCTTAATCTAATCCAAGTAGACCTAAATGGTATTATATTATTCCTAAGGTTGATTTTGGTCGAATTAAACTTATCCAGTAGAATTAGGATAGGTGTTAGGGTAATAATAATATCATTTTTACCCTTAATTACCCTATTTACTTTTAACCGTGGTAAATAAAAGTAAAAAGTCACTATTCACCAAAAATTATTTTTACCTTATTGAACCACATTTTACTCCTTGATATTAACGGTGTCTCTCGGATTTTTGAAATTCAACTCATAGAAGCGGTAAAATTATGTTTTATGTACAATTTCAAATGCTCCTAGGAGGTGGGTAAAAGGCGGGGAAAATTTCAATAAAAATTTTATATATCTAAAATTATTATAAAATGACATCGATGAATTAAACTGAACTTATATAAGTATTATGTATCTATTTTGACCTAAAATAAATTTAAATAAAATAAATGGGTTTTTAAATAAAAATTTGGTTTTAACCAATAACTCAGTGTTTTAACTATTCTTCAAAAATTGAAAGTTTTCAGAAAAATAAAACAATTTCACCGTAGGGTAATTTCGATATTTCGAATCCAAAAATGAATTCCATTTTAAAAGATAAAATCTATAAAATTTCAAAAATATGGTATTACTATTCATAATGGCTAGTTTATATAATATTTTAATAACATATCGTTGTTTAGTGAAACTCGGTATTGTATACAACACACGCTATCCTGGAAGGTCATGATTGCGTGTAAAGAAATCCAAGGAAGGGTTTCATGTAGTGCATGATTTCTTTTTTGTTGTGTATAATAGAATCGAACCATATTTAATTGATACATTGAATATATATATATATATACATTTAATATTGCGTAGAATAACTTCTATCAGACGAACTTGAAATTTTGTGTAACACGATCCAAGAATAGTGTTGTGTATACTGGAAGCTAATACGGTGTTACGTATAGCACAAGATAATCTTGTTGTAGCATACAACACAAGAAATAAAATAAATTAAGAATAATAATTCTCATAAAATCTCGGGGTGTTACATTCTACCCCCCTTAAAATTAATTTCTCCCTCGAAATTAATCGGGGTTATAAATCGTTTACTACTTGAAAGTTCTATTCATATAAACCCACATCGTAAAAAGAAATACAAAAAAAATAGTTTTAAAAAGTGATGTATTAAACATAATTGTTACCTAAATTAACTCATCACTGGGTTTCCACATAAGAGAACATAGGTGAAATATGGATATGGAAGAGAAATCTAACCATCATGTTTGGATGAAGAGTGGTAGAGAGCATGGCTATGAAAATCCAACAATCACAAAGCGATAAATTTTTGATAATCTACGGTACCATTTGATTCATCCAATATGAGGGCATAAGGACAACCTTTTTGGTATTCAAGATCATTTCCCAAATGTTGAATAATTTTTGAATAAAAAGAAATACTTACATGATTTTCATACAATCTTACTAGGTCTTGTGCCTTGAACAATTTCCACTTCACCTCTTAAAGAAATAAAGTTGAATTTGTCTTTTGCAAAGTGTTAGCATATCATGCGATATAATGATAGGTCATTCCATCTATCTCAAACATAAGGTTTGAAAAAGATATATACATAAGTCCATTTATGGTGAGATTAATTGTATATTGTTCCAAAAATGGACTTATACTTCATCTATCATACCACTTAATAAAATAAAACTAGTTTATACTAACCAGGGATTTCAGGTAGGCCAGTGGTAGGCGATAAAGGTCTATCGCACATTGGTTGTGGGTTCGATTCCCACAACTTTGTCTAACACGACATGTAGTTTCCCGTCCAGCATGTTGTCCTTTTTCTAAAACTACATTATTATATCATCCCATCAATAATATCGAAAAAAGTTCTATCCTTAAACAATACAAACTTATGTCCAACATAATCAATTCCAATCATTAGGCTGATCTAAAATACTTTTATCCAAGATCATAGTATAAAAAAACAATTACTAGAAATTTCTTCTACCAAGCATGTGAATACCATCATTTATCCCCCATATATCATATGATATATCTTGTTGGTAACATTCCAAAAATGTGAATACCTTAATCACGTGTTCTCTTGAAAAATGAATACCCATTTAACCTTATTAAAAACATGAATGTTTTCAAAAGTTAACTCTTTCCACATACCAAAATCACAAAATTTCGATATACTCAAACCATGATATCACTTTGTCCCTATATCAGTCATGAGCCCATGAATATTATCATACATATTATTTTCTCCTTATCCCTTCATTATGCGCATTTCATCTACTTTCCAGAAATATTTCAATCGCTTTTCATGGTTACTATTACCAAAAAAATATTGAAAATCACAATTGACCAATTAAGAGATATTCCAATATACCATAAAAATAACCCATCAACATTATTCTTGAATACCAATACATAAACACTTCATTCCATCCTCTTCAATGGTTGTCACAGAATAAGTCTTTACTTGATTTAGAATTAATCTCTTAAGTCATGGCATTGAGTAGGGTAATGCCCATGTTCTCCACAGATAAGGAATTGAACTCCATAATAGTCTGTCACTTTATAACCCATATCTCCACACAGATAACATTTTCCCCTCCATTTGATGTATTCATCATGGTTCTTCTTCCGTTCTTTAGAAATCTCAATCATCCTTTCTCTATGCTCCTCACCATGCGAATATGCGTAAAATTATATCTTCCTCTTATTTGATGAATTAAGAATACCCCTAAATTTCACCTTGTTAATCATATATCACGATGACTGATTTGGAATAATCACAAAATCATTCTTTCTAGGAATTAAGAAATTTCGTTACTCATAGTAACCAATTTGTTCATTGGATTCAATGTTGACCCAATTCTTTCTGGTTCCCTCCATTGACTAAAACCAAAAACCACGGTGTAAGAAACCATTAAAATAACAAGGAACCATATAATCATATAAAGTCACTTATGGGATGTATAACTTATCACACATTCTTCAATCCATGACACCCTGGGTTTACCCTAGGTTGTTCATGATCTTCAAAATAATTCTATGACTATAACCTACAATTATACTAAACCTTAGGGACATCTCTAGACATACCTTAGAAATATCTCATGGGATCTCACTAAAGTTCTCGCATCCTAGTTTCCAAAGGTTGACTAATCCTTTCTCTGACACCAACTGTAGAGACCCAAATCTTGATGTATGTGGAAATTACGTTAGTTTTTCGGAATACTTAATACATAACAAAAACCAACACTCAAGGACCATAATAGTTTAGTGTCTTTGTAAACTCGGAACATAATCATCTAATCATGGTGAATGATTTTCAACATATCCCATAAAGATATTCCCCTTCTTTTTCTTACCTAAAACCTATCTTTATATCCTACGGAAAAGAAAACATATAAAGGTTGATCTCAAATACTCAGTAAGGGTAAGCATTGAGAAAATAAAACAAACAATATACATTTGAACTTAAAAACATGAACATAATGTTTAAACATCAATATCTTGAGCAATGAAATAAAACATGGCCGTACATAAGGCATAGATCATAATGGAACATCAATCAGGATAAGATAGCACGGGAATAAAACATGTAAATTTGGAAAATCATTAATCACTTGATACGATTTCCATAGTAGCCGAGGCATTGCTGCAAGACCATCTTAGTGGAAAAAGTCCCTTACTAAATCGAGTTCACTACTCATTCTAATAATGTATCACCGAACCGGGTTCACATTCCATTCCAACCATGTATATCTCATGAGATATAAATCTTCACCCAATGCATTTTAGGGAGATATAGGTCCCACCAATATCATAATAAAATCATTCTTACTTGTGCCACAAATTAATCATAAATCATTTATCATAACCCAAAGAATAAAATTGGTTTCATAAATATCATCACATCATAATGAAATCCATATAAACCAATTGGATATCATTTCATCATAAGAAGAATAAAACTATATAAATAATAGATACATTACACTTGAAACATAATCATACTAAATAATGTCATCATAGTTGGAAAATAATTTTGACAAAACACTTGAAATGAATTCTTGAGGAAAGTATCCTTTCTTCTTCAAAATAATTTTCGTTTCACAAAATGCCATGAAATTTTAAAAGAAAATAATTTTTCTGAAAATAATAATGAAATCTTATAGAGGAATCTTCATGAAAATTAGGCGTTATGAAACTATAAAAATCCATTCCTGCCTTATAAGTTAAAAAAACCTTCTAATCCTAATTTTTCTAGAAAAGTCAATAATTACCTCGTATGGTAAAAAGAGAAATATTACTTACATACCATGTAGTAAAAGTAAAAAATGGGTAAAATAGACTTTAAACATACATGAAACGATTTTTATAAAACATGGACATGGATGATAAATATAACCCCAGTAAATACTTACGAATAAACAATCTCGGATAAAAACGTGATTCGAAAAGTTATCCCTTACCTTATGTCTGATACGATTTATACGTATCCGAACCTCCTATATAATGATTTAAATAAGGTCATTGACTTAGTAAAGAATCATATTCATTGTTATTATATCATATATGGTTCACTTATGACATTATATTAACCGTTCTTTTGTAAATTCTATGTTAAATTATCGTTTTGGGTAAAATCATTTTATTTATCGTACGTATTTGGACTTGTCATTCTTGATATTATTACAAATTATATCATGATTTATTTACTTACAGAATTTATATAATGATTTATATATCATATATATTCAGTATATATATATAATTAAATGAAATGAAATACACCGTTCATGGAGACGGTAGGCCGTACGTATGCATGAACTTTGTTTTCCTTTCCTTATTAACTTGAATGGATGTAAGTAGATGACATATATATATACATAAATATAGTTGCTTTATAATGTCATATATTTCATTATTATTCATTATATATACTTTATAATCATTATTGAATGGTTAACATGGAGAATGAATCTCATCGCATCATGTAGATGGTAATCCGTAAGTACGCAAGAGCGATGATATCATTCCCATAATTATTTAATTGAATTAGAGTGGATGATATAATATCTCAGAATAAGTATGATTTATACTAAATATATATAGTTATTATTTACACCATCATTCCCTTCCAATTAAGGTGGTGGTGGAAAAACAGATTACACCACAGTGTGGAGACGGTATTTTGTACGTACGCGCGCACCGTGATTTCGTTTTTTATTGGATGGATAGAAGGTGAAATAGTGTTGTTTAATATTTATAATAAAATATAAGCATATTAGTGATAATGATTTAATTACTTTATAATGAAACAACTAAGGAATAAGAAGGTTAAGAAGAAAGAAAACATGAAAGAATCGGTAGAAGAGATTATATCTTCTTTGATGCACCTCTTTTAAGCTTATTCTTAAGGAAATAGATTTGGTATTTTGAGGAGACCAAAACCTGTATAATGTTTCTATGTAAGTTTAGAAGGTAAATTTATGGGGTTTTTCCAAGATTGAAAGCTCAAATTTTTTTAAAGAGAATAGTGAGGAGGTTCCCTTTTATAAGGGAGCAGAGGGGCACCTTATGAAAAACATAAAATATTATTTTATAATAAAGTCATATTCGATTTATAATATATCCAAATTGATTTATTTATATGTTAAAGTGGGTATGGGTAGAAATACTCTCAACCAAAAGGTTTTAGACAAGTTTAGGTTACTATTTCAACAAAATCATTTAGATTTAACTCTAAGTTAAATAATTTAAATTTTACCGTGTCTTCTTGTTTTCTTACACTATACGGTTAACAAACATACTATAACAAGCCAAACGAACCCCAAGGGGTTCATTATTAATATATATAACCTTATATAAGTCATTTTTATGAACCATATATATTTAAGAATAGAATATCAATAAATAATATAATACTTGTTTTAAAAACTTTTTTATGTCACTTTTCACAATATATGGTAATTTATTTTTGTGAAATCATAACAGCCTGATTAGTTCTAAAAACGTTAAATGCTTCAACAATAACATGTCATATTAACCTATAAAATTATTGTAATTTATAAAAAGTCTCAAATTACATTTATTTGGGTATTTATAATATCAATTATTTTAATATTTAATTAATTAGATAATTACTGCATCACAATTGTATCATAAATAAATTAAATTATTTAATGTCTAAAAATTATAAAATAAATACCATTAGATAGGAAATCTTTTATTCTTTTAATTAATATTTATAGTCGAATTTTTCTTATTTATAACCTTATATTAGAAATGTTTTAATTATAAAACATTGATTCTAACTATTTTAACTTTTCTTTAAATAAAATAATAATAAGTGTCCTAATCTAATCCAAGTGGACCTAAATGATAATATGTTATTCCTAAGGTTATTTTTTGTCGAATAAAACTTATCAAATTGATTTAGGACATGTTTTAGGGTAATAATAATATCATTTTTACCATTAATTACCCTATTTACTTTTAACTGTGGTAAATAAAAGTAAAAAAGTTACTATTTACCAAAAATTATTTTTATCTTATTGAACCTCATTTTATTACTTGGTATTAACCGTGTCTCTCAGATTATATAAATTCAACTTGTAGAAGCGGTAAAATTATCTTTTATGTACAATTGAAAATGCTCCAAGGAGGTGGGTAAAGGACGGTGAAAAGTTCAATAAAATATTTATATATCTAAAATTATTATAAAATAATTCTAATGAATTATATTGAACTTATATAAGTATTATTTATCTATTTTGACATAAAATTAATTTCAATAATATTAATGATTATTTAAATAAAAAGTCGGTTTTAACCAATAACTCAGTGTTTTCACTATTCATCAAAAATTGAAAGTTTTCAGAAAAATACCAAAATTTTACTCTAGGCTAATTTCGATATTACGAATCCAAAAATGAAGTCCATTTTGAATGATAAAATTTATAAAATTTATAAAAGTGGGTATTACTATTCATAATTTTTGGTTTATATATTATTATAATAACATATCGTTTGTTTAGTGAAAATATGTATTGCGTACAACACACGCTATCGTGGAAACTTTTGATTGCGTGTAAAGAAAGCCAAGACAGGATTGCATGTAGTGAATGATTCCTTTTTTTGTGTATAATAGAATCCAACCATATTTATTTTATATATTGAATATATATATATATAAACACTAAATGTTGCTTAGAATAACTTCTATCAAACAAACATTAAATTTTGTGTAAAAAGATCCAATAATAGTGTTACGTATACTGCAAGATAATGCGGTGTTGCATATAGTGCAATATAATCTTGTTGTAGCATAAAACAAAAAAATCAAATAAATTAAAAAGAATACTTCTCATAAATTATCGGGGTGTTACATTTTCCCACCCTTAAAATAAATTGTTCCCCCGAGATTCGTCGGGGTTATAAATCGTTTACTACTTGAAGGTTTCATTCATTGAAACCCACATCGTAAAAAGGAATACTAAAAATTAATTTTAAAATGTAAAGTATGAAACATAATGGTTACCCAAATTAACTCATCACTTTCTTTCCGAATAAGAGAAAATAGGTAAAATTTGGATATGTAAGAGAAATCTATCCATCATGTTTGGATGAAGAGAGGTAGAAAACATGGCTATGAAAAATCCAAAAATCAAAAAGCAATTTGTTTTTGATAATCTAAGGTACCATTTAATTCATCAGATATGAGGGCACTGGGACAACATTTTTGGTTTTCAAGATCATTTCCCAAATGTTGAATTATTTTTTAATTGAAATAAATACTTACTTGATTTTGGTACAATCTTATTGTTGCTCATGCCTTGAACAATTTCCACTTCACCTCTTAAAGAAATGTAGTTGGATTTGTCTTTTTCAAAGTGTTAGCATATCATGCGATAGAATGATAGGTCATTCCATCTGTCTCAAACATAAGGTTAGAAAAAGTTATATACATAAGTCCATCTCTAGTGAGATAAAACGTATATGGTTCCAAAAATGGACTTATGCTTCATCTATCATACCGCTTAATGAAATAAAACAATTTTATACTAACCAGGGACTTCCTGTAGGCCAGTGGTAGGTGATAAAGGCATTTCGCACTTTGGTGGTGGGTTCTATTCCCGCAACTTTGTTCGAAGCGATGTGTTATCGCTCGTCCTGCAGGTTTTCCTTTTTCTAAAACTACATTATTAGAACATCCCGTCAATAATATCGAAAAATGTTCTATCCTTAAACAATACTAACTGATGACCAACATAATCCATTCCAATCATTAGGCTTATCTAAAATACTTCTATCTAAGATCATAGTATAATGAAACAATTACTAGAAATTTAATCTACCAAACATGTGAATACCATCATTTATCCCCCATATATCATATGATATATCTTGTTGGTCACATTCCAAACATGTTAATACCTTAATCATGTATTCTACTGAAAAAAGTATACCCAATGAACCTTAGTTAAAACATGAATGTTGTCAAAAGTTATTAGTTTCCGCATACCGAAATACCAAAATTTCGTTATAATCAAACCATGATATCACATTGTCCTTATATCAGTCATGAGCTTGTGAATACTATAATAAATATTATTTTCTTCTTATCCCTTCATTATGCGCATTTCATTTGCTTTCTAAAATATTTCAATCACTTTTCATGGTTAATGGTACCCTGAAAGTTTTGAAAACCACAATGGACCAATACATAGATATTCTAATATACCATAAAAGTAACTCAACAACATTATTCTTGAATACCAATACATAAACACATCAATCCATCCCCTTCAATGATTGTATTGGAATAAGTACTTACTTGATTTAAATGTATCCTCTTAGGTCAGGGCATTGATTTGGGTAATGCCCAAGTTCTCCACATATAAGACATTGAACTCCATAATAATTTGTCACTATGTGACCCTTCTCTCTACACAGATAACATCTCCCCCTCCATTTGATGTATTCATAAAGGTTCTTCTTCCCTTCTTTAGAAACCTCAATCTTACTTTCTATATGACCCTCACCATGAGAATATGTATAAAAGTCCATCTTCCTCTTATTTTATGAATTAGGAATTCCACTAAAGTTCACCTTGTTAATCATATATCGCAATGACTGATTCGGTATAATCACAAATTATTTCATTCTAGGAATTAAACAATTTTGTTGCTCATAGTCACCAATTTTTCCATTAGATTCAATGTTGACCCAATTCCTTCTGGTTCCCTCCATTGACTAAAACAAAAAACCATGGTGTAAGAAACCGTTAAAATAACAAGAAACCACATAATTATAAAAAGTCAATTATGGGATGTATAACTTATAACATATTCTTTAATCCATGAAGCCCTAGGTTCACCCTAGGTTATTCATGATCATAAAAAGAATTATAGGACTATGACCTATAGTTATACTAAACCTTCGGGAAATACCTAGACATACCTTAAAATTATCTCTAGGGATCTCACTAAAGATCTCACATCCTAGTTTCCAAAGGTTGACTAAACCTTTCCTCTGATACCAACTATAGAGACCCAAAGCTGGACGTACATGGACATTACATTACTTTTGCAGAATATATAATACATAAAAAAACCAACACTCAAGGACCGTAATAGTTTAGTGTCTTTGGAAACATGGAACATAATAATCTAATCATGGTGAAAGATCTTCAACATATCCCATAAAGATCTTCCCAATTATTTCATACCTAAAACATTTCTTTATATCTTGGGGAAAAGAAAACATATAAAGGGTGAGATCAAATTCTTAGTAAGGGTAAGCATGGAGAAAATAAAACAAACCATATACATTTGATCTTAAAAACATGAACATAATGTTTAAACATCACAATCTTGAGCAATGAAATAAAACATGGAAGTATGTAAGGCATTGATCATAATGGAACATCAATCATAATAAAATAGTATAGGAATAAAACATGTAAATGTGGAAAATCATTAATCACTTGATATGATTTCCATAATACCCAAGGCATTGCTACCAAGACCATCTTAGTGGAAAAAGTCCCTTACTGAATCGAGTTCACTCCTCATTCCAGTCCTAAATCATAGAACCGGATTAACATTCCATTCCAGCCATGTCTATCACATGAGATATAAATCGTTAACTAATGCATTGGAGGGAGATATAGGTCCCACCCATCTCATAATGAAATCATTCTTACTTGTGCCACAAATTTATCTTAAATAATTCATCATAACCCAAAGAATAAAATGGGTTACAGAAACATCATTCCATCATAAAGTAATCCATATAAACCAAATGGTATCATTTCATCATAAAAATAATCAAACCATATAAATAATAGAGAATTTATACTTGAATCATAATCATACTAAATAATGTCATCTTGAATGGAAAATATTTTGGACAAAACACTTGAAATGAATTCTTGAGGAAAGTATCCTTTCTTCTTCAAAATCATTTTATTTTCACCAAATGATATGGAATTATAAAAGAAAAGGATTTTTCTGAAAATCATATTGAAATCTTGTAGAGGAATCTTCATGAAAATTAGGTGTTATGAAACCGTAAAAATCTGTTCATGCTGTATAAGTTAAAAAACATTCTTCCCGTACTTTTGTTGTAATAGACAAAAAGTACCTCGTATGGTAAAAAAAGAAAGATTCCTTACATACCATGTAGTAAAAGTAAAAAATGGGTAAAAAGGACATTAAAAATACATGAAATCATATTTATAAATTAGGGACATGGATGATAAATATAACCCCAGTAAATACTTACGAATAAACAATCTCGGATAAAAACGTGATTGGAAATGTTATCCCTTACCTTATGTCTGATATACTTCGTAAATATCCAAACTTCATATATAATGATTTAAATAATGTCATTGACTTATTAATGAATAATATTAATTGTTATTATATCATATATGGTTTAGTTATGATTTTATACTACCTGTTCTTATGTAAATTCCATGTTAAAGCAGCGTTTTGGGTAAAATCGTTTTATTTATCGTACATGTTTGGACTTGTTGTTCTTGATATTATCATTACTTATATCATAATTTAATTAATTCCAGAATGTAAATCATGATTTATATATCATATATATTCAGTATATATATATAATAGAAAGATAAATGAAATGAAATACATTGTTCATGAAGATGGTAGGCCGTACGTACGCATAAACGTTGTTTTCCGTTTATTTATTCACTTGAATGAAAGTAAGTAGTTGAAATATATATATATAAATAAATCCAGTATCATTATAATGTCATATATTTCATTGTTATACATTATATATACTTTATAATCATTCCTGAATGGTTAACATGGAGAATGAATATCATCGCGTCGTGTAGACGACAATCCGTATGTTCGCATGAGCGATGATATCATTCCCATAATTATTGAATTGAATTGGAGTGGATGATATAATATCTAAGAATCAGTATGATGTTATAATAACTATATAGAGTTATTTTTTACACCATTATACCCATCCATGTAAGTTGGTGGTGGGAAAACAGATTACACCACGGCGTGGAGACTGTATTCCATAAGTACGCACATGCGGTGATTTCATTTTCAATAGGATGGATAGAAGGTGAAATGGAGTTGTTTCATATTTATAATAACATATATGTATATTATTGATAATTATGTCATTAGTTTATAATGAAATAACTAATGAAGAAGAATTTTAAGAAGAAAGAAAACATGACAGAATCGGTAGAAGAGATTACCTCTTCTTCGATGCACCTATTTTAATCTTCCTCTTAAGGAACTAGATTTGGTATTTTGAGAAGACCCTAACCTCTATAATGTTTCTAGGGAAGTTTAGAAGGGAAATGGGAAGGGTATTTCCGAGCATGAAAGCTCATAATTATGTAACGAAAAGAGGGAGGAGGTGCCCTTTTATAAGGGAGGAGAGGGGCCCCATAGGAAAAACATAAAATATTATTTTATAATAAAGTCATATTCGGTTTATAATATCTCAAAATTAATTTATTTAGAAGATAAAGTGGATATGGGTCTAAATCCTCTCAGACAATAGGTTTTAGACATGTTTAGCTTAATATTTTGACCTTATAATTTAGATTTAACTCTAAGTTAAATAATTTAACTTTTACCGTGTCTTCTTATTTTCTTACAATACATTGTTAATAAACGTACCATAACAAGACCAAAGAAACCCAAGTGGTTAATTATTAATATATATAACCTTATATAAGTAATTTTTCAGAACCTTATATTTTTAGGAATATAATATCAATTTATAATATAATATTTGTTTAAAAAACTATTTTATGTCAATTTTGACACTATTTGGTAATTGATTTTTTTGAAAAGCATAACAACATGATTAGTTATAAAAAGGATAATTAAATCAATAATAACATGTCATATTAACCTATAGAATTAGTGGAATTTATAAAATGCCTCAAATTACATTTATTTAGGTATTTATAATATCAATTATTTTAATATTTCTTTAATTAGGTAATTACTGCATCACCATTGTGTCATAGAAAAATTAAATTATTTAATGTATAAAAATTATAAATAAAATAACATTAGATATAAAATCTTTTTAGATTTCTAATTAATATTTATAGTTCAATTTATATTATGTATAACCTTATATTGAAAATGTTTTAGTTATAATACTTTGATTTTAACTATTTTAACTCTTCTTTAAATAAAATAAAAATAAATGTCCTAATCTAATCCAAGTGGACCTAAATGATAATATATTATTCCTAAGGTAGTTTTTAGTCGAATTAAACTTATCCAATATAATTTGGACATGTGGTAGGGAAATAATAATATCATTTTTACCCTTAATTACCCTATTTACTTTTAACCGTGGTAAATAAAAGTAAAAAGTTACTATTCAAAAAAAATTATTTTTACCTTATTGAACCACATTTTACTCCTTGATATTAACCGTGTCTCTTGGATTTTTGAAATTCAACTCACAGAAGTGGTAAATGTATGTTTTATGTAAAATTACAAATTCTCCTAGGAGGTGGTTAAAAGACGGTGAAAAGTTCAATAAAAATTTTACACATCTAAAATTATTATAAAATGACTCAAATGAATTACATTAAACTTATATAAGTCTTATGTGTCTATTTTGAACTAAAATAAATTTTAAAAAATAAATTATTATTTAAATAAAAAGTTGGGTTTAACAAATAACTTAGTATTTTCAATATTCATAAAAAATTGAACGTTTTCAGAAAAATACCAAAATTTTACCCTAGGCTAATTTCGACATTCCGAATCCAAAAATGAAGTCAATTTTGATAGATAAAATTTATAAAATTTCAAAAAGTGGGTATTACTATTCATAACAGCTAGTTTATATAATATTTTGAAAACATATCATTGTTTAGTAAAACTTGGTATTGCGTGCAACACACGCTATCGTGGAAGATCGTGATTTCTTGTAAAGTAAGCCAATTAGTGTTGCGTGTAGTGAAAGATTCCTTTGTTGCTGTGTATAATAGAATCGAACCATATGTAATTTATACATTGAATATATATATATATACACACTCAATGTTGAATAGAAAAACCTATATCAAACAAACATGAAATCTTGTGTAACACGATCCAAGAAGAGTGTTGTGTATACTGCAAGCTAATACGGTGTTGCGTATAGCGCATGATAATCTTGTTGTAGCATACAACACATGAAATCAAATAAATTAAAAAGAGTACTTCTCATAAAATCGCAGGGTGTTACATGAAATCATCCTCTATGTTTAGATATTTAATGACAAAGGGTTAGTAATTCATATCTGGGGAAAATGTTCTTTGGGTGTTGGTTCCTTAGGATTAGCCATATCTAATTAAATTTGTTGTATAAGGACTGTTTCTTGAATATTTGATTATCCCTAATGTTTCTCTTAATTTGGAAAAGTTTTTTTCTCAATTTAAGGGTAAAAAAAGTCCTACATTATTTTGGGAGGCGCATTCTAATATATTTTAGAAGAAAGGGGATGCCGATTTTTCTATGTGTTTTTATTGTTTATTATTTTTGTGGGAAGAAAGATTTTTTCTTAGTGTTTATTTTCCTATTTTTTGTATATTTTTTTACTTTTTCAAAAAAAATCAAAAAATAGCAACTATAAATTTTACCATAGTATAAAACTTTACAATTTTAAGAACAACTGATTGTATCCTATAGACCATTCATGTTTCTGGTTCTCTGCTAATTTGTATAGTAGCACTCGGGTTGAATCCCCAGTGATGATACTTTTTAATAGTCAGTTGTTTTTAGAATGATTGTATTTTTATTTGGGGGGGGGGTTGGAAGATAATAATTTAAATGATTGATTGATTTAGATTGACTTAAAATTTTAATAAATATTACTGTGAGTTCATCATTAGAGATTTAATAATATGATATCCTTGACCTTTGCATTATATTTAATTAAATTAACACCTACTCCACAAGATGACATTGATTGGATTTCCCATTTGTTAAGGCATAATTCATGTTGTCACATAATAGTGGGTTCTAATATCAACTACTAAATGTTATTGGTAGTCTATTTATGAATCCATGAATTTATGTAATCCATAAATTATGAAAAATATTCCATTAATCCATGACAATTTTAGTTTAACATACAAAATGTAAATTCAAAGAATATTAATCGAGAAAAAGCTATCAATCAGTTAACATACACAAATTATAACTCACTCTAATGTAGATTTACTCATCCATTTGATTGGTTAATAATTTGGTTGTAATTTTTATGGTAATGAATTATAAAAAAATAAGGAAAATAAAGGGATAAGAAATGAGTGGTGTGCGAAACACACACATTTGTGACGAAGGGAAATAAGAATATACATTTGATTTAATGAGAAATAAAATGAAGATACTTATTTTTAATATGATTTAAGAAATATAAAGTGAAATTATATTTCAAAATTTATGGTAGATGATGATTATATTTAATGAAAATGATACATTAATTATAATAGATTTATAAAACAAACACTTATGAGATTACAAACAAAGAAGAATAAAAAAGTAAATCGAATGAAGAACAGAGAAATGGTATCTCATTTTTAGACATTAGTATTTAAGATCCTCCAATTACTTTATTAGATCCTTGGTCATGCAAACCTATCCTTTTTTCCTTTAAATTCCAACCCCTTGGAAGGAGAATCAGGGTTTGAATTTATAGCCCAAATAGGTGGACTGTTTGAATTCCAAATCTGCCCCTCCAATTTCATAGCCAATTTGATAATTTAGATAGTGAAATCTAGTGAAATATTCTTCTTCAATGTTTTTAATATTACTATTTAATGTCATCTCCAATTTTTTTTCCATTTGGACTAATAGAGACAATGTTATGGTGTGTTTAATATACAATGTTAAACTGTCCATTTCTATCCATATTTTTTCAATGGCACAAATGTGAATTTGTTTTTGAATAAAAATATTTCATAAAATCAAAACACTTTATTCAAAAAATTAGGACAAATATATCTTATCCTTTATAATGAAAAGTATCATAACAAATGTATGTTTAGATCTTGAGAAAAGTCATGTTTTGTGTATTGATTTCATTACACAGAGAGAATGATGAGATGGACTTTATAGAATAATTTGGGCCCCTTTTTAATGTATTTTTTTCATAAAAGTTTTATCCAATAACAATGGTATTGTTCCCAAAATTTTATTATTGAATAAAAAAAATTTCACTTCTGGATTGTTCCAAGTAATTCATTCTTCAGGGATAGTCCATTTTCATCACAGATTATTTGGGCCTTCTTGTGTAGTCCATATAGATCATCAAAAAGAATAATTGGACAAAAGTTATTTCTAATGATATGTTGGAAATTGAATAAGGGATCATAAAAAACATGATCCATAAAATTTGGAAAAATATATTGAGACGTATAATTAAAATAGTAAACAAATTCAATTAGACTAATTCAAATAATGCTAAAAATTATATTTAGTATTAAAACCTGAGTATCAACGACTAATTATGAAATTTTACATTAAAATTACTAGAGGGAGTATGAAAATATTTATGAATAAATTAATAATGTCAATCATGGTTCCTTTGGGGCTAAAAATGCTCCTGCATTATTTATGGCCTTGATGAACCAAATATTCCACCCATACATAGTTCATTTTCTAGGTTGTTTTGTGGATGACATCTTGTTGTACTCCAAGACTCATGATGATCATGCCCAACATCTGGAAATACTCTCATGTATATTGATTGAAATTCATCTATACAAAATTCTATCTAATTGCCAATTTTTTATTGACTTGGTACATTTCTTAGTTTACATCATCTCAGAGGAATGTATATTAATTGACCTGGAGGGGGTGAAAGAAGTTGTTTCTTTGGAGTAGCCCAAGATGTTTTATATTTTCTATGTTTTCTAGTGTAGGTATGTCATTATCACAGGATCATATAGTACTTTTCCAAGTTGGAAGAAAAACTTTATGGATTGAACAAGAATGGGATAATGTTTTAATGGTCTAAAACATGTGATACTATATTATAAGAGTTAAAGTAGTTGTTTAAAATGATACCAATCGTGATACTAGCTCGATCTTGGTGAGTAGTATACAATATTCTATAACATGTTTTTATAGGACATGGAAGTGATTTAATAAAATGGGACTGAGTTGTGGGGTATGGGTCATACAATTTGATACCATATGAATATAACTCTATATACATGACCTCGAGTTAGATTCAATGGTTTATTCACTGTAGTGTCCATGCATTGCCTATTGGAAAAAAAATTTGTTGTGTATATTGATCATAAGAACTTAATGTAATCATTTGAAAAATGATACTTGAATCTCTAGTGGTGGATATGGGTGGAATATATTTAGTTATTAAATTTAGTATTGGAATATATAACCTGTAATAGAAACAATGTTGTTGACACTACGCTTGAAAACTCCATCTCAGGCAATTAGGGGGTCTTACTCTTACTAGAATTTGATCAACAAGCTCGATGAGATACATGTTGTGGTTTTGGAGGGACAAAAGAAGACGAATCTCATATTTTGTTTACTGGGGTCCACACATTTCAACTGGATAAGAGAGCGGTAGTATGACGATCCATAGGATTTGGCCTTGAGGGAAAGCCTTGAATGTGGGGAGTCACATTCTAATTGGACTATAAATGTGGATAAGATCATCCATGTATGGGGTAATTTAGTTTTTCATATGAGTATGTGGGAGGATTTTATGCACTAATTTCTTTCCTAAATTGGGGCAGTACATCGGAGTTCATCCATAATGTATCATGGCCTACATTGAAAATATTGGTGGCCAGGCATGAAAACTGAGATTGCAAGGTTTGGGAGATGATGCTACACCTATCAACAAGTGAAGGATGAGCATCAATAACTAGTTTTTTTAATAATTTCATTTCACATTTTGGAATAGAAGTGTGATGACATTAGCATGGACATTGTGGTGGGTCTTTAGATGACACCTCTAAATAATGACATTATTTGGGTAAATGTGGATCGATCTTGGAATGTAAATAATTTTATACCTATATAGGATACATTATTAGTAAATAAGTTGTGAGATAAATACATTTCCGATAGAGTCATTTTGCAAGAGGTTCCACATAGTATATTTTTAGACAGTGACCCATGATTCACTAAATGATTCTGTAAAGGTTCAAAAAGGTTCCTGCTATATAGGTATCATTAGGTTAGGTTTTCCACCTACAAAGAGATGGGTAGTCAGAGTGTACTATATAAGTACTTGAAAACATGCCTCAGGTAGGTATTCATGAATTTGATGGTTCATAGGAGAAGAATGTATCTAATTTTGAGTTCTCCTAAACAATAGTTATTAGGAAAGTATACAAATAGAACCATATGAGGCACTATATTCCAGACCATGCATATTAATTCTATGTTTGATATGGGAAGGTGAATCAGAACTGTTTAGACTAAGTATTGTTGTGGAGACGTTGGTGAATGTTCTGTTCATTTAGAAGTTTATATCTATTTATTAGAATATAAATAAGTCATATGATAATGTATTTATATAAACCGGTGATTTTATAGTGAGTGATCATGTGTTCCGTCATGTTTCACCATGATTGGGTATTGGTGCTTCAGTTAGTTTATGTGTATGAGAATATATAGGGAATCACACTGGTGGAATAACAAAAGGTTGTTCCATAGAGGTATAGTTATATGCATGCGGGTTTTCATGTGTCACAAATTTGGCAGTGTCACTCGTTAGGTGGTTTATGTGGATGGTGATTAGATCAATATCGATGCATCCTTTGAGGGGAATATCATACATGTGTTGGATCATATTGTGAATGTGTTGTGAAGAATGATCATGATGATAGTTAAAATATTATGGAAACATATAATTATTCAAGAGGAAACATGGGAGGGAGAAGTAGATATATGGGCTCAATGGCCTAATATTTTTTTACCTCAAAATCATAGGGATGCTTGGGATTACAACTCGAGGACGAGATAATATATGTTGGAGAGACTGTAATATCGCATCATTTTTTTTTGATTTTACATATTTTTTATATGTCCAAATTTTCTTTTATTGGTTATTAATTGGTTTAGGAATTTATTAGTTGAATTTGGGTAAAATTTGGATGTTTTTGTATTTGTTTTGGGTAGTACATGATTGGTGCATGATTTTTCCTAATGGTGAAACATGTCCCAAAAACCCGTGAAACCACAAACATAGAGGGATTGCATGGTTGGTGCATGTTTTTTAAAACCATGCACCTTATTAGGAGTAACTATGAACCCCAATATCAGAGGCTCATGGTTAAGGGGAAAAGTTTGGAAAACCATGCACCCCAGCCTAGGAAACCATGAAAGAGAGATTTATTTTCATGAAAATTAGAATTAAAATTATTGAAGATCCCAATTATAATAATATTTCAACTAAAATTTATCCTAAATGTGGTATATCATTTTTGGAGTCTTTCAGATGTATTCCAAGAGAATTAAAACTACGTTCATGATGAATCAATAACCGGATTGAAGTGTTTCACAATCCTGGCATGTGATTCGCAACACGATTGATTTTCTACCTTTCTACCATTATTCTCTCATATTTTTAATTTTATATTTTCTTCATTATTGATGGTTTAAATCTATATTTTCATTGGTATAATCCAATTGATATTGGATCTACGTTTTGGATCTAGTTATCATTATTCATTTTGAAATTGAATGTTCTACATCAATTTGGGATTTTCAGTTAGTGAGTATCCATAAATGATCTTTAGGTGGGTGTTGTAAATCAAAAATACCATTATTTGATGTAATTACAAGTATGTAATTTCGAAATTTTGAAATCCATGATTTAGAAATTTCAAATAAGATTGAATTGATTAAATTGAATTTACAAGTGATAATAAACTGGGTTAATGATGGGGAAATTGAAATTAGATGAATTTTGATCATGAAATTGAAGGTTTAATGGGATTGATTAATTGTTTAGTTGATATAATATTTAATTGGTTGATAATGGTAATAAATGAAATTTTGGAATATCCTTTAATGGTGAATGGTTTATGTGACTAAATGTTTAAAATAGTTTAATTGTGAAACGTTCACATTATTGTACAATCAGATAAAAACTGTCGAACCGTGTCTCTATTGATAATTGAAGTGGAATAACATAATTAGAAATTTTGATAAGTGGTTTAATGTTTATTAACCCTGTTAAATTTGATATATGTGATATATGTGATAAATCTGAATTATTGAGAAATCAGGTGTGGGACATAGAAAAGTGATCCCAATACACATGGGGTGATTTCAATGATTTTTTAATCCCATTTCCTTCATTTGATTATTATTTTATGGGGTAGGGACTAATTTTACAAATTCACATGGTGTGTGTGACACGAACTAATTCTCCAAATACCATGGGGTGCTAGAAATGACATTCTACAACCATGATATTGGCATTGCAATATGGGTCAAAATGGCTATGATATGAATTGAATTGAAATGATAATTGATAACCATGGTATTGTGATATGTGATGTCCCATCAGGATATTTCAATATTCAAAATGGGATGAAGTAGTTATTGATGGGTTTGTTTTCTTTATGAACATAGGGAAATTATGTGGTTAATTAAAGAACAATGAAATGAGATAATTGTTTAATTTTTGTTTTGTATATAATTTTTTACTACTATATGCACTATTATTGAATATATATTGTATTAGAAATAATTTTGGTGGCCTTATGAGTTGTAATCACACACTAATTAGGCTTCAAGATTCGTATCTCATAGAATTCATGTTTGTGTGAAAGATTAATTGAATGTTACCATTATTAAATGGCTGTGTTGGGATAGATGAGTGATGAAGGTTCTGAACATGATGTTAAGAGCCACATGGGGGAGTTTTTAGTGAAATTATTTCGGGGCTTCATTTTAACACATGACAATTAATTCGTGTGACATATCTACTATTTAGTTACGGATTGTGTTTTTAGTTAGGGTTTATCACGTGGTATTGCTTTTTTCTAGTTATTATATTTTTGCAATTTTTGGTTATTTCATTTTGGTAATTTATCATTTATTTAAAGTCTTTCTCTTCTTTGATAAAGATGTTATAGTATCCCCACATTTTATATTTTGAACCACGATGCTAGTTAGTAGCCTTTGGCCTATGAGGAGGTGTTCTTGAGGTCACATATTGACCAGCTCCATGAATCGGTATGTGGCACCCGGGTTGGGACACTATATGAAACACAGTGATATTCCAATGTAGTGGAATCCACATATATATCAAAGATGAATAACATGTATCTCCTCTGAAAATCATGAAATCTTTTGATATTCTAATAGACTACAACATGTTTTATTGTCACAGTAGTAGATCATAGTATTCAATTTATTTCATGCATGCAAGAGAAAACTATACACATGATTTCAGGAAAATCACACTACACTCATTCTATCAGCATGATCCTCAATAATGGATTCTATCTTGATCAACATGGTTTCTCAATTTCTCCCGCATGATGAAGATTCATGGGGAAGCCAGAGGTCCAAGTTAAAAACTGATATTTATCAGATGATCCAAATTAAATGATCATTCGAGCTAGTTACTTATAACATTTTATGACAGTGGAATAGTATTTTGTTTCTTTCCTGTCCCACATTGAATCCTTTTTTTGTCTAGGGGAGGTATATCAAACAACTGATGCCACCATTTAATCAATTAAATCTCTTATCCCTCTACAAAAATCACCCACTAATTTTTATCTTTTATCAGTACTTCCCTACACGGTTGAAAAATGACTATTTTCGTTATAAATGAGCCACTATATGGGTGTGTTCCAACTCCCACCCATTCCATATATCAAATTGAATATCACCTCTATCCCTTTAACACAGTTGACCCTATCGGTACCTCAGTTTCCCTCGGTTAATGGTGGCATTGGATTCTAGTGGGTTGGCCCATTTTGTTAATGTAAGGTCATATTTATGCATACAAAATATCTATGTACCAATAAAATTCAAAGCCACGTTAATATATATTGTCAATCTAAACTTCTATTCACCATTCTCATTTCTTCATCATATAACTCTAAATTCTTTTAACATCACCTTTATAATATTGAATTCTCATTAATAGTATGAAATATGAGATCCATATTCTATTAACTACTTTAATATTCTATTTTTATACAATGTTTCACCGTTGATACTTGTATTTTACATGAATATCCATTCAAAAAATTATAAATGTTTTACCAATAATAATGTATCAAATTTGGACATTCAATTCTATGAAATGAATTCATAAAAAGTATCCAGGAATCATCGGTTCATCCAAATGTCACAGAACAACTATTGTCGCTTCATAAAAAAATTAAACATTAGGCCCATAAACACTGGCATTGGTCAAAACTAAGCATGCTTTGGAAAATGTTTGGCTTGCTGTGAAACTATCTAGAAACCATGGTGATGATGAGAAACATTATCAAAATATAAAATATAGGCGAATCTCAATAGAATATATCTATAAAAATATAACTGATGCATTTATATTCTATTTTCTCGTTATTCTTAGATAGAACAACATCATTACACCACCACCTTCTAGACCCTTCAATATTGAAGACCAAACCATTCAACTTAAAAGAATCCAGAATCATTGAAAGAACAAAGTTTTTGTAATGATTTTTCAACAAATCATCTAACTATTGTAGATAAATTATTCCTTGGAAGGAACATGTTTTATGTTAATGAAAAATATAGGAACATTCCAAGATATCTTCCCTCTAAGGCCCTCAACTAGAGACTGAACAATAATAGGTGTGGCTAATTGGCCCAGATATTGGATCACACACTATGACCTCATTGAGTCTCTATTTGATTGGAGGGTTCATCAATTATGGTTCATTCTTTTATCCATTATTATGGTTATTAATAACTTTTTTGTGGGGATATGTTACCACAAAACATCATTATATAATAAGAAATAATTTATTTAGATACTCAATAACATCTACTATGTCATGAATAATTTGGCTTGGGAAAATAAAATAAAATAAAATCAAGAAAAATTTGAGAATTAGATCACTGAATTTTATTCAAAGACACATTTTGGCAATATAACATGGAAACATAAGTCTCATTCTAATGATACTTTTCCAAGAAAACACACGCAAATTACCCATTCCATCATGAAAATATTTTCTCATATCTATGAAGAAATCATAAACCATATAAAAATACCTATGGATAGAAAAAAAATCCCATAATATAAATTCTCATGAACTAACAAAGATAAATCTTATAAATGGAACCTGATTCAATCATGACATGGTTCAAAGGGAATTTCCAATCTCAAAGTGTTAATAACTAACACTCATGCATTTAAAATAATCAAGATAGAATGATTTCACAGTAAAAATAAATCAGAAATAAAAAGTAGTGGATAAGAACTAATTAATATTAATTATTCCAAATATTAACTTAGAAAAAATTCCATACGAATACAGATACAAGTATTTAAAGTAATACATTAACTAAAGATGTCACATAAAGCCATAAAATACATAAAAATAAATAGTTCAATATAACAAGTGGATCTCATACTACATTTGTCACTTCTAACTTCCAAGGTCCAACAAATTAAGATCATCTATTCAATCAAGTAGTTATTTTACATTCCTAGTACACGACATAAAAAAGTATATTAATACAAAATTGAAGAATTATGGTGTGAGAATCAATATCCTTGTTTGATCTCACATAATATTCCATAAACAATCCATGTCAGATAAAACAAATATTCTAAATTATGAATAATACAAGGAGAGGTATTAGTTAAATCATACATACCAAAAAATCCATTTCAAAAATATTTCAATGGATATTATAAAATATTTTTAAAATAATGTTTTTTAAAAATAATCATATGTATTCATCTTTTTCAAAATATACATGAGTATACAATTTCATTAAAATAGATATGAGTAAATCAATAAATAAAAATTTTCATGTATAAATCAGTTTTCCGGAATCCATTATCAATCACATCACTATAGTTAGAATTCCTAGTCTTCGGTTAGTATGTCTATTCATTCACATATTGATTATGTTACACCTCTTAGTGTTCACACATTCCTAGATCTCAAGAAATATGGAGAATGAGAAAAAATAACAAACACCCTACCCTTGTTATATTTTTGTTTTTGTTTTCATCGTAAATCCACTTCATGAATGATATAACAAATGAAAATAATGGGGTTTTCCACAAAACCACCCAGGATCCCATGTTCTTCAATAAAATCAATTATACATTGGTAAATTTACCATTTCAATAAATATGAAATAATTTCAATAAATCATTTCAATTTACCCCATGTTCTGGTTTAAAAACAAGGTATTTCAATTAAAAAAAACATTAAATAGTCTTCATAAAATATAATTCATTTTAAAGAAATTAATTTTATTTTAAACCATAAAACATTTCATTAATTAATTTTACCAAAAAAATCATCAAATTATATTATAAAACTAATCATTTACTTCAAGTCCATTTTATAAGAAATCAAAACATTATATTAAAAGTCATACCCATGTGTTAAAACATTCAAAAAAACCATGTGATTTATAAATAATTAATCAATATATTAAAATTAATCTTTAAAGATAAATTGGAAATATAAATAAAATAAAAAAATTAATAATATTTTCAATTGAGAAAGATTTCTGTATGAATCTATCTTCCCCAATCATGGTATATTAAATAACCAACAAAGGATCCTCAATGAAAGAGTTAAAGGGGAAAATCATTCGAGGAGAAATCCTAGAATCACAAATCATCAAATCAAGATCAAGAACCATCAATGAAATAAGTAAATACAACTATAAATGAACGAGAGAAAATGAAAAAGTAAAATCCATGATTCAATTGATATTACACATACTAGATGAGATTTAGTGCATTGACTGACGCAACAGTCCCTGAATAAAAAAGGATAGAAGGTAAAAAAGGACCCCAAGGTAGTATAAAAAATAACATGAATTTGTAGATTTTTTAAAAGATAAATATTTTTAATTAATTTTTCTATAGGAAAAAAAGTTACAATACTACCCTATACGTCCTATCACACATCGACACCACCAGCTACCCGCTAGATCCCACTTCCTAACCGGTCGCCCCATAAAGAATGCTGATAGCAATGGGGACCCTAATCACTGGCCTTTGGGATTCTAATAAATATCTAATGGAGTTCCAATAGAAACTCCTTTTTCCATCCTTCCACCTTTAGTTCAGTAAACTTCATTTAGGATGACCCTACTGCCATCCTCCAACTAACTAGTTGGTGGATCTCACCAGCTAGTGGGTGGGACACTTATAACTTTTTTTAGCTACAAGTTGGTATCCACAAATGGATAAAACTCAAATCACTTCTATACATCTCAAAAATAAAAATAAAACACTCACTCATGGCTCCTATAAAGGCTCTAACAAGCAGTAAACAACTAAATATTAACAACTATAACTAGAGTCCAAAGAAAAAAAGAAGAGAGAAAAAAACAAAATACCAAATTGGAATGATGGAATCATGTTGATACAATCAACAATGATAAATGATTTTGATGAAATATCTTGAAAATATATTAAATACAAAAATCAAAAAATCATCTAATGTATTTCACAATTCATGTAATATTAATAGATAAATTTATTCTTTGAAAATATTTATTTTTCTAAAAAATGTTTTACTGTATTATTTATATAAGTATTTGAATTATTATTTCTACTTTTAGAAATTTTATTTGATAAAATTAACTTAGTTTTTTATATCATATTATTAAAATTATAATCGTGTAGTTTTTTAGTGATTTTTCTAAAAAAATTATTTTTGGTTGTATTTTGAAAAATAAGGATTTTTATAAAAACTATCACATAATTTCAAGTATTTAAAAAAATTAATTATATTTTGGATTTTCATAAATTAAATTTAGTAAAATATTAACAAAAAGTATACAAATTATTCTATATGAATCATAATTATACATTATTCTAAAATAATTTCATTTTGGGCTGAAAATTTTTTTTTTTAAAAAACTATATTCACTGAATTTTTCATTTAAATATTCATATTAAATTCTTCCAATTGTTAAAATTGAATAATGAAAAATAGATTTAATATTTTCAATGATGATAGTTAAATTTTTAACTGATAAAAACTACATTTTCTTATAATGAATTGTTAACATGATAAATGTTATCACCATAATAAAGGGTGAAATGAGTTAATTAAAGTAAAAAAAAGTGAAAATGTACCAATATAATATATTAATTATTATTGATTGAGAATATTTCAATCATTTTCACTTTTATTTGAAATAATATTGATTCATTTCTACATTACCATGAGTAATAAATTTGTAGCATTTAAAAGGTATGAATAATTACATGAGTTCCACTCCACTCAATTATAGAAGGGAACCTTATATCCTCTATTATTCTAAAATATTGATCAAACCAGGTCTTCCAATACCTATAAAAATATATTCTAGAAAAACTTTTCCACATCCTGGTATTTTTTATTTATAATATATTATCCTAGAAGGATTAAGGTGTAATAAAAAAAGAAGAATTACAAAGATGTGTTATAAATCAAAATAACAGGTTCATGTTTATTTATTATTCTACCTCTTTAGAACCTATAAAAACTATTATGATATTATATAATCATTATCTACAATATAATTATAATTTATTATGTTTATAGTAAAACCATTTTTAAAATACTTTTCCATCATATTATAAATAAAAACATTTCTCATGATTATGTGTGAACTTCCATCTCCCAAAAGTGATGTATTTTATTTTCTATTCCCACCACACATTAATAGTTTTAACAATGGAATTAACGAATATATAAAATTATTTTAAAATTATTATTATTCTATAAAAATAATATATTACTTAACATCATACCATATACATTCATTTAATGATGATAACTTCATACATGCATATGCGTGGACTACTACCTCCATGATGCAATGAGATCATTTTTCACTTCTTCCTTACATGTTTGGTCATAAGTATGGAACTAGTGAATAAATATGAAAGGAATAAAATATGAATGAATTCAATAATGAAAACAATTATATAATTTATTTATTTTCCTCCTAGTTGAAAAATGTAAAAGGCATTCATGAGTATGTATGAAATACAATCCCTGTGAAACAATGTGCATCATTTCTCATGACATACATACATGGATTATTTTAAACTCATAGGTAATGAATAAACATGATATTCATAACATGATTTATAAAATAATAGATAATGGATCCATGACACCTTTGACCATAGTAAACACATCAATAATATTTTTAGGTTAAAATCGGAAAGAACAAATAACATTTACTGTGAACTAAACACATTTACATAATATATAATACATGGTATAATGTGATATAAAGGTATTTAAATTAAATAATAACCCTAAAAATGTTCTTAATCATGTATAAAATTAATATTATTTTAATATTTTGGAATCTAAAGGATGTACATGGAATTTTAGGTGATGAGGGAAGGGATTTTTCATTAAAACATGGTTTTAAATGTTTTAAAATCATTTTTAATATACATACAGGTTCATAAAATTATTTAAAATACATTTTATTTATTAATAAATTTTTTGTAATATTATTTTAGAAAACCTTTTTAATTTCATTAAAAACTAATACATATAATTTTCTAAATGAGTTATTATTGATATCTTTTTACCGAAGTGAAAAAAATGTTTTAATGTTAAAAACATGAACTATAAAAAATATTCCTAAAATAATACATAATATTTAGTTTTAAGGCAAAAAATAATTCAATTATATTTGAGTATATTTTAAATATTATTGTTTTATTGAATTAAGTCATAACTAACATATAAAAAAATAATATAAAATGAATTAGAATCATTTGATTAGTAGCCTTTTTCCAACTATTTAAAACAAAAAAATGTGGTGTATTTTCATGAAGAAAATATCATGACATTAATCTTGACTGATTAATTTCCATTAACTAATCTAAAATCCAATGATTAATATTTTAAAAAAATTTCATTAGTACTGAAATCTTAGTTTGGGATATAAAAAGATGAAAATCATTAGTCTAGTGAAAAACATGAAAACCCATGAATTAATTTTAAAATATAAAACATTACCTATAAAATTATTAACATTATTTGAAAAATATTTAATATTATACCTTTTTAAAATAAATTATATCCTTTTAAATCTATTATAAATCTTCAAAAAGTCTTGAAGATACCATGGGACATCACCTCCTAGAACACTTACTGTACCATTAAAAACTGGATGAACTATAAGAACATATTTCAAAATTATTATTTAGAAAATATAATCATTACCAAATGAATTGAATAAATATTTGGCAACACCAATAATATTAGATTTGACATGCTCACAAAATTTTATCTATGAGAACAAATATTGACGAATTTTTATGGACCATTGTCACGACCCGTCCCGGTGGGGCCCGTGCCGTGACTCCCCAATCCCGCCTCCAATAGGCCAGGGGCTGGTGACTAGCACCCATTAGGCATGTCACTAACATGGGAGGCATTTCCTAACTACCTGTACACACAGACACATCTCCAAGCCCACAAATGCTGAAATGTAAAACACTAAGGAACAAAAATGCATGCATACAACTAAACCCAACCAACAGAGCACGACGAAAGGTAGAGTACTGTACAAGTAAACTTGGCCAGAATACAAGCCCACCAAAAACAAGAGTCTGAAAAACTGCAAAGTCCAACCTGTAAGTACAAAGGTACTCAGACTGCTGCTCGTAGCCATAGGAACGCATCAGCCTATAGGAAACTAAGAAAGCTCGGTCTTGTCCTGGTCTGTCCAGGACTCTGTCAAAAAGATGCTTGTCTGCCTAAGACACCAAACGTGTGGGCAAGGCCTGTGCAGGGTTGAGTATAACAATACTCAGTAGAGGACCCCTAAAACCACAATGTAGTACACAAAGTAAAGGTACAGTCATCTATGCATAATATATGTTTACAGAACATATAAAACAAACCAGATATACTCAAAACCCAGGCATGTGGTCTAGAGACAAGTCACGCAACCACATACCCCCGCAAGAGATTCTGTTTGAAGATTCCGTGATGCGCTCATTCTGGGAGAAGGCACTCCACGAGTCTTATAGTTCTGATGACATCCGTTCGAGAAGTGATGTTCGTCAGGAACCGTCATGAGATATAGCTATAATCGTTATGGGAGACACACTCCTGAGTGGAAGGGTTATGATAGATTGAAGCACTCATTACGGGAGACACACTCCTGAGTGGGAAAGATCTCGATACAGAGATGAGGGTCACTTCTAGGGCCATGGTTGATACCGCGACTCATCCGGAATTCACCCGCAAGGTAGAGGATCAACGCCCGGTAAAGTTGGTCACGCCGATGCTTGACTCTACCTAGGTTCTGGAAAGGATAGAGGATCTGGATCCAGGCCTCTCGGATGGATGCATGACTCTATCACAGAAAAGTCCTACTGATGGATCATAATCCGGCATGAGGGAATGATTCTTGACCTTCAGGGGAACTGAAGAAGGGGCACTAACCCAAACGAAAGATGTTCAATGCATGGTGAACAAAAGGACCAAGCTGTTCTCTAAAAAGTACACGACGTGTAGAAATGATACACGCCGTGTTGCCTGACCCCGGGTACTGCCCTTATATAATGGCCCCTGTCGTGAGGCCGGTTATGAAGAAAACATTATACACGGTATGTATAATGGAGGGCACTCTGTGTCTGGGTCACTGGGGCTGGCTCCGTGTACTCTGGCCATGTTCCCGTACACGGTCACCAACCCTTGCACTCCAACCCATGCAATCTACACACGGGGTGACCTACCCTAGTGACCTCGCCTGGCTGGGTGAGGCAGTACACGGTCATGTACTCCATCCCGTGTCCGTGTATCCCTGGGATACACGCCGAGCTTCGAGAAAAGGTCCAACACGCCGTGTGACAGGGGTCACATGCTGCGTGATCCTTCTCTGACCCCGAAACCCTAGCTGCCACCATCAGAACAACACGGCGTGTTCTTCAGAAGTACACGCCATGTATTCTGGAAATTTCTAGAAACGTGGACCTCTATCGTCGCGCCTCTCGTGGTTCTTCGATCATTGATCCGGTCATCCGATCGCCAAGAAACCTTCAGGTTTTGGTCGCCCCGAAACCAAGAAGATGTTTCCGTCATTTTCGGGCCTCTGATCGGCTCTGAAAACATGATTAATCTTCCCACGCGAAGAACGCTCGAAGAACGCCCTTTCCGATCTGGTCTGATTCGTTGTCCGCCATCGCCACCACACCTCCACAAGGTCGTTTCATTGTCGATCCTTATATTTGGGATCATTGCATCATAGAAAGGATGCGCAACGATCTATTGTTCATCGCCCCGCGAAGAACACAAAGAACGCGCGAGGAAAAAGGAGGAAGAAATCCACATAATCAAAATGAGGAACGAACCTCCGCCTTCATTCTTCATGGCGTTGATATTCCCCCGTTAATAGGATTAAACGAAGCTAGAATCAACAACATAAAGCATGGATCAATTTTCCCAAAAAAAACAACCCAAAGGAAACCCTCCCTCAAGAACGCATGAATCCGCAGATCAACTTGTTCGCGGTTGATCTTCATTCGTCGTTTAAACTAAAAAACGGGGAAAAGAAATCAACGTAACAACCCATACCTTTCGAAAGGATCAGTCATTGAAGAAGGTGTCACGCTTCCATTGTCGTCGAGATCCTTCAACGTTGTTGGCGTAGCGATTCTCGACTTTGATTCGTCGTCGTTTGCCAATGCGTCCTCCTCCGCCCAAGCTCGAAGAGAAATCTCTCTCTTTTTCTCAACTCGCTGGGTTATGATACTAACCCTGTGAATTTTCCATAAGGATGAATTTTTTGGGGAGGATTAGGTCATGCTAAAAAAATGAAACGTTTTAAAATAATAAAATAAATTATTAATTTATTTTATTCCCTCCAAAGAGCTTTCCTTTTTAAAATGTCCCAAATTAAATTTTCACCGGACCTGCACCAATTGAGGTTAGAGTCGTTCTTAGGAAAATTCGTCAACCCAGATGCAATGGTGCGGTCATATTTTTAATCCGGGCATCCGTTTGGAAACTGCCACAACAGCGCAGAAGGGCTGACTCACTTGACTTAAAAAAAGTTCAAACCACCATTCCGGGCTCACTGGACCTCAGAAGGATTTTCCGTCTTCACGTCCGGTCTTGAAACAATTCTATATAATATTTAAAAATAATAAACGGAAAATACGAGACATTACATTCTCCTCAACATGGGGATTTACGTCCCCGAAAAGCCAAAATAAAGGCTATTCAAAAAGATGAGGGTACTGGGCACGGATCTGAGCCTCCCCCTCCCACGTGCACTCCTGAAGATTCTCGTGCTTCCACCGGATGCACACTAAGGAAACCGATCACCCACAAAGGATCCTCTCCTATCGATCCTCGATATCCACCGGGTACTCTGCAATGGTCACTCAATCCTCGATTTCGAGCTCTCCCTAGTCGATGACGTGCGACGGGTCATGCACATACCTCATCAGCAGCGACACGTGGAAGACATCATGTACCCGATGCAACTATGGCGGTAGAGCCAGGCGGTATGCCACCTCGCCAACTCTGCCCAGGATCTAGAAAGGTCTGATGAACCTCAGAGATAGCTTGCCTCCTTGGCCAAATCTCTGTAACCCACGTCGAGGTGACACCCAAAGATAAACGTGGTCTCCCTCCTCGAACACTAGAGGCATTCGTCGTCTGTCAGCATAAGACTTCTGCCAGCTCTGTGTAGTCTTCATCCGCTCTCGGATGATCTACACTTTCTCTGTGGTACCTCGCACTAACTCTGGACCCATGAGTGCTGACTCTCCAGGGTCGTTCTAGCAAAGAGGTGACTGGTAGGGTCTCTCATACAATGCCTCTAACGACACCATACCAATGGTGGAGTGGAAGTTATTGTTGTACGCAAACTCCACCAGTGGTAGGTGGTCCTCCCAACTACCACCAAAGTCCAAGATACAGGCTCGCAACATATCCTCCAGAACCTGAATGGTCCACTCTGTCTAACCATCTGTCTGGGGATGAAACCCTGTGCTCAAGCGTAGCTGAGTCCCAAAAGCCTCCTACAATCCCTTCCACAACCGGAATGTAAAGCGGGCATCTCGGTCTGAGACTATAGTTGAGGGTACGCCATGAATCCGAACTATCTCATGTATGTAGAGGTGTCCCGCGCTCTCTATGGACCTATGCTCTCTGATATCTAAGAAGTGGGCCGACATGGTGAGTCGGTCGATGATCACCCTGATGGAATCGTGGCCCTTGGACATTCATGGTAATTCTGTCACGAAGTCCATCGATATTCCATCCCAATTCCACTCTGGAACATCCAGGGGTGAGCTAACCCCACTGGAACCTGGTGCCTGACCTTCACCTACTGGCATGTGAGGCATCAAGAAATGAACTATACTACTGCCTTCTTCATGCCTGACCAACAGAACTCTTGTCAGAGATCCTGGTACATCTTTTCCACTCCAGGATGTACCGCAAAAGGGGATTTATGAAACTCCCTCAAGACCTCCTCCTGGAACTCCACTAGTACAACATTGTGTCCTCTCAAAAAAATTATGTTATCCCCACCTTGCGAAAATCCATCAGGAGCATGTCCTGTGGTTAACTGAGCACATAAAGCCACTCAACCGACATCCCCAAGATGTGCCTCCCTAACTCGCTGTAAGAGTGGAGGGGTGAAAACCATCGAATGTAGGTAAGTTGTGTCCTCACTATCTACGAAGGATAACTGCAACGCGGCTAATTGTTGTGTCGCCTCACTCAACAAATGTGAACTCGACCTTCTGCTAAGTGTGTCTGCCACCATGTTCCCCTTCCCAGGAGTATAGATGATCTTGAAATAATAGTCCTGGAGGAACTCTATCCAACGCCTATTCCTCAGATTTAGATCCTTCTGTGAGAAGATGTACTTGAGGCTCTTGTGGTTAGAGTAGACAATGAACCGCTCTCCCATAAGGTAGTTTCGCTACATCATTAGTGTGAAGACTACCGCTGCTAACTCGATATCATGGGTCGCATAGTTCTACTCATGCGGCCTAAGGTGGCGCGAACCATAAGAAATCACCGTGCGCCACTGTATCAGGACACATCCGAGCCCAGTCCCTGATGCGTCGCATAAAACTATGTACACGACACCCTCCTCTGGAAATCTCAAGACTGGGGTGCTCGTCAAACTTCATCATAGCTGCTCAAAAGTCTGCTGGCACTTTTCTATCCACACAAAGGGTTTACCCTTCTTGGTCAAGGCCGTCATCGGTGCTGATATCCGGGAGAAATCATGGATGAATCTCTAGTAATATCCTGCCAACCCAAGGAAGCTTCGCACCTCTGTCACACTCCGTGGTGGCTCCCATGCTAACACAGCCTCCACCTTGGCTGGGTCCAAAGCTACTCCATCTGATGAGATGACATGTCCTAGAAATTGGTCCTCCTGAATCCAGAACTGACACTTCAAGAGCATTCTATAATGCTGGTGCTCTCGGAGTACGTCCAGAACCATCCGCAGGTGTCTCGCGTGCTCCTTCTCTGACCCCATGTACACAAGGATGTCATCGATGAAGAGCACTACTAACCGGTCCAAGTACGGCTGGATGATCCGGTTCATAAACCCCATTAACACTGCGGTAGAGTTCATCATGTCAAAGGGAATCACCAAGTACTCATAGAGACCGTAGAGACATCTGAAAGTCGTCTTCGGTATATCCTCATCTCGCACTCGTAGCTGGTGATAGCCTGTTCGAAGATCAACCTTCGAGAACCACTGAGCCCCTCTTAACTGATTGAAGAGGTCATAAATTCTTGGAAGTGGATACTTGTTCTTAACCATCACCTGGTTCAGGTGTCGTTAATCCATGTACAACCTCAGACTTTCGTCTGTCTTCTTGGAAAACAAGATCGGGGCCGCCTAGGGTGAAGCGTTGGGTCTCACGAAACCCTTTCTCTGCAAATCCTCCAACTGCACCCACAGCTCACGAAGCTCCTCTTGAGCCATCCAATAAGCCGATGAGGAAATAGGTGTCGTCCCGGGGTGTAAGTCGATGCAGAAGTCAATTTCCCAATGGGGAGGTAACCCTGGAACATCTTCTGGGAAGACGTCATCATACTCCGCCAACACTGCTGGGAACTGAGAGCTCACAACATCTACTACTTCGAGGGTAAGGCTAGAAAACTCATGAGTGATCGGCTGCCCCCTCCTATGCATGAGCCCAATTTGTGTTGCTTGGGTTTCCTATTCTCCGACAAAGAAAAACCTTGGTCCATCATGGCGGACACACCACACTCTTCGCCTAAAACATTCAATTTGGTCATGGACCGAAGATAACCAATCCATACTGAGAATGACGTCGTAAGGCCTCGACGCTACCACCAAGAGGATCCAACCGAAACACATGCCTCCAAGGGTAAGATCACAATGTCTGCAAATGTGTGTGATTATGGAGTCTCCTTCCGTAGGTGTCTCCAAGTGTAAGGATCAAGTCAACGGTTCTACCAGAATCTCGGGTTTTATTACAAGACATGTGGCTATAATGGAATGTCTGACACATGTGTCTATGAGTACGAATGCTAAGGTAGAAAAGAAACAGATCGTACCTCGAATCATCCCTGGAGCCCTTGGGTCTTATGGCTCAACCACATGCAGTTGTCCCCGTCCCTGTCCCCTAGCTCCTTGAGCCTGGTGCGGCCTCCTGGGGGTTGTGGTGGAAGTATGTCGAAGCATCTGCCACCACTTGTAGCTCTCCCAGCTCCTCTGCCACGTCCGCCACCTGGAGGATCTTCCTGCTCCGTTCTCTACCTCTGTCTCGGTGGTCCATCCACCACATCCCTTATAAGGCCCCAGCCTTAATCCTTACTTAATCTTGAGTTATTACAAGATTACACCTTGAGGATCTTTTCGGGTTTAGAGTTTTAGAGAATTAGATCATAAAACCTGCATTACATTCCACATATAAACAAAGTGGTTACATAAATATAGTATTCTTCATTCCCATTAATGGAAACATATTTAAAATAAAACATGGATTCTTTCTTGACACTTCCTTGACAGTATCATCATATCATGTACCATTCCCTTGACCTGTGAAAAACATTTCAAAAAAACTTAGGATGAGCATAAAAAGCTCAGTAAGGGATATAAAAACATGGAAAGGAAACATGGGTACATATATACATATGAATGAAATCATACTTTACCCATAAAACATAATCACTTCAACATACCTCATCAAATCATGAATAAATCATAGAAATCATAAGACATAAAGGAAACTTGAGGCATTCATAGCATTCTTACGTAGGGAGTAACCCTCTTGGTTACGTTTGGAATACCCATCATAGTATATTCCCTAAATCTCTTCAGAGAAACCTTAACGTTTCACTCCTTCACGTTACCCAATGCATTGGAGAGCTATAACGGGCTCACCCGCCCTTAGTTTATCACGGAACCACCCGTCTTCATAATAAGGCCCAAGAACCATAACATAATACATATCACATAAAACATGCATAAAGGAAACATAACATTTACACCTTTCAATCACAAGATATCAATACAACACATTGATATAAATACATTATGAAAACCATTTTCAATACCAAAAAAAATAAAATTAAAACATGATATTTATCATTTCTTTTTCTAAAAAAAGGTATGGCTTGTAGAGGAAGCCGAAACCCAAATAATGGTTACGGCGGCTGAGAAGTCGTTGTTGCCACATACGTATGAAAAAAACATTCCCTTTTGTCGTTTAGTAAATGCTTCTTATAAACAATATTCCTATTGAATAAACGTAAAAGTCAAAGGGGTTTATAAACCGTATAAAAGAAGGTTGTGTATAAAACAAAATATGCCTCAATGAAAGGAGACTGAGACGAAGTCTCATACCTCGTATCCAACTTGACCCGACCATTCTTTAATCTCTTGAATAATAAAATTGAGTTAATCTCTGCTTGCTTAAGAACCTTTTTCAAGTTCATTATTCCTTTTATACCATGTTATGTACATCATGTAATCATTTAAGTTAATAATGTTCATTTTGTCCATATTTGGTTCTTAAGTCAAAAATTGACTTCTTACACATACATGTTGTTAATTTGGTCAATGTTTCGTTATATCCAGAATGATATTAATGATTTTGATAACATATATATAATATATATTCAGCATATACATGTATTTATAATATTATATCACATTTAGAGGTAAGAAATGAAATGCACCATTCATGGAGACGGTAAGTCATACGTACGCATGAACGCTACTTCCATTTCTATTTCGTATTTTCTGGAATGGAGTCATAATTATAAAAGAGTATATTATAATTCTAGTATAATAACATTTATAATATCATTAACTTTATCCTTTACACATCACACATATGGTATTAACGAATCAAATCACTTTTAGGGGGCGGTAGTCTGCACTTCCTAAAATGAAGATATCGTGTTTACCCATAATGGAAACAATAATGGTATGCCATAAATGAAAAATACAGAAGCTTAAAGAAATAATAAACATATCATATATCATATATAAAAATAGTGACATCATAATGGCCACCTTTGAAGGTGTTAAATGAGTATTGAACAATCATCGTTTCGGGAGGCAGAATTTCGCCATCCACGGAAACCGTATGTTCTTTAACCATTTGATGTAGTTGTGTGAGAGTGTATCTTGAATAAATCTTATAACAACATCCTAGTATATTTAAGATACTGGTGTTGTTTCAAAATAAGTAAATAAAAAGATTTTAGGGGGTTGGAGAAGCAAAATAAAACCAATGAACATGAGAGAATGAATTACCTTTAAAAGTGTAACTCCTTTTGATTTGAGCCTAAAGGCTTCCTTTGAAAGGCTTCTGCCCAAATGGAATCCTCTAGGATGAGGAGAGGGATGTGGAGAGTGTAAATGGGCAGGGGATGGCCGAGCCAAAGGCTTGTGGAGTGTGTGAAATGAGGTAGAGGTGGGGGCCTTTTATAAGAGGAGAGGAAGGGCACTTTTGGAAATCATGAAACTATTATTTTATTTTCAAAAGTGTTTCGAATTTCTAAGGTCCCACATTAATATATTTCGAAGATAACAAGATAAGTCTTCGGAATATTCCCATAAAATAGTTTTTGGACAAGTGTAGGTCTCAGATTTTATATTATCGTTTCATTTTATTTAAACTGTTCATTAATGAGGTCATCGTTGCATCATCATGATGTCATAATTAAATTAATTTATTTAATGTCTAAAAATTATAACAAAAATATCCTGATGTAGTAAATCTTTTTTTCTTTCCAAAGAGTATTTATAGACAAAATTATGATTAGTATAACCTCTTCTAAAAATTGTTTTAGTAAAACAATTTATGTTAGTGTCATTTTCACCTTTATTTTAAAAAAAGGCATTAAAGTCATTATCTTACCCAAGAGGCTCCATAGGGTCCCCTAAATCGACCCATGGGTTTTATTGGTCGGGAATGACTCATCCAATAGGGGTAGGACAAGTGTCATGGTGTTTTCACATTTTTATAATATCATTTTTACCTTAAATTACACTAATTACCTCTAATCACGATTAATGAAAAAAACTTACTATTCACCAAAAAATTATTTTCATCCCATTGAACCAAATTTTACATACTAATGACAACCATGTATGTCGGATTTTCAAAATTCAATACACATTAGTGGTAAACATTCATTTAACTGAAAAATCAGTTTGCTTGATTACCACTTAGTGGTTTCACTATTCATCAAAAATTGGAGTTTTTCAGAAAATTTCCAAAAATTTACTCTAAGCTATATTCGATATTGCGAATTCAAAAATGAAGTCAATTTTACAAAATTCAAAACATATAAGTCACATTAATTAATTTAATAATTAATTCCCGCTGTCATGACAAATAGCGTGTTTTTATGAAACAATAAGTATCAAAAGATTGACACCAGTTTAAGTCTAATTTCAAAGTGAAATTGATTCCAATGACCACCATTGGATTAAATGGTAAAAATATATTCAGATTACACATTAAGACCAATTCAAAAGATAATCTAATCATATAAATAAATTAGATTATGAATCAATTTTGATGTAAAATACAGTATTTTTCACTATTCATTAAAAAATGAACATTGTCAGAAAAATACCAAAAATTCACAAAAAGTAAATTTTGATGTCCCAATCATAAAGAATAAGTTTATTTTGACAAACATAGCTTATAAAATTGTCAAAAGATAGATTCAAAAATGGTTTTCCATCAAAAGGTAGTAAAACAATCTTTTAAAAATATTAGTGTATTCCATGCTTAAGATTGGATTTATATTCATTTTAAGCCTCTAAAACACTATCTAATTCATTAATACACATAGATAAAAATATCCATTACTCATTACTTACTTGGGATGTTACATCCCTGTCAGCAACCCGATGTGTCGGGCAATCTCTAGCGAGATGCCCCCTACCATCGCATGTGTAGCATCACTTCTCCCTTGGCTGACATGATCCAGACTGAGAGCCTCGGACTGTCGATCCCCTGTCCTGGGTCCTCCTATGACGTCTCCCACATCCAGATCCCTGTGTCTAACGTCGGCTCCCTACTGCCGGTGTCTCCGCACCTGTCTGCCTGCTGCTAACTGCCGGCGGCTGTCTCTGCCATGCCAAGAAGCTCTCGATCACCAAGGCCTGCTCGAGCACTCCAGCATAGGTTGATATGCACAGAGGCATGACCGTAGCTCTGATGTCTCTCCGTAGACTGCACTCAAAGGTCTGAGCCCTAAAGTAATGGTTCCTGAAAATATCCATCGAGTACCTAGAGAGGTTGGTGAACCTCGATGAATAGTCATCCACCATCATACTGCCCTTCTGGAGCTGAAGAAGCTCCTGGATGCGCACAACACTCAGCGTAACTGGAGAGAAGTCCTCCCTGAAGAGTCTCTCAAACTCCGTCCAGGAAAGAGTCTCCTCGCCGTGAGTCTGCGTTGTCAGACTCCACCATCGTCCGACCGAACCCTGAAGAAGGCTCGCTCCTAGGATCACCATCTGGTATGTTGGTGTCCTCACTATATGGAAAACACTGGTCACCGCCTCAAGCCAGTCCTCAGCCACCTGAGGGTCAGGCTTGCCTCAGATCCTGAGGGGCCTCTGCCTCTGAAACTCATGGAGCGCGCTGAGCCTGCGCTCCTCACCGGTCAGTACCGCTGGTACCACTGGCTGCTCCATTGGTGGTGGTATAGCAGGTACACCACCTGGTGGCAACGCCTGGGGAACATGTCCCTGTATCGAAGACTCATCACTCAGAGGGTCATCCTCATGATCGTGCTGCTGAATCCTAGCAGGTACGCATCGTGGAGGCATCCTGTAAAGAAACAAGATGTGTCATGGTCAATGAGTATATCTAGATAGCTGACAACAAGGATATAGAAGACATAACCCATTCCTAGATGATGCATGTACCTTTTATTTCCCCACAACCAGTGTTTTCTTGAACCGGGTCGAAAAGCAGGTTATCAGAGTCCTGGTGTATGGATACGTCAGCCACCGCACCAACACTGGAGTCTCTGGCCTGAAAGCCGATCCCGAAACACTCAACACTGTTACCCCAACCAAATTCACAGACTCTTGGTCCTAAGGTAGAACCGAAAACCTCTAATACCATTCTTTCACGACCCTTCCCAGTGGGGACAGCACCGTGACTCCCCAAGCCCACCTCCAATAGGCCTAGGGCTGGTGACTAGCACCGAGTAGGCATGTCACTAACATGGGAGTCATTTCCTATGTACCTATACACACACACACATCTCGAATCCCGCAAACGATGAAATGTAAAACACTAAGGAACAAAAATGCATGCATATAACTAAAACCAACCAACAGAGCACGACGAAAGGTAGAGTACTATAAAAGTAAACTAGGCCAGAATACAAGCCCACCAAAAAAAAGAGTCTGAAAAATTGCAAAGTCCAACCTGTAAGCACAAAGGAACTGGGACTACTGCTCGTAGCCGTAGGAATGCCTCAGCCTGTAGGAAACTCAGAAAGCTTGGTCCTGTCCTGGTCAGCCCAGGACTCTTTCAAAAGGCTGCTCGTCTGTAAAAGACACCAGACGTGCGGGCAAAGCCCGTGCAGGGGTGAGTATAACAATACTCAGTAGAGGACCCCAAAAACCACAAAGAAGTACACAAAGTAAAGGTACAGTCATCTATGCATAATATATGTTTACAAAACATATAAAACAAACTAGATATACTCAAAACCCATCCCCGTGGTCTAGAGACAAATCACGCAACCGCATACTCCCGCAAGAGATTCCATTTGATGATTCTGTGATGTGCTCATTCCGGGAGAACACACTCCACGAGTCTTATAGTTCTGATGACGTCTGTTTGAGAAGTGATGTTCATCGGGAACCATCACGAGATATAGCTACACTCATTACGGGAGACACACTTCTGTGTGGAAGGGTTACGATAGATAGAAGCACTCATTACAGGAGACACACTATTGAGTGGGAAAGATCATGATACAGAGATGAGGATCACTGCCAGGGCAATGGAGGATACCACGACTCATCCGAAATTCACCTACATGGTAGAGGATCAACGCCCGGTAAAGTTGGTCACGCCGATGCCTGACTCTACCTAGGGTTTGGAAAGGCTAGAGGATCTCGATCCGGGCCAGTCGGATGGATGCCTGACTCTATCACAGAAAAGTTCTGCCGAAGGGATCATAATCTAGCGTGATGGAATGATGCCTGACCATCAGGGGAAAATAATAATGGGAACTAACCCAAACGAAAGATGTTCAAGGCACGGTGAACTAAAGGACCAAGCCGTTCTCCAAAAAGTACACGGCATTTAGAAATGTTACACGCTGTGTTTCTTGACCCCGGGTACTGCCCGTGTACAACGTCCCGTGTAGTGAGGCTGGTCAGGAAGAAAACTTTATACACGGCATGTAGTACGGAGTACACGCCGTGGCTAGGTCACTCGGGCTGGCTCTGTGTACTCTGGCCTTGTGCCCGTACACGGTCACCAACCCGTGTACTCCAACCCGTGCAATCTGCACACGGGGTGACCTGCGCTGGTGACCTCACCTGGCCGGGTGAGGGAGTACACTGTTGTGTACTCCATCCCATGTCCGTGTATCCCCGGGATAAACGACGGGCTTCGGGAAAGGTCCAACACGCCTTGTGACCAGGGTCACACACCGTGTGATCCTTCTCTGACCCCGAAACCCTAGCCGCCACCATCAGAACTACACGGAGTGTTCTTCGGAAGTACACACCGTGTATTCTAGAAATTTCCAGAAATGCGGTCCTCTGCCATCGCGCCTCCCGTGGTGCTCCGATCATTGATCTGGCCATCCAATTACCATGAAACATTTAGGTTTTGGTCTCCCCGACACCACGAAGCTATTTCCGTCATTTTTGGGCCTCCGATCGGCTCTGAAAACATGATTGATCTTCCCGCGAGAAGAACGCTCGAATAACTCCCTTTCCAATATGGTCTGATTCATCGTCCGCCATCACCGCCGCACCTCCACAAGGTCATCTCATTGTAGAACCTTCGATTTGGGATCATTGTGTCGCAAAAAGGATGTGCAACGATCCGTTGTTCATCGCCCCGCGAAGAACGCGAAGAATGCGTGGGGAAAAAGGAGGAAGAAATCCACATAAACAAAATGAGGAATGAAGCTCCGCCGTCATTTGTCATGGTGTTGATCCTCCCCCGTTAATAGGCTTAAATAGATCATGAGTCAACAACATAAACCATTGATCAATTTTCCCAAAAAAAATCAACCCAAAGGAAACCCTCCTGCAAGAACCCACGAATCCGCGGATCAACTTGTTCGCTGTTGATTCGCGTTCGTTGTTTAAACTCAAAAATGGGGAAAAGAAATCGAATTAACAACCCCTACCTTTCGAAAGGATCGGTCGTTGATGAAGGTGCCGCGCTGCCGTTGTCATCGAGATCCTTCAACGTTGTTGGCGTAGCGATTCTCGACTTCGATCTGTCATCGTCCGCCAATGTGTCCTCCTCCGCCCAAGATCCAAGAGAAATCTCTCTCTTTTTCACAACTCGCAAGGTTATGAGACTAACCCTGTGAAATTTCCATAAGGATGTATTTGTAGGGGAGGATTAGGTCGTGCTAAAAAAAAGGAAACGTTTTAAAATAATAAAATAAATTATTAATTTATTTTATTCCCTCCGAAGAGCTTTCCTTTTTAAAACATCCCAAATTAAATTTTGCAGCCGACCTATGCCGGTTGAGGTTAGAGTCGTTCTTAGGCAAAGTCGTCATCCCGGATGCAGCGGTGCACTCAGATTTTTAATCCAGGCATCCGTTTGGAAACTACCACAATAGCGCAAAAGCGCCGACTCACTTGACATAAAAAAAAGTTCAAACCACCATTCCGGGCTCACTGGACCTCAGAATGATGTGCCGTCTTCGCGCCCGGTCTCGAAATAATTCCATATAATATTTAATAATAATAAAAGGAAAATTCGAGACATTAAAATCATATCGTAAATAAAATATTTCAAGATTGAAAATTTTCATCATAAAATCCATTGAAATATAATTTTATCCCATATGAAAAATAATTTTGATATTAAAATGTTATTTTCTTCTGAAAATAAATATTAAATAACAAAATAAAAAAATTGATAAATTGATATTTTCATTAAAGAACACATGAATTCTTGTAGATAAGCTATAAATAAAATAATATTTAAAATGGTAGTAAATGTTGTCATTTCCATATGCGTTAAAATAAATATATTCTCTTTTTACATTGTAAAATAGTCTGTATAAAATAGGATAAAATTATCTTCATGAAAATTATTAAAATAAAGTAAATTTTTTTATAAATTTATGTTATAAGTCTTTTAGGTATATTTAAAAAATTTATAATATTAAATAAAAAACACGGACTTTGAAGAGAATGTTTTTGGAAGGAAAATTTTAAAGGGTAATTTTTTAAGGAAAGTAATTTACACCTTATCAACTTTTGAATAATAAGCCATGTGAAAGGTTATAATTGAAGAAAAATTTAAAAACCATGAGAATATTTAAATATATTAAATAATTTTCTATTGTTGTTTATATGCACTTCATAAATGAATATTGGTGTTTAACATCAAAATAAACCTCAATGAATGGAAATTGAGATGAAGTCCGTTCCTTTGAGTATTGATCATCACATATATTATTTATCTTCCTGAATAATAAAAATATATTATTTTTTTAATTACATATAATCTTTTTTATTGTTTATTCCTTTCACATAACTTATTTACATGTTATTTATGATTACTTAGTCAATTTAGTTTACATCTGATGTTTTTTACCATATCATTCTTAAGTGTCAAAAATGAGTTAGGTTGGATGACTATAGTCAAAGAGGTCGTTGTATAAAATACTACAGAAATATAAAAATTACATAATTATAATATTCATACGTAAATTATACTTTTATTTCAAATAATGAAATATGGTTATCAGAAAATATCTATGTTACAATTATGGGGACAATATGTCGTTTATACAGAAGACTAATATTTCCATTTTTTAATCAACATTATATAAAGGAGGTTAGTAATAAGTTATCATTATATAATGATAATATTATCACATATAAAATATTATTTATTTTTATATACTTATATTTAATATCCATGTTTTGTGGTGATGAAAATAGATACAGACTACTTAATGAAAGCGGTATTCCACACATATATGAACAATAATATTATATTTCAATGAGTCAAAAGGTAATAAGGAAAATTATAATGAATATTTTAATAATTATAAATTTTTTCATTAATATAATAATTATGTCATGCATAAAAAATATAGTAATTAAATTTATCCTCGTTACCATCTATTTAAAGCCTCATTGAAAAATGAATAACATCACTTTGTAAGGCGGTAGTCTGTCGTACACATGAGTGATTTTATAATATAATAATAGAATGGAAATTAAACTAGAATATATATGATATAATTAATCATAAGGTATAATTATGTTATGAATATCATGTATATACTTTATATATATCGTCATACCAAACCATGAGAGGTGTGGATGGAAAATGTATTACATCAGCTTGTGAGGCGGTAGTCTTCAAATCACACGAGCGATGTAATCATTTCCCATTTGAGTGAAGATGATGTGGATATAGGTAATTATATTAATATAAAAATTCTTAGTATTGAGTAGATACTGGTATTTTTATATAAGAATTAATCAATAAAATTTGAATTAGGAGTAAGAACAAATAAAACAAAACCATGTTGTTAAGAATTTTACCTCATATCGGACAACCTCTTTGGATTACACCTAAGGTATAACTATAATGAAATTATGAAAACAATAATGATTATAGGAATATGGTATGGATGTTGGGAATTTATTTTTGTTGGTATTTGAGAACCAAAATGGTTTAATTATTTAAAATGTGAGGAGAGGGGGTGGCCTTTTATATGTGAGGTGAGTGGAAAACCTGCAATTTATGAAAAGAAAATGGTGTACTGAAATTTATTAGGTACAAAAAGGTGAAAAATGAATTACTATAGAGACATATACATTATATTGTCAAAATATGGAAATAAAATAGATTTTCGACATTTTTTGGTCATTTTAACCATTATTGTTTTTAGTTTAACACCATGATAAACCCATTTTTTCCTTAAACATCATAATTAATTTTTCCTTTATTCACATTTAATTATGGTACAAAATTATGTTTATCTTATTAGAAAAATTATTTTATGATGGTTTTATATATGGAATTTATTTTATTAAAAAAATTCACATAATTGTAGTAATTAATATTTAAAAAACCCCATAAATGAGATGAAAAATTCTATTTTCAAGATGTGAGTTTTTTCAAGAAAAGATAATATTAACCCTATGATTAACAATGATTATTGAATGAATATAATTTAAGAATTTTTGTTACATAATCAATAATTTTAATTTAAATCATTTTCAATTAGTTTCTATTTTAATTAATTATAATGGAGAAATATTAGTCATTTTAATCAATTTTAATAAAAGATCTATTTTTAAAACAACAAACTAACCAATACTAAAATCAAATAAAACATTGATCAAAAATAATCAGATGATTTAAATACTAACAAATAATACATATGTTAAATGAAATCATATTCAAATCATATTATAAATCTTAAATTACATAAATTCATAAAAATAAAATGTTTTAAAAAAATATGTATTGTTCAATAATCACCGAAAAATAATTTATTTCTAAAAACCAGAAAACATTGTCCAAACATTTTGATGATATTAGGATTTTAAATATAAAATTAACTTTTTATAATTAATTTTATAAAATTTATAACTTAATAGTTTCAATAAAACATTACAATAAAAGAGTTTAATTAACATTTTTTACTTATTAGTTAAATTTTTTTTAAAAAATTTAATAATGATTATATCCATATTAATGAACGTGAAAGTGATTTTTTATATCATTAACTAGGTTTTTATAGCATTACACTATTTTTTAAATTTCCTCCTCTCAATTTTATTTACTTATTAAAGAAGTGTGTATATATTTCTTTAATATCATTTTTGGATTCCCATGTTACCTCTTAAACTATATTGTTATCCCCAAAAACCATAACCTACTGAATCAAATAATTTTGAAAACATGATATCTATGGTTATGAATCTGAACATGAAGTTTCTCAAAGTAATTACCCCTTCCAATTGAACTACTTATGGACTCCAAAACACAAGATAAATTCAGAACCTATGTATTTAATATTTGATCATGAAGTACATTATGTACATTGGTTAAAATCAAAGATAATGCCACCATGTAGGAATATGTTACCGAAATATTTTTGATTGCACATAGTATAATGAACCATAGACTTAGATTCCTTTTTTTTACCAAATCAAACACCACATTCCCATGGAGATACATTAATAAAAATATGATCACCTACCTCAAGAGAGATAATTCCTCTGGTTATTCGAATAAATTTTCTATCATTTATGAGGCATAGTGATATATTTATGAATTATATACTTCATTTTAGTTAATTAATCTGTGAACTATATCACCATAAACATCATTTCTCCCAATTAATCCGAAAAATATGTTGTTCAACACAATTGTCTATTCAATTCATAAAATAGTACAATATGTATACTAGATTGAATAACAATTATTATATGAAATCCCAACCAAATAAATTTATTGATCCCAAATTATTAATTAATTAATTGATCAATAATAAAGAATATATTTCATGGTATAAATATTATACTCCAACTAAACATTGTTTTGAGGTTGAAAAATGTACTGAAATTTAATTTGACACCCAATAAAATATAAACTACATTCTAAAAGTTATATGTGAACCAAGGATCCAAATATGATGCAATTGAAAGAGGAACTACATGTAACTAGGATATATCTTTTAAATGATTTAATAATGTTTGATATAAAGAAATATTATCTCAAATTTGAACAAAATTTTCAGATTGAGTTAATCAATCATTAATATCCAAAATAGAATTATTACCTCATATATTTTGGTAATCCCACCACAATTTCCCTGGAGATATTTTACTATTTCCACACAGGAACAAGAAATGGTGGAATAATTCCCTTCAGTAATTTTCAGTATACATAAACCAGATGAAAATTTAAACACATCATGGTAATGTCATCAATAAATATTTTCATACAATCCCACCAGTAATGGGTGTAAAAAGGAACACAAAATATTTTTCCAAATCATAAAACTCCTTTTTCTTGAATATAAAAATCATGAAAGATACAATTATGAATGGATTATAACATGTATATTAATGAACGATCATTATTATGAGATTAGTTAATTCCTTCAAAAAAATATCTCCGCACTAGAACATAAAAAAATAAATGATATCCCTTGATCCAAAACTTCAATGCCAAAATTAACAAATAATTATACATGGGGTCAAATTTAAAACATATCTTGGTTAATTTAGTGTTATTTTTTACTCAAAAAATCTTCAACATTTTTTTATGGATGGTAACGAATCATTCAATCAAAAATCCTTGATCAGTTTGATACAAATCCTCTTTCCCATAAAGAATTATTTTTATGAAAATATATATTTCAAAATTTTGTGATTATTATATAATTAACACTTTAATACCTAAAAATTATTCCACCTCATTTTTAATGAAAAAATACATAAATTTAATTCTACAAAATGTGTAGGACAATTTAACTCATGAGTCATCGAATAATGTGAACTATATGCAATCAAGTTATTATTATGCATTAGGACACAACTCAGTTCATTTAATGAATAATCAATATATGGAAAATTTCATATTCTGGGAGGAAATGGCCAATGCTAGATCATTCAATAATATTATTTATCATTCCTAGAAAAATCCGTACATTGATTATTCCAGATGCATTTAACACCTTTTTGAGTTATCTTAGTTAGTACACTAGTCAATTGGGATATTTTTTCAAAAATAAACTCTTAATAACCCTCTAATCCCAGAGAACTATGAATCTTTGTGAATTTTTTGGTATTGATCATTATCCAATACAAATTCATATTTATTGTTGGAAGTAGAAGTTATCTAATATTTCAGAAACACATGAATATAAGGGATAATGGTAAATGGAATATTATTAATAAATTTTTTGAATGTTGACATAGGACCATGAAATGATGAATGGTAAAAAATAAAAAAATATGGATCCATATTTTGAATTAAGTAAAGTGTATGTAAAATCCTTGAACTAAGTAAAATTAAAAATATTAAAATTAAAAAAACTAAAGATACATTCACTAAAGTCCTAGGAACCATGAATTATCCATCCCCTAGTAAAATTTTGATAATTTCAGAATTTGGAAGAAACAATTTCTTAAATAACATGGATTTCCCACATATTCATGTAGAAAAAGGGTAAAAACGATGTATCTAATTTTTTTGACAAAACATATGTCAAATATAATTAACCACCACAATAGATTCGGATGATCTTTAGTGGTATACCAAAGTAATATTTCATAAATAAACATAGAATCAAACCATAAATGGAATGAATTACAATAGAATTATAGAAGAACAATAATGTTGTAGCTATGTGGGAACTAAATAAAGTATTTTAATAGGATTATGTGGAAATAAATCAATTAAACTGATATGGAAATCAAGCCATGACATCGTGTAATTAGGCCACAAGGCCTCAATGGCATCTATGACTTTTAGACACTGGGCTACAAAGTTTACATATTCAGGTGGTGTATTAAAGAGAAAACCCATCCTAGAAAAATAAGACATAGTTAAGATACATTACAAATGAAATATCTAGAGAAAAGAGTGATGGTATAGGAAAAAACCATTCAGTTTAGTACATTCACACATATGTGTTTGAGAAAGAAATACCCAACTGTATCATTGGTGGTTTGAAAGGAATTGAAAAAATAAAATGGTGCTAAGGTGGGGGGGATTATTTATTCCAATATGTAAAATTGGAATTATTACATGGGGCCTTAGTGACATGTACTCATGGACTTAATTTCATGTAAGGGTTACCCTAAAAACCACATAAAATGTATTTTCTAAAGAGAAAATACACATTGATTTAAGGATATGGTTATTTCACAACAATGGCCTATAAAAGGAGAAAAATCAACTAATCTAGAACCACTAATTCAAATAAAAGTAATTTTAAAATAGTATACACCAAATAAAGGTTCATCATTATGATCTTCAAGGAACACCACATCTTCTTAGTATTCTACATCAAGAAGTTATTTGATTGATGAATACGAGAATATAAATCTATGTTCAATGGTATGAATATATACCTCAATTATAATACTCTAAATTCATGAATGGAATCCTTGGAAAATGAATGTCTGGAAGGGGAACCACAGTCAATATTGGAAAACTCAGTAGAAATTAGATATCAAGATGAATATGATAGTGATCATAATAATGAATAATAATATGTTAATCAGTATGAAATTGTAGTTTACTTTGATATATTTATCAATAAATATCAGCACATAAAAATTCAAGGTGAGACTATGAAAGAGGATATATATCTATATATATCTTCTTATACTATGAATTTTTTTGTATGAATTAATTTTTTATTTAAGGAATGAAAATTAATGAAATTATCAAATGATGAAGATGTAAATTTTAATTAATTTTTTAATCATAAGGATTCCACATGGATAAACCTACTTGAAATATAAGTTCTTTAAAAATTTGGCCACAGGATTAAAACAAAAATAGAAATTTCTATTTTTTAGTAATGAATATTAGAGTTACTATTATGATGAATAGAAATGTGGATGATCTGGAACATTATTCTAAAAAAAGTATTTTCAATCAATATTTTCATATGATGTTTATATCTTTGGATTTAAGGAGGAATGTTTCCTCAATATTTAATTATTCAAAAAAATTACATTAATTTACTTGATTTTTTATAGTATTTATTTATAGAAATATATCTTTTGAGTCAAAAAAACAATCGTACTTTTTCATTAAAAACCTTTATTTTTTCAAAAAATAATATATAATCACCAGATACATAGAAAAATAAAAGATAATATTGAGAAATAAGAAACTATTTGAGGAAAACAATAATAAATAAATCCTAGATGTTTATTAAAGGGTTTTTATAGATCACATCTATAAATACATAACTGAGGCTTCGAGGTCTTTTTGATGATGTGCCAAAATGTGGGTGTTATTCACTATCTCAGTAATAAATAGTGTATTCATTGTTGTGTAATGTAAAATTAAAGATGTTTTTAATGTTTTCTATAGTATAGTGGTAATCCAAGGAAAACACTGAAGGATGAATAAAGGATTTAGTGTCTAAATTTTAAATATGTTTTATAAAAAAATTTGAAAAGAGTGTTGGGGGAGGGATGTTGAAAACATCTTGATGTATACAATATATATATATATTTTTTGGATTATATGAAATGAAGTGGGCATTGAGGGAAATAAAAGAAGCTAATAATTTCATGTTTACTACAAAACATTCCATGTTTATAATTATTATAATTTTTTTATAGATATGGATATACACATTGGATTAATTTAACATAAATCAGGATTACCCTCAAATCCATTGTATTGAAATATCTAGATCTAACCCATGAAATAACAATTCTGTAGAAAAGGTATATACATTATGAATAGTATAAGAGATTTCAAATCAAATTAATATATCCAATATGTTGAAAAGAAATGGATTCCTATTCTTTCCGATAATATCATCATAAGTTACTCACTCAAAATCACATATTAATCATTTATAAATAAAGGTATTTTCATTACCTCATAGAAATATAAAGCATTAAAATTTGAAACAATGCAATATACATCTGAATGAATTCATTTTAAACGCTAAATAAACCAAGATTGTATCTAATATGTGTAATAGAACTACCAATAATATTATATAGACCCATTGTAATTATATCCCATCATTTAGATTCCCATTAGCAGTTGGAGATATATCCTATTAGATTACACTTTCTTTTGTGCCCTCCCTATGAGAAAATGGAGCTGTATAATGTATAAGATGATTAGAGAAATAATTTGTATCTTTAAAATTGAATATTATCTTTAATAAAAATGTATTTTTGAATATTTATTCCTTTAAATGAATACAATATTTGATAACATATACAATATTAACCACCATGCTTAAAAAACATGAACATTATTAATTTAATGTGACAGCTATAACATAGATATTGCATTTGTTGATATGAATAGGAATATCTAAATTATGAAATATATGTAGAGGGTAATTCCTAATAAATAAATATTTTTTTAATTCCTATAAAATAAATATATAATACTAAATGATAAGAATAAACACATATATGTTTAAGAACAATAATCTTTAATGGGATTATTTTTCAACACAAACATGTTTTTATTAAATTTTATATACTTAATTTTAAACCTATATTTATATATTTGGAGTTATTATTATTTTTTCAATATTTTTTATTTTACTTTTAAAATAATTACTATTAATTAATATTGTTTTTATCAATTTATAATAAATGAAGATAAAATCCTTTTTTCGGTAAAAAAGATATTTCTCAGAATACTGTTATTAAGTGAGAAATGTATAATTAACATAATAAATTAAATAATTCACTACTAAAAAATTATTTCATTGAAATTTATTAATTATACCTTCCATAATATAATAAAATAATGTAATGGTGGTTACTATGCAAGTAATATGATAAAAATAATTTTACACATTAAAAATACATTTTTTTTGAAAATGATTTTGTGTCTTTTTCATAGACATTAGAATTATTTTTGATAAAATTATTGAAATTTAATTTAATGTTGTGAAATTATAATTTTAAATAAAAATATGATAATTTTATTTGGTTGATTTTTTGGTATTTTGATGAAAATATTGATTTTTTGGTAAGTAGTGAAACAACCCATTTTCGATAAAAACTAATATTTCTTATTAGATATTTTCAATATAACACCCTATGATATTTAAAGAATAAAATTATATTTAGGATTGTAAAGGAAATGAAACATTAATATTATCTTTTGTTACAAGTAACTATGATTTTATCTAACTATTCACACAACAATGAGTTCCCTTAACAACATGCATTACACGCAAGACTGAGTTTTACTGAACAACAATATTCTATTAATATTGTTGTTTAACAAGATAGTTATCACCTAACTATTGGAATAGAGAGTATAGAATTTATTTAATGAATTAAGAAAATATATGTCCCAAATATATTTTTAATGAATTCCATTATGTCCTTTTAATTTAAAATGTAAAATAAACACTTCAGAAAATAAAGTAAATCATTTTTTGAAAAACTATTTAAAGGAGAACCTGTGTGTTTTAAACCAATTTAGTATAAAAATAACCCCCATTAGAATATATTAATTATATTTATATTTAATATTTTCATTATAATTTTTATCATTAATCATATGTGTATTATAGATAATTAGATAAATTTAAATCGAATTTTACCTATAAAATCGCTAGTTTTTCTAAAAACCAATTCTTTTCCCCTTATAAGGCTCCATTATTTAAATATAATTATGAAATATTTTATAAATTCATTTTAAAAAATAAAATAAATTTTTGAAATCGGAATAAAAAAATTATATTGGGTTGAATTGTTGTTAATTTTCTAAAAAGTTTCAATTTTAGATGAATAATGAAATGTATTGATGTTAATTCAAAACTATCCTTTCACCTAATTTATTTTCAAAGATAAATCATATTTTTAATATGTTTAGAAATAAAATTATTTCAAATATAAAATTAATAACTAAATAAAACTCATTGTAATAATTTTAATATTTAATTTTGATATAAAAACATTATGGACATTAAAAAAATTTCAATTTAAAACCCCTCTTTCTCATTATGTATGTGAGATTAATTTTAAATTTAATTATGTCAATTATGTGACTTTAATTTATAAAAATGGATTATATATTTTCAGTAAGAATAATTTATATTATATTATATGTTTAAGATAATTTCTGACCAATGTGACTAATGAAAAAAATTAAATTTAATTACAACAATTATGATAAAAACAAGTTGACCTAGTGGTTAAACAAGGAATATAACGTGTACTAATGGCCCAAACATTTTTAAACACCAATTTTATGGATATATTTTTAAATTTTGGTCCTTATTATCTAAATTTATGATTTTCTGGACAATTTTCCATGAATTTGACCCATATAATAATTTAAGAAAAGAAAAACATAAAATAATACATTTGTTCCTTTTAATTTCATAACAATTTTGGGGATAAAGAGAAATTAAATAGGTTCACATATATATATTATTTCAACATTTAAATAATTTATATTATCAAAATAATATATATTTAATTTCAATATATTATATAATTTGAGTATAATAATACAAAACGCCATCACTTGGGATTATTTAGTTAGTAATAAAATAAAATGAATGATAAATAAATATCATTAGTGAGGTAAATGTAATGAATATTTGATTTGATGTAATTTTATAGATGATTATATTATGATAAAATTCAACTAACACGATATATTTTATTTCCATTAATTTTTGGATATTTTTTAAATTTAAAATTAAATTGATAATGCAGAAAATGTAATTAAAGTTATTTTATAATAAATGATATTTTATTAAATGAATTAAAATTAGTAAAGATAATATATTTGGTAATGTTTTTTTAAAATATTAATAAAAATAAAATAAATTTCATTCATAGAACACATGATATTTTAAAAGGCACATATTGGCCCCTAAATAGTATAAAAATTGGCTAGCTTAGGGTAAATGTAGTGTCTTTACCTATTACATGTGCTTCTACAAAATTAATTTCTAGTAGACCATGGTTTGTTGTTTTATAATTTTTATTCAAATTTATAAATAATTGGGTATAGATTTTATATTAATTATAACATTAATTTAGTAATTGTGGATGAAATACATTGGCTATAAAAGTAGTTACCTTAATTAAAAACCAAAATGAAAAAAATAAGGAAACAATGGAGTTAAGGAAAAAAAATTTTAATAAATATTTTATTCTATGTGGTGGTGGTGTTTATCGACCAAATCACACCACACATCCATTATTATTCAAATTTGAGATATATTAATTAAGGCAATCCCCCCAATACTAAACACCTTTTCGTGTTTACAAGAATGAAACTCCTCGACTATAAAAGGCGCTCACTCTCCCTAGATATACACTAATCTCGTGCTTTTTAGATCGTACCATTTCTAATAAAATAACCTATAAACTTAATTATTATCATCCCAAAATACTTATCTTGGCTATATAGAAATCCTTCAATAGATTTAGTGCAAACCTAAGGAGGATACCTGAAGAAGAGGTAATGTTATTCTAAAATCATTTTTATTTTATTTCATTCTCATCCACCATAAATTATTATTATAAAATTATTATATAATACCCAATGTATCCTTAATAAATGTAGATTGTTTTATGTTGAGATAATTTCATACAACCAAAGACATGTCAAAAAAATGTGTTATTAAGTAATCATTTGTGTGTATGGTGGAGTACCTCCTCCTCGATGCAAAGTAATTCTTCTCCCTTTCTACCATGTAACAAGATTGATATATATAATTGTATATAATAAAATAATGTTGTATTTATGATTTAATTATCAATATGTAAATATATATATTGCGTACCATTGTTTCATAATTATCATTGAATAATAGAAAATTTACTCATGCGTATATATGACCTGTTGTCTCTATGAAGGAAACGTTAGTTCATTTTTCAAAACCATAATCTAGGATTGGTTTTAAAATAATAACTTATTTATATAAATGATATATATCTTTATGTAATATTATTATTGATATATATACATAATTTACCCGTTGAACATATTCAATCAAGAAAAGTTGTATTTTATTTTAAAAATTAATATGGTTAAAACATCCGAATTGAAATTAATTAATTAATTAATTATATATTACTTGTTTATCATTTAAATAAAAGTAAAATAATATTTGGAATGGTTCAAATGAAACTAATAAATTAATATATGTTCATATTTTCTTGAAGATAACAAAAAACCATGATGAGTCAGACTCAAGGGAAGGTTTATTCTCATCTCACATTTATTATATAAGATATATGCCATATTCACCACATATAATTGATTTCTAGTGAATATACTGACCTATAATTTAGTTGAATGTTTTAAATGTCATTATTCAATAGATTTTATGATTCTAGAGGGTTTCATGTGATAAGGGGATTTATATTGAGATAATCATTTTTATGGTTTACCTTCAAAATATCTTTCTCTTCCATGTACATGTTTTTAAAATAATATTTGAAAATATTTATATTGAAATAAATGGTTTATAAAATTCAATTTATTTCAGATTTATATTATTTCAATGTTTTTATAAAGAAATAATTTTATGTTTTTTAAATGAAACATATCAAAAAATAATAAATGAAATGATCAATTTTAAAAGTATAGAAAAAACAACTATTCATCTCACCATGACTATTATTTAATATATAGATTTCTTTTCAGCCATATATGTTTTCTTATATAAAAACACTTATTTACTCTTCTATTGGTTGTTTTCTACATTGAATTGTTTTTAAATAACATTTATTGAAAACGTTATTTTTAAAAGAAAAATATATTTTGATATCTAAAAGTGATTTACAAAGGATTTTAAAAGACTTTTTCAAATACAATTTTTTCATGTTGTTTATTGGGATATTATAAATTATGTGTGTACCTAGATAACACATGGTGAGACTATTATATCTTATACAATGGGTGCACCTAGACATTGCACTAATTCATTAGGAATTGATAATGGTCTCCAGAGTACTATATTATAAGTTTTTCCTATGGTCGTTCCATATGTAAAGAGTTATAAAAGGGTTCCTAATAGTTTTTATTATGGTTCTATGGGATAATGTTACATGATACCAATATGTTTTATCTATTATTTAATTAGGTATATGATATTTTATTTAATCATGATTGATATCAAATGGATTCTGATTATTTATTCTTATGATTATTTAATATATTAAAGGTATTTTCAATGGTTTTATTGTATATGATCAAATTATTTTTGGGTGTGAGATATTTTATTATTTTTACGCACAATTATATTAATTATTCATGTCTTTATTCTCTTCATATTTTCACTTATTACCTTATTTTTGTAATTCAAATGTTTTCCCTTACTATTATCTTATGCTAATCACTGTTATATTTCCTTTAACCATGGTCAAAAAATAGCCTGAATTAGTTATGTTTAAGATGGATTTCATATATTGATGATGATATATTAATGTGAAATTAAAATTATGGATTAAGTGGTAGAAATGATATTTTAAACCCATGTGCATTGTTTATGTATGAGTTTTTCCTAATTCTAACAAACTCTAATTCTATAAGGCCTTCTAGGATACAAATGATCCAATTCAACCTATTGTTGTTGTATGGTTCGAATGGAAAAAATGGGTGATTACCCATATGATGGTATCAATAGTTGGATAGCATACCTTTTGATATTTTTATGTTATATTTTACTACTATATTATGTGTTATGGATACCATCACAAGTCTATAAGATTGAGGACGATCGAGAGTTAATAGTCCTAGACACCCCCTTTTTGGTTTCAAATAATAATATTATTAAGGTTATTATTGTCATTTTTGTATAATTTTTTTAGGTTGAGGTATTTTTAACACTAAGGATCAATATTAAGTGTTACTAATGGATGTATTTTTTTCATATTTAAAGGGAAAAATGATAACCTGTATGATGTGTGATAAACCAACTCATCCGAAAAGGTAGTTGGGCATGAACCCAGGACTGAAGGATAATAGGGTATTTTCACCTACCATTGGACTACATGATGTCCCTCGTTAGTATCTCCTTATTTGTAGTTAAAAATTAATTTTATTTTGGAAACATATGGTATTTTATTTTAAGAATAATGGTTCATCCTGGAAGAATATATAATCAAATCTTTATAATCATTAGGTTTTAATCATTATAATGAATTACTGATTAATATTAAGGATATTAATTTATGGAATTATTTTGTTTGATGTTTTATTATTACTCTTGAAATGCTATGATTATTTTATGAATTTTTATTCATTTTTTGAATTATCTTAATATTTACTAACCATTTTGGTTTTTTTCAAACTTCATATGATTTTGGGTTAATTTGGTCCTTTAAATGCATATTTTAGTACATAACAAATTACAAATGCATCATAAATTCACATTTTATGAAGAAAAATATGATATTTTTTTGCAAATAACTTAATGGATAAAATTATATGCATCAAGTATATATATTTTCATATTCTCTTTGTAAATATTGTAAGAGAATTCCCCAACTCTAGAAAACAGATCTAAAAAAATTATATTATCATAGTAACTCCAATTTTTATGCACCTATACCTTTTTCAGTAATCATAGATTTATGGTTTTTGGCCCTTATCTGTTTAATGATCATTTACTTTCTATTGATATATGGCCTTAATCACTCTATAATTATTTATGATTTTCTATAATTCCCACCTATGTTATCATATTTGGAAACCTAAATATGTGTTATTCATGATTACTTTTGGATGTACCTTTATCTTTTAATAATAGGATGTTTTATTAACCATCTTTTTTTTTGTGTTTCATAAGAGAATTTATATTGGAATTTCTAACCATTGATTTCCGAGATAACGTTCAAATTTTGGGGACACAATTTATTTAGGGGGTGGATATATCACCCCATGATTTCAAAATAATAATATTATATTTTAAAGCGTAAAGGACATGAAACAATATGTTTATATTTTATAGATTTGAACACTCAATATATCTTTTGATTCATGGAACAATGATTTTATTCAATATCTTGTGTTACATGCAAGACTGAGTTTACCGAACAACAATATATTATTAATATTATTGTTTAACATAAATGTTATAACCTTGTAATTTGAATGGGTGGAATGGATATAATTCCATAAAAAATGAAAATATGGTTCACACATTTATATATAATGTATTATTTTGGATTGGATAATTATAATTGAAAATAAAACAATTTTTAAGTTAAAAGGAACTCATTTTTTGAATATATATTTAAATGCATAGAAGGGTGTTTTATACCTATAAAATAAGAAAATAACTCATTTTGGAGTATATTAATGAAATTTATATATATCATATTCCTCAAAATATTTAAAAATTCAATGTATGTTAATTTTATACAATAGATAAAAATTCAAATTTAATGCTTAAAAACACAAGTTTTCTAAATAAATGTTTTTCACCTTTTTAGGGTTCTCTTATTTGTTATAATTTTTTAAAAATTATATATTTATTATTTGAAAAAATAATAATTTTTTTTAAAAAAACTATACTAAAATTAACAAAGGGTGATTTTTTGGTATTTTTCTGAAAATTATAATTGTTATTGAATAGTGAAAAATATTAAATTTTAATTGTTAATAGTATTTTAATAAAAATTATTTAAAAATATAAATATAAATGTTAATAAATTTGAAAGCTGAAATATTTCAGTAATACATATTATAATAAAAAGTTATCAAAATAGAATCTATTTTATATTGATTTTTTATATAACAATGTTGTGAAATTTTGAAAATTTTATCTTTAAAAGCATGCTTTCTAGGCACGTCTACGTGATTGATTTTATATTAAATTCTACCACTTATGTGAATTAAATTTGAAAAAATGGATTCAAATTTTTTAATATGACTAATTTATATTATCTAATAAGTTAAACACAATTTTTGACTGAAGTGATTAGAGAGAATAATTAATATTAATTAAAGCGATTAAGAAAAACAATGATTTTACATAGTGGTTAAATATATATTATATGGTGTATAGATAAATAAAAAAATTCCAACACCATTTTTGTGGATATATATAGACCCTTAGGACCATAGGTTCTATATTTATGAGTTTTTTTATTTTTTCATGAACGTGACCCATATGATATGTTATGAAAAGAATACGAAAATAATTGTACCTTTATATATTAAAATTTATATAAAGCATTAGGGGATGGGAAAAACATCAAAAGTTTAGTAATAAATAATATTTTTATTTATAATATAATTTTTGTTATCATAATAACTTATTTATAGATTTTATATATTATTTAATTAAATTAATTTTTTATAAAAAGACGACACATATATTATTTATTTAATAAAAAAATAAAATCAATTGTACTAAAAATATCAAAAGTGTGGTAAATATAATGAATTATTGTGTAAAATTAATTTTTTTTATAAATGTATCAGGATACACAGTAATGAACATAATATATTTTAATTATGTTATTATATTGACATTTTTAAATATTCATAATAAATAGATAATTTCAAAATTTTCATTAATTGAATTTTATAATAATTTTTTTTAAAAATTTTAAAATTTCAAAAAATCATAAATTCTCAAATGTTAATTTTTAAATGTTAATAAAAAAATATTTTCAATTAATGGGAAAATTTTCCTTTTATAATGAACATATTAACGCCTAAATAGTTAATCATTGATTCTATATTTATGGTTAAAGAAGTGTGTTTTCAAGTAACATGCACTTATATTGAAATTATTTTCCAATACACATAATTTTTTTATAAGTTGGATTTAATTTTTAAAATTATTGTCTATACATTTTATAATAATTTTCAAATTAATTTAGTCTTAAAAGATGAATTAAATAGTTTATAATTTTTTTTACCTTAATGAAAATTTAAAACGGGAAGATAAAGTTACCTAAAAGTTAAGGAAAATATCTTAAAATAATTTTTTTTGTAGAAGAGTTTATCAAAAAAAATAATATCCCCCCTCCATTATTATTCAATTTAAGGACATGTGGTAATTGAGACCTGAAAATATTAAATTCTTTGCAGTATTTACATGAATTCCACTCCTCCTCAACATTAAAAAAGTACTCAATCTCTCATACACTTGAAACATATCATCCTTTTTATCTCATAAAAACCCTAAAAACCACATACAAATTTCTCTCCCCTAATCCAAGAAATCATATGTTGGGTAGAAATAAAACCTTTCAAGGATTATTGAAAATCTATTGATGATACCTGAAGAAGATGAAATTTTATTTTAAATGATTTTTATTTAATTAACTTTCCCAACTGATAAATTATTGTTATAGAATTATTATATATTAAAATATTTATCCAACATATAATAATATGATGTTATGTTAAGGTTATGACATACACCCAAAAACACATCTGTCAAATGGGTTAAAAAATAATCATTCTTGTGTACAGTGGAGTACAGACTCCTCAAAGCAATGTGATTCTTCCTTTTTTCATCCCCACATCTGTTGAATTATATATATAACTATATATAATTAAATTATATGGTATTTATGATAATATTATCATTATATAATTTTAAATGATACTTAAATTCTTTTTGTAATTACCACTGGAAAAATGGAATCATTACTCATGTGTACGAACAACTTTTTGTATCCATGACAATAACGTTAGATTGATTTTCATAAAAATATTCTATGATTTGATAAAAAATAAAAATTTATGTATAAATATGAATATTATTCACTAATTATTATTATTCATGTGTTTATTTAATGAACCCTTTGACCATTGGTGACCTACCAAAGTCTTTTTTGACACAAAAATTGAATATGGTCAAAACAACTAACTTGAACATAATTGAATATGTATTTATATATGGAATTTTTATAATTGAAATGAAATTACTAATAATATTTTAAATGGTTCCAAAAAAATTAAAAAATTAATATAATTTTATAATTTTATAATTTTTTATGATAAAGAACATGCGTGTAAATCAATCTCAGGGTAACTGTTTTTCTCATCTCACTATTATTTACATGAAAAATATTCTATATTCTCAACTTATGATTATTGTGTTGTGTATATACCAACCATAAATGTATTTTATGAGTATTATTATTAATTTATTGTGGATTTAAATATCCATTTTGAATCTCTCTTTTATGGGGTTCATAGTTACAAATTTACCATAACAACAAGGGAGATCGTCAATATTTCATTTCAATGTAGAAATTCATGATGTTATTCACCATTATTCATTTATAAGGGGAATATAAATACCATTTGAAATTATATTCCACTAGTTGATATATTTTCATTATATTAAATATTATGTTTAATTTCATTCTTTAATGGGTTTTACAATTAAAGTATCTCTTAAGTGATAAAGAGATTTTCTTTTAACAAAACTTATCTTTTAGGTTTTCCTTCAAACTACCTTTCTCATACTAGTCAAAAAATTAAAATGTAATTTGAAATATTCTATATCTATATAAAATATTTATAAATATCTTTTTATATCTCTATTACTCTATATAAATATTTTTCAAAATTAATATTTTCATGTTTTTTTAAATAAAATTGAAAAATAAAAGAAATATAATGACCTATTTTAAAATTTTTGGGACACGATAATTTAATTAAATTACAAATTTTATTTTATTTTTAGCACCATTTTTATGATTACATTTTTTATTAATTAGAAAAAGCCATGTTCTTTTCTTTTGGGTATTTTGGTATTGAAAATGTTTTTTAAAATAAGTGTATTGAAATTTTTATTATTGAATGAAAATTATTTGTTTATATTTATAAGTTATTTTATATGGGTTAAAAAGATTTTAAAAAATGATGAAATATTTTAGTCGTGTTCTAGTTTCTAGACATTATAAATGATTGTTGTTCCCGGATATCATCACTTGAGCTCATTATAGCTTAGACGATTACTGTGCCTATACATTTCCCCAAGGCACTGGGAAATTATTATGATATATGGAGAATTATATTAGAAGTTATAATTATGGTAATTCTAATTTTAAATGGTTTTACAAGGGATTTAAATGGTTCTATTTGGGTTTTTTATATGATCTTCCAAGATACCAATATGTTTTACCTATTCCTGTTATGGGTTTCTGATGATTCATTTGATGACTATTGATATCACACGGTTCATGATTAATAAATCTAAAGACTTTTAATATTGTTAAATACATACTTAATGTTTTCATATTTAAGATCCAGTTATTTATGGGAATGATTTTTTTAAGATCGTCTTAGGCACCTTGACAATGTCATCATACCCTTATGCTATTATTATGTTCACTAATGATGTTTATTTACTAATTATTATGTCTTAAAATACTGATAATATGATCTCACACTTGTAATTATTCATTTTACATATGGTATAATGTAATAAGTTTAATTATTTATATTAAAATGAAATTTTATTTAGATGATGATAATTTATTAATGCTAAAAGAAAAAGCTATATTAAGTTGGAGATATTTTCTTTTAATGTCATTAGAATTATTTATGTTTATATTTTTTCTTAATTATCTAAAAATCTATGCCAAGAAGGTCATATAATATATAAATGATCAAATTAATATTTTTTGATGTTATATGTTTTGGGTGGTGAAAAATGGGTAACCCTTATCGGTATCAAAGATGAAAATTTAATGATCATGATTTCAGCACATGATCCCGGTGTCCTGTTTCTGGGATTTTAGATTAAAAATACGATTATATTTTATTTTTAGGTTAACATAAAAATAATCCCATTTTACTAAAAATAGTAAAATAAATTTAATTTTTACAAACATTGTACTTAATTCTAATATTAATTCATTTGTATACTTAAAAACTCATTTTCCAAAAACCCTTTTTGTTTCATTTTTTTCTTATTTTGAATGTAATTCCTAGAAATTATAAAAATTAAATCATGAAAAATAAATTTAATATTTTAAATTTAGTGGAGACAATTTATCAATGATGTAAATTTCTTTTTTGGTCATTATTAACAGTAACCATGGTCAATTTTTATCACCACAGTAATAGGTAAAACATGTTAATTAAAGTAATAACTAAGTGATAAGCTCACCAAATACTCTCTTATTTCTTATTATAGGAATTTTATAGGCCAATTTTTACATTATGATTAATATAGGATCTGTTTTGTTCCACATGACCTTGAATAGTACATTAATAATATTTAATACTAAAGAACTATTACATGAGGGACGCTCCCCTCACTTATAATAGGTAATATCTTATCCTTTATTATTAAAAAATGACCTCTATTTCTCATGAAATACCTTCCCAAATAAATTCTAAAATATAATATATTCATCTCAGATATTCTTTTCTCATAAATATTGTCCTATAAGGCATTATGAGTAAATCAAAGGTGGTTTTCAAAAGAAGTTATATAACTCTTAAGAGAGTGCTTTCATGATTATTTCGACTTCAGCCTCATTCAAACGTATTATAAGAACAATGATATAGTAATATAAATATATAAAATATATTTAAATATTATTATATTTATGGTAAAACCATTTTTCATCTTCTTTTTTCATGATATACGAAATGAAAACATTTCTCCTACGTATATATAGAGCACCACCACCATGAAACTATGTATTTTTTTACATCCATATATTTTGGTTATAAAGATCAAATTAATGAATTTATAATATGTTTATGAAGTTATTATTATTTTACATGTATACTAAATTATATATCATCTTAACATTTACATCGGTTGGAAACGGAAATTGTCGCTGGTGCGTATATGTGGATTACCATCTCCAAAAAGAGATGTTATTGGTTTTTCATTTCCACTATAAATGGATGTTCATATAGATGGAAATAATAAATGAATATGAAATTAATACAATATTTATTATTAATTAAAATTAATGTATTATCTAATTTAACTATTTTTCACCATATAGGAAATTGAAAACACAGTTTATGCGTACGTACAAACTACCATATCCATGAAACAATGTTCTTCATTTTTCCTAGAATCATTAAATCAAATATAGTTAATTTATATTTAATTTATTAACATTATAATTATAAAATGTTTAAAATCCATTTATAACAAAACAATAAGCTCTTTTTCCATTGTGAACACACTAAATTTACTTCGATGTTATTATCCAAACAACACAAAAACATCCAACATGAACTAAAAAGATTTAGTAAATATATAAGACATATGAAAAGTGAAATTTATGGTATTTTGAAAAATAATAAATCTGAAAATGGTTCTTAATAAATTATAAAATTAATCTGACTTTATTATTCCGAAATGTAATGGATGTACATGGTGAGTGAGGAGATGAGGTAAGGGGTTTTTTCCATAAAATATTGTTTTAAATGATTTGAACTATTTCTCAGTCCTTTACGAGTTCCAAAAAATTTTAATGGTTGTTTTATCATTAAATTAATGTTTAATAAATGTATTATATAGTAACTTTTAATTTCATAATAAATGAATAAATTGAATATTTTCATACATTTCCTTTATGGGCCACTATTTAAACGTTTTTTTACCAATGTGAAGATAATTTTTTTTAATGTATACCACATGACAACATTTAATCTACATCATTAAAATTATAGTTTATCAATATTAATCTAAAAAATATTATGGTTCTTCAATGAAAATATTATTTCATGTTATTATGGGACATTTGTTTAATATTTTTAAAATAAAAATGATAACTATTCTTATTTTTATGCGAATCCTAATAGTGATTACGTATTTTTATTGAATTGGAAATTTTATGATATTTTTTATGGAAATTAATTATTTTATGTGTTTTTCTCATGATATGGATCTTGTAAATTTTAGAAGATAATGGGAGAGGCTGATATAACTCTAATAATGGGTGTTCCAGATATAGATCTTCAATGTATTAGGTAAAGTAACAAAATGAAAACGAATTATATTATCACCATGTTATATATTGGAGTCATCATGAACAGTTATTCCATTACAAAAATTATTATAAGGGGTTAGGTATCTAATGATAATATAATAGTGTAACAACATTCTTTTTATATGATTTGAAATTTGTTTTTATGTATGAATTTTGATACGAAAAGGTAAATAATGATATTATGACTAAAAATAATATATATGATATTTTAAGGGAAAATTTATTATTTTCAGGACTTCTCATGTTTCCCAAAATAAAATTCCTTATTACAATATACAATTTATTATTAATTACAATTTTTGTAAAACAATATGGGATTTTATACTGATTTGAGGAGTAAATAATTATTATTTTGTAATAAGTTTTTACTATAAAAATAGAAACATTTCCATTAATGTTTTCATTAATAATCAGGTCTAATATATTTTTTAATATTTATATCTTATAAAGATAATTTTATTTATCCTCCCATATCATTTAATGTTTTTCTCATAGCATAAATATTTGTAAAGATTATAGTAAGTTCCATTTTAAAATATCATGAATTAAGAAAATGTTTCATTAATGAGACATTATTGCAATCATAGAAAACAATTATTGGGAAAAAATGTAAACTGTGTGTAAATTATCATTATATAATTTAATGGTTTACTAATTATCTAAAATAGTCAACATAAAAGATCTTATAAATGCATGAATATGATATCCTTAATATTAAACACATAATTGTGGGTTTTTAAAGGAACGAACTAATATAGTTGGTTTCAAGGAGAGGATTTATAGAAATTTAGATGTTATTATGTTAATAGTTGATTGAATCATAGTATTTAATATTTTTATAATATTAATTTTTATGATTTTAGATACTCAAATTAATAACATTAATTAAATTAAATGGTTGGAAAATGAATAATCTAATTTAATGATGGGTGTATAGGAAACTATGTTTATTTACAAAATGAATAATAAATCAGAATATAAATTGTATTGAAAGCTCTTATAGTTATAACTAACTAGATATATCAATATATGATAAGTAACCTGAATCTAGATTAGTTTTTTAACACACTCCATAATAGAAAAATTGAGATTCATGGAAGTTCTTGTGATAAAGACCATGAAGGTAAAAAGTTTTATAGTTTTATATGTCAATAATGTGGGAAATGTAACACATGGAAATGTCTCAATGAAACATGATAATAATTAATATGTAGAAAATGGGGGCATAGAAAATTAAAATCTTAAGAAAAAGGGGGTGTTTTGTTAAAACTATAAAGAAGAAAAATTTCTTTTTAAGGTATCAATATAATATTTATGTGGGGAATATATTCAATATAATTATATTTGACAAATTTTTCTAAAAAATGGTCACAAAAAACATATTATTAAAGGTATATTAAGATCAAATACTGAAGATGAAGAAAAAAATCAATAATATTTAAATGTTAAGAAACAATTTAACAGTTTTATTTATATTAAATGAATTATACATTATTAGACTAATATTTATGATTCTTAGAACATGATTCATATTGTTTGTTATAGGAAGGGAGTATTAATTAATAAGAATAAAAATAATTTTAGAAGGTTTATAAATGAATTTGAATGATTTAAATATATATATATATTGGATTTAAAGAGCTATGATGTAGTTGTATTTAATTTTGGGGATGCTATATTTAGGGATGATCATAAGATTAAATTCCTTGATATAATTGTATGGTTTTTTGAATGGTTTATTAAGATTATTAAGGATATATTTGGAGATATTAACTATGGTTTAATACATTATTGAGGTATTTAAAACCATTAATTTTATCATGTGACTTACTATGAAGGTTATTTGTGAATAATTATAATATTTTATTGATTCAATGAAAACCATTAGGGTTATTGTGATATTTGATGTTGGGGTAATTATGTTAATATTGAATAAATTGTTATTACATTTTGGGAAAAGATTTTTTATAATATATAAAACCCTGATATTGAAAATTGATTTGGTTACTAAGTGATTCATCTATTTTTTAAGAAGTTAAATCTTTTCAGAACCACTATTCGATTAAGGTAAAAAGTATTACAGGACTAAATTTTGACATATTTTATATGAAACATATAAATTATATTAGGTATTTATGGCGTTATAGATTATTTAAGTATGAAATTTGAATATATTAGTGACAATATGATTAGTTCATAAACATTTTTGGTATGTAACTTCATGAGTTATTGATGTTTCATGGAGATAAATTTTTATTTCATCATGGAGGAACATGTGATAATATCTTTTAAATATTTGGTTTCAAATTTTTTTTTATTATGAAGTATTCTAATATTTAATTTGATCTTTGAGTTTTTTTGTTAAAGTATTCTATATTGACATAGAATGGTTTATTCTCATTTGATATTAACGAAACTTAAGATAACTCTTTTATCTTTAGTTAATGTATTAATGTCCGAGAAATATATTATCATTTATTTATTTGATATTTTGATACATTGATTGTGTATTTTAGTGCTTTAGACATGAAAAAATAAACATGGTTTTATATCACTTATAATTTGATGTTAAATAGAGGTGAAAATATACTCAAAACAAAATAGCAGGATGAAATTGTGAAAAGAAATCAAGTAAGTATATTTTCACATATTATCTATTTCGATGTTAAATGAATAACCAAAATCAAAAAAGGCGATGATAAATCTATTAACTATTATGATAAAGAAAATATAAACTATTAAGGTTCACATTTAGAAACTAATTCACAAGTATGAGTCTCACAATGGTAAATGTATGGTTTATCTTACACTCCTTGAAATTTATTCAGAAAATGATTCATGTTATTTTATCAAACATGAGATAAAATTTATAGGATAAATTTTGATATGTGGTATAATATTAAACGTCCTTATTTTATAATGTATATATCATTTAATTAATATTAAATTTAATATCATATACAACCTGCAACACCCAGCTTAAACAAATTATAAAACTACAATTTAAATATGACTATTATAATATAGTCATTGTAATAGAAGGTATGAATAAGAGTAACTAAATTATTAAAAATATGTATAATTGATTCCCTAACACCAATTTATTGATGAATTATATATAAAAATATGAATATATAAATGATATTATTTAAATCATATAATTATAAGAATATTTAACGCTGAGTGATCATTTTTTAAATTATCGATGTTTAATTTACATTTAATATATTTCCTTTATGATCCCAATTTCAATTTTTATAGTTAATTTTTTAAGAAAAATTTTTTTTAATACATTAAACATATGAATAATAAATTACACACATATTATCTGGTTGATATAAATAAAAATAAAATAATTTAATGATAAAGATATATGATTTTATAATTTTTTATGTGTACAATGGATTTTTAACTTAATAAATTAACATAATATTTTGTGAACTGGCCATGATAAACAACCTAAAAGGTTCTTAAATCAATTTTGAAATGGTCTGAAGGGTTTTATCCACCCCTATAGGTTGGTGAATAATGAATGGCCACACGAACAATCAAGATAAAAAACATCAATACAACCACAACCAATATAGTTAAATTAGTGGATAAAAACAAATAAATAGTTTGTACTATAGACACTCCTCAACATAAAGAAATATAATTAGATATAAATATGTCTCTAAATGTGGTACATAAAAAATAACTAGTCATATAAAAACATCAAATACATCGACAAAAGATCTGTATGATACAAATGGACCACATGTTCTTCTTATAACCAGAAACTCTTAAGGGTCCACTAATAAAGAACATCCACTACTTCTATGTAGTTATTTTTTATTCCTTGGACATGGTATATGAATGTCTTCAAACACCCAAAACAAACTGTATGGTGTGAGAACCAATATCCAGATATGATCTCACTAATAACTCATTAAGTAATCCATTCCAAATATATTATGAATTCTCGATATAAAATTACAAATGGCTTGGTATTGTTTATATGGTTTGTCGAAAAATCTTCATTTCAAAATATTTCAATGGATAATATGACATTTATTAAAAAATATCTATCCTTATAAATAGGTGTATAAATTCACCATTTTCAAAATACGAATGAATAAACAATTTTATTAAAACGTAACTTGGTAAATCATTTTATAAACATTTTCATATATAAAATATTTTTCAAGAATACATTATCAATAATAACACTATGATTATGTGTCCAATGATTAGGTTTGTACATGGATTTTCAAACATGATAGTGATGATATTAATCATGGCATAAAAAAATTATTATATCTCAAGAATATGGAAAATAAGAGGAAATCCATATGAAGAAACTCCCTCCCTCTTTATATTTTATATTGTTCTGTCATCATAAATTCATTTCTATGTATAACTAATATATGTTTGGAAAGAGTTTCTCTCACCTATCTACCTAGTCTCCCATATTCATTAATGAAATCAACCATCATTTTTCTATAAGTTATATTAATGAATATCAAATCATTTTAATCAATAATTTCAATTACCCTCAAGTTTATTCTTCCAAACATTACATTGTAGTTTAAAACCCAATATAAAAAGGTTTTCATCATAACTCATTGATTATAAAAAAATTAATTTTCTGAAACTATACATTATTTCAGTAAATATTTTCTTAAGATATCACCATAAAAGCATTTCAGCAAATCAACCATTCATTTGAAATGTATATTCTTAGAAATAAATAGTATATTGAAAATGTCATACATAAGAGGTTCACCATAGACACACACACACAACTTTCAATTTAGAAAAAATTAACCAAGAAACTCAAATATATATTTAGAAAATAATTGAGAATCCAATTCAAAATATGAATGAACCAGGGATTAAATTGCTAGATATTTTCTTACAAAACCATCTACCTCAATCAAGGCATAGACAACTACCAACATGATAACCTCAATCAAAGAGTCACATGGGATAAAATCAACCAAGGATGAATCCTAACAACATAAGTCATCAACTCCATATCTATATCCATCATTTAAATGAGGACATGATACTATTGATGAAGTATAAAAATGATAATCCCTGAATAAAATGATATTACACTTTCTATAATATATATAACACATTAATGAGAACATTGAACCATAATAATTATTTTTAGAAGAGACAAAAACACCAAAAAAGAGTATCCAAAATTTTAAGTGTCGAAATAATTTTGAGGTAGATGTTTTTTTAATTAAAATATATATTTATCCAAATAAATTAAGATATTAACTAGGAATTCCTTATACACATTGAAATCACCAGCTATCCACTAGCTCTGGCCGATGAACTGTTGCACTATAAATTAATCATGTAGCACTTAGGACCAACAGTCCAACGAGTGGTGTTATTTTAAGAACTCTTTTCCTATAAACAACCACTAACATACCAATGGAATTTTTGAAGTTACACCCATCTACTATCACCATAACAACTAGATGATAGTTATAAATAGAGGTCCAATGGGCCAAAGATTTATTTTTTCTGCTATTGTTTGGTATCCATCAATGATTAAGACCTAGATGAACATCCTGACCACCTAAAACAGAATTAAATTGCACCATGAGCCCTTTAAAGTATTTAACAAGTAGAAAAACTGAATCAATGTGTAAAAATAGTTATCAAAGATAGAAATAAGAAGATCCAAAATAAACAAAAAGTTATACCTAAAATCTAGAGAAATGGTGTTATAATTCACCACACTATAAATTATTTTTCCCAATAAATCTAATCAAGAATTTTTTTACACAAATATGTGAGGACATTTCTCTATCATAAATTCAAAATTGTCGCTCTGTTCATGGGAATAAGATCCCTGTAACGAAATATTTCAAACTAGAGGTATCAAAATTCTATGAATGAACATTATTAGAGAATCAACAATATGAACTTACTAATTAGTCATTGACATATTAAGTTCTACATAAATGTTCTACCAACTAATGTCAAGAGGGATGTCTAGAAATAACTTATGAGTAATGAATTTTGAAACTTGTCATGGTTTATTGCCTTTAAGGTTGAAAATCCAAATACTAATCCTTGTTCCAAATCCACTCAAAAATTTATAATGTAATATGTATCTCAGTGTCATCACACCCTATTTTTTAAGCCACTAATGATCCAATCACAGTGAAACACTGAAGAAAAAATAGTCCCCAATAGTGAACTACAAATAAAATCAAAGATGATCATCATAAGATTTATATTGACTATAAACTTTTAACTATCTTTATCAAATCATTTGTATTTTTAAAATCATACCTTCGATAAAACGAAGGCCCCATAAGAAATGGTATGTCAATATTTGATAAAAAATGTGATTATTTACAATGATAAATATAAAAAGGCTCAAAGGGTTCAATTTTAATAGATTATTGGTGACTATATTTATTGGAAAAGATGACCAGTTCCAAATTGAAATCCCTTATCCTCCCAATTCAAGGATATAATCAAAAATCATATCCTCTAAATGTTCTATATAATGTTTTTCAGAAATTATATAGGATGGCTGTTCATGCTCAACATTTTGTGGGATCCCATCACCTATTAGGGGCCTTTACAAAAATTATATGTAAACTAGGGATCCCAAATATAATCAATGGTAGGTGGAACACTATACAATATGATGATATCCTGAACATATATATTTCCCAACTCCTCAAGTTGTTCTTTATACAGAACTAGAATAAAGTTATACTATTTGTTCCAATTGTTAACAACCACCAATATTTCATTATTTTGTAGAAGAGGTTGTAAAACCCAACCATAATGTCCAATGATATCTGATCCAACTTTCATGATAGTATATGAAGGTGTTGAAGAAAACCATATGGCTTTGATGGATGAACATGAATCTCTAATATGTATATCCTCAAGAAATAAAATCCATGGTGTTGCATTTTGTAAATTTTCATTAGAATTGATGCCTTATATAATAAATCATATTTTTTATTCCTAGGTGTACATCCTTATGGGAATTATTGAAATCAAACCAAACTACCTTTCTCAAATGGGACAAAATGACATCGTGGTTCCTAATGGAAATGATACCCTCTTAAGATTGATACCGTTATCTTATTTTCTACCAACCATTTAAAAAATAACAATTCATAAAAACTCATAATAAATTTTCTTCTACACTATGAATCATATCTAAAAGATATGATTCCAACAAAACAATCATAAAAAAACATTGATCCCTACTAACAGGACTCCCAAATTCATATGTGAAAATAGAGCCATTATATTCCAACTCTCTAAGGATTCATTCATGGCTAGAAAAGATAGATTAATACTTAAATACAAAAAACAATATCCCACTTTCTAGGGTTTTATGAATTTTAATATCAAAATATTATTGGCACTCCACGCATCACCTCTTTTGGAGATTCAAATATTTATGATAGAATATATATCATAATATTGTTTGAACAATTCCGATGATAAAAATTATTCAAAAAATGGTAATGTGAAAAACTATCTAGATTATTAACACTTCTATGAGTTTTTTATCATATATGGGATAGTTCAACTCATGAAGATAATGGTGATGACAACCAGAAGCCAAGAAGTGATACCCTTATGGGAACATTACCCAATCTTAAAACTCACGCATCACAAAAGAAACTATAGGCCTACCAATCCTCTACAAAACTGACCATTGAAGATATAGTCAATAATTTGTTTAACTCATTTTCAAAATCCTAAAATATTGAATCCAATACAATCTTTACTCTCTTTTGTGTATATTTAGTCTATAGAGATGAAATAATTGACAAAAAATTAATGAACCAGATGTAATACCCTAGTAAAACTAATAAGATCCATATATTGAAGTCATTCCGCAGTTCTTATCAATAAATTATGACCTTAGGTTTCTGACAATTTTTTGGGATACCATGTTTTAAGAATATGTTCACTATGAAGTTATCATACTAAATACAAAATTTGAACATTAATAGCATTGAATCATGTTGGTTATTTTTCAATATGTCCAAAATTGATTTGATGTGTAACATCCCAACCATGGAAATGTCATTTATTTTATTATTTTATTGATTTTTGATATCTTAGTGGATGTTTTAGTATAGATATTAGTAAAAATTTTGCATTTTAGAGGATTCAGGTATGTTTTTACCTTATGTATTGTATGTTTTCATGGTCTGAGGGGAAACCATGTGTCTTATTAATGATAAAAGAGTTTCTACTTCATTTTTCCATTTCAATGTTTGTCTTGAATGGTTTGAGAATAGATTAGAGAAAACTGTGTAGGAACAAATTGTGTTGTGATTGGTTTCTCGGGTAGAGAACATGATGTAATAACCCAGATCTTCTTTTAAGTTATGTTTTTCCTTTTCGGGTGTTTTTTTGAGAAAAAGAGGAGTTTTTGGAAATTTTTGAAGTACTCACCATGTACTTTATGAGTACATGCCTTGTACTCGGTTACTACAGGTAGCTGGGTGATGGCCGTATAGTGGCCATGCACAGGGCCGTGTGTGGTGACCTAGAGACCGCATAATGCGGGGGCCGGTGAAGGCATGTACACACTGTGTAATTTTAAAATACACACCGTGTACTTTATTTTATTTCATTAAACGCACTGGGGTCACATCTGACATACAGAACAGTATACCTCTCGACCTAGTTCGTTCAAGAGAACTTGTATGATGGCTTCCTTTTCCTGAGCCCCCAATCGATCGTCTGTTCTCTGAATCGAACTCTATCGGTTGCATTGGAATCGCATCGGTGAGTTTTATCTTCTTATTGAGAACCATCTTTGATTCCTCCTATTTCTCATGTTATTTCCAGTTGCGAGTTTTTATTTTTTATAGATCTACTGTTTTCCTGGGAGATTCACGGCTTGAAGTTCACTTATATTGATCCTACAACACCGAGGTATGTGGTTTGTGCCTTTCCATTTAACGACATTGAGTTATATGTGAAAAGGTTCCCAATACACTTGAATGGGGTATTGCGTGTTTACTGTTTTATTCTTTTTATTTTCAATCTATTCTTGTATGATTGAATGGAGGTTAATTGAATGAGAATACAGTTAATTTCTATGCTTTGGAGGTGTTTTCCCATGCATGTTTGTTTTTGACCGTTTGGACTTGCTTAGCCTGTTAGGCTACCTTTTTTTTCCTGTTTCTAGTATTGTAGGATGAAGAAATTTTTTTATCTGCCATGTTGTTATGATATATATTGTTAGCCAAGTAGTTCTTGAGGTTTACTTTCTCCGCATTTCATTTCTATTCTTGTTTGACATACACAGGGTTGTAAGAACTGGGTGTAGTGGACCATAGAATGAATTGATTTAAGGGATTCTCCAGAGTGTCTATTATTTTATCACGCTGCGAGACCTTAGGGGGGATTTTTGATGAGTTCTCCCTCATAGGGTCTATAGTTACATTACGAGGCCACTGGGGGAATTGATATTGAGTGCTTCATCAGAGTGCATGTAGTTTCCATTAAAATACTTTAGGGGGAATTGACAGCGAGTGCATCCTCAGAGAGTCTTTAATCACACTTGGATATAATTGGAATTGATGTTGAGTTCTTCCATAGGTATCCTTTAATAATGATAATCAAGAGGGGTTAGACTATGTGTACTTCCCATAGGGTTGCATGTGTTTTCTAGGTAGGACCATAGGGGATAGGTTGTGAGTATATCTTAGAGGGTTACCTATTTGTGATTGTCTGCTTACTTGATGTGTGGTATTTTTTAATGCCTTGTAACTGTTGGAATGTTTTTTGTTGAGTACATCCTTGTTTACTGCTTCATTTCTTATTACTGGCCATATATATTCACTGACTGTTAGGAAAAAATCTCTTGGTGGTCTCCTATTGGGATTTAGTCTCACACCCTATTTGGGTTATGCTTTTGTGCCAAAAAAATTTATATTGTTGCAGGTATAGATAAGGGAAAGTGCCCTTCTACGTCAGGTACTTGACTGCTTTGGAGCTAGAGAGCATGGGACCAAGCTGAGGCTTGCGATGATGTGGATCTATTTATTTTTTTCATTCTACTCGGGTTTTGTATTGTATACAACTTTGTGACATGTTTGTATTCTTTTTTAGACACATGTATCATGAATCTTTTATATGTATGTTCTACAGTTGTTTATTTCTTCAGACTTCCGTTGTTTCATTTTTTTGGATATTATTACTGCTTCTGCTATTTTTAAATGTTTCTATTCCCTTGTGTTACTCATCCAATGAGGGCATACTATCCTTACTATCACACCTGAGGCCCTCACTGCTAGTAGTCAGCCTCTGGCATTAGGGGAAATTTACTTGATGCCATGTGACCAACCGGGTAAGGGGAGCCTCTGGGTGGCTTTCAGATCCTGAATGATAAAAGTGGTATTAGGGGAATTATTTTCTCTTGAATTACAGTTTGGAGCCTATAGATAGTGATAAGATGAAATAAGTACTTGGTAATAAGATGTTCCCGATAGTAGTTGACCCGTGTATTGGGAAAATCCGATTTACCACGTTTATTGCAATTTTTCTGGTTTTTCAAATATTACAGTTGATTTTATTTTTCCTTGAGTGATTCACATGTTTTTTTCTATTAGTGTTGATGTTGTTAATGTTATATTTCTATTGAAACCTGATGAGATGAGGGTATTCCATCTCATGCATCATATAGGAACGTGTTAGGGATCACATTTCATACATTCTTGCCATGCTATATAGGGTTTATTAGTGATTGCATGTTTTTGTGAAAGGTGTTGTGATAGATATTCATGATGTTGTGATAGATTCATTGATAAAAATACCGGCTATTTGATAGGTTTTTGTTTGTGTAAGGTTTGGTTTGAATAAATTCCAATCATTGGTTCTTGAGGTGTTATGGGACCTCATGGACTAGAATTTGGTGGATCATTTCTATGTTATCCTGGTTTATGACATGTATTCATTTCCAAGCTTTGATTCGCGGGGGTGTTTGGGCCCTCACGGATCGGAATTTGGCAATTAAGGTTCATTTCCGTGTTTTATGGGCTCTGGAGTAGTTTCTTGGGATTAATATCCGAAAAAACCCAGAATACACACTATGTAAGGATGAATACATGCCATGTGTTCTTCTATTCAGGATGAAACCGTTTTTCTTAAGTACACAACATGTACCATATGTACACGATGTGTAGTCTCTAACCGTGTCTCAGACTGTGTAGGCAGGGACATGGGGTTTGGAAATCTCTGGTAGGACACGATGTGTACTTGATGTACACGACGTGTTATAGAACAGTGTAACCAGCCATGTCACTAACAACACGGGTCAATTGATTCTTCCCTAATGCATGCCATGGCAGTCCTAATAATGTAGTGTGGTGTAATACCTAGAATCTGGCCGTGTCACTAACATCATGGGTCGGAGAAATCTCCCTAGTACACACCGGGACCATATGAAACACACCGTGTAGTGTGAGACATGTATCCGAACATGTCACTAACAACACAGGTCGGTGATACCTTCCTAGTACACAACATATCCATCTAAACACGTCATGTAGTGTGAGACGTGTATCCGACTGTGTCACTAAAAAATGGGTCAGTGAATCTCGTCTAGTACACGTCATGTCTGGCACTAACATGCCATGTAGTCTTGTTATAAGATAACTGAGCGTCCTAGCCATGTAAGGGAACTTGGGGAGGGGGAAAGGATTCAATTACACATCATGTGTTAGGAAAACACACCATGTGTATGGGGTGTTACTAGACTAGTTTTGGAATAAGTACACACCCACCTGATGGCTTAAGGGAACACACTGTGTAGTCATTAGACATGCATTTATCCTTGTTTTGATAAACATGACTGATTTATTTCTCATGTTCCCTTATTAAAATTCTATATTTTCAGTCCATTATAATTTTAATCTAAGGTTTTCACTTGACCTTCCAGAGTCATGCCACCATGAAGTCCTTTGGTCGTACGCCAGTTACAGGGCAATGACCATACACCGAACATAAATGATCAAAGACTTCTAGTAGATCCTCTCTTAGTGCCAGTCTTAGCACCATCCATCATTCCTCACACAGGTATCGATGCATAGTTCCGACATGGTTTCATGATATTCATGTAGACCTTCCTAGGAGTACCACATCCTGGCTCTTTTATGGCAATGTTAACGCAATTTTTCCAACCGCAACATCCTCCCACATTCACCGGGGAAGGAGGACCTCAGGATTCAGAGTCATGGTTAGAAGCCATGATGATGATCTTTGAGCATCTGGAGATGCCTCCAGAGAGGAGGATCAAACTCTATACGTATATTATTCGGTATTCCTCCAAGAGATGGTGGAATATTATCTCACAGGCAGGATGCCAATAGGATATGGATTGGGAGAAGTTTGAGTGTACATTCTATAAGTACTTCTATCTAGAGACATTGATGGCCGATCGAGCCCAATAATTCATGAGTTTGGAGAAGTTTACTCTTTCTGTAATGGATTATTCTTCTCTTTTCACTATGATTAAGTGCTTTAAACACTTTCTGTAGGGTAATGTGTTGTTCTTGGAATTTAATTTTGGGGATGGTTTGAGGAACGACATCCGATCACAGGTGAATATCATCCGGTTGACTTCCATCACTTCAATTTTCAACCAGGAGCTGATCACAGAGAAAAATATGAGGGATTCTAGAGTTTTGAGCCTTGGAGGCTCGCCATATAGAGTTATTATCCCTCCTATTAACAGTAGGAAATGCCAATGGGAGTCATCTTGTGGTGAACCAAGGAGGCGAGAAACTTCTTTTGCTGGCCAGGTGGCATGCTACTAGTGCCTAAAGAGCAGGCATACGAGGCCACATTTCCCGAGAGACCCAGTGGAGTTGCAATCTTATGGCAATATGTGTATTCTTCAGAATTTTTGTCAGATCTTCTCACCAGCAGTAGGTGACATGGGGTTTTGTATGACTCATCATTCAAGAGAAGCAACACCAGTTTCTCATCAGCATGGGAATTGGAGTTCTTCTGGCCGTTCAGGCCAGGGTAGAGGTGACGGCCACGGTGGTCAGTCACCAGGCTTTCAGCGACAACAGGTTGGATCAACTCATGGTAGTCAGGCAGGGTCACACAGCTATGGTTCATGTCAAAATTTTGCAGTGGAAAAGACCTTGTAGGTATAGGATCCCACACCCTCTACAATTCGAGGTACGATCATAGTTGCCTCAGTTTTAGTTTCTTCTCTTTTCGATATAGGGGCTTCCCATATCTTTATATCTTTTTCTATTGTGAAGAGCCTTGGAAACAATATCTTTACTTTTACTGATGTCTTGACATTTGATACACCGTTGGGGACTATAATGGCTAGTGTACACCAATACAAGGAGTACCCCCATGAGGTTGGTGGGTGTCTCTTATTACGGTACCTTTATGTCTTAGATATGATGGGCTATGATGTAATTCTCGGAATGGACTGGTTAGTTCCCTTCCCTAAATTTTTCTATTTCTATTGTCGTAGGGTGAGTTTTACATCACCAGAGGGCAGATCGTTTATTCATAAAGGCGAATGGGGTGTCTAGACGAGTAGAGCCAGACCCGAGCATCATGAGTTGAAAGGAGATACAACTCATATTTCTAGTCATTATCTGGATGACAAGGGGACTTCTCAAAAGGACTTTCCTCCATTGGTGGATCGTTTTAGGGACGTCTTTTCAGAAGACTTTTCAGGTCTTCCTCTAGAGCAATAGGTATACTTTTTTATTGAACTCATTCTAGGAGTGGCACCAGCATCCATTCCTCCTTATAGGATGGATACACCAGAGTTATAGGATCTCAAGAAGCAGTTGGAGGAGAAGCAGGCTACGGGTTTCATCTAACCTAATACATCTCCTTTGGATTTTCCTATCCTGTTTTTGATGAAGGTGGATGGTACGCTCAGACTTTGTGGGGATTATCAGATGTTGAACCAATTGACAGTCAACAACTGATAACCCTTACTAAGGAATGATGATCACTTTTATCAGCTTCGAGGATCTTGAGTGTTCTCAATGATTAACTTGAGATCTAGTTACCATCAGTTTCCCATTATACCATTTGATATACCACTTATATCTTTTTGGAGTAGGTATGGTCTTTACGAATAAGTGGTTATGCCTTTCGGTCTCATGAACACACCTACAGATTTCATGGTACCGATGAACCGAGTGTTCCATCCATACATTAATTCTATTGTGGTGGTTTTTGTGGAAAATATCTTGGTGTACTCTCACACTTGACACAACCATGCTACCCATCTTGATATCATTTTGAGTTCACTGAGGGAGAACCATTAATATGATAAGCTCTAAAAATTCAACTTTTGGATGGACCAAATTCACTTCCTGGGTCATGTTATCTCGAAGACAAGAGTATCATTAGACCCCAAGAAAGTGAGAGATGTAGTTTCTTGGGAGCATCTGAATAACATATTTGAGGTATAGAGTTTTCTAGGGCTGGTTGGATACTACATAGGTTTCATACAAGAATTTTCACAATTAGCAGCGCTACTAACAGGCCTGAATTAGAAGGGTGTATAGTTCTTGTGGTCATATTCTAGTGAGTCATCCTTTCAAGATCTGAAAGAAATGTTGACTTTAGCACCGATACTAGTTTGTTCAGAGTCGGGAAAGAGCTACCATGTGTACTATGATTCATCCGGTATCGGTCTTGGAGCAGTGCTTATACAGGGGGAATGATTCATTACATATGGGTCTTGGCATTTGATGCCACATGAGTGGAATTACCCGATGCACGATCATGAGTTGGTTGTAGTTGTTCATGCCTTATGTTGTTGAAGACATTACCTGTTGGGAGATAATTTTTTTGTTTTCATGGACCAAAAAAGTCTCATGTATATATTCACTCAGTGTGACCTAAATTTGAGATAGTAAAGGTGGGTTATGTACCTTCAGTCTTTTTTACTTTGATCTTGCCTAAACACCTAAGAAAGGAAATGGAGTGGTTGATGCACTGAGCAGGAGGACTCAGATACTGGCAGTTCAGGAGGCCAGAAGTGAGTGGAAGCTTATGGCTTTGTTCTATGAGATGCATTTAGAGGTCCACGATAGACGGGGGAAAATGTTTCATTCTTCAGTAGCTATTACCTCTACACTTTTTGATCGAGTGAGAATGAGGAAGCTATCAGATTCTGAATGCCTATTCATAGGGGAAAGTGTTTGAAGAGAGGACCCTATTCCTACATGGACCATAGGCGAGGATGAGATCTTGTGTTTTCATGGGAGCTTATCGGTGTCAGCAGACATATGTGAGGAGCTGATGTGGGACATTCACTCTTCAGTTTGGGTAGTTCATCCTGGTATCCCCAAGATGTTTCGTGATCTACGACGTCAGTATTGGTGGCCAGGTATGAACAAAGATTTTGATAGTTTCATGATGAGGTGTTCCAGCTGTCATTAGGTGAAGGCGGAACATCAGCAACAAGCCGGGATTTTTCTACAGTTACCCATCCCTGAGTGGAAATGGAATGATGTTGTGATGTAATTCGTGATAGGTTTGATGTGGTTTCCTTGAGGGAATTATGTTGTTTGGGTTGTCATTGATAGACTCACAAAGGTTGATAACATCTTTCTAATTAGGGAGACCTTCAGTGTTGATGAGCTGGGATGGTGGTATATCCGAGTGATTGTTCATTTACATGGGGTTTCACACTCCATTTTTTCAGATAGGGTTGTACATTTTACCTCACAGGTATGGAATGAGATGTAGAAGGCCTTGAGTACACATGTATTTTTGAGTACAGCTTACCACCCCAAAATAGATAGCTAGACCGAGCATATGATTTAGGAGCTTGAGGAGATGTTTTGAGCATTTATCGTGGATTTTGGAGGTTCTTGGGAGAAGCACATACCTCTTCTAGAGAATTCCAGCCTTAGTAGTTGTCAAGCAACAATTCAGATGGCACCTTCTGAGGCTTTTTATGGTAGGACATGATGATCACCCTTAAGTTTCCTTGAGGAACAAGAGCCAACGATTCTAGGACCTAGACTTTTCCAAGAGACCACAGAGCTAATAATGTTGATTCATAAGATGATGGATGCTGAATAGACTCAATAGAAGTCTTATAATGAACAATAGAGACAACCTCTAGAGTTTGAGGTTATGGATCATTTTTTCCTGCATGTCACACCAAGGTTGGGAATAAGAGGATTATGAGACAGGGTAAGCTTTCGTCGAGTTACATTGGGCCATTTGCGGGTTTGGAGAGAGTTAGGTAGGATTCCAATTGATTATAGTTACCTCAGTGGTACCAGGCAATGCATGATGTTATCCACATTTCTTATCTCCGACGTTACTTCTCATACTTGTATCATGTTATTCAACCTGAGGAGGATGAGTTAATGGTGGACACCTCATTTGAGGAGCATCATATCTGGATTTCTGATCACAATCTGAACGTTCTCCATAGCCGGTCGGTTCCTCTAGTACGAGTGAAATAGCACCGCAGGTGGGTACAGGACGAGACCTGGGAAAGGGAGACTGACGTACGATCAAAGTGGCCAGTGATGTTTGAGGATTCTTTATCTATGCCGCCTTGCTAGAGAAATTCATGGATGATTTTTTTTAAGGGGGTATGTTTTTAATAACACATATCTTTTTTTCAGGTATGTTTTTCTTTTTCTGGGGTTTTTTGAGACAATGAAGAGTATTTGGAAATTTTTTAAGTACATACCATGTACTTTATGAGTTAATGTTTTGTACTCGGTTACCATGGGTAGCCAGGTGCTATCCGTGCAGCGACCATGCACACAGTTTTGTGTGGTGACCTGGAGACCACTTAATTTGGGGCTCGGGGAAGGAAAGTACATTCCAAGTACTTATAATGTACATGTCATGTACATTTTTTTAATTCAACATTCCAGGGACGCTTCTGATGGAAAAAACAGTCTACTTATTAACCTAGTTCATCCAAGAGAACCCGTTCGACCACAATCTTTCCCGAAGCCCTCGATCGAGAATCCATTCTCCGAATCGAACTTCGTTGGTTGCATTGGAATCACATCGGTATGTTCTCTCTTTTTCTTGAGAACCTTTTTATGATTCCTCATATTTCTCAAGTTATCATCAGTTGAGCGTTTTTAAGGTTTTTGTAGATCTATGGTGTTCTTGTGTGATTCAAGGAATTAGGTTCACTTATATTGATCCTACAACACCGAGGTAGGTGGTTGGTGCCTTTCCATTGAAATTATTTGAGTTATATGTGAAAAAGTGCACAATACCCATGAACGGGGTATTGCGTGTTTACTGTTTTAGCCCTGTTATTTCCCATATATTCTTGTATGCTTTAATAGAGGTTAATTGAATGAGAATAGGATTAATTTCTGTGATTTGGAGGTGTTTTCCCATGAATGATTATTTAAGACCATTTGGACTTTCTTTACCTATTAGGCTGCCTTGTTTGTTTGCCATGCCTAATATTGTAGGATGGGGTGATTTTGATTATCTGCCTTGATGTTATGATGTAGACTGTTAACCAATTAGTTCTTGAGGTTTACATTGGCCGCCTTGTATTGCTATGTTTGTTTGACTTACATTTGGCCCTGAGAACCTGGTGTAGTGGACCATAGGGATAATATAGGTAAGGGATTCTCCATAGTTTCTATTATTTTATCACATTGTGAGACCATAGGGGGGATTGATGCTGTGTGCTCCTCCAGAGGGTCTATAGATACATTATGAGGCCACAAGGGGAATTACCTTTGAGTGCTTCCTCAGAGTGCCTATAATTTATGTTAAAAGTCTATAGGGGGAATTGATAGTGAGTGCTTCTTCATAGATCTTTAATCACACTTGGCTATAAGGGTATTTGAGGTTGAGTGCTTCCTCAGAGAGCATTTACTAAAGCTAAACAAGAGGGCTTAGACTGTGTGTACATCCTTGAGGGTTGTGTGTGTTTTCTAGTTAGGACTATAAGGGATAGGCTATGAGTACATCCTAGAGGGTTACTTGTTTATGACTATCAGTTTCTACATGTGTGGTATTTTTGAATTCCTTGTAACTGTTTAAATGGTTACTGTTGAGTACTTGCTTGTTTACTACTTATTTTTCTTATTGCCTTCCATATATATTCACTGACTATTAGGCACTAATCTCTTGGTGGTTTCCTACTGGGATTTAGTGTCGCAACCTATTTTGGTCATGCATTTGGTTCCAAAATGATTATATTTCTGCAGGTGTAGATAAGGGCAAGCACCCGTCTACTTCCGGTACTTGACTACGTTAGAGCTGGAGAGCATGAGACCATGCTGAGGCTTGCGATTTTGTGGAGTTGTTTACTGTTTTAATTGTACATGGTTTTTGTACTATTTAAAACATTGTGATTTGTTTGGATGCTTTCCTAGACGTATGTATCATGCATCATTTATATATATGCGCTCGAGTTGTTTATTTCTTCATACATCTATTGTTTCTTATTGTTTGATATTATTACTGCTTCTACTATTGTTATATGTTTCTCTTCCAATGTGTTACTCTTCCAATGAGGACATAGTATCCCCATTATCACACCAAAGGCCCTTGTTGCTAGTCGGCAGCCTCTAGCTTTTGGGGAAATACACTTGAGGCCCTGTGACCAACCGGGTATGGGGCGCCTTTGGGTGGCTTCTGGAATGGGGAGGTTACACCTCACATGCACACTATACTGAGAAATTGTCTGAAATCATGAATATAGGCTCTAAAATTTATGGAGGACTATTGCCTCACAAATCGATGTCATTAATTCTTCTATTACAACCTTTCAAGGTTGGGAATAATGATGGTTTTATAGATTATATAGTATATTTGTAATATTTATAATTTCATTGTTATTCAATAATTATTATAGAAAACATAACATCATGATTTCCCTTTTGTGGGAATATAATAATGTTGTTCATTTGTACGATTAAAAACCGGCACACAAAGCGATGTGACCCTTTCATGGTATACATGGAATGTGATAAGGATAACATTAATTGAATATGTGAAATATACAAAAAAATTCATTAATTGTAATATTTATAAATATATCATTTAATTTTCATTATTTTTATACGATAATAAAATTGAATGAATGTTGATGCATAAGTATGACCTACAGTATCCATGAACAATATATTTAATTTCAAATATTTATATATTATAGATTATAATAAATACATATATTATGAATATATATTAATTTTTTATCCTTTTTTACATTTATTAAATGATTAGTTAATATTCCATGTATAGGGACCATGAATAAAAAATTAAAACATCTATGAAAAACAAAGAGTTTATTACATGAAACATAAATATAATGCGGAATTGTTAATAAATAATATATATAATGTAAATAGTAAACCATATATGGTATTATATATGTGAATATATTTATTTAATATAATTTAAATAAACATATATTCATTATATAGTAGGTTTTAACAGGTACACTGGGAGTTATGAATTAAGGTAAGGTGATTTTTAGTATTAGTTTTATTTTTCTGAGACTTATTCTATTTTCATCATTCATTTTTTTGGGGTGTATTTAATTTCCTATGACATGTTATATAATGAATTTAATTTATTTCTGAAATATAATGATTCAATTGATTTTATTATTTTAAGGATCTCATGATTCCAAACGTACTCAAGTATAATGGGATTTTTGTCTTAGTTTTTACTTTTTTGAGACAAATGCTTTATTCACCACCTCTTTCTCCAGTGTGGTCTATATAGTTCCCATGAATTTATTTTATGATGATTATCCTAAAACATATGTAGAAATAAAAGAATATTAAATGATATATCATTTATTAGCATTGACATTAAAGAGTTACCAAACCAGTAAATGAATTTTGTCTCATTTTTTCTTCTCTGATATGTATCTTATAATATGTACCAATATTCATCCACATAGTGTATATACAACCACCTTTAAAATGTAACATAATGAATGTTTTCTTACACATTTTATTTTAAGTTTTATTTTTTGAAATTACTCTATGGTTTTATTAAATCAATATTTCCACAGGTGGTAATAAATAATTGCTACAATCTTGCAGTTTCTTGGGAGTGATTATAAAATTGATTCAATTGATGAAATATTATATCAAATATCAAAATAAATACCATTAATTTTATTCTATAATATTTATTCATCTTTTCTAAAAGTAATAGTACTATTTTCCATTAATTGTTTCATAATATATTAAAAAAAACATCTTTAAGAAAATTTGATATTATTTATCTATTCATTGACTAATGTGTATTCTTTAAATATCTTGTTTTTAAAAATTGACTCTAAAACATTTCCCATTATTATATAATTAATATTAAAAGACATTTTTACCCATGGATTAAATTTTAAAAAAAATATTTATAAAATGAATATGCATGTTATATTACAGTCAAGGATCATTGGACTTCAACACACAATATGAAATGAATCTATGTTTTAATAATACATCATGTACACAATTATTTGCAGTTATGACCACTCCATTTCTTGAGGCATAATTTTTTAATATTAAATAATATTTTCTTGAGAATACCATTTTAAAAGTTTTTATTTTTAATAATTTATATAAATTAATTTCAAATATACCATTATTTATTTTTCAAAGCTATATTTATAGAAAAAGTTATTCAATATGTTTTATGATTTAAATGGATTTTTTCACAGAGGAAAAGATATGTTCATAATGAAAATTTTTATATATTTTTGAAATATGAAATCATATTTTTTTCAATGTTTTTTCAAGGAAATGTATTTTGAAAATGTTGTATATACTAATGTTTTTTTAATAGAAAAGTTATTTCCTCTATGAAATTCCCTATAGGGTCATTCCAATTACATATCTATCAAAGATGAAATCCTTTCATATAGTTTATAAAAAATTGACAGTACGATCCAAGGACCCCATTATTATTATTTTATAGAATATTCTATATTTATGATGATAGGTTTTTTTAAAAAACATTTTTATTCCACATGTTATACCATGATAAAAGTCTTATGAAACCCGCTTCGTTACAAGGCTAATTCCATGATAAAATGACTATAAAACCTCTATCATTACCAATGGATATTATATGATGATTTTTTAATGAATCACAATTTAAATAAAATTTTATGATTTGACATTTATGAAATCCATCTATTTTTTAGGTTCCTCGCATGATGAATTTATTATTTTCTTATGTCACACATTCTGGTGAATTCAATAGGTTATATATGGGACCTATATTTTCATAAAATGAATTTTTTAATGATTTATATATCATGGTATAGACATGTCAAGATGGGGTATAGAACCATGTTTATTAACAGAAATTTTATACTTCGATTTTATTGGGAGTGAAACTTGAAATCTAAGATGGTCTTGGGTGTGAACCATTACATCTAAGGCAGTCTTGGGAGTAAACCTGAAATACATTGATGGTTTGGGGATTTAAATTATTCCACTAATATATAATTGTATTTAATCATTTAATGTAATGATGTAATTCATGAACCTGATTATGTATTGACAATGTTATGAATAAACCTGAATAATGTACATAGTGTTATGCGGGGACCTAGTTTTAGATCAATAAGTTTATGCAAGGTCATGATATAACTTATTAAATATTATGGGATAACATGATTCTATTTATACATTTCCACATGTTATAAGACGATGTTTATTATAAATATATATATATCTATATCTATATACATCTCAAAGGGAAATTTATTGATCTTATGACTCATTTTCAGTATTTCGTTGTGATTGGGGTATTATGAGCTGATATATCTTATTTCTTGTATCTTTGTTGTGATATTGGATATGTGGGGAATGATATTAAATTTTTATAATAATGTTTTCAAACCCTTTTGTTAATGTTGTTTTTACATGTCTCTTTTTTACCCTCAATGAGCATCAATGCTCTATATTATGAAATTTACTTTCACTAGGTTACGAGGAAAGGATTTAAGTAGTATTAAAAGTTGTGAAAATATTTTGGAAGTTATTATAGATAATTCAAAATTCTATAAGAAATTTTTTCTAAATATCTAAACACAATATTCTATTATTCTCCTCATGCATGTACTTTTATTATTGTGATGAATACACATAAATATGATGTAATATACAAATATGAAATGTCTAGTAAAATATAGTTTGTATCAAAAGAATGGATTTGTAAAACATTGGAATATAGAATGGTTAAAAATTACTGAGACACCAAGGAACATTTCGATGTGTATATCTAAGGATGTTGAAAAGGATATTTTGAAGGATGAGTAAATGATTTGGATAAAGGACTATAGTTTTTATAAAGGTTTGATAATATTGGTTATAGTATATTACATCCTTTCATGTATAATAAAACTCTATATTTCTCTATAATAGTAGTACATAGGAGTAACAACCAAGAAAACACCATATTTATCAAGATTCTATCAAGAACTAGTGCACTACAACATGCATTCCCTCAAACATAGTTTGATACTCTCAGTGGATATTCATTGAATATTCACAAACACACTAAAAATCATCCTAATGTATTTAAATAGATTAAAAACATTGATGATTTAGGATAACCCTCAGGTGTCTTTTATTTAAGTGATAGTTTCCAAATTTGGACATCGCATGAGTAAATTTTTTGAAATATGTTATTGTATTCAATGATATTTTCGTCTGAAACTATGATTTTGAGTTTTATTAATATAGGGGAAGTCCCTTGGATTCATCCAAGGTCTCTCTGTAGGTTTTAACTCTTCATTTTATTCTTCAGTGGTGAATCCCTTGGGCTCTTAGTGGTGATTCCCCATGGAAAGGTGGCTATATCCCTTAGCGGTGAATCCTTGATGGCAGTTTAGTTTCATGGAAATCGTCGGTGGCTTCGGGCTTTATCGACTTGGGTGGTGATCATTTCTTGATTTTTCTACTCGAGATGTGGTTATATTTGGTGTCTCACATTCATATCTATTCCACATTGTATGTAGTAGTGTTATTCTATTTCTTTTGTGGGAGGCTGTATGATTATTGAAAATGTGGTGTGACGGGTGGTGGATGGAAGGCTGGTCATGGTAGAAGCAGCGGTTAAGACGTCCTCCGTGATAGGTGGCAGACCTTTAGCATCGATGGGTATAGTGCAAGGGATGTTTTTTTCCAGTTCTCAAGGTAGTTTCCTAAGATGTGGGATTGTGGGGTTCTCGTTACAACATTGATCTATGTGGGAAAATTCTACATTGTTTACAGTGTGGTTGGATCTAGGTGAATGATGTTGGGATCTGGTTGCGGCATTGGTCATGTTCTAGATGCCAGTGATAGAAGGCCTTAATTCAGTTACCAGATGAGGATGGGTGGTGCATAGATCATGTTGTGGTGGGGGTCTTGTAGAGTGTGTGGTTGAGGGTGGAATATGGGTCATCCTATATGCCTTAATCCACTATTAATCTTTGTTATTAGGTCTATAACACTCTGGGACGTTTTATTTTCAATTTTTATTTCCATTTTGCATTCGAGCTAGTTTTGTTTGAAGCCTATGAGAGTCTAGGTTTTTAGATATGTATTTGGTTCCCCATTTTCCCACAAAAGGCGTTTCTCTGGATTTTTTCCATTTTCTCATAAATGGAAATTCCCCAAACATTACATGTATGATTTTTTTAGTTAATTTGGTGGACCAGAAAGAGCTCAGGTATCATTGAATGTGATAAATAATTTTATATTGAGCACTCATATGGGATTATCATAGGAGTAAAGGATTTTGTGATAATTCGTATTAAATTTTCAAGAAACTAGGTCAACATCATATATCGTAAAAAACTCTATTCTACACCAAAGAATAAAAGGAATGATTTTTCTGAGAAATATGTTAATGAAGACAATTGAGGAATAAATATTCAGTTTATATCATGTTGAGAATGTAGGAAAGCACACCCAGTTGGATATCATTGATGAACGTGGTGATTTTTTACAATGGAAAGGAAGTACAAAAAACTAGTATCTGAAAATGGAAAATTAAAATTTCATTTAATGTAATAATTGAGAATAATGGGCAATGTAATGTATCATCAAATTTGGATTAAAAAAATTTGGAATGTATTATAATTATAAAATTTTATGTCATAAGTAGAGAGAAAATGATGGATTCCACAAGGTGGTCTATTTAATGGTTATAAATATAACAATGAATAGACTACTGATAAATTATGATAGAAAATATTAACTATTGAATAAGTTTAGGAATATAAGTTAATTTTCAGAAGATAAAGTGGAATAATCAAAGTCATCATGTATTTGGATTCAAAAATAATGTTAAATCACTTTTGAAATATATAATAATTTTTAATTATTCATTTTTTTATATACAAGAATATTATTCTCAATTATATATATTTAATGATTATTTCATATTTTTTGTAAGACACATGATTGATGGAAGGTAACAGTGTATATGTTCTTGAATATGAGAAATTGTTTGTTATCATTTATAAATATATAGTTTATATACATAATGTAAATTGGAAAATATTTATTACCTAAGAACTTATAAAAGATTTATTAACAATGTGGTTTATGTCATTGTTGAGGAAGTTTACAACATTTTGGGATTTAAGTAATATATCCGACAATTAGTGTTTGATGCATTTAATGAAGAAGATTTTATGTATCCATATTGGTTTTATAGAAATTGAGGTTATAACCATGTTTTAAGAGAATTCATGATGATGGTAACCACATGATTGGTATGAGACAATAAAATTATACTTTATGTTATATGGAGGATTAGTTTCAAGTTGATTTTGGGAATTATAGAGACATTAAATCTCATGTATATTTATTTATCTTTCAGAAGGCCCAAAATCATCATCATTTTTGAACTTTTTTTTTGTTGAAATTTGACTTATGATTTATATATTACTGTATAGTTTCGTTACATCAATATTTATGCATATTGGATTCCATCATCTATCATTTTTTTCATGATAACTAAATATTGATATAATTAAATATAATTGTATTGATGGTTATTATTATCCATTATTTATTCAGATGAAAAAAATTCACCTTAATTCAATACAGTAATAGATGATATATAAATTGAGGAAGGCACATCCATAGAGTGATATTTTCATCATGAAGTGGAATAAAATCAATTATGTATATGTTCTTTTGAAAATTAAAAAAATATTATAAGATGGATCTAAGAGAAAAAATGATACCATGGAACCTTCAATTCTGATGAATCATTTGGAACTTCAATACATCACATATTTATTGTTTTGTGATTGTTAAGCTTGTCTAGATCTCCCAATTTCATGTGGTCAATTCCTTTTGTGAAACTCTCTAATTATTTTTGATTTTCTTAAATTTTAAAATATTCAATTTCCTATAATGTTCTCCAATGATGAAACCATGTTACGAGTTACATTGTGTAAAAAATATGTTTCTAACACTTCCTTGTTAAAGGATATTTTAGTATTCATTTTTACAATGTGAGATTCTATGAATGAATATTTAATGTATTTATCATTTTATGACAGAAAATAATTTATAGTTAGATATTCATTTCATTGAGGGTACAATATGACACCATGGTTTTTTTATGAATTATTATTTTGGTAATAAATTAAATTTCATTGATGGATTACTTTGCATGCTATATGAAGTAATAATTTGATTATATGAAACAGAATGATGTTCTTTCATTATGGTAAACAGTTTTATTATATTTCAGTACACCCAAAACCATGTTTATATTATGTTACAAACAATTTAGTGCTCCTGTGATAGATTTCATAAAATTCATTACATAGTTTTACCGAACAACAATTCACTATTAATTTTACAAATATATTATTTTAGTTATCACTTAGCCATTGGAATGGTTGGTATGGGATTTGTTAACAAAACTTTGGAAATATGGTTTATTCATTTGGATAAAATGAATTTTTTGGAAACAAATTAATTAGAAATGAAAATAAATACTATATAAAAATAGTGAAATTTATTTTCTCATAAACTATATTTCAATGAATATACACATTTTATCACAATATATTAATTAAAATTATTTTTATGAAATATTATAATTAAATGAATATATTTTATATTCAATAATATATTTAACATTAATCTCAATTGTTTTATAGTCAATATATATGAAAAAATATAATTTTATTCAGAAAATGTTTCTTTTTAAATAAATGAATGTTTACCTCAGTTTAATGGAGTACTTATTCTAAAATTAAATTTCTAAACAATTATAAAAATTATTTTAAAAAATAAAATTAACTTTTTTAATTGTTAATTTCAATGTTATCTTTTGGATAAATTTTTAGTTTTTCCAACTCATTTTAATTTTAGGATATAAATAGCAAAAATGATAAATTATAATTATAAACACACATTTATTCAAATTTCGTTATATAGATAAATAATATCTTAATTTTTTAGAACTATAATTAGTTAACATATAGATATATAAATATAATTTAGGCCATATAAATCAATTTCAAATTTAAATTTGATTTAAAAAAATTTCAAAATTTTCTAAATATTTACTTTGAAACCCTATTTTTTGATCCCTTCTGCGAGATTATTTTAAATTAATTTCTACCACTTATGTTATTGTAATTTTTAAAAATTTATGAATAAATAGTAACCATTATAATTTATAATTTATAATATGTTTAAATTAATTATTATCAATATTATTATTGAAAACAACATAAAATAATTTCAGCGATTTAGTGAAAAATGAATCTACCGAGTGAGAATAGATTAACATTTATGGTCAATAGCCCTAGAAACAAGTATAAATCCCATTTATGGACATATTTAGACCTTATATCAAATTTATCTAAATTTTTAACTATTTTAGGAACAAGATGTTTTGTAATCCTCCCAATAGTGTTTAATGATTGGCATTCAAAATAATGCGACTCTTTCTCCAATAGAAAAGGGAACCCACCCCTCACCCCTCGCTTATTAACATCCTTCAAAAAAATTTGATCCAAAAATAACAATCCAATTATCATTTAAATTTCCTAAAATCATCCAATAATCCTTAATTTTTTAAGAAATTGAACCATGGAAGTCCTTTAATGGAAACCAAAAGAAGTTACCCAAAGAAGAGATAACGTTCATTAGCTGACATTTTTTCTTTATCCATCCACTCAAAAATATTTTTATGTAAATATTTTATAGAGACCTATGTATAATAAATATAATAATATGGTTTTATGTAAATTGAATGACCTAAAACATCAAACCCTTATATACAATTAGATACACAATATGTATTCATGTGTATGGTGAACTACCACCTCATGAAAAAATATCATTCATTCTTCCATTACCATAATTGTCGGATTTGAATTATGATATATATATATATATATATATATTATATGATATTTATATGATATTTAAAATGTATCTATTATTTCATTATTATTATGTAACACATACCTTAATAATTTCCATTTCTTTGGAATATGATAACATCATTAGTTCGTACGATGTATTTCCACCTCATGAAGCGATGTGATTCATTCACACATTAATGTAATGTGTAAAGGAAGATTTTTTAAAAAATATATGAAATATTGGAAATTAATATTTTACTAGTATGATAATATATATATATATATATCATTTACTTTTCCTTCATTTAATATGACAAAAACATGGAAACTTCATTCATGCATATGTTGGACAAATCTTCTTCCTGAACGGTGTATTTAATTTAACTATTATATATTTTATAGTTTATTATAAATAAATATATAATAAATATATATGATATATTTATATCATATTTTACATTTTCTATTTGATGATGTCATGATCACATTAAGATGAATATGTATAAAAATCAAAACTTCTTTGAAAAACAAAGTGATTATTTCCCAAAACAAAACAATAACACAGAATTCGTAATAAACGAGTTATATAAAGTCCTAAGTAAATAATATATGGTATAATATATATTAATATAAATATAATATATATTAATAATAAAAATATATTTATTATACATACTTTTCGAACAAGTAAAATGAGAGTCAAGACAAAAAGAATGAGGATTTATAGTGTCACTTTTATATTTGTGGATCTTATTCCATATTCAGAAATTGTTTTTGGTGTGGTGTATATAAATAACTATGATGTTTTATTCCATGAGTTAAAATTATTTCATGAAATTATTTGTTTCAAATTATGTTATTATTTCATATTTCTCGTTATTCAAAAGTTCTCATGTAGTAACTGATTTTCATCTCACTTTCTACATTTTTAAGACAAATGCTTAATCACTGCTTATTTAATCATTATGGTGAATATAAGACCCAAATATTTTAATTTATAATGGTTTAATAACATGATAGGATGATTTAATTTTCAATTTAAGGTTATCTCTTTCTATAGGATTAAATATATTGAGTAACCAAATCATTAATTGATTTTGTCTCCATTTTCAATCTTTGAGACATAAAATATTATATACAACTATATTTTTTCATGAGGTTTATATTCAGCCAAATTAAAATGTATTATTGCAATTTTTTCAACCATGTGATATTTTATGTTTCATTTAACACTCTTCATTCATGGAGTTTATGATTCAATGTTACCCAACTTGGAAAGAGTTTATTTCTACCACCTCATTATTTATGACGGTTGGTTATGATTATTCTACAATGGGTGAAATAATATGATCCATATATCTATAATTATCATGATTTTTATTCTCCCCTATTGATTCTTTTATCATTAAATTACTGTACTAGTTTCCCTCTCTTCGGTATATTAGATAATTAAGTTAATTTTTTTTAATAAATATACTTTATTTCCCTCATCAGACATAAATCTGTTTTCATTAAAAACAACGTTTCTTAAAATGGTTTTAAAATTTTTCAATATTAATTTATAACTTGTAGAACACATTTTGACAAATGTTTTAACTTTTTCAAATTATGGTTTTAAAAGGGATCTTGTTAGAAACCTATCTTTAATTCATGAATGGATCCATTTATTTTGGGTCTAATTCCTTATCATCGACCTCATAATGATTATTTATGAGTTTGTAATGGTTTTTCAGTGACATTAGATTGTTTAGATATCAGAACCCTGACTCTTTGAGGTTTCTATATTATCTCATGGTTTTGAAAAAGGCATGCAAGTTAGGTCATTTGGTATGTTTTAACCGTGGAAGGCTTGATAGTGGGGTGATATGAGGTGCACAGTATTCCCAAACTATGCAATTTGGGTTGCTCGACCATGAATGAAAATTGAAAAAAATTGCAGATATATTATAAATTTTTGGAAAAATATTTCTCTAACCATGTGGTATGGCCCCTCCTATAGTTTCACATGCATGATTTGGGATCAATTTGGATAAAATGTGCATCCAAATTGATTAAATGTCAAATTTGGTTAAAGTGATAATATTTCTACTAAATGAAATGTTTAACCTATTTCTTTTTCCCATTAGATTTCCAATAAACAAATCAAACTGTACTCTCTAACATTTAATCAGAAAATAACTCATTGATAGTTATTGATCTTGATCATCCATCCATAATCTAATCAATGCATTGTTTGTCTCGTTGTATCTCCACTTATACATTCTTTATCGGTTGTTAATATTTATATGTTCTTCAACCTTTCGAGGTAAAATTTAGATAAAGTACATATGCGTTATTTTATGTTGTTAATCTATTCATAAAATATGTTATAACCCACATCGAAATAATGGCAGGTACTTGATGTGGTGTGTAGTATGTGTGTGAGAAATGTGGTCTATAACCCAAACCAAAATATTTTTTGATTTATACATTATTGTGTGGGTAGGATAATATTTTTCTGCATCTTCTTTATAATTTAGAATCCTTGAATTTTGATTTTAAAACCATAATATATGACTCATTTCATATATTTAATTCATCTATGGTGGTTACATCCACTTATGTCATCCACCCCATGCACGAGTTTCCATATTTTATGACACTCGAGGTTGTTATAGACTTCAGCTCTATTATATGGGCGTGCTTTGGATTGAAACTTCTAATGTTAAGCCCTTTATTAATAAAATGACTTTAAAATTGTGAATTAATCAAGGAAGGTATCATTTTTTTAAGTTTACCCACAAATTTTATGTTCATTAACATGATTGATCAATTGTAAATGAATTTAGAATGTATATATATGTGTCTTGGACTTATTAAATGTAACTAAATTTGGGATTAATGTCCATAGACCCCTTGAGACATATTATGGAAGGTATCATAATAATTATAAGGAATTGAATATGACCTAAATGAATTAATATAATTATTTCATTCCCTTGGCCTTATCGCACTAATGAATGGTATAACCTAAACCTCTTGAACCTCATTAAAAGGTCATGACTATTACATGAACAAAATATTTAAATGATTTCAATATAAGTTTCCAAATGGTATACGGTCCTTGACATCATAATAGGAGTGGTTATAATTTAGTTAGATTTTTTATTCCTATGAGAATGCCTTGATCACATGTAAATTCCATTCAGATTCAAGGATTCTTGCTTCCTTGTTTGAGACCCTCCTTAAAACATGATTCTCATCTATTAGTGGATTCCTGATATGACACAATAGGATCAATACACTTCAATTATAGTATAAATTTGAAACACTCCTTGGATCCAACATAGATTTTATAGGCATGAGGTTCCTTTGTTATATCCTTGCTCCTAACCATAGCATATCCCATTTAACATAGGGCTTATTCCTTAGACTCAATTATATCACACTAATGTTGAATCATTTGGAAGAAAATCGATAAATTAATCTCTTAAAAATATATAAAAATTGTATTTGACACTGATTTAGTGACGATTTAGGTCATGTATTCCTTGGTTATTACATTGGAACCTTTTTATTATATATTACATTATGGTTTCCTTGTTACTTCTTGGAACCCATATAATTATTATAACAAGGCGATGTAATCGCTTTTTATGCGTCATGTGACTTATAAAAACTAAAATTTAAAAAATAAATGAAGTAGTTACATTTATAAACAATAGTCATGTGATGAATTAGGTACATGGGTATTAATGTTATTGTAATAATATTTTTATATATGAAATCTTACCAAATATTTTAGTTTATTTTACACGATAATGTTTTTATAAACACTACTAATGTTGACCTACTGAGATTTGTCTCACTACCAATCAATGGTGCCATTGGAACCCAGACCTACTCTATTATACATGTGTTTATAAAGGTAATCAAGTTTCTTGAGTCACTAGATTTTGTGATGGCTTTAGAATCGATATGGTAATATATGATAGATCTAGAGATTTTGATCCATGGGATAGTGTTTGGATTCATTTTCCCCACTATCTATTCAAATTTTTTACATCTTATTTTTTCCATGATTCTATCAGATTAGTAATATGGCATATCAGCAACACTATTTTTATATTTATAATATTCGATTTAGTAATTATTACTTTAGTATACTTATAGAATGCCTTCCGTTAATAAATATTCCTATATATACATACATTCATATAGATCCTCTTAGCAAAATTTTGGTAATGAGGTCATAGTATCCTCATTTACACAATATATTCCCTCCCTACTAGTTAGTATCATAATCAATCTGGGGATATGCGCTTGAGTGAATGTGTCCAACCATGCTCGAGGAACCATTAAATTGCATCTAGGTTTGGGACATGACATACTAGTATCATAAGAGGTTTATTTTCTTTATTATTTTTTTGGAGTCCATATATTGGATATTATGAACACATTGACTATGGTTATAATTCCTCATTCAGTAATGTGAACACATATAAGGGTAAATTATGGTTTTCTTGAATGATGAATAATTTTTTGATTTTTCCAATTACAATTGATATCATTTCAGCACCGGGTGACTCATATTCAATTTTTGCTAATTATAGATATTATGATTGAGAATAGCATTTTACCCTTTGCTTGATGATATAATGGAATGAACCATTGTTACATGAATCACTATAGATACCTAGAATTATAATTTCATTGATATTTCCATGATATATAATGTAATTTGACCCATAAATTTCTCTGTATTCCTATGAAAATTCAGTGATGTTGTGGAAGACATAATATGAATTTTATTTTCAATTATTGTGATTGACTGATTGTTGGATTAAATTCATTAGTTGTTATGGGGTGTAATTGGTTAGAATTGGTAATTAACCATGTCAATCAATCAGATTATAATCAAATGGTTGTTATTTTCAATGATAAGTAGTATGGTCCCTGATTCAATATAAATGCTGATCCTTTTTAAATAGAACATTAGAATAGTTATATGAAAATGCACACAGTAAAAGATAAAAACTGATTCCAAAATGTAATGGTATCATATCATTCTACTAATTTTTCATATTTATGAAATGTAAATAAGTGAACCTAGAAAATAAATATGAAATGAATGAAATGGTTCTATGTATATGATGCTAAATTTTTTTATTTTCCATTATTCTACAAGAACCCATTTTATTCTTAATTGATTACATAAAAATTCATTTCCTTTTAAATAAGGTATTGGGGTAATATGACATGGGTGAGCCTATTCATACCATTATCATTATTTAGTGTTATTATCTATCTTCTTATATCATGTTCAAAGGTGTGATTTTTGAATTTATGGACCGATGTAACCATGATGTCCTATTATCATACACCATGTGTGTGACGACCACCATGATCTAGAGGTGGTGGGCCCCAAGATGTTAGGATTACCATTAGGAGTTCCACCTAAGGTACTACCTACTATACATAATCTGGGAATTGATTTCCATGTATGTCATAGTTTTATACATCTGTTATAGTCTATAAATGGTGTTTCATGTCCTACACCTATGTAGTCTACTCTTACTCTTGAGTTCCCTCAATATATTCCTCCCACCATCTTAAGAGATGGTGGTCCACAACCTGATATTCCTTGGATATAGGACACCATGTATATCATGGAGCATCTAGAGATTCCTTTAGTGGGGATGATCAGGATTACTTATTACATGCTATTAGATTCATCTAAGAACTATTTCAATATAGTTATCTAGGTTCTTCGCCATTATGGAATATAATGGGATGATTTATGGACTACATTCTATGATTAGTTATTTCTTTATATGTGTAGATGTGAATGAGGCATATAGTAAATGCATCTTTAGTAGGGTACTATATCATTCATGGATTATTTAGTGAATTTTAATATATTGCAAATACTTTAACATATTATATCTGGTGATGATCTTCCACGTGCTAGATGTTTCGTGAATGTGCTAATGTACTCCATGAAGACGCTGGGGAATTTATTTTGCCTAACTAACTTTTCTGAAATATTCAATTGTGATCTTATCATTGATGGAAAAATGAAAAAAGTGATATTACTATGAACAACAGACGATTGATGAGGTAGGACAATAGTTCAATCAATATGAGAAAGTGATTCCTTAATGTTTATCAACATGTCAGTGGAAGAGATGGTAGTCATACCATTAACTCTATGGTGTGTCCCCAGTTTCGATGAAAGGGGAATATTAATACTCAGTGTGATAGAGATCCATTGGATTTTTGACATTATGACCTTATGGGGAAACATTAACGATTTATTGGTCCATTATTTCATCTTCCAATTGAATATGTTTCATAATATCTCCACCTTTGGGGAAGGTTTCCTTACACTACATTTGGAGGGGAGTTGGAGTAGCAATATAAGGACCATCCGAGGTGGTTTTCATGGTACGATATATAGAACCCTGATCACCAGAAGAGACAACAGAGCAATTTTGATGGTCAGATTCCAACTAGTTCATAGGGTCAAAAATTAGGTAGTAGCAGGCATTATAGCTGATACCTAAGGATCATTCTAGATAACCATATACAGTGTAACATACTATTCCAGTAACATCCACTATAGTTTATCTTTATTTGATAAATGTGATTAAAACTATTTGATCTCGATATCTATCATTAAAACATGTGGGATGTAAAAATAGTATTAATGTGGATTAATGAACCCGAATACACCATTGGGAATATGGAAGAGCACAAATGCTAGTGTAAGGACTATCCCCTTGATGTGGGAAAATACACTTCATTGTAGGAACACATTTTTCTCCAGATGATGGGATTTGATGTCATTCTATGGATGAAATAGTTATTTCCGTATAATGACTTTAAATAATTTGATCACTATTGGTTACTATTGACATCACTAGGGGAAGAATTTATCTACCAAAGGGTGAGAGGGATGTCCATACATGTAGAGTTAGACCAAAGAATCATGGGATTGTTTGAGAAACTCCCTATATTTCAAAACTCTTCAAGGAAGATTTGTGTTTAGTTTAGGATGAATTCCACATTGTATAAGATCCAAAAAATGTATGTTTTTTCATATTATTTTTCTATCTTACATCCTGAGAGATATTTAGATTCTACAAGAAATCTTGTTTGAGGACCAACACCATTGTCCATTACTCTATATACGATAAAATCTAAAGGTATATTGGGGTGCATGTGTTAGTTAGACTATTTATATGGAAATGTAATTATATGCCCTTAAATTTAATCATTATGTTTTTCTATTACTTTCCTTATGAAAGAGGGCAGGACACTTCATCTTTGTGTGGTCTACTGAAGGTTTAACGGGAATACAATCAAAAAATAGTATCCACTACCTCATATAGATGATCTATTAGAAAAGATAAATGGATCTAGGGAGTTTTCTATTATTAACCTGATATCGGGATATCATCACACTTGAGTAATGCTATCATACATACATCATAATGATTTCATTATCAGGAATTGTCTATGTGAGTAACTCATTGTATCATTCGGTCGTATGAATGAGACTTTCATTGGAATCCTTTCTCATAGAATTTTTGGATGACATCATGGTGTACTATAACACTCATAAACCCAATGATAAGCACCTTGAGATGATTCAAAATACACTAAGTGAGTTTCATATTTATTCCAAGTGTTCTATGTTCCACTTTTTCATCAAAACAATTTCACTTTTTTGGTTATATTAATTTAGAATCATGTATATTTTTTGACCAATAAAAGATTACTAAAGTGGTTTCCGAGGAAAATACCATGAATAATTTTTCATACACGTTAATTCATAGGGAACTCTAGTTACTACATGTTTTTTATACATGACTTCTAATGTATTTGTTCCCCTCTTAGTAGTATTAGAGAGATGGGTGATATGTTCTTTTTATCAGAAGCATATTAGAAATACTATCAAGAGCTAAAAGTGATTCTAGAATTTATACTTATTCAGATTCTTCTTGATCCCAGAATAAGATATATTGTGTTCTGTGAGTCACCATGCATCATCCAAGGAGAAGTTCTTATTATAGAAGATAGATTCATTGCATACAGCTCTTGGACGTAGAGGCTTTATGTGGGAAATTACCAGACCCACGGCCATGATCTAGTATTAGTTTCCCATGCCTTATGTTTTTGGAGACACTATAAATTAGATGAGATATTTGGGGCGTATATAGACTACAATATCCTCAAATATATCATTAATAACATTACTTGAATATCAAAAATCATATATGGGATTAATATGTTTAGTTTTCTTATTTTTAGTTTTCTTATTTTCCTATAAATGGAAATGTAGAAGATGATGCAGAGATTTGGAAAACCCAAGAACAAGCCTTACGAGAAGACAATGATGAATAGAAATCAACAAAACTATTTTCTGATATGGGTGTATAGTTTCATTAATATTATAAGTAGTCCAATGAATCATACATGATAGTTTCCACTTCCCTCCATGATATGTTGAGGAGTATAAATTTTTTAAGTCTTCAGGGATTGGTTCTCTATAAGACTATGTTTGGAGATGAACCGACTATATATTGAATTGTGGATAGAGATGACATAAATTATATACATGGATGTGTCTGGGTTCTTACAGATATGAGATAAGATTTGATTCACAAGACCTACTCTTCTCAGCTAGCTATCCACCTAGGAATATCCAATATGTATCGAGATATGTGACATAGTAATTTTTATAATTTAATAAAGAATTAGATAACATTCTTTATTACTAGGTGTTCTACCTCTCACCAGGTGAAGGTAGAGTAGTAGAGTCATTAAAGTTCTTTATAGACTCGTCTATTCCATTAATGTAAATATTAAAACATTTTCATGGATTTAGTAGTTGGATTACTGAGGTCTCATGGAGGTAGATATGTTTTATGGAATGTAATTAATTGACTAATGAATGTATCCCACTTCATTCACATCTTGAATTTGTTCTCATTTGACAAGGGGGAATATTGTATATCAATGAGATTCTACGAATACACTGGGTGACTATTAAAATTGTTTTAGATAGGTTCACTCGCTTCACCTCACATTTGTAGAAGATGTTACAGATTTCTATGGGTAGAATGATGATTCTCAATGGAATGAGCCCGTAAGGGGATCTGTGATGCTATGGTTTACCCATGTCTTTGCCTTCACCTTCTCTATCTGAGGTTGCCGATGATCTCTCCTCAGCTTTCCTACTCAGAGGCTCGCCGAGTGTGGCTCGTATGTGAGTTGCAACTTCGTTTCGGTGTGGTGGGCGCGTTGGGAGATTCATTGTGAGCTCTGCATGAGGTTTTGAAGGCGGCGATGGGATTTTGTGTTTTTCTTGTGGCAGGACCATCTTTCTGGTGTGTTGGCGTTCGGGAAACTGGAAAAGGTATTGGATTTCAACCCTTGAGATCATGAATCGAGTTACGGTAATGGATTTCAACCCTTGAGATCTTGAATCAAGTTATGGTTTTTTAGGAGAATCTCTTGAGTCTTGCGGTGGGATTTTTTAGTTTTGATTCTGCTTCTTCAACCTATTCTGTTCGTGATTTCGTTCTGGTTGAAGCAGTTGTTGTGAATCTGTGTATATTGATATGGTTTGTCTATTGTTTTGGATGATTTTTATGTGGTTCTTCAATCTTTTACTTGGATGGAGACATTGAATTCTACCCGACGAGTTTCTTTGTGGGAAAGAAAAAACGATATGCAAGGGAACAACAATGATGGACTATGACTTATTATCCGGCTATCTGTGACGACGGTGATGGTGGGATGGCGATACCATCAAGGGTAATGATGATGGAAGGAAACAAGACGTGATGTAGGCAGTTGTGGGTACTCATGACCCGAGGTCTTTTGGATTATGTGTAATTGGAATTTCAAATTTTCAATTTTGAACTATGTTTTTGGGTTCTTTGAATCTGTATCGCACACTTGTTGTTCCGGTTACGGCTCACCCATAAAGCGGACTATTTGAAAATCAGACAAAGAAATTGTCAGTCATCATATCCTTGCACCCTCAAACTGATAAATAGTTTGAATAGAAGATATGTGTTTTATAAGAAATTATCTAGGAACGTATCCTTGATTGAAATAGTTTTGGGAGTAACATATGCCTCTTATCAAGTTCACATGTAATTAAAAATTTAGAATAAGAATCGTATGCATCCATTTGACTCCTTGTATGTTAGGTCATTTCATTCACCCAGGTTCTAGCTAGAGGCTAGGGAGGACACAGTACTATGTTCTCATCTCGTTCATGAGACATTGTATAAGGGTTAGTTGATCATAATGTATATATCTACTACTCAATCTATAAATAAATATTTTACTGATAAACGACTATGAGCTATAATTTTCATGGACAAGGATAATATTTTCTTGTAGATAACACCTTGGAAATGTAATAGACAGATACTGAGTCAAGGGAAGTGGTCTCCTTGAGTTTTCTGTCCATTTGAGCTTCTGGAGAGAGTCAGGGTTGTTGCCTACTAGTTTCTATTACCTAATACATACCATGCCCTTTATGATTTTTTCCATATTTATTTGCTTAACAATAATCAGGCTTCCCCGTCTAATAATTTTCATTACAGGGATGATGAGTTAGATGCATATTCATCCTTTGAGGAGTATCCTATACACATCATCAACTAGAGAATTAAATCTATTAGGGTCCATTCTATACCTATAGTGTAGGTACTATGATATCATGGTCTTGTATAAGACAAGTCATTAGAGCACACAGAAGACGTACATGCCCATTAGATTGAGTTTTTCATAGACTACTTTTATCTAACCCTTGAAGGTGATATAGGGGTTATTTTCGATTAATAAAGGATAACTATAAGAACCCAATTTTTCACCCAAGTGTGGATCCATTTAATTTTGGTATAATTATATATTTCAGAACTAATGTCGATTAATTATGAGTCAGTGATATTTTTTAGTGTGAATAGAGCATGATGAAAGCTCAGAACACTAGTTGTAGGAGGTTTCTGGCCTATAATCTTGATATAGTAAACTATACGAGATGGGTCACATAGTTGGTTTTAACCACGAAAGGATAAATAGTGGGGTGATATAGGGATCATAAGTTTCCAATGTTGTGAGATTTGGGGTGAATAGACATGGTTAATACTGATGAAAAGACTTATAGGCATTTCTAATAGTTGTATCATGGTTTTCCTAAACATTAAGCAAAAAATGACGTGTGACACTTCCTACATCTTCCCTCTCACATTTTATGAACAGTTTGGTCAAACCATGTTACCAAACCCTGAGAAGGCCATATTTTTGTGATATTATTGTTTTCCATTAAATTTAATATTAAACCTCTTTATTTCTCTACACGGTGTTCTAGTGGATAGAACACTATATTGTCTCCCATTTTCCATCCTAAAATACACTTTTGATAATTTTTTATCATGAGTTCTTATCTAGAGTTTTAAAAATTCAATGTCTGTTTCATTGGATCTGCACTAATACATTTTGAATGCCTTTTAAATATTTCATCATTAATATTCCAACTAATGATTTTATTTAGAAGAAGTCTCAAGAAACCTATTTTAATGTAATTGATCTATTCTTCAAGTCTATTCTATTCCTGGATAAATTAAAGGATCATACTTGATTAGGTGAGTCATATGAGTATGAGTGAGGTGGTTTATAACTCACTCCTTTTGATTCATAGTTTTATAAATTTCCATGTGGGTGTGATGATTTCAACAGTCATAAAATGTTAATCTTGTATTAATTTTAATATTCATTAGAATAGTATTATTAGACTCGAGATATTTATGTTGTTCAACGTCTATCGTTACGTCGACAATGTCATCCACCCCATGTAGGATTTTTCCATAGTTTATGAATTTTTGGGTTGTTTGGTGCACATGGTCCACCGTTCATGTATAATTATACTTGGAACTTCTAATTGTATCCCTTAAATAATTAAATATACATTCAATTTTGAATTAATCATGGATTGTGTGATTTATTCTTATCACATGATACACTTATGTTAAATTAATAAATGTGATTAAACACTTGTAAATGAATTTTTCATGTATATTTATATATATGACTTGGAACTATTAAATGTAAATAAATTTTGGATTCATGGTAGTGGAACCCCTTTAAAATTGTGATGGAATGTATCTTAATGAACAGAAGAAACTGAATATTACTTAAATGAAATAATATGCTGGTTTCATGTGCTTCTCCTAGTCCCACTAATGGAAAGAAATGCTTGACACTCTTGAAACTAATTAAAAGGGAGTGTCTTTTAAATGGATTAATTAACAAAATGAATTAAATATAAGGTATCTAATTCTATATTTTCCTTTACATCACTATATAAGTACAAAAACATGAGTTAGATTTTGGATTCTTGATGTAATTCCATGAGAACTCATGGATGATGCTCCGATTCATGGATGTATGTTGGATTATATGAGACCCACAATGATACCATATCATCATCTATTAGTGAATGACTAGTATGACACTGTGGAATTTGTGCTTCACTGTAACATGATTCTTTAGATGCAATCCATGAATCCACCTTTACTTCTATAGACCAAGGTTCCTCCTTAATATCCTAGGGCCTATCAATATATTATCTCATTTTACCTTGGTTGTAATTCTTGGACTTTGTTAGAGTAAACTATTTGGGGAATGACTTGGAAGATACTACATAGATTATAGTCTTACCCATTTATCCAAGCTATAGTTACTACTGATTTGAAGAACCACATGGTCTATGTTTCCATGGTTATTACATTGGAACCTTTTTATTATAATTAACATTATGGTATTCTTATTACATTTTAGAACCACAACTATTACTTTCATGAGGTGATGTCTTTGCTAGATATTCATCACATGACATAATAATATAAATGTGAAAATAATAAATAAATAACTTTGTAATATGTTAAGACAGCATATGGAGGATGAAGCATGTATATTTTTATTTACATTACTACGTTGGTTTATTTTGACATATGCTTGCTTTCACAATATTTTAGTGTCTATTACACGAACATGAATTTATATAAATATATAGTTGTCACCTAATGAAATTTATCTCAAACACTATCTAGAATTACATTCGCACCCGTGTAGACTATATGTATATATGTGTGGATAAAGGGAAGTGTGTCTCATCAAACACATGATTACTTGAATTCATTATAATGGATCTAGTAAGACATGGAAGAGATAGAGCACTGGATGATTCGGATAGTTTTGTAATTCATTTTTTCATCTTTTTTTTGTGGAATGTGTTGAATGTATATTTTTATCCATGACTTCTATATTTGTAGATACATGACATATTGTCTTCTTTTTTTGTATGTTTATGTCAGTTACATGAGTTGTTATTACTTCAGTCTACTTCTGATGTGACTTCAGTTTATATATATGCCACTATTTACTTATGTTCTTATCGATCTCTTGTGTTACACTTTCATAATGAGAAATGAGTCTCCCCACAAACACACATTATACCCTTTCTTCTTGTTGAAAGCCTCTCTTGTGTGGGGATATGTCCTTGAGGTCATGTGGCCATCCAGACTCAGGGAGCCTCTAAGTGGCATCTGTGACAGGGATTTCACAAAACATATAGACATATGTTGATTATGGATCAGTTGAATTATACTTAAAATATCAAATGGATCATTGTTTTTATAAATATGTCATGTATGTAATTTTTCACCATCGTGTTCAGTCCATTTTTAAATCATCCATCATACGTTTCAATGAACATTTAAAAAAATATTTAACAAAAATTTTCTATTTAAAAACTGATCTAAATTGTTTTAAAAAAACCCATTATAATTTTTCAAATATATTATTAATAAAAACGTTTTTAAATATTTTTTATTATTAAAAAATTATATCACATTGTGTAAATGATATTTTCATCTAGAAATTCATGGATTGGATTTTAAAGAATACATTATACCTCTTCAATTTGGGTTACAAATAAATCTGTTTTGAAAATGATTTATTTCCTAAATATTATTAATAAAGAAATGTTTTTTTTAATCCCCAATTGATCATTCAAAATCATTCTCCATCTAAGATGATATCCTTTGATATAGTTTATGCTTAAATAGGGATATGATCCAAAGAGATTATTATTATTTATTTTACTGGTTAATGTTTAATATGAAATGATTATTATCAATACTTTTTCTACCCCACCAGTTATACCATTATAAAAGGATCATAAAGTCCATTCCTTACATGTGTTGTTCCATGATTAAATGATTATGAAACCTATCATTTTTACAATGGTAATGATATGATTAGTTGTTAATAAAACCAATTTATTTCATGGGTTATGATTTGATATTTTATAAAACCCGTCACTTTTTATATGTCATGATATGATGAATTTTATATTATCATTGGGAAGCCATATGTATGATTTCATTATGTGATAGGCGAGGCTAATATCTACATCCAATGCATTGGGTATTGATTTATATATCGTATGATAAACATGGAGGGAATAAGGAGTGAACCTAGTTTAGGTAGGGATGATTTCGTCAGTGATGGTGTGGAGAGTGAACCTTGACTACTTTGATGGTCTTAAGAATGGACCCTTAATACTAAAATGGTATCGGGAGTGATCCATGACTAATGAGATGGTTTTGGTAGCAGACCTATTCCTCTAAGACAACCAAGGTTTTAAACCTTTACTAATACTATGTTATTCATATCATGATTACATGTTTACAATGATTTTCATGAACCTGATTACATGTTCACTGTGTTAAATGTGGACCTTGTTTCATGTCCATAAGTGTATAAAATAGATGGATTTAACATCTTTATCATAATGGGTTTTCTTTTTTCTATTTATACATGTTCAAGTTCTAATAACATGATGTGAATTCCTAAAATATATATTTTTTCTAATGTAATTATATAATGACTCAATGTATTTGATTTTCTTATGATTTGAATCATATATACTACAAATATTTATTCCATTAACCAATATTTTGATATTTTTTATGAAGATTATGATATTAAAATTTTATTCTCATGTTATCATAACCACATGTTCATGTTATTCATATGTAACTCCTTTATTTTCACTTATAGAGCATCGGGGTTCACCATTTCTTATATTTCATTTCCCCCGGTTATGATGGATGATTTTTCACAGCATTACTAAATGAAGATATATTTAGGTGATAAATTGTTGATCATTCACTAAACCAGATGATATTGTGTTCAATAATTAAAAAATATAACATTTTATTATAGTCCATGGGGACGTACATTTTTAATATACTAAATAAACATCTCAAATGATGAAATATCCATGTGTATTATGAATGTGTCACTATAATACATATCTAACCTTATAATGTTTTCATAATACATATGAACATTTTCATATTTATTTTTTCCATAGAATCAAGAATTTTCTCCCTATATCTAATCCTTAATCATGTGGAAAATAGTTCTCCATTATAAATTATTTAAAATACCTTCATTCCTTGTTCGTTATTTCCTCCTCATCTAGAGATTTTTTAATCAATCACAACCACTTATCAAAATCCCGAGAGTGGGGATAAAATACAGTGAGAGATTTCTCCATATAATTACAAATAGTAAAGAGAAATAATATATCTATGTGACATATCCATTTCAAAACTACAAATGGATTTTTAGTCCCATTGAATGACTGTGATTTCTATCCAATTGAATAGTTTTTCATTGATATACAATTTGGTGGATTAGTTTGTTTCCATATATGAGAAAGGTTATTTATTACAACTTGATTTTGATGCCACAACGTGGTTATAATATGATCAGTTCAATCTACAACACCATCACCATGTCTTTTATGATTTCTATGAGTGAAATACCTACATGGGTACATTCATTAATATGGATTATATTTATCTAATTGTGATTCATTTATAAAAATTTTCATGAAATCTAATAAGATCATTACATTATGAATCATAATTTATAATCACAAAACTAATGAAATACATAACATAAATTGAACCTTTTATTTATAGAAAATTTCATAATAAATGACATGATTTCATTGATAATGTCTACATATAATAAAAATGTTTTCAAATTATTAATAACGGGTTGTAAAAAAATGGGAATTCACTCGAACAAATATAATTTTGGTTTTACAGAAGTCATGTACTAAATCTTGTTTCTTTGTATTAGGTGATGCTTAATTCAAACCTGACACACCTTTTTCGGAATTATTACCTCTGGGTAAACCTGTTCAAGAACTGTGTCCACTTTTACTATCCAAACAGGGTGGTATTTATAAAAAAATAAATAATATATTATTCACTAAAACACAAATATGTTATTCTTTACTTATTCTAATAATCTATAATATGTTTATGTTCAATAATGTATGGCTTCATAAATAATTATCCAATTTTTTCTATAAAATTAACTCTATTACCATCTAAAAATACCACAATCATTGTATTCCAGCTTTGGTGGCTAATTTATTATGTTTTCACTAAATACATGAAAGATAATTGTAAAGGAATTTGTGGTATAATAATCTTGGTAAACAACATAAATTATTACATCATACATTACAAAAAAAAAATTAAAATTCAATAAATATATTTCATTGAGAACACTAGTATTGATGTTATAATATCCTTTCATATCCATCTTCAAATAGTTTTTGGTATATTAAGTGAATGATAATGGAGAATAGTGTGATATTAAATACGCAATAAGGGTTTTCATAAAGTAAATTCTATCATGAAAAAAATAATGAATAATAAATATTGAATGTTAAGTAACTAAAACACATTAAATTTTATCAAATATTCTGAAATGAATAAAAATACTATATGAATAAATGATAATAAAATAATTCCATATAAATATTCTAATGAGCAAGAAACACATACATTGATATGATAACAAATAAAATAATCACAAGGAAATTTAAAACTGAATTCATATTAATGGAATGTGTATTGCTTCCATCTGAAACTATCCATTGATTCCTTATTACAAAACATATGAAATACCATTATTATTATGTTACAATCAATCTAATTAAGTCGGTAAGGCCATAAAAAATCCCGCACTATTTTATCTTATTAGACATACCAATTCATTAAGTGGATATAAAGACCCTTAACCATCTATTATGAAGGAAAATTCATCTCACATACTAAATGGGTGACATAAAAAATACATAAATATTAGTATTTAGATTCTAGAATAAGAAATTTTAATAATTTACCCACCAAAAACACAAAACTATAAAACTTTCAATGAAATACAGTGAATAAAATAAAAATATAACATTAGTAGTCAAACTAATAAATAACCGTATATAGAAATAAAATTGTTGATTTCATTACAACAGATTCCTAATGTAGAATTAATAGAATATGGGTTTTTATATATTTTGAATAGAAATATCGTTACAATATATTTAAAACATTTTTAAAGTAAATAACCTTTCCCTATTGAAAATAATTTTTTAGAATATAACAATGTATAAAATATTATGGAAAATGTTTTCCTAAAAATAACCTTTTGAACAGGTGACTAAATCCTCAAAGAATTGAATTGTAATTATTCTGGTAATATAATGAAAAAAAGCATGATTCCATGCAAAAAAACACCCAATCTAGACCATGTAATGTCATAAAGAGTGTTCTCGATCCCCACATGCTAGAAAGTAGTTCCTTGTCATCAAACATCACACATTGGGAAATTCTTCTACCACATAGTTAACAATGAATAATCAATAAGAACAAAAAATCGTTGTAACCAATAACAGAAATGAGTAGATGCATCACTATGAATTATTATTCATTTTTCAACGTAAAAAAAATAAAAATAACAAAATAGGGAGGGGAACCATCTATATGACACAACCTCCATGCGATAAGTTTCCCATCAACCACATGACACCTCCACTAACACCTACAATAAGTGGGACCAATCGTAAATTGATCCACTATCACCAACATAGAACATATTTAATTTAACTAAGTAAAACAAAACAAGTTCAAAATACACCAATGGGTGTATGTCGGGTCGGAATAAAAGAAATGTTCGATATCACCAAAAAAAGGATTCAATTAGAATTGTTTTTTGAAAAATCCACATTTTAGTGTAAGGAAAAATATGGGAAAATATTTTTAAATTAGCATCTTCTGAAAAAAAAATTAAGGAAAAAAGTAGATAAAAATTTAGTTGGAGGCAGAGTGCATCATTTACTGATAGTACTGAAAATATCACTGGATCACCAAAGATTATCACTAAAGGGACTAGAAATTGGTGGACCCTAGGAACCTCGTGTCCTAGTGAAACATGGTATAGAGACCATAATAATCTTAGTAATCATGAATGGGAAACTAGAGTAGAATACATATAATGATGTTGTGGTCTACAATCCTTATCATTGTTTATTTGTTATTTTTATGTCTATATTTATAGAAGTAACCCCCCCTAAACCCCACTAATACAACAATAAATCATGTCCAATTATGTGCACTTATAATCCTAAGATGACATTTGGTATCAATTTCATCATACCATATCATATCATTTAAACTACATCATTCAAATACCAAAACCAAATACAAAGGAAAGACATGAATAACCAACATTTTCCACTATCAGGGAATAATTATAATCCCCCACACAGTAAATCCACTAAAAACATGATTTTAATTTCATTCAAAATTCATTCAACACATTTAAAAGTTTAATAAATAAAGTAGTAATGAAACCCAACCACGTTTATTTCGAAAATCTATTTTCATCCCATAACCACCTTGAGATATTTGAAAATTTATTTTTCTCCATTGTCAAAATTTATATATGACATTCAATATTCACATCCAGAACACTAATATTGTCTAAAAATTAGAAAACATAGAATCACCTACTTCATGCATGGAAACATTGAAAAACTGTTGGGAAACCACAACATCACCACATGGGGACCTTATAAAGTAAGGTTCATATCACAAAAATCGTGAATAAATCCACATATCTCAACTTCAACCCATTTAAGGGTTACCAATCTTCTTAGAGAGAGAATAACTTATAAAGGATGAGGAAGAAATCTATGAAGGATACTATGTTGAATGGAAAAACTTACTCAGAGCTTTTTAAAGATTCCACACCAAAACAACCCCAAATAAGGGGATCAATAAGAGCCCACATGATAAGTGTGTCTCCAATTGAAAAAATGATCTAGATGGGTAGTACATGAGTGGAATTGGAATAAAATTGGGAAAATAAAATATGGTAATTTATATATTTCTAATGACCTATATTGGGTGCACGATTTTGCCACACCACTTTTCAAACCATATATGAACCATGTGTACCTCTCTACCTAATAAAATATGAGGGAAAAAAATTATTATGGGAGTTCACACACTCATGTGTTCAACCATGCCCCCCAGATATATCCATTGGTCTTATTCCATGATCCCTCCTATGCTTGTTCTTGGTTTCCACTATATGTGTGCCAATCATCCAACACCTGTTGTTATGTTCAAAAACTATATTTTTTTTTCAAAAAAAAACTATTAAATCAAATATAACAAGATAATAATGAATATAAAAATGATATACCTTAGAATAAGATCAATTATGTGACAAATCTACCAAACATGATAACATTATTCACTAAAAAAGTCATTCCATATTATAATCATAGAATTAAATTAGTACTGATCTTCCTCCCATGATTTCCATTCCCATAAATCGTGTTCATGATTACCATGTTTTGGAATAACTCAAACCAATGTTATATAATTTCCAAGAAGTCCATTCTATTAGGAATCCAAAATCCAAACAGGTCTTTCAGATATAGAAAAATAAGAATCCATCTCCAAATCATCCTAATTAAGCACATGCGAAAAATCAGCATTATACACTGTTAAATAAGATACATGTAACATGTCCTGAATTAATGTCATCTAAGATTGAAAATATTTTTTTGTCATATTACCACTTTTTTATAATATCAAATATTATGATATACCTCGATGTCATCATCCCTTACATAGGAAGATATATGCGACACAAGAAGGGGTGCACCTTCAGATACACCTGATCACCCAATGAGAATTACAAGGATCAGTGTTGTTAATCATCAAAATATTTAAGGATATTTTGTGCTATCAACAATCACAAGATAACCAAATAGAACTTTTTAGTTTTCTACCATAGAATAATCAGTCACAATTATTTGGTGTCACACACCTCCTCTAAACAGAATATAGAATGACATGGCCGACTATGGAGAACCTCCAAGGGAGCCATCCAAATTTTGAATTGGTAACTATTTTTATAAAAAAAATTACCAACCCCAAATGAATATATTAAGAGCCTCATAAATTAAACAAACTTGCATATAGAATTTATTTAAATTTTTTTCTCCACCCTATAATACCATCATTTTTAGGGTGGGGTCAATAATCAACATGACCTTCAGCCCCATTTATCTTTAAAGGCTCACCCAGAATCAAGAGGTGAAACTAGGGTATCTGTTCGAAAATATTACTGGTAACACACCATGAAGACTCACTATCATTTGAAAATTTATCCATCTAAATTCCTCCACTTTGGATAAATCCTTAATCATAATTAAATGTGATGATTTTGTCTGAGGTTTAGTCACTACCAATATGAAATTCGTTCTTGGGGGTGTACGAGGAATTAAAAAAATCATCTCTATTAATACTAGTTCCCACTTCTATGTAGGAATACGTAATCAATAAAGAAACGTATAGGTTCAATGGTTCTATAAATTAACTATCTAACATGAATACATATGAGTTAAAAACCCATCTATATCTCATATAATGACCATACAGAATTAATGAAATCACACATTATGAAACATCTTGGTAGTATAACGATGAAAAATCAACTAAGACATGTGGCTATCCATTATCCCCAAATTCTATGGTCAAAATAGCACCACCACATGGGCCATGAGGAAAATTTACATATTAAAAGACAATGGCTCACTAAGATACTCACCATAATTTTTCAATAGTATTGACTAGGAGAATAGATCATCTCTAAGATGATCCCACTGAATTAACTCTCATAGGGAGGGAGGAGTCTGAATAGTAGCCAATATTGAACCTCTAATACGATCCCTACTATCCATATATATCTATGAAAAATAATCATTATGTTCCATTAATCAATAGACTCTTTCAAATTATACACTTACACTTTCCCACTATTAGACTCTACTACTATATTGCCTCTTCTTAATGTATACAGAATGTAAAATTCAAACTCTGGAAGATACTCAACCAAATGCGTCCACATAAATCTATGTTCCTTCTCGGATAAAATGTAAGCCATGTTCATATGATCCTTTTAGACCCCAAAAATTATCCTTGTATAGATATTTAATAAATGTATATAAGGAATGTAACACTTTTCCAAACTCTCAGTCATGGGTTGTGTAATTAATTTAATGTTGTTAGATATTGAGGGAATCATGGTCCACCACATAATGATTTTGTATTATAAAACACCGAAGACACACACATGTATAATTAATGTAAACCTTTTATCTCCTTGAAATGGAAGGTATGATCAAAACAGGGGTTGTTGTCAACCATTGAATAATATCCTCAACGATATCTTAGCTATCTAGAATCATTCAAACATTGCCCATTTTTTGTGAAGCACAATCATGGGTTATGAAATTTGATATAAATTTAGAAAAAACAGCATGTAGTACACTTTCAGATTAGAAAAATATATTTATATAAAAACATTTATCAATTTCAACAATTACATCTGCAATGTAATCTTCTAGTGGTCAAAGAAAACTACTCATTCTGAGATGAAATTACCCAGAAGCATTTCTACCTTCATCTAGATGGAACATAGTGATAGTTTATCATATAGGACATAATGTTTATGTGTTCCCAATATAAAAAATAAGGTGTCCCATAGAATATTCATCAGTGCAAGAGTATACTTTTATGACATCTAAGAATACCATGATGAAAGAATCAAGGTACTTATGGAACATCTAATTCTTGAAAGACATGAATGGTTATGAATTGGTAATCAAACTGAATGGAATTACCAAATATTATCAACAGTAATACCTACTTCAGAATTCTATTATTGGACTATCATCCTCCCATAATCTAGCCTACTAACACCAATAAAGAAAATTGAATCATGGAGAACTACATTTACCCATTGACCAGATAAAAAAGAAAATAAATATCGGGAAATTGATTTTTGTTCTTGATCGTTACCTTATTCATCTTCTAGTAATCTATACATAATCAAAGAGATCCATTATCTTTATTTGATTATAATACATGGATGTCCTATGTTTAGAAAATGGAGTGAATATATCCTTTGGATTACAAATTTTATAGTTATACCACTAATTCATACAACTATGTGGGGGAAGATTGTATGTGGTAATTATTAAATAATGTATACCTAGATCTAATTCAATTGTGAAACCCATGTCTAGCTCTAAAGGAAAACATTATTAGTAATTAGGAAACACCTCTGGGAACTCTTCCATTACAAAAGGTACTCCACTCACAAATCCACGATCATTATCCTCTATTAAGAGCGGCATGATCTGAAAAGTATGACTATCAAACACAAGGAGTGGATATCCATCTTTTCATTTTCTATAATCCCATTCACATTGGATGAACTACAATCTATCATGAGAAGTTATGAAACTCTCTCTTAATTGATAAAAATCGATGTGGGCCTGAAAACTCTCCATGAAATTCATAATGAGAATCACATTCAATGATATTCATTTATAGAACTATAAAATTAAATTCTATATCAACCCATGACATAATGAGTGAACAGGATGAGGAAAAAAACATTTTCTCTTGATTTTTACCAAGAAGTGTCTCCAACTCATTTTTAATATTATATGTTTTTGGTCAATAAATTAAACACATCCATCAGACTGGAAGAAGTAAAAAAATAGAGGAAATTGTGTAAAAAAGATAATCTTATTTTGATGACACAACAAGAATCATACATTGAAATGTAATAGGACCTACTTCTAAATCGTTTTTTTCTTGATCCATTACCGATTATTTTCTCATAAATTTTTTATCCTGATAACAACCACTAACCTAAAGATCTACATTAAGATAACTATTACAAGTATAAGATCTATCCCTACCACCATGACCACCAAACTAAGAACCAGCTATCCAAGATGGGTTTGAATGAGATCAAATCTATTTGGATGTTTTTAATAATACACCACCATGATTTTGACATGTAGCTCTATAAAACCACTTCTTCTGTACCATAATTACACACATATTGAAAGACAAAGGTGAAGCTAATAATTTTGAATGAACATTAGCCACCTTCCCACACTTATAGAAAATAATGCTTCCGAAAAATGAAGTGGATGACAAGGGAGTTAGAGAAGGATGGTCTGATCTACTACCTCCCATATTTTCATGCTCATCACACCACCTCATATTCTCATTTGAGATACCATTTCCCTAGCCCACTTCTAATACTTGTCCCAAAAAAATTGACTTACTAGAGATGTCAATTTACACCATTAATGATTGATAAAACATCCCATCATACACCTTCATCTTGAAAAAAAATCATTCGATCGAATAAATAGATGTATCAATATTTTAAACCATTGATCCCTTTTACACTCATTAGAAAATACATCTGGAAATTATAGAACTAAATTTTAAATGCGAATGGTGTACTCTATCAAGATATGATACCCTGGTGATGATATAAAAACATATGGGTCAGGGTGAAGAATATTGTTTTAGGGAATCACTAATCATTAATCACGACATTTAATTCCTTCCAACACATATACTCATTCTTCATAGACTTAACTACTGAGTCCCACAACCAACACATGAGATCATCAATAAATAATGAATCACACATCAACCAAACTACCTCAAGAGTGGCTATAAACCCAAACATCCTCTCAACTATTTCCATAAACTATTAATATTGTTATGGATATATGATACCCTATATGGATGGATGATTGTTCGTAGGGAAATCTAGATATTTTTCAATTAGTAGATCTATTTTGGATTCATTAGAACGAGAAAACCCAACTCCCAATACCTGACCCAAGGCATGGATAGAGTAAACCACTACGTCCACTAGTATTTTATAATTTATTGAGCATGTAAACCCTCCAAAATATTCACATGGTATAATAGGAAGTATATTGAGAGTTATTTAGCATCATTAATCCAAAAACCTGAGGAAAGTCATCAACATACCATTCTGAAAATTTTAAAAACCCCCATTAATATCCAAATGTTGAGAAATACTAATGCAAATATCTAACAAACTAGATAAAAACCAAACCAATTCACCACATCATGATGTACATGCATAGTCTTAATCTTTTATCTATCACTTAGAGTAGAAATCAATCCAATTCCATACATCCAATGATTATCTAATGTCATTGACAAGGTTAGATGGCCAGACATGTCACTCTTAACTAGAACCTCAATCCCGAATTATTACAGCTCTTATCTATCAATAATCTATCAAATATAATTACCCAATAAATGAGGTAAACCTCCTCTGAAAAAATAGTGTCACGAACCATCTTGGGATTCATTCCAACCCAAAACCCTATGTGGCACATGGAAAGTCCAATATGGCGTTATCAACCCCCTTGTGAACGTAAAGAGTTTCGGGGAATCAAACATCAAACCATAGTGTAATGAACATATGTATAATAAATAAAAAATTACATATTGATTTATTTAAATGTCTTATTATATTATTTTTGTTATAGAAAACACATACATTTGTTTTCTATTATTATATTTTATCAGATTTAATTAGATATTATGAATCATTACCACTGATAATATAGTCTTTGAACATTTATTAGATTATTACGATAAATATAGGGGTTTGAAAATTCAAATTGACATAGAAAAATGAACTGATGCCTTAGTAAGTAGGATATTATCATATTAATCCCATCAATTAGAGAGTTTGAGGGATATAGTATTTCAAGTATTTTCCCTTGAATAATCACAATTTTACATCCAATAACATTACAATGAGTAAAACCATTTACGATTGAAGTTCAAACTCATTGAGATCACTACCCAAACCATGTTCGTCGAACCACACAATGAATGTCCCACTATCAAACACCTTACTTTGAAAGAATATGCTACTGTATTAAAGGTATATTTATCAAGACCCTAACATCATTAATATATATATTACTTTATTATAACAATGATGATATATTAATCATATTATTATTACATTATAAATGAATATTATTTTTGATTAAATAAAACCCAAATAATATTTTATGCTAATACTAAAATTAAATTAATCTATTTATGAGTTAATGTACTTTAAAATTAAAAATATTTTAATAAAATATTATTATTTAAATTTATTTATCGAATATAAAGGGATATTTAATTTTTATGATGTCATATGTTACTTTTTTACCAGAGTTTGAAAATAGTTATTGTAAAAAAAACACAGCCTTTTTTAACAAATGTATGTGTAATTTTAAAAGTGAAAATAAAAATATTTAGAAAAATAACTTGATGAAATGAATATATATTTTTTGGAATCTTAATTTCAATATTATCCAATGGTTACTTTTTCATAATTTTCTAAGGCAATCAAATTTTTGGGTAAAAATTATATACCAAATAAATATACATTATGTATGATGACATCATAATAATCCAAAAGTGATGTAATAATTAGTTTAAATGGGATTCATGGAAAAATATATGTTTTCAAATTATAATTTTTTTTTATTTTGTAAATCCATTATGAATCCTTAAAAATATATTTTATATTCTATGGTTTGAACATCATTTTATTAATAGTGCGAGTCACCTCCACATATTAAATGTTATTATATAATAATATAGTCCCATGACCATAAATAATAATAATAGGTATTCCATTTTCAATTATACCATTGCAAAACCCATTGGATGGTTTGTGGTTTTTTATTTTTTATTATGTAGATTCCAAAATATAAATAAAAATGAAATCCCCCTATTTTCCTATATAATTCCTCCCATGATCCCATTTATCTTCACTCAAACATTATAGAGAATGACCATTATCTTCCCTCAACTAGATATAGTTCCACCAAGTCTCCATGAACAAAAAAAAATAACTTCCCATACTTTTTACATCACATAATCAAGTAAGGGATCATCACATTTCTCTCCTTTTTTAAATTAAAGAACATTCTTTGGAATTTTTCATATCATTTGTAATTTTTTATGATGTACAATATTTATAAATATCCCATAACTTATAACTGATGTTATTTTAATTTGTCATAACTAATTGCTTTTCATTTTGAACTTCACCTAAGTAATTTTTATTCAAAAAATTTGTAAGGGACTCTCTCTTCTTATTTTAATTAGTTTACTCTTTATATGCTCTATATATTAATTTTAAATTTCTTTATTGTGATAGATACTTCAATATTACCATTACTTTAAATTAAATTTATCCATTATGATATCCCCATTTTCTCTCGCAATAATACTCTCATGATCCTTTATGTAAACCTGTTTCCATGCACTATTGGAAAATGTCCCTATACCCACAGTTTTTGAAAACCGTAGGTATAGGGGTATTATGAGAACCTATACCAACAGTTTTTCGAAACTATGGGTATAGGTAACCTATACCGACGTTTTTTCGAAATACCATGGGTATAGGTTTTTAGGACCTATAACCTTTTTTTTGGAAAACCGTGGGAAAAAATAGATATACCCACATTTTTGGTAAAAAACGTGGGCATATGAATTTTTTTTCAAGGGCTATACCCACGGTTTTGGAAAAACCGTCGGTAGAAGAATTTTATTGATGGCCTATACCAACGGTTTTATAAAACCATGGGTATAGGATTCTGGCATTATGGTGGGAAAAAATAATGCAAGAAACAATAAAATATTGGCAGGAAATCCTACACACATGATTTCAATCCAATACCAATGGTTCAGACTAATATATATAGATAAATACAAATATAAAACAATAAAGGATTTGTAGATGAGTTTTTCAGGCCTTATTTGATGTTCAAAATGGTCGCGATATCGAATCCTTCTGAACGCTTTTTTTTCTAATACTGAGAGCTATATTAATATATGAAAATAAATTTCGATATAAAATTATATAATCTATTTTTCTAGGTTGGTTTATCAATTTAATTATGAAGACGAGGTCATGGGATCGGAACTCACGAGGTTCTTTTTTTCTAATACATGTGTGAATTATTATTTTTATTGAAATATAGATATAAATACATATAAGCAGTGTAGTGTGAGTGGTGAGGCATCTCGAATCTGAAATTTAGTTAACAGACTCTATTCCAGCAGCTGCATTTTTAATATAATATATACCCAAAATTTTAAAACTGTTGGTATAAGGCTTTGATAGTGTAGTGAAAAAATAATTGTCTTTCCCTATGGTTTGTAAAACCATGGGTATAGGCTGGGGACCTATAAAGATGCCTTGGTTTCCCACGGTTTAAAAAAATCGGGTTATAGTCTATACCCATGGTTTTGTGGGCTATACCCATGTTTTGAACTATGGGTATAAGTCTTTTTTCGAGTAATAGTGCCAAAATTTTTGGATCATTTCTTTTCTCTGTATCATTTTTGTATCATCATTACCTTTGGTCTTTTATCGTCATTTATTTATGATGGGATAGTTTATTCCATGCCACCAAAATGTCCAATTAATTTCCATGTTATTAGAGACACATTGCACTCTCATTATCTATTTTATGAATATTTAAAAAAACTTCATTGTGGCCAAAATTTCACAATGATTTTCCATTCCAAAACAATTGTGTAGTAAATACCATACACATTATTCTATCAACTATATTAACCTCTATATTGGTATACATTTTAATAGGGGTCATATATGTATTTATTCCACATTATTTTATAATCGAATAAATTATGATGATTGAATGAATCCATGTTGTATGATCTATGTTGAATTGTTAGGAATGATAATGAAATGAATATGATGGGTACGCCCAGATAGAGATCATATGCATTAAATAATGTATAGTATAATGATTCTATATGTTTGTAGAGGGAATAAACATGATTCCTTAATAGTAATTATTCCACCATTGTGTCTTGGAGAGTATACCATGGTTCAAGGTTTATGTTTTAGTGTTTTCTGTTGTTGTAATATTTCCCATGTTATTATTTACATGATATATGATTTATTGTTATTCCGGTTTCTTATATTTCTCATTTATATATCTATTGTATAATATTTATAACGTATTACATTTTTATTTCCTTAATTTGATTTATATCTCTCCCTTTCAATGTATACGTCTTCTTGTTATCCCATGCATTTTTTATATATAGTATTTTTAGTATGATAATGAAATTTTCAAAAAAATATGTTATGTTCCCTATTTTATGTTGTTATATAACATTTGTAACTCCAATAGAAATAAACATATTGAACATCCTAGTGGTATTATGTGTATACTTATGTAATAAAATGATCATTAATGAGAAATAATGAGAAGGGATGTAAAAGTGGGTATCATAGGAAAAGCTTTTTTATTTTGGGGATTGGGATTAGAAAACTCAAAAAAATCCTTATAGTGAAATATAATAATACAGTAACATTCCAATATTTAGTTAGTATAGTGTAAGTGGGTTTTTATGAAAATGAATACATGTTAGCATACTATATGTGGAAATCGTTATAACATAGATCTACCTTGGAAAAGCATCTCTGAAAAGGTGTTTCAGGACTAACTTGGGGATACAGAGTACATAATAATGGGGATTATTGCTAACCTAGTTTGACCCTCCTTGGGGATCTTTTTTTTAAAATCATATCATTATTACGATCCATTACTTAAGGGAGAATCATTTATGAATATATGTTAGTAAATTGATAATGGATAACATTGATTAAATCCTAGAGAATCAAATATTAATTAAATAAATGTAATTTATATGCTTCTTTATAATGTAATTGGATTACCATTTATATGTCTAATAGTTTAAAAATACTCATCCCAATAATTCACTTTATAGTATCCAATGGATAGAAATATGAAGAATTAGTTAAATAATCAATGAAATGGTAAATGTGATCAATACCCTAAAAGAGATGGCCAACCTGATGGGAGAAAGAATCACAATATTTGTTAAGATACTCTCTCAGCTGACCTGGGATAGAATCCTTGAAAAATAATAGCACCCAAACCCCCATAAGAGATAAAAAGCTGCAATGAAAGGCCTCATGTGATAAAGGACTCCAACATTCAATGGATCATCTAATCCCTTAATTGTGAAATAGGGGATCGACTCGATGGAGAAGATCTTCACCATCCTTCAATGTTGCAAACAATTGAAGTTTTTTCTTGATTTTTATCGTATAGATGGATTATTTTATCTGGGGTCTATATTGATAAAGGATAAAAAAATTGAGGGAGATATCGATGCAATGATGTTGTTGGAATTCAAGAAAATGTTTTTTGATTAATTGTTTTCACCACACTCTCTAACATAAAATTGATATGGATTTCAATACCCTCCAGAAAAAATTACTATGAATCTATATGGGAATGAAAGTAAAACATTAAAATACATTCACAATATGCCTTCGGATTTGTTGTTAACCTATAATGAATTGTTAACCACTTTTTTTTGGATAAAACAATTGTCTATGAAAATACCTAGTGAACTATGACTTCGATAACATTGATGATATTATTTGATCTTCCCTCAATATCAAAATGGAGATCATATAATCCCAAGGATATCATAAGGATTATAATTTTTAACTGGAGTTAAATTATGGTACGTTGATAGAGAAATCTAATAGTGCCTTTAAATTTCGATGACCCACTTTCTCAATTTGTATGAAAAATAACCCCAAATATTTATTAAGGGGAATGAAAAATGATTTTGGTGTATAAGGGAAGGAAAACATTCCATAAATTTCAAACATAAGAAACCCACTAATGTGGTGGAGGCAATGAATTATATGGTAAAAAGTCATCACAATGTCCATTTAATAAATTAAGAGGAACTAGGTAACATTTCAAACAAATTTTTTAGGACACAGCTTTACAGAGACAAACTACAACTTCCAAGGTATAAAGGGTGAGCATTCACTATCACTACCACATATGTGGATCCCAAAAATGTAGTAGTTCCAAGTATTGTAGTAATTCATTCAATAATAGTGAACATGCTATTTTATTCATATTCTATACATTCCCTAATATCATGAACTTTTTTAGAATTATCCAAATACCACTAGAAGTCATGGAATTAATGATGTAGGAAAAAATGGGAAATAGGGAAATCATTGCTCCTAAGTATATTACTCCATCCCTATCAATGTTTGTGTGACGAATTTCCAAGAACACCTTCTCACACATCATTTGGTGTAATTTTATGAAATTTTCGGAATATATTGGCTTTCTAAGAATAGGCTGAATATAAATTTATGGGAGAAAGAAATCACTCACTATATTTTGAATTGACTCTTGATTCAGTACATGTTCAAGGAGGATGATGAATAATATTTAGAACCATCATATAAAGAATGTATATTGTTGAACTATGAAAAATTTTATGTAGATCAAATAATTCTATATAGGGAAATAACCATCCTTGAAGACCTTACTATTCAGAGGGAATATTATAACATGTTTCCCAAAAAATTAATTGGTTTTCATCTAAGTTGTGAGGTTCAGTTTTCACTCGAAATTATACATGTGGTGTATCCATTAACCAGGATTAGGTAAATAGTGGATATTTTGGAACATCACATGATTAATAAACAACTATATGTGATCCTATATATAGGGTTAATATGCCCATGTGTTTCAACATGGGGTGAACCTATTCTATTCATTAAGAGTAAGTATGGGTCAATGCGCCTTTGCATTGATTATCGTGAGATCAATAATATAATGATAAATAAAAAGTAACCTCTACCTTAGATAAATGACATGATTGATCAGATACGTTGGGAAAAAAATTATTTATGGAGCATCATTAGTTGGGATATTATAAAGTACGTTTGAATTAAGAATATATCCCCAAGATATCATTTCATATAATGTAGGATTAATAGGAGTTCATACTGATGACATTCAAACTCACTAACGCTCTGAAAATAATTATGTATATGATGAATAGGGTCTTTATAAATTACATGAAGAAATATGTGGCTGTTTATATTGTTGATATTATAATATTCTCCAAATGAAAGTAGGATCATGAGGTTCATCTGAGAACAATTCTAAAGACCCTAAGAAAAAGGAAAATTTACATCAAGTATAAGGATTTTGAATTCTACATGAAGGAAGTATATTTCATGGGGTATATAAAAATAATTAATATGATATCAATGGACTCTTAAAAGATAACAACAATTGAATGATGGACTAGTACAACATAAGTGATAGATAAATATAGTTCTCTAGGTTTTTAGGGTATTATCATAGATTTTAGGGAAAAATTTCACATTTTTCAAACCCTCATAGTATGATAACAAGGAATTGAGTAAAATTTTTTTAGATTTATAAATGAGAATAGTTCCTCAGGTAGTTAAAAATTATTCTCATCAATGCACTTATTCTCACACTACCCCAAAGGGGAGAATTTTTCATAGTATTCATTTATTCATTGAAGAAGGGATTGGGCGGTGTGTTTATAAATAATGACAATTTCATAGCCTATACCTCAAGTTAGTACATTTTTATGAGAAACACTATCCCACACATGTATAGAGTTGGAAGTAATTATATTTTCAATTAAAATATAGAAGCATTATATGTATGGGTAGTAGTGTGAGATATATTTGAATCATAATATCATCAATTATATATTCACGTAGAATGATAAAAATATGAGCAAATGGAAGCGGTTATACAAGATTAAAGACTATGAATTTTCAATCCACTACCATCAGGGTAATGAAAATAATGTGGTGGATATTCTAAGTAGAATGGATACTGCATTATTTCAATGATGGGAATTGTGATGAATACTTTGTTTTAAGACTTGTAATGGAAACATATTGAAATAATAAATAATGTAATTACATCAATCATTTGAAAAATTATTCCTCAATTAAATATTTTTTTTAAATTTGAATGTATTATCAATGAATTGATGTGAAAATTCAATATTAGGTGGAAAAAATGTGAATGGGTAATTCATCAGTGTTTATAACTGATGAAAAAAGAATTGTAAAATTTGGGTAAATACAATGTGTTGTATAAAATCCTGAGTTAAGGAATGAACTATTGGATGATGTGTATAATTTGTCTTTATCTATTAGCCCAGGAAGAGAAAATATGTAACAACATATCAGTGATCACTATTGGTAGTAAAATATTATGAAGGAGCTCACTAAATATACATCAATGTCATTTTTATAACAGCATGTTATGGATGAAAGGTCGAACTATAAGTGGAATATTCAACCATTTCCCATACCATCATGGAAATGGGAAAACATTACCATGTAAATCAATACTAGACATCCAAAAACATATATGGGATACAATGAAATATGGGTTATTGTGGGTATTCTTACATATACAACTCACTTTATTTCAATTAGAGAGTACTCCTAATTGGATCAACTTGAACTTATATACATACGAGATGTGGTAAGGCTTGATAGAGTACCACTTTAAATTGTGTTAGTTCATGAAACGAGATTCTACACCATGTCCTAGAAAAGTCTCATATATTCTGTAAAAAAAGGTAATCTTTACTATGCCCAATCATCTTCAAACTGATGTCTAATCTGAGATGACTATTTAGATAATAGAAGTCATTGTGGGATCATGTTATATGGACTTCAAAAGTGGTTGGTACCAATATATTCTTCTAGGTATATCTAATACAAAAAAAATTATACTCATGAATTGAATTGGATCCAAATGAATCTTATTATGGGAAAGGGTGAATAACACCTTCAAATTGGGATGAATTTGGGGAAATAAAACTGATATAGGCTAAAATTTCCAAGGAACAGTTGAAAAAGATAATAGTGTTCAGCAAAACCCCAATAATTTTTAGAGTCGATAGAGGAGTTTAAAAAAAGGTCGATGAGACCTAGTGTCTAATATTAGAGACATGAAATTCCTCCACATATCTCATTGAATGATATTGATGAAATTTGGGGTGAAGGGAAAGCATATTTCATGGTACATCAACCCTTTTGAGATCCTTGATCTCATTGTAGTAGTGATCAATTGATTAGCACACACACATAACCTATCTCATGTACATGATGTATTTCATGTATCCCTCTTGAGGATGTAAATATCAATCCCAACAATTGTACTTAATAAATAGGTTCAACCACTTTTGAATTATCTCTCATGAAAAGAAAATGATATTTAAGGTCATAGATTATAGTGAAAAAGTTTTATGGAATAGGACAATGCACCTTGTTTATGTGTTGTGAAGAAACTCAAATATTGAAGAAGCAAAATGGGAACTATACAAGGTAATGAAATTGATTTAACATCATATGTTTCAGTTTTCAAGGAGAAAATTTCAAGGGAAAAAATTAATTATGTGGGAGGATTGTAATGTTATTAAATGTTATAAATAAAAATGTCCAATTTGATTTATTTAAATGTCTTATTATGTAATATGGTTAAAGAAAACACATGGAGTTATATGGTTTTAAATTAACATATATTATTTTATTTAAATTTAATAATAATTACCCATGATAATATATACATTGAACTGTGACTCCAAGATTTATACAAATACTGTGTTTTAATACATTCATTTTACACATAAAATGGAATTGATGACCTAAACTAGTTGTATCGTGACCTATGAATATCATTTATCAAATCATATAGAGGAGTTATAATTTTTATGCTTTTTCATTTACCAATCCCCATATGAAATCCAATATCTTAAGTATGAGAAATATCATTAACATGAGAAGTTCAAGCTCACTGATATCACAATCCAGTCCCTATTCCCTGAACATCCCCATGAATGTCCCACCATCACCTAGCTTACTCTTATAGAATTTGGTGTTGTATTGAGAGAATATGTATGAATACCCTATAATTATGATTATATGATTATTTTTTATAGAATAATTCATATATTTTGATCTTATTATGTTCTATTTAATTTTTTTATTTTTGATATAATAAAATATAAATATTAATTTTGGTTATTATTATTATTTAACTAATTAAATTATGAATTACATGATTTTAAAATAAATTATTATTTTAATAAATTACTTTTATTATATATTGTTCATCAAATATAAATTATCATATAATTTAATGAAGATGAATGTAAATTTTTAAAAAGAGATCGAAAAATTTTAAGGTTAAACACCAAACATTTATTAATAAATGTTAATTTTTTTTATAAATGAAAAATCACATATTTAAACATAAACACACACACATATATATATTTAATATTATTTATGGAATCCAAATTTTGATATAATCCAAAAGTGAATCAATCATCATTTTCCAAGACACTCAAATTTTTTGGGTTAAAATTATATACCGCGTAAAAATACTTTGTTTATTACAAAATCATAATGAACACATTACTATGTAATAATTAATATATATTTAATCCATGACTAAATATATATTTTCCTATAAAATTAATTTTATTTTATGTTTTTTTATATTTTATGGCCATTATGAATACTCTAAAACATATAATATATTTTATGGTTTTAAATAACATTTTTAAGAGTATAATCTTATCTAAATAATAATGGGAATTATTTTAATTATATAATCCCTTTGAATTATAAAATAATAATAAAAACAATATTTTTTTAGAATACCTGGTCAATGACCATGGGATGTTTGGTGTTTTTTGAAACTTTATTATGCGGAGTCCAAAACCTAATTAATAAAAAGTTGCATCTTTTCCTTTATAAACCCACCAGGATCCCATTTATCTTCACAAAAACTCTTTCATACAAGACCATAATCTACCCTACACTATCTAATTCCATCATGAGTCTCCCCCAACATTTTATGACTCTCATCCCACACATTTGAAGCCACACAATCATTTAAGGGATCCTCACCTTCCTCTCTTTCATTCAATTGATCATTCTTATTTAGAATTATTATTGTAATTGATATTATTTATTGTTATTTTTATTTATAAACATCCCCTAATATCCAATGGAGTATAAATCAATATGTTTAAATTTCCTCTCTCTCAATTTTTCCTTCAACTAAACCGTTACTACGCCGAAACTCCTTATGGGATTTCTCCATTTTAAATTTACATTCATGAACTCGTTTTAGGTTATCTATATTAATTTAAATTTTGAATTTTATATAGTTACTACATATAACAAATTACATTTAATTTATGGTATAAATTATTAAATTCCTATTTTCACTTTCGTTAATCCTCCCATGATCCTTTATGTACACCTTTTTCCATGATAAAATTTAAAGATCTTTTCCTTTTTCATTTTTATTCAAGTATCTTTTAAATATTATGACATCTATCATCATTTAATTATTATTGGATATTTTATTCCATATCCCCATTACTATCAAATTGATTTAATATTTATTATACTACTTTTTATCTTTCATCAATCTCTGTTATGAATTTTTCAATATTTATATTATATATATCAAAATTTCACCATGATAATCTTGGAAAAACAATTGTGTAGTAAAAACCATATGCATTTTTATATCAAGGTTATTTACATTTATCAACATCTACTTATTTATTTGTGACATATCTTTATGTATTACACATTATAATATCATGGAAAAATTATTAGGATGAATGAATCCATGTTGTATGATCTATGTTGGACACTTAACCCTGAGACTAAATTGAATATAATTTGGGTACCGATATAGAACCCCAATGATTTGGGTAAAGTTTAGTATCATTATATGTAATTTTGGGATGTGAAATGATCCTAATTCCATTATGAGAAATTTTATATAATGATTTATTTTCAGGATTATCCTGGACCAATGTTTATGATACATTATTTTAAGTTGTTACCATATTTTACATGTTCTGAAAATCATTCTATATAATGGTTTATTATTCATGTTCATTTTATTCCTCATTTATAAGACTCTATTATAACATGTATCACTTATTACATTGTAATTCACTTATTTTGATTTATATGACACCCATTTCATATGTAAGTCCCATGGTCATCCCATGTATTTTTATATTTGAAAGAGTATTTTGATCATGTTAAATAAGTGTCCAATAAAGATGTTTCATTCCATATATTATGTTTGTATGTAGTGTACATAATTCCCCAATAAAATATACTTCTTGATCATCCAAGTCATATTAAGTATTTTTTTTATGTAAAAAAATAAAGTATTAATGTGAAATAAAGAGTAGGTTTTTTATATTTGGAATGATTTCTCCCTTATAATTAATGATGAACTATAAAAAAGAATAAAACATCATCAAAAACAATAACCATAACTCAAATTCCTTACACTATCACATGTTCATCGTTTTACAACTATAAAAAACCCAAAATACCAAAATAGGTAGGGGATCAATCTACACGACTAAAAAACAATGTAACAAGTGGTCCATCAACCTCAATACACCTCCACAAACACCTAAAGAATTATGTACCACTAGAAACTGCATCTACCATCACCATCACATAACATATTTCACTTACCTGGTTAAAATAAGTATTCTACATACACCCAATGGTTTATATAAGGTGTGAACCAAATCCCAGAAGGATAGCCTCCAAAACAAGGATTCCATTTCAAAACATTATACGACCACACAACATTATTGTTTTTTGGATAATGATGAGAAAAAATTATTAATTTATCATTTTATGTAAACCATTTTTATGAAAATCATGACTTTGAATTAAAATGGAGTCATGTTCCATGCTAAACTGATGATAAGAACAACATCAAAAGACCATCAGGGTTAATCCCTAATGTCACCAGTAATACTGGGACCCTTGGAACCTCATATCTTAATAAAACATGGTATAAAAACAAGACCCACAACTACCATTTGAAAGATCCACTAATGAAAAATCCTTCTAATGTTTTGGTTTTCTCCACAAATTATCATGTTTTAGTTAGTGCTATAGGGTTAATTATGTTAGAAGGAACATGGCCTTAGCCCCTCCCACACAACTAGTATACTAGACCATATCTTAAAGGTTAGATACAAAGGATTCACTTTTTTCTCAATTTCCTCATCTCATATTATATAAACAACCTCATTCACATAAAAACACTGAGTACCATGAAAACATTGCAATAATAACTATTTTTCATAATCCTATTTATTTAAAATCAAAATGCACACTAAAGTCGTTGAAAAAATTCATTGCACTTCTTAAAAAATTCGTAGAGCACATTTTGAAGCACAAAAAATAATTCTCACATTAAATCCTAGAAATTTAATTTGGAAAATCACCATTAAACTAATATAATACTTCAATAAATTTGAAATAACATTTTCTCCAGTCAGACATTACATAGATCACTATCAAGAAGCGTATCAAGAACACTAAAATATTCTAATAATGATAATGCATGTAATCACCATCCTCATCCTTGGAAACATACTGAAACCAATTTGAAACTTCAACAACACCCCAAGCTAAACCTATAAAAGAAATATTGTAAAAAAATATAGATTAAACACTAGGATTTATGATAAAAAACATTTTAGGGTATCTAATCCACTGAATAGTGAATAACCCAAGAAGGAAGAATAAGGATGCCAAGAAGAAGATGAAAAATGAACAAATGAGGATATTAATTGTAGTTTCATGAGGATTATACACCAAAACATCCCAAAATTTGGAGAACCAAGGGAGACAATAAAAGTTTGGGAGGTGCATATGTATGGAAACATTGGCTGGTATAAAAAATGGGGGAATTAGGGTCAAATAAGTGATTGAAAAAAATAGGTAAATTACAAATTTTAAATGTCCTAGATTGTCTGCATATTTTTCCAAAAATCATGTGGAAACCATAGGTCCCTCAACATCCAATGTATATTGATGTTGAACTATTCATAGGGTAGTCTGTGTGCCCATGTGGTCAACCGAGCTCCCTTGACTGAACCACTACTCTATGTGCAGTGTTATCCATAGTCCATTGGGGTAGGTAGTTCATCCTATATAGTTCAATTTTCGAGGACACACATTATCTTCATGAATTGAATATAGTCTATACTGACCATGATCTAACATTATGCTAACGAATTATGGGTTTTCAAACTCCATTTTATAAAAAAAACAATTGGTATTGATAGGATACCATGATAATATTGAAATAAAAGATACAATACCTCAAAATAAGATCATATGTGGGACAAAAAATTTCTGTTCGCCCTAATTTTGTTAAAAAAATGATTCAATTAAAAATATTATGAAAAATTACATTTACATTAATCCAAATAATATTAGATAAATCCAATTGTGTTTTAAAAAAATAAAACTATGGGTGAAGATGAAATTAAAAATTCATAGTAAAGTGTTTTTGAAACTTTTTTAGAATAAAAGGATTTGTAAGAAAAATAATTTTTGAAGGAAGATATAAATGATGTAAGATGTTATTTAAAAAATTCTCATTTGATTTAAAAATATTAGAGAGAAAAATTATGCATTTACTTGAATGATTATAGAATAAACCTTGGTGATGAACATGATATTGGCATACTAGAAAATGATCAAATAATTTCCATTAATTTAAATATAAGACTAAATAGTCCAAATTAGACTTAGATTGAATCATAAAGCACTAACAATTTTCTGAATACTGAATCATAATACCCATAACAGAATATGATAAAATGAAATATTAAAAACAATTATGATAAATTGATACATGATAGATCATTTCAAATGGCTATTGTATATACCACATAATATAAACAAGTTTTTAATATGGATTATGACATATAGAAGTAAATGTGATATATGAAAACATTATCAAAGGTCTGATTTCATTCATAAAAGTGTGTACCTATAGTATAGTAAATATAAGTTTTATATACATATATTTTGGATCCATACTCATCTATTTCTTTAAATATATTACTTATTTATATTATCTATCATATTTTATTACCTATTCATAATTACAATTACAATTATTTGGAAAAAAAATTCGTTTTTAATGTACGTCTTGGTCTGGTAATTTTGGTCATTTTTATATGATCTAGGTCCCACCACTTCTGTAATGTTAATAATTATTTAAATATGTTATGAATTAATTATTCAAGTATTTACAGTATAATAATTTATTTAGATATGGTAAATTCAGTTACATTATCCATGGAGGTGGTAGGCTATATATATGCATGAATGATGTTTTATTTTTCCAACATATGGAACATAAGAATGGAAAATAATATGTATCCTATATAATAAATATAATATCAAATATTTTATGTAAATTAATTAAATAAATTCATAATATCAAAATATGAAAATAAAAAATTGAAACATTTCACATCTCTATATGGAGGCATATGTCCACATGTATGCATAAGAAACATTTTTTTCAAATTGTTCAAAGATAAGAAGGTTTCTAATTTAGTGTGATTATATAGAAATAATAATTTCATATATTTAATATAAGTTTTTTAAATAAATAACTACACCCATCTATTAGAGGTAGTTATGAAAAAAATATTACAATAGTTTGTGAGGATATTGTCAGCCATACACATGTTTGGCAGGTAAATATACCATTAGATGAATGATAATATGAATATAGATGATAAAAGTAACATCATTATATGTCAGTATATAAGAGATGTTTGTGTTATAATTTTATAATAGATGGAGAATATTATAAGGATTTAGGAGAAGAATTAAAATGAAAATGCATTGTTAGGAACATTAACTCTTCTTCTATCTACAACTTCATGTTTATACTTGATGAATTCATAGACATGGCATATAATAAATCCATGGAACATAGGATGTAGGAATGTATGCAAGGATTTTATTTGGTCAGGTATGGTCCAAACCAAAAATCATTGGCTGGACATTTATAAGTGGGTGGAGTAGAGATATGGAATTTTTGAAAAGAAAAAGTGGTACCCAAATTTTTTACATGCCACCAAGGATCCAAATTGAGTCCCTCTAGAACCATGAATTTCAAAATGTTGAAATTTTTTTATACAATAGTAATTGGAAAATCATATAAGTATTTTATAAAATACCTTTTTATATTAATCCCATGGTAAAACCATTTTATCCTTAACTGTGAAAATTAGTTTTTACTAATATTATAATTTATTATGGAATAAATGAAGGTTACTTTATTAGATGATTTTAATTATTCTGATTTCAAAATATTTATTCAATTTATTTCCAAATTCAATTTTGTACAAGTGGAACAATTTAATTAATAATTAATCTCACAGTCATAACAAAAATTTGGTTTTCAAAATATAATATTATCATATGTATATAAATAAATAATATAAAAAATTAAAATTAATTGTATTATAATGATTTTATTTATTATAATATATTTTAAATAATTTTATTTCTAGACATAATTTATAAAAAATAGACATTATAATTGAATTAAATTAAAAATATGTTTAATTTTTTTTTTAATTTTCAACATTAATCAATAAATATATAATATCAATAAATTGTAAAATGTTATCTCCAATATAATATTGACAAGATGAATTCTATAATTAAGTCTATTTTTATTAAGTAAATATGAAATTTGTATTTGTATTTTTTATTAGATAAATTTACAATAATAAAATATATCTGTGAAATTTGGTTTTCAATAAACATTTATTTATGATTTAAATGATTTTTATATTTTTTCTAATAAATAAGTATCAATTGATTTAATTTTATACATATTGAATATAAATAATGTTTGCAATTTATTTAGTCTTAGTTATGTAAATAATTATAATGTCTAGTTTTTAGTGGGATACTATATTATTGTTTTTCTAGACATGTGGTTGCATGTATAATATGTTATAATTGAGATTAAATTTAATGAAATATATTTCATGGGTCATTTAATATCAGTGTTTCAGGTCATATAGAGTATTAATAACATTTTACATTTTTTTGAATTCTATTGTGTTACAATAGATTCTAATATTTGAATGAGATGATTAAAATAGAAGGATAAAGGTCTAGGTTACCATTGGATACATAATTTAAAGAGTTTTATTCATGTGCTAGTTATTTTAACCCTTAATATGTGTATAAAGAGGACATTTTTTTAAATTACTTTCATTCTTTAAAAATTATATAACACATATAAGGAATGTGGATCTCAAAATTAGAAATAATAGAGTGGGCAAAATATATGTTTGATGAATCATATACCATTCAATTTCACAGATGATTTAAATTTATTTTAAACTATTTCCAATTTATTTTCAACATTTCCTTTTAATGTTTCCCACATTAAATACTATATAACATTTTAATTTAACATTATGGGTAAAAAGTATTTTTTACATAATTAAGATTGAGTAATTTCGAATTAGAAGTTTATTTAAATGTATAAAATTTCAATAATTTATATATGCTATTTTTAATAATAGATAATATAAAGTGAAATAAAAAGATTTAAGGAAAAATATTAATTATGTTTTAAAATATAAGGCACATTCTTATAAATTTATCATAATATTTTAAAATATATAATTTAACTTATAGAACATATATTTTATTCTTGATAAGAGTTTGGTGAGTATGATTTTATGACTAAATCCAAGTGATGACATATATTTCATGGTTTTAATGAAATTGAGTTATTTTCTATTCAACTAAACATAAATAATTTCGAGAAAAGTCCATAAAATCCAACATTATCAAATATCAATAATAAAATTTTAAATTTTAGTTTTTTTTAAATAAAATTAGTTATTGAAAAATTCAAAATTTAAATATACTCAATATTAATTTCTATTTAGAGTGTTAATTGTAATTTATTTAATTATATAATGTTTACCTGTTATAGTATGGTCTCGTGTATTACATTATATACCCTTAAAAAATTTCTTCTTCAAAATTGAGTTATATATCAGCTATAAAAAAGGACATTCATTCCACATATCTACATTTGGATATTGGGATTCTAATTCTTGTTTGTAATTTCTCTAAATTAATCTCACCAATTGAGTTATCTAATTCTACAACACATTCACTCAATAATCAGAATTCCATAAATAATTTTCATTCTAAAAAACAATATGCCTCAAAATCTATTATCTATGATCTTGAATGAAGAATTTTCTTTGGAATTTATTTTCTCATTAATTAAATGAGTAATAGTTCATGTACATTAGAAGGATTGGGCATCCTAGTCAATTGGAGTTCTAGAAATCCAATTCATTATAACATATCAAAAGGCCCCATATATCTAGGGATTAAATACCCATTTATAAAAAATTATTATGTTACAGAAAAACTCATTGTAACATCAACAGATAGGATTATAGATGAAGAAATGATAGTAAAAAAAATATGAATAAGATTATTAAAACATTAAATTTCAAGGTTCGTGAATAATCCCTATGTCTCTGGAGAGGTAGATATTTCACCATTATCTGGGAGCACAAATACAGGGATATCATAGAGTCCCAAAAAATAGAATCCTTATATCAAAATGAGCTAATATAGAGGAAAATGAGTTGTTTCACCAAAAACAAAGAATATATGTTGTACTATAATGATATTCATCTATATATCTATACTATTATAGTATAATGGCCAACCATGTTCAAGATATTGCCCTGGATTGTGTAATAATGTATGTGGAGCTGTAGTAAAACTGTCTCAAAATAATGAGATTTTATAGTAGCCCAGAAAATGTTCTCACTGCTACATAATAGGATAGAATAATTCATCCCATCATTATCCAAAATGTTTCTAGCTACCCCAATCTAGTAATATTCCACTTGGATATTGATATGATTCATTGAACAGATTCAATTCCACAGACAAAAACTAATTAAATATTCTGATATTCTCATGTTCTTTATTCGTCGGTGCATGATATCCAATCACAACACAATTTTCAGTCTAACATATCTAAAAATTCCATTTTTTCCATTTAGTGCTCCCATTATATCTTTCTATATTCAACCTCTTATCATCAATTCCATAGAAGAGGCCAACAGAGCCACAAAAGTTTCTTATCTTCTATATTGACATAAAATTCATTAATATATCCACTATATGTTTTGTTCCAAAAGTCATCTGAAATGTCATCAACCCATCATGTATCCTGATTCTGATAAAATGAAACATCAACTGAATGACATCATATGGGAGGAAGTATTTAGTTCTTTTCAATAATTATAAAAATATGAATGTCATAATAAAATACATTTTTCTCTCTCTTTTGACCCAACAAATCCATTAAATTATTTTCCCAAAGCAACTCCATTCAAGATTCTACTAGAGCAGTGTATTCCGCCTCTATGGTTGATAATTCCTCCACCTTATATAATTTTAATTTCTTACTTAATACAATTCCTCTATAAATAATTACAAATCTTATGGTACACCTACTATTAAGGTCGGATATAAGGTTAGCATCAACATACCCAAAAAATGAATATCCTCTACCAATGTAAAGATAATATTCCTATCTTCACAGAAAATACCTCAGTATCCAAATCATATGTTCTCAATATTCCATTTGAAGCTTACTCATGTACTTACATAAAACTCCCAATACATGATAAATTTCAGTTTGATTACATAACTTAGAATACATCACACTTCCAATAGATTACTTGCATAGAGCCTTAACCATGAAATCATTCTCTTCCTTCATATTCAGAGATTTAGACATTATTAATTTGAAATGGTGATCTTGGGGAATAGATACCCTATTTTATTCTAACATACAGAATCTTCTCAAAATATTTCATGTTTAGTAAGACTGGGATAAAATAAATATTCCTACTGTGCGGTCACTATTGATATTAATCCCCAAAATCATTCTAGTTTCTCCGAGATCATTAATCTCAAACTACATAGACATCTTCCCTCTTAGATCACTAATCTTATTCACAAACGATGCCTCTTGAAGAATATTATCCGCATATAGAAGCAATTTAATATATTAATCAAAAAAATACATGATAAAGAGACCATATTCCATGCTATACTGTTTGTGTGAATTTATATTCATGAATGTATCAATTCATTTTTCCGCATCCAAAGTTCCTACTTCAACTAATACATGGTATTCTAGAGTTTTCACACCATATTTTACCTCCGAATCATAACATATCCATCTAGATGCTTCATATAGATTTCATCATCTAGATCCCCATGATAGAAATCCATACAGACAACAAGATTCTCAACATTTATTACCTCATATGACCAAATTTTGAGAACCACAAGGATTGTGGTATTATTAATTAAGAGAGATAAAATTGAATTTAAACTCAATCCCTCCTTTTGTTGTAAAAAAATCACTAACATCCTTTCATTGTCTTCTTCTTTCCACTATTTTCTTTCATGAATACATATACCACTTATTATATAATGAATTTTTTCATCTTTATAGATGTGTAAACACGAAATATTTATTTCCACCCAATGAGAAAATATCATACTTCACATTTAACACAAACATTTGAGTCTCCTTAAACAACATTTATTATTCAAATTTTTTTTCTCCATCATCATTTAATAATATATAATATAAAGATGGTGAATACCTCAGTGGGGTCCTTATCACAATTTTTTATCTCTACAAATCCACTTGAGTAGTAGGGTCTATTGGTTCTGGTGTAACGTGTTTTTATACTCATTCTAGATATAATTGGTCATATATTTCTAATTCCTTATTCCCACTACAATCCCTAGTTTCATGATGATCCCTATATATGATAATATAATTTTATACCACATTTCGGATCCTGATAAAAATATTGATGAGATCATCCCAAAAATAGTATGTAAACTAACTTGCATCATAGACCATATAGAATAATGATTTGTAATTAGCATCATGATTGAACCTTAAATAAGCATCAATATGATTACATGAAAACAACCAAAGGATAATAAATTTGAGATCCCTTACCATAATAGAGATCCTGACGTATAAATTATCCTATTTTTATAAATGGACTACTATTAATGACATATTCTTCTATGTTCACTACATCAACATAGAAAATATGGGGTAAACCTGTGGGTAGTGTCATGACATTTACATGTTCATTCAATGACATATTCCTGCTTTCAGCCACACCCATTTTCCATGTTGATCATAGAAACTGTCTTCCCCCACCAAATTCCATTGTTATAATAGAATTATCTAAACTCCTAAAATCAATAATGTCTATAATTTTTAGACCTCATGAATATCATTTTTTATCTGATATCAATATCCCCAATGATCTTCCACATATTAAACACCTTAAAAACAACTTTTTTAGAATGTTAACCCACATAATCATTATCAATCCATAGATAAATGTCACATAATATTGTGAACCTCCAAGGTAATTTACTAGTGTTGGCCCCCAAAAACCATGGTTCACTAGGTGAATATCCCAATCCTTTGACATTATAGCTAATTTAAATAAGTATACCTTCATTTTATTTCCTTGTATACAATTCTCATATAACTACCGTCCACTGAATTTTGTTCCAGAAGTATTCCTTTTGTTTCTAGAACATTATCTCCTTTATCGCTCATGATTCATAACATGTAGTTCCATATAATTGAATCCCTTGTAGATTATATAGATTCCATCTTGTTCATACATGTATCTATCATATTTTATATGTTTCAATTATTTTATTCCTAATCAATGAAACTGGAACCCTTGGTGATCTTCCATCAACCACATATTAATGTGGTTCTAAAACTAACATCATCAAGATCTCTGATATAATTAATATCTTTTCTCAGTATAGAGATATACGAGCCATATTTTTTATCTAGTTTGATCCAACTATTAGTCTTGATATTTGGATCTCCTTTCCCTATGATTGTCAAGTGTTAATCATATTAATAATGTACCATGAAAAAATATCTAGAAAAATAATTTTTCTGGAATCCCTTATGTGATATGGAATAGAATTATTCCATGGATCTAAGTACCAAGACACCATAGGGATATTTCTCTTCAACATAACATCACCAGTTCCTTTTTAATTCATGTTTCCTATGTTCATTTTAGGTGTCACCCATTTTACATTTAACTACTTATTGAAATTTCATTTCTTACCAAAAATCTATTAGGTAGGACCCCCACCCTTTTCCATGAATAATATCAAACCTATTGACTTAGATCATCCTTTATGATTGTTACACATCACATATATGCATCTTATTATATTGTTCACATAAGAACCATTGAATGTTCCCAATTATATTCTTCATGTATCCAAACAAAAGATCAGGTCATATAAATCATTCACATTTAACATTGAGTTCCTAATGAACATATCATAGTTGTTATATTTTTTTACCAACATTAAATTTATGAATAAAGTTAAACTAATGAACATAACGTATCATCAATGACAATTCCCACAGATATCAAGTAATTTATTATGGTTTCAAATTCAATTATTTAATATGAAAAACTCATTCTTTCAAGAATTTTGATATTGAATAATTATAACATAATCGGCACTATAATGGAATATAAAGGATTATCATACATATTCATGAGATATTTCATTAGTGAACTCTTTTTTTATCATCATTGATGTGTAATAACATGATTTATAAAAATTCATGTCATACAACTCCCAGATCATTTTTATCTATTTCTCTCACTCGGACTACTCCATTTTCATTACCTTCAAACCCAAAAGTGGTGAATACATTTCTTCTTATAAAGATTCTATTCATTATTCATTATCTAATAGGTGAATTCACTTCCATAAAGTGGTCAATAATCACTTTATCTTCTTCCATGTTATCACTAAATTCATGAAATCATACTGATTATTTGATAAAAATTGTTATTTAGTCAATATGAATCACATTGAAAAATAGGTTTCCATATGATGAAAATCAGTAACAAAATATGAAGAAGAATATGTAAACAAAAACAAAGGTGTTTAGAATGTAAGTCTTATGTTCATCCAATGATAGAAATATCACTACGATTTTGGAGTACAATTACAGGGAGATAAAATAGTTTCACAACACAAAAACCCTAAATCAAAATTAGATTATATATATGATTAAGTTATGTTCTACCAACTAAGAATAATATATTATTTGATGCGGTGAATAGTGGATGGAATTAGACACTACTGCAGTGTTATAACCACCATGGATATGTTTTCATAGTGAGTAGTGAAATGAATACATCATAGCTATAGTACTATTGTCTTCAATGTACAAGTAGCTCTAGTTTCCAATCCAAATTTCCAACTGCTATAGTTTGGGCTAAATGGATACAGACTAAAATCATCCAAAATTGATCAGGCTGAACCAATTTGACAAATTAAACACCCTTGAAATGGTAAACATTATAGAATAAAAGATCCCTAGAATGAAATTACATGTATTTCCTATGATTATAATGTATATATTTTATCTTCTCTAAGATAATTTATTATTATTTTTAATAGTACATACATTAATAGACATATCCTATAATAGCACATAGAAAACTATATTTCCTTCTTTGGAGTATTCCATTTAGGTTGGATTGTCAATCTTCTTTGCATGTAGAGGATGATATGGTGAAATTTTAATGATTTATTTGAAGCTATTATTATAAGAATATTCTACCAATGGTAGATACTGATCCCACATACCCTGGTAGAATGGGAACATGATATCATATTTATTTCCAATGATAAGATTGTACCTCAATAATTCCCATAAAAATTTTGAGTATATGTATTTGTGAAATGTATCTTATTAATATGATCTCTTTGAAGACTTTTCAAATATTTAAAGGTGAACTAAGGGCCATAATCATGTAAAAGTTTTATAGTTTCACCATTAAACCTTATGATTTAATTAAAATTGAGTTGTGAATGTTGACGAAGGGGTTTATCATTTCATTTATCTATGAAAAGAGATGACATTGTAAAGTGATATAAAATGACGTGTATAATGTCATTCATTCATGGATTCTTTAAATGTTTAATTAATAATTCCATTAGAATGTTTCCCCACATCTATAATGGTATTGTAAATGGTTTTATCATCACATTAGAATGATGTATTTAATCAGTAAACTATTTGAATAATAAATATTTTTCACATTGTCCACAATATCCAATTTATACCATCTAAAAATAATGTTATGTAAAATCCCAACATATCATTATGCTACCAAGGAGATACTAAAATTTTAGTAATGACCTTTTTCTTACATTCTAACCATCAACATTGGTAAGGATAAATTACATAAGAAATTTAAAATCATCAATAGTCCCTCATTATTGATGTTTTATGTCAATATACCGTCATGTACTTCTCTAAGAATCATTTTTTAATTCCATATCATCATACTGGGACATGAGAACATTTTCTAATAATGACGGTCTTTCCATTTCAAGGTAAATGCATGGTGGATCCACATAACAAAAAAACACAACATTTATCCTTATTTGATATATCTATATATGGTCTTATTTAGTCCCTTTAATAGACTGAAATTTAGGGCCCTTCTTTTTCATTAAAACGACCATCTTTTTTACCTTCATAGGGGCGTAGTTTACTGAGTAAATGTTTGACTTGGTTAGTTACAATAATATTTCCTTCCATCATGTTCAGATCTATCTGAAAGATGATATAATTCAAAATTCGGGGGCAAATATTTTTGTTAGAAAACTAACTAATAACATGGACCAATAACTTTTATTTCCAAAAAAATTAAACGGATCTTTGGATCGTGGTAATATATCATGTCATATTCCATTCATTGAATACATTTTTTTCATTAAATCAATAGATATTCAATCCTTAGGGGAAATATGACTATGAAAAGAAACATTATTGATCTATAATCACAATTATTTTATTTCCATATGATAATTTTAATCTATGTGTATCTATAATTATTTTTATAAGACTCCAAAAATAAGCAAAGATAATTGATTATATAAATATATCATCAACGAATACCACAGAACATTTTCAATTTATTATCTGAATACCATATTCATTATATACATAAAGTCAAAAGGTGAATTAGTGCATCCAAATAGAATTAATATTAACTCATAATTTCCTGACATTGTTCCAAATGATGACATCAAATATCATTTTTCTTAAAAATTAGTTGATGATAACTAGAGTGAAGATCAATCGTTGAAATGTATTTTTCTCCATGAAGATAACAAAATAAGTAAAAAAATCAAGTTAAAGGATACTTATTTTTTATTATAATGTAAATTTTATCCTTCTAATAAATTCACAATCTCATAGACCAGTACTTTTTAATGAATAAAATAGTATTTCCCTAGGGTGAAAAACTAGGGAATGTAAATCTCTTTCAACTAACCCCTAAAGACATTTATTCAACACCAAAAACTGCATTTAGGCTATTCTATCAGGATTTTTAATTATAATTTTTGAATCTAGATATCATCATGTCAAACATAGGTGGATTATATTGTAATTCTTTTGAAAAAAGCAGGAATGAATATTTATACCAAGGGTACAACCAATATTCTTAGGATATCTTCCTTATCCATGGATTATATGTGATCTTATTTTATAGTGTTTTGGAATTTGAACCACCAATATTCCACAAAACCCTTCACATGGTAGACCATAATGATTTATTTTTTAAATTTCACAACAACCCAATGCATGAAATTTCTTCTATTGGGACTTGGCCCATTGTTCATCAACAAATGAATAAAAATATCCATTGAATGCAAGTGGTTATTATTGCCTGAATAATTAAAATATAGTTATATCATTTTCGGGACCATTAGGTATCCTGATGTGGGAGATATAATTTTTCGAAACATATGAAATAATCTCGAATATGGTTATGATTCTCTTAGCCGAATATCGAATATCATTCAATTGTTTATTAAGAACATCTCTATATTAAATAAGATTATTTATACTATTCTCATTCCACTAAATAATATATATCCTTCTTAAATAAAAAAACATAATTATCTCATGACATTTTATTGTAAAATAAAAATTTCACTAATTTTTTTATCTACATATAAAAACGTACTTTTCATAGAAAATATAATATCCAAAAGGTTCATGTAGATTATTTCCCTATGAAATCTAATAAACTGCCATTTGATACAATGTTTAACAACCTATACTATATAAACACCATTTTGATAGTTATATTACATTATTGGTATATAATAATATATTTGATGAATGATCCAACTACTTAGTGGTCTTATAATACTAAATAATACCATACATTACATTTGAAATCATAAAATACAACATGAACACATCAAAGGAACTCTATTATCTCTTATAAAAATATTTGAAATGTACTCAAAATTATCTTCAATAATAAAAATGGAAACAAAAGTTTAATTGTGATCTTTTATTCTCAATAAAGTGGGGAATACAATGTGACAAATGAGAAAAAATATCACAAGTGATATATTAGGAATGAATATAAAAAATAAATAAATAATCACTGTAATTTTTTGTCATCAAATTCCCATGAAGTAAAATGGAAACATTTATAATAAAAATCATTAATCACATAATGATGGAAATCATAATGTTATACGTCAAAAAAAGATGAAAATTTCTTATTCTATGTCACTATTTTTATATGAGAAGTGGTATACACCAAATCCAAACCGGTTTTGTCTCATGAGACTTGTCGATTAATCAATGGGATATATAATTAATTCCACACCCATAATATTATTAACAATAATACATTCACTATAAGGGTAAATACTACATTTTATACCATTCCTTATAGAATCACTAGCTAAAAAATTATGGCTCTCGATATATGAAAAAAATATGGAAAACAAATACATCAAATTTAAATGTAATAATGTGTTATTCTAATAGAATATCCTTTAATCAATATAGAACAGATGATTTATTTTAATTATTATGAGATGATCCCTTATCAATGAAATATAGTTCCCATGCACGCGATTTGTGTTGGATCACAATTGACTATAGAATTATAGTTTGATTATCATCTTTGGTATGAATGTAAAGAAATGTTATAAAAAATAATTATTCTTGGTTCATAATAATAATTTGAACATTACAATGTAAAACCATTTTGGATGTCTACCATGGAGGGATGTCTTAGGCCCACACATATTTCGTCAATGTGATTAATGAGTTAGTTATCAATCATACCTTTTTAGTTTGATAATTAGTAGGCTCGTCTATTTCATATATAGAATGTAATAAACCAACCTAGATACCCCCTCAAAATGTTACCTGACACAACCCACCACAAACCTAGTGGGTGGCCTCAATCCCAAAGGGCAAAGACTAAAACCAGAGGACTGGACATCAAATTTAGGGGATTATTTTTCCTAATATGATGAAGCAACATGAACCATATATATAATAAATATAGTAGTAGAAAAGGTGAATAAATTAAATAATATAAAACTAATAGTGAAAAACATAAAATTCATGTTTAAACACATTCTTGAATTATAGTCCCAAATAAAAATGACTTCCAAAATAAGAAATACCAACTACTCCAAGAGATAGAATGGGGAAACACATACTATATAACTTCTAGATACCCAAATTATCTAAATAAAAACGTCACTACCTTTGTACAATTTCATTACTTTTCTATAATTGGAAAACATAAATATGTCTACATACCACAAAATATGTTTTCATGGAGTTATATAATTTACTCAATACTTTTCCACCAATGTATTCCATATGATGTCTATAGAAAAATATAATCATGATTATCTTTATTGAAAACATATCATGACACATTTTAAAAATATCTATATCCATACATTGAAAAAAACTGATTTCTTGTTTTTCCATATTTTGAAATAAAATAACTAAATAATTTTTAAATAATTATATAACCATATATCTCAAAAAATATGTGATGTTAAAATAATGAATGCATCATATATAATATCATGTCCACGGTTTTAAAAAAACAGTACAAACCAAATATATCCCAAATCATCCAAGAAGCATTGAAAACATCATTCAATGGATGAAACATGGTCATGATAAATATAAAGATTATAACTAACAAATAAAATCATGTTCTGATCAATCTACATGAAATATGTAGATAGTATACTATGTGGAGGAACACCCTTGCTAGTGAAGCCCTGACATGTCTAACATTTCTATAGAACAATTAACCAGAGACAAAAATGAAACACCAAAGACAAAACACACTAATAATGGAAAATATATATTGTTATATATTCACCTACATAAATAAGTCTTCCCATGTGATTTATTTATGAAACTAGTTCATCTTACTATTTAATCATTTTATGTTTTGAAATCTATTTCACAATTCTACGAACAACCTTGTTCCCTTTACTCAAACAAGGGGAATACTTATTTTAAAAAATCTTATTCCACACAAACAAATCAATTATCTATATCATTCAATTTCATTGATTTTTTATAAAAATTTTATTAATTTAGTTCAAAAATAATAATCTATAGATGGATCCACATACATTAAAACATGGGGTTACGCATGTCATCAAAATAATCCAATAAAAATATAAATGAAATAATGATTAAAGTGGAGTTAGAATCAATATAAAGAAAATAGAAAAGATCAAAATAGATGAAAGGGTTGAAAATAAGAGGAAACAATGCATACATCGAGAATGAACAACTGCCACACCACAACCAACCTTGTAAACGACCTCTAGATCATGATCACAAAATAGATGTAGAGAGAAGAATGAACAAATATCCTAACATGACTATACATATGATAACGTAATTCAATGGTGCTACTCTGATCAATGAAATAAAGAGAAAATATTTAGTCACCATGAGAGGCTAAATCCAACAACAATGGTGATCCATCATCTAAAAAATTAATCTAGGTCGAACAGAGAGTCACAAAATCACTTGAGAATACATCTATGTCTAGATAAAAAATCAAAATTATCAATGAAATAACATATCAATCATAAAGAACACTAATAACCAACACCAATAATTTTACATTCTATTTTATACATATCCACATTTTTTAGTCCTCATGGATTAGGTTCTTCATAAAAGTGCATTCCATATTTATTTAACACTAAACAATCAATATTACAAACTAGGTAACCATTACACGGTGTCTACACACATCTTGATGCATATCATGTTCTTGTAATTTTCCATCCAAAACATTCCATTCCAGTAATACAATTAAATAATTCTCAATCTCCAGGAATAATTCGGAAATAGTAGGGTATTAAAAAAACAAAACCAGTTAAAGAGTTCATTGAATTTGTCTTGAACCCCACCATGAAATTAAATGTTTATATACAAACTCCATTAATTCAAAAAATCAACCACCCACAAACATTAGGTCATTTTTCATAAATATCATATATGTGATTAGGTTTCCAATGATGAAACCAAATCTAGGGGAACCAAGAAGAGTTATGGAATATAATTAAAAGCATGGAAAGACATGTTAAAAACTCCATACCTTATTATTTTTACTCCCAGGGATGTCATGTGGATGATTATAGGCAGGTAATGAGTTGAGACCCCTATTCCCTCATTAAAAAATCACACTCCCATGTCCCATGAGAGTCTAATCAATTTCACTATAACACACAACCAAGTATAATGAACATCCCATGGATGGAGTTAACATGGGATTTAATTGTATCAAATTGTAGCTAAAAAAGAAACATTTGGCTCTACCATAGGTTCTTCCCAACATTGAATGTGATATAGAACATGATGGTATATCTCTAGATGTATTATGTGTAAGGAATAATAATTTTATATCAACACAGATAACAATTTACATATATATTCAGCCTACCGACGCATCTCAAGGACCTAAAATGGTACATAATATCATAGACCTAGCTATCCCTATTTTAAATATAAACATTGTCCCAACCATGGAGAACTATTCAAGAATTTCTTTTTACCTATGAGAATATCCAATGGATGAATCCATTAATACTCATAGGATATCTATAATGTCTATGATATATCTAGACAAAATAATTATCTTAAATCCCCGTGAATGTATAATTATCCAATATCAGTCCCACCAAAGATGCTTTTCCCCACTCTTCCCAAAAATGTGGTTCACTTCACGGGTGACCATACAAAATTCAAAAGGATCCATTATGATTAATTACTTGTATCTATTTTTATGATCAAACTTATCCAGTCCTAGATGAATATACTATAATATTCCAAAATCTAAGACATAATCACATGGTATATCCTCTAATATATAAATAACACACTCTTTCTGGATTTCTATTTATGGATGATATGATTTACTAAACTTAATGAGAGTTAACATTTTTTATTTTATACTTATCCAATATCGCTATTTAAAACTAGGATTACTAATAAAAATAATAGTTGGAAGAATCCCATGTTACCATATAATATCTTGTACAAACATCATAGCAAGATATTCAACCATTGCGGTGTATTTGATCTGATTAAAATGATATCACATTGTGAAAAGATCAATCCCCACCTTGATAGAATTACAAACATGGGGAGTATATGGTAACACAAATAAGAAATTCATGGACACCTTATCCCATATATAAATCTACCCCAGAATAGTCAAGTATAAACATGAATATTTCAAATGACCTTATTTAATATGTTGGAAAGTGTAATAGATAGATATATAATCTATAATGTCACACATCATACCTGATGACCTTAAACACCTTATATTGTCATAATAAATATTTATAGAAACTATTTGAACAAACCAAGAATAACAATGAAAATCAAAGAAAACAAAACTCCCCCAAATACTGGGACAAAAAACTTATCCCCAAAAATGATAATACAATCTTAAGAGAGATACCAACCAAAAGAGGTATCCCCACAATAAAGGGGTTCTCAAATTATTCTGAAGATGACATCCAAATGTTGACTCTCTAGAACCAACTAATGTATATGTGATGAAAAATGCACACTAGTCAATACCATTACTAAAATATCCACCTCAGCATCTATATTTTAATAATAAAAAATAGTTATAAGGTTCCACTCTTTTTTTTTATTTTTGAACTACCTTCAATGGAAATATTATTATAATAGCATCTATAATGACATTTCCATTCCCCATAGTGTATGAAATATCAATGTATAACATATGTTGGTATTCTAACCACTGCCCATATCTATGATTGATTTTATTCTTAGTGAATATATATCTCACACACCCATAGTTAGAAAATACTGTGAACCTCTCCCAAAAAGTAAAATTCCATAATCACATTTGTGCATGCACGACTAAGGAATGATCTAAATAAAAAGTGGGAAAATTATCCTCATGTGTTCGAAGATAACAAGAACGGTAATCAACCTCATGATCATCATGAATGATCTCACAAACCAGAACATTTCTATAATCATAACATAAAACTATATATCCCATTTCATTCTCAGGTAAATTAGAATAAGAGACAATGTCGAAAGTTGACTCCGCTAGTTAAAATAAGTCTGGCACCTTCCATCCCATATTAATTTCATGACTATCCTAATAAGAGTCGTCAATAGTGACACAAACATAGATAAATTATTAATGAACTACCAATAGTATCTAGAATTTCTAAGGATGTTGTAAATTTAAACGAAATTCAATGGTTCATCGAATTATAAAACAAAACTTAACGTCTCTGGGTAAACTGACAATCCATTATTAGAAATCATGCCACATAATAATTTAACAAATTGAATCAAAAAGATTTATTTTGACATCTTTCCCAAAAACAATGAGACCAAAATATTTCTGAAACCAGTATCTTATGTTTCTTGTGCTCATTCTTGGATCTCGAGTAAATAAAAACATTGTCCAAAAACACTAAGAAATATGTCTCACAATACTTATTGAATTTCTAATTAAAAAAATATGGAAAATTTTTATTTGAATTTCCCTGACAAAATGGTATCAAAATATATTCATAATGGACATATGTAATGTTGAAAGTAGTTTTCATTATATCAAACTCAAGAATTCATATAAAATGTTTACCAGGATGAAGGCTAATCTTCCGAAACCAGTTTTCCCACCATAACTTATAAAAAATATCATTCAAATTTTAAAATGTACACTTGTTCATAACTTTTACCCTATTAAATATTTGAATATCCGTGTATATTTAGAGTAATAATAGTCTTTTATGGAAAATAGAACTGGTGCTTACCAAGGGGAAAAAAGGAAAAACAATAACCTTTCACATGAGGCCCTCAAAATAAATATTATGGTCATTCGTATCTTCTAGCACTTAATGATAAGAAGGTATCACTACCAAAAAACCATAAATTAGAAACTCTTTCATTCTTCATTTGTGATGTATAAAAATGTCACTAATTTAGTTACTGATGTTTCTAGAAAGTGTTGCTAAATAGGGTGTCTCATATTTAAAAATGATTATAAACATTTCTAAATTAATTTTTGAGGTATTTTTTGAAAAATCTGTAAATTTGGTGTAATTTAGAGATGATTCAAAAAATGTCACAAAAGATGTGTTGATAAATGGATTTAGGGACATTTCTAAAAACCATTGTAAAATATTTTTAGAATATTTTTTAGATTCCACCACTATCTCAATAACATAGTACTCCTCTCGATCACTCCCCCCCACTAGTGCGTCCTTTTGGCATCCTCTAGCCTCACCCAGCCTCCTGCACTCTACTCCAGCGCTCACCCACAATATTCTACACCAAACCAGCCTCTTCATCCACACACCATGTATGTCAAATGTCAATTCCACAGTTGACCGACACTCCATTCTTTCCACCTCTTCTTTGTCCAAGCACTCACCCTATATCCCACTACAATAAACAAGCCTCTACAACATCACAACCTTCTACACCATCGCTCCAATGTTAGAAAAAAATTCACTGCTATGAAATTCGAACTGGGGAAAAAAGGGAAATCCAACACTCATGGCCCTTCTCGCTAATGACCATGGCGAATTATATTATCGTAACACAATGTACATGGGTGTATTTATAATTATTTCATTTTTATATATATCTCTATACATATATTAATATATAAATACACATATAGTATTATACACAAGCACAAATATATTAATATATAAATAAATATATTTATTTATTTATTTTATGATATTTTATATGGGTTTTCATATTCATATTATATATATGTTTTTATATATGTTTAAATTTGTTTATATGAAATCACTTATCTGTATGTATATGTGTATATATATATATATATATATATATATATATAATTATCCATGTTTTAAAACATTGGTAAAAATTTCATTAAAATAGCTATGTTTTCTTAAAAACAAGAATAAATATAAAATATATGTGTGTTTTTACATATAAAAATGTATTTTTTATATATAAATACATATTTCCATGTATGTTTTTATATTTTAGTTTTATATATATCAGTGTTTATATATATATATAATTACATATTTACATTGATATAGATATGGTCTTTGTAAATATATATATCTTTAGAAAAGTTTCCTTAAAACATCAATAATTTTGCAATGTTTATAGTGAAACTTTGTTAATTTACCAACGATTTTTTAGGAAACGTTTCTAATTTAGAGATGATTTTGAGGAAGCATCATTTCTTTAAAATTATTTTTGAATAATAATTGCTAATATATAATCATTTTTATGACATTTCATGAATTTAGAGATGTTTGTGGGGAAACGTCCCACAATTTATATTACTTTCTGGGAAAAGTACCTGAATCTGTGATTTTTATTATGAAGCATTTCAATATTAGAAAAGTTTTTCAAGAAAGGTCGCTAAATTAATGACATTTTTCATGACATATAGCTTAAATTTGCAAATTTGTTTCTAAATAATCACTAAATTAGTTACGTTTTTCAAGAAATGACCTTAAATTAATGATTTAAAAAAATTTAACAACATTTCTACTTAGCTATGTTTTATTAAAAAACATCACTAAAAAAATTCATAATTCATGTTTTTTTAGTGTATTGATATTGAATACATACCCCACACCAGGTTAGTTGTAAACTATAACTGTATTACTAAATGAATCCTAAAGAAATCATCAACGAAAACATCTAGAAAATGATGAAAAATTGTGTGAACATCAATAATAAAACAACAATCATTGTGAATAACTACAATAACATGTATAAAACTCCTATGTTTTAGGTGGGAAGGTCCTGCATGATCATACTGTAAGTCCCACTCTTCCAGAAAATTTAATGATCCCACATTTTCTATATAAAATGATATATGATTATGATAAAAATTATGTTAAAGGAAATTAAAAAAATGTCCATCAACCCTGATGAAAAAATTAAATAGATCTAGGTTGAGAACCAAAAAATCATAGACTATCTATGCATTAGCTATCAAAATCACAATATATGGACATCAAAACCCGGAATTTTTCCTTTTCCCAATTGGTGTCACTAAATCCATAAAAAATGAATGAGACCTATTGTAATTTAAATTATATAAAAAAAATAACTTGATATAAAGGAGTGTGAAGAACGTATATAAAAAAATCTATATTGTGGATTCAATAAATATGGTACCTATCACAATTATTGGACATGTATAAACCTATAATAGAAACTCATATAATATGTGAATGTGCTTCACTCATGAGTCATGTTGTTGGATCCCTATATTCATTGAAGAGTTTTTCAATGCCATTAGATCCTTTGAAACTAGTATTACCTTACCATATCATGGTGTATAGATAGCCTGATACAAAATCTATAGAAGGAAATAACATCCATAGTAGTTACATATTTTTCCAAGTAATGTAAAATAATGTAATTATTGTCTAACAATTCCACATTGTTGTAATGTAAAAGGATCACAAATTTCATGGACTTTAAGTGTTGAGGATCCATAATGCTAAGAAAAACATCCACCACTCATATAGTGATCTTGATGCTTCCACTATTTACTTGGTGGACCAATAATGCTACTACTATATTGAAGAGAAGGGGATAAATAATCAAATAAATCCTTCCATATTCATTTATTCATTCATATACCTATCTATTTTCTCTATAGTGTTAATATTCATCATTATAAATTATTATTATATGATATTAAAAAAACCCAACTAGAATCTCTTTGCTTTTTGGTGGTTAGTCATTGAAATATATGGTGTAAAACGAACAATCTGAGAAAACTGATTACCATACACTGGCATAGAAATATCTCCTCATAGTAATGAAAGGAACTCAATAGAAATTTAAATCATCACTGACACTGTAAATGATATATAGACAATGATATAATTCAAAAAATTCCAGTCCATTTTCACATGTATATCCTCTTTTACCATAGAATCCACCTAATGCTTTCTATAAACCTCATACCTTAATGATACACACATTAAATAGATACCATCAGGTGTATATATATTTTTAATTATCTGATTAATCATTTAAAAAGAGTTTTCTCCTCTTTAGGTTAATTTATTCCTTTGAATGACATAAGATTGTCACACATTAATTACTATGATAAATCTCATTCTCCTAAGGCTCTTGGATGTAACTTAAAAAAATAATTATGAACTTGTGGAACATTATAGACAACAACACGAACTTATTTCAAGACAACCTTCATGAAATTCTGTTCTATAAAAGGAGTCACATGACTAGAATCAGATGAATCCTCCTAAGGAACTCAAAGAACACATATTAGAGGAATACTATTTCATCCCAAGGTAAAAAAGATGACCAGATCTAGAATAATCTCATTTATTTATTGAAAACCCATAAACATAACTTAGATTTACATTAAAAAAAAGAGACACATATCCCAACCTTACTTGGTAACTTGAGTCTGACTACAAAAAGATATATCTATGCACATCCCACAATCTACCTCTCAAGTACTGACCATAATATCTGCATTCAATCAAAATTCCATAGGAAAGGACACCCCCAAAACTAGAAGAGAAAAAAATCATATAAAATACAAACCTAGATATACAATCGAACAAGTTCGAGAACAGAATCATCAAATAAACAAAGGGCATTATTGATCCATATGGGATGACGATTAACACCAAGGCATCAAACATCAAATAGATAGAAATATTTCAATTACCCTATTGTAAACAAATCAATATATATAAAACATAGAAAACATGATGAAAAAATAATATATTTCAAATGAGAAAAAAACAATAGAAACTATAAAACTCAATATTAAAATAAATATACTGGTATTGGTCAAAAAGTGGTATAAAAACACGAAAAAATTATTTATCCATGTTATAGAGTGGGAAATGTCCAACAATATCACCACTATCTAGAAAAATCAGCTAACTAAAAATATCACTTGCTCACTACTAAACCATTCCATTCCCAGCATTGATAAACATTTCCATGTGTACATTTCGCCAAATGGGTATATAGGGCGTTTAGTAATATGATCATGAGGGCCCCACATTGGTTTTCCATGTCAGGTCCCAAAATAATAATCCAGGAATATCATTTGATAAAAAAAATAATGAGAGGCAAATTTAAAAAAAATTATATCAAAATCATGGAAATATTGTTTTATTTTAATTTTTACACATTTCATAACAAAATAGGTAAATCGGGTTCACAAAATTCTGTATCATATATAATAGATAACATATCATGTAAAAATAAATTATTTATCGTATATCATATCAAATCTATTATTGTAAAACAAAATAATAAAAATCAAAAGTAGGCCAAATAGGCCACTAAGCACAAGAAACAACACACCATATATCCCACTAGGTCAGGATAACATAAACATTCATACCAAAAATATATTTTCTCACACATATGAATATGCTAAACATATGTATCCGGTGTAGATAGTTTAGGGGAACACCTAATATAGTGAACTCCACAACAGTTTTAACAAGTCCCAAGAGTAATGGGCCTAGAGAATTGTATAAAGCCCAATGAGAAAACCCTCAATAGTTGATGGGACCAGTTACAATACATTCCACCAAAGTACCCAATTAACCCCATGTTCTATATATTCTATACATTTTCATAAAAAAATTCATCATTTCATGCTTTGAAAACCATTTCACAATGATTTTAAATACACTTTTCAATAACCCAACCTATGGGAAAACATCTCTTTATAAAAACATATTTCCATACAAAACAAATCGATAAGTAATTTCAAAAAATTCATTAAATAAAATAATTTTTCATATTTGGAGAAATATAGTTCACTAACACATACAAGAGATGAAATAACCTATTATAAAACTTAGTGTTAGATATGACCACAAAAGGACCCAGTATAAAAAAAATGAAATAATGAAAGCGGTGTCCCTAGAATCAATTTGAACATATTAAAGTTAATTCAATTAAATAAAATATTTTTTTGAGAATATGTAATATAACATACCTCATGAAACCACACCCTCCACACTACAGCAAATAATGGAATGGATCCTTGGAACTAGATTTCCCAATAGATATTGAGATAATAATGAATAAACATCACAATGGGTCAACAGATCTGATAATTTTATGAAATAGTTATTCCTTCATCAAATAAAGGATAAAGATGAATGGAATACTCACCCATAAAGAAGAAGAACAACCAAATCTGTAATCAATCCACAAATGAATAAATACTGATAAAAAAAGAATCCCAGTGTCACTAATGAATCACCCTAGGTCGATCACAACAAGACCTGTGGCCGATTGAAATAACATACTTGTCATTCAGTCCCACAATAACCAACACCATGACATTTAAACTTCATGTAATCCATTTACGCATTTTGTAATATTCAGGTCTAAGATACAAATAAAACCTCATCCAAAAATTATTAAAAACATATCATTTAATTATATACATTATATAATAATTACATAGTGTGTATTGACTTTATTTTGCACATCAAGGTCATGGAATATCCCCTACATAACACACATGGAATATAATCCCATTAAAAACATGTACATCACATACTGACTGAAGAAACAATACATTCATACACAAAAACCAAACCCTTATTTGGAATTCTCTAAATCTATTGAGAACCCTATTAATACATTACATTTTTATACCCAAACTCTATTAATTAAAATATATATCCATCCAAGATATTTTAATCATTTTTTAGATAAATATTATCCATATCCGAGAGTCTCAAGTCAAACTGAATTTAAAAGAAAAATAAGAAAAAAAAGGAATGTAACTAAAATAATGTAATAATAGGTTACACATATCCACTATACAATATCCTAAAATGATTTTATTAGCTAGGAAACTAAAAAATTATTTACATACCAAATGTGATGAATTTTATCACCATGGAAAATATTATGTTTTAAAAATGTTTCAAAAACTCTTGAATCAAAAGAATATATAATGGGTTGATAACACTATACAATAATAAATACCATTAATATCATGTAGAATATGGAAAAAATTAATCCATAAACATAGGTAGAAGAAAAATAAAAGATATATTTTTTGAAAATATCATGAGTTATAATGAAATAAAATTAAGATAAACTACTAGATTAAATTGATTTGGAGACCCCTGACACGGGCGACCGCCTTTAGCAGTCGCTGCTAATTAAAATAAATCTTCGCCCCCCCACGTGACCCCACATGAAATCCTGCCCGCGTCCCTCGATCATCGCCGCCTGTCCCACGTCTCCCTTCGTCCTCTTCCCTCTCTTCTCATCCCCTCGACACCCGCCACCCCCTGCTGCTCGTCCCCTCGCTGCCCCCCGCCCTCCGCCCTCCTCCCCCCTCCAGCCTCTACCAGCTCCTCCCTCTAGCCTGCTCCCTCTGCCCTCCGCCCTCTACCCCCGCCCCCTATGGCCTCCTCCCCCTCTGCACTCCAGCCTCCATCCTCTTGCCTCTGACCTCTGCCCTCCTACACTAGCCTTCAGCCTCCACCCCCTCTACCCTCCTCCCCCTCTGCCCTCTGACACTTCACTACCGGTCCCCAGTCCCTTCGCAACCCTCTGCTATGGAACTCCACCATCCTCTGTCCCCTCCCACCTTATCCCCCTCCCTCACTACACAGTCTCCACCTGTCCCCTACCTCACCGTCCCATCCAGTGTGACACCGCAGCCGCCTGGTCCCCTCCCTCCCCACATGGTCGTTGCTCGTCCTCTCGCTGCTGCTGCCCCTCCACTCCAGCTCCCTGCTGTCCTCTATCCCCTCGCTCGTCATCCCACCATCACTTCACTATCACCACCTCACCACCTCCTCTCCTCCAGCTCACTTCCGATTCCGCCACTTATCCCCTCTCACTCCGCACCATGCCTGGCTCTCTCTCCCCTCCGCTGCCTCTCCTCTGCCCCACACACCACCTTCAGCTCCCCTCCCTTCTAGGTTTGTAGTGCAATCAGGTATGAAGTGACATGGGCTTTCACTTAAATTCCATTATCTATTCTCTTGTTTTTTATTCAGAGATATATTTTGATTATTTTATCAATGGTCCACAGGAAATTGGTTAATATTTTTTTAAAATATATTTTATATGAAAAATTCATGTAAAAACTCTTGTATAGATGTTTGTTATATAGATATTATTATGGATAAGAGTTGGATTGATCTTCCAAATCGAACGTCTAGAGAATATTTCAATGGAATTATGCAGTTTATGGACATCACCAGAATATTTGAAAGTGACTATATTAGTTTTCCATGTAGAAAATGTGCCAACAGATGTCAATTAAAATGACATACTGTGAGGGAGCACCTATTCTATAACGGATATCAAGGAAATTATATGAATTGGACTCATCATGGAGAAGAATATGTTCATTGTCAGAATACGGATGCAGTTCATATAGATGTTGATGCAAGGATGAATGATCCAATGCTTGAAATTCTTATTGAAAATGTACATGGGTTTGATCCTGATGACATTGACATTCAGAATCTTGGGACTGGTGAGATAAATCTTCACTCTGGTGAAACTCGTGATTCAATGATGTTTTATGAAGCACATGGTGATGAAAAAACCGAATTATATCCTGTATATAATTCTTACAATAAATTTTCATTTATCATGGTGTTATTGCATTTGAAGACATTGAATTAGTAGTCAGACACATCATTCAACATTTTTTAGGTGTTATTTAAAAAGGTTCTTCCTGTTGATTCTATGATTCTTGAGTCGTATTACAATGCTCGTAAGTAGACAGAGAACATAGGTTTTACATATGATACCATAGATGCATGTGGAAACAAATTTATGTTGTTTATAAAGGAAACATCCCATTTGGATATTTGTACAGTTTGTGGCGCTTCCATGTGAAAAGTTAACAGGGGAAATCAGACTCATCTATGTCAGATTGTGATACTTGGGAAACTGATTTTCGAAAATAAAATGTGTTACTTTCCCATTAAATTGAGGTTGGATAGACTTTTTATGTCATGTAATGTTTTTAATTTAATGAGATGGAATACATAATGAATTCATGAAAATGATATGTTATCCCACCAGACAGACTCTCATGCAAGGAAGGATTTTGATAAGAGACATCCCGACTTTGCTAAAGTTGTTCGTAATGTCCAATTGGGGTTTGAAGTATATGGTTTCAATCCATTCATGTATATGGTTGTGAAACTCATAGCACATGTACCATGGTTTTGGATTCATATAATCTTCCTCCGTGGATTTGTATAAAGCAACAATTTATATTACATTCCACTCTTATTGATGGAACAAGAAGTTCAGGGGGGTAAGATTGATGTTTACATTCATCCATTTATTGATGAGTTGAATGAATCTTTGGGCGATGGTGTGATGACTTATGACTATGAAATGAATGAAATGGTAAAACTGCAGGCTGATTTATTGTGGACAATCAATGACTTCCTAGATTATGGAAATTTGTTAGGCTGGAGTATGAAAGCAGAATTTTCTTTCCCATGTTGAAATAAAAGTAAAAAATCTGAATGGCTTAATCATTCCAAAAAATTGCCATACATGGGTCACAGATGTTTTCTCCCCCCTCAAAAAAGGTTCAAAAAGGACATAGTGGCATTTGATGGTTCTGGAGAGTTTTTCCCAGAACAAAAGTTCATGATAGGAGTCGAAATTTTATCTCAGATTGAGGAAGAAAACATCCACACGATTTACGAAATTCAGAATTTGGTTGCTCATCCATTACGTAATATTCGTGCTGTGGGTGGGTAGCGCAGTCACAATTGGAAAAAGAAAACTATTTTTTATAGTTTCCGTATTGGAAAACTAACATGATAAGGCATAATTTTGATGTCATGAACATTCAATAAAATGTTTGTGATAACATGTGGTGGAACAACTTAGGTGTCAGTGGAAAATCAAAGGACCATGTTAATGTTCATCTTGATTTGGAAGAAATGTTTTTTAAGGAAACAGTTTCATTTACAGTTAGCTTATAGAAACAAGGCATATATTCTTGCTCCACAGTATACGATGACTACAAAGGAGAAAGAGACATTTCATTCCATCTTTAAGATTGTTAAGGATCCTGATGGATACTATTCTAATATTTCAAAGTGTGTGAAACTGACGAGCAAGACATTGCAAGGGTTAAAAAGTCATGACAATAACATACTACTTTATCAGTAGATTCCAAACACAATTTGTGATCGTTTATCCCCCAATTTTTTTCAGCTATTGATTGAGATGGGAAATTTTTTTAGATAAATTTGTTTATGAAATCAACGAATGAGTGGTTAATCATTTTTGCAGGAGCGAATTTTACTTACACTTTGTCACTATGAGAATCTATTTCCCCCACATTTTTAGATGTTATGGTCCACTTGACAGTGCACCAAACTAATGAAGTAATGGCTGTTGGTCTAGCGCGATTTAGTTGTATGTATCATATTGAGCAGTATTTGAGTACATTGAAATGATTTGTAGGTAATAGAGCTCGTCTGGTGGTATCAATAGCCAATAGTTATTTGATGGATGAGTGTAATGCTTTTTGTGCATAGTATCTTATAGATGTTGAATGAAAATTATATAAGACCTCTCGGATTCATGATGGTCTATTTGGAGAAGGAACCATATTTGATATGGACAACATCGAGTTGATACAAGTGCATCAATATATCATGTTAAATAATCCATTTGCACAATTAATGCAGTAAGTGTCTTATCACTTTTATTGTTTAACTTTTATATGTTTCTATTTCATAAATTGATCATTTAAACATCACATTATCCTTTACAGGAAACATATTAAAGGGATGAAAGAAGAGTTGTATCGTGTGTCTATGTATCAAATTCAAAAATATCATTATGTGTCATTTCATGATTGGTTCAAGGATTATGTACGTATAAATTGATTTTCATTATGAGTGAAGTATTATATTAATTTATTTCTTCATAAATCATTATTGAATTCTATGAATTATGTAGGTTCATAAGATGAGGGAGTTTAGGGACCCCACAATAACTGAAGAATTTATCCCACTAGCTGAGGGTCCATCTATAACAGCTCGTCGTTATTAAGCTATAGATGCTAATGGTTTTCCTTTTCACATTAATGATGTTAAAAGAAAATGATCAACACAAAATAGTGGCATCAGTTGTCTATTCATCGATTCTGGTTAATACTATGGTCAATTTATAGACATCATCGAAGTTGTATACGCTCATGTTTTGATGTACATATTGTTAATGTGTAATTAGGTTCATCTAGTATGTGGAGGTAAAGTTGATCAACATCGGTTTTCATTGGTGAATTTAAACTATATGTTATACAGAAATGAATGAGTTGATAATGAACCATTCATTTTGACATCACAAGCAGAACAAGTATTCTTCGTTACTTTGCCATCAAATCCAAGATGGAAAGTTGTTGTGAAAATGTCTCAGTGAGGAGTGTTTTTATTTGAACAAGATATAACCAAAACTGTTCTGTTTGTTTTCCAAAAACATGATCAACATATCGTAGTTCATCATGAAGATGATATTTATTGAGTCAGAGTGGCCATTGAAGGAGAAACGGTCAATTTTCATGCTTAATGATAGTTATAACTATTTTCCCACTATTCAGTATTGAATGTCCTAGGATATCATAAATTATCAAACCATTTTATGAATCCATGTAAGTTTTAATCCTAACTTTTGGAAGTTTATTCATTTATAAGTATTTAGGGTGATTTATCTTTTGGTATCTTCATGTTATTGTAGGTGAATTGTCCCATTGATGTATTCTCTATTTGGTTCGTTTGTTTCTTGAATTTTTATTAATTCAATCTGAATTTTGGCTATGAATTGATTTGTTTTGTACATAACTTTTATATCTGTTTTGTAAACATTTTAATTTTTTAAAATACATACACAATTACTTACTCAATCCCTTTTTTTATTAACAATTGTACAAGTTTTATTTTTTAAAAACAATCCAATTTATCTTTTGGACACTTTGGATAGACCCCTTACTAATGTTTTTTATGACTTCAGGCATGTCAGGGGAAGAGGCTATAGATAAACATCATCCATCTGAGCCATCTACGTCTTAGGGTCAAGGTGTGGTTGAATTTCATTGTGTCTATTTTTTATGTAATTGATAAACACACACATATATATATTTATTACATCTGTCAAATTATATATAAATTTTTTGAACAGGATCACACTCGACTACTTCTTCCTCTTGCATGAGAGGCCCTGGTTATGACATTTTATCATGGAATTTCGAAACGATGTTTGATGTTTCCTTTGATGAGTTATTTCATCCTATGGGATTAAATTCCCATGTATTTATTCTTCAGTTGGGTCATATTATATGTGACCCGCATCGATTTACATTGACCAAACGTGACTAGGCTTCTATCCCTCAGGACACATTATATCGTCTTTGAAGGGAGGTTGAGGTAAGAATACCATTTTACATTATTGACAATGTTTAAAAAATACTAATATATGTGATTTTCTTCATTAATAGGAAAATTTGAAAGTATTCCCCAATGAGTTTCAGCCCGTGTGTATGAGAAAATATCGTAAGATTAGGAAGGATTTTAAAGGCTAATTCAAGAGCGACCACTGGGTACCAAATGTGGGTGCCCTAAACATTCTATAAAAAGTCTCGAGAGGTGTCCTCCATACTCAGTGGCATGACTTAGTTTCATATTGGTATAATTAGGGTTTTTTGGTTTTTATATTTATTTTGGTATATATATTTTCAAGAATGTGTGATTTGTTTCAAATTTGAATTAATTGAATATAGGTGGTGTCAGCATGCCATTTTGAGTATCGAGCGTTGCAAGGACCACCTCACATGCTCAATACATGTCACATGTATCATATCGGACAAGAGGTATTTATTATTTACTTTTTAATTAATTAGTTAATATGGTTTTGTTTTTATATTTTAATCATATATAGTTACGGGAGCAAGGTGCACCGACTGAAAAAATGTCGGTGTGGATGAGGACTCATGATCGAAATGATCCAAAGGCTGTAGAAATCATAGTATGTTCTTGTAATCATTTCCAATACATAAATAAATTAGTTTATTAATATATATATATTTAAAAATTTCACATACTCAATTTGAAGTTGAGTTATACAGCTACCGGAGGACCAACGATAGCTTCCCATGCGAAGTGATGATATCTTTCATCACATTATTGGTCGGGACCGGCATGGATATAGTTTGACCTATGAATCAAGGATTCCTCGTTCTATAGTATCACGCGCTGAAGTTGTAGGTCCTACTGTTTCTCAGAAGACACAACGGTTATTAGATTTCGAGGCACGACTGCGTGCCTCTGAGGAGTTAAATGTGCAATTGATCGCTGAGGTTAGAGAACTACGGGAATATGTGCGTGCAGGTGATAGTGTAGGGGATCATATGACGTAGGTTTATACAGTATTTATTTATTTATTTTATTTTATTTTTGTTATTAAAATCTTCATAATTTTTATTTGTTGTAGGCCCTTTGTCCACCGGATGGAGGTAGTAGTCATGACCACGCATAATGCATCATATTCATGAGGTATGTTTATTTTTTTATTAGTGGGGTTGTTATAGATGTTTAGGTTGATTTTCTAATTAGATTGTTTGAGATTTGGGGATATGATGTGTGTTTTGGCCATAAGAAAAGTTTCTGTGCATGAATTGAGAAGTAACCATGACAATGATTAATGATTTGGATATTTTTAGTTCATTTTATTCCTTAATGTTTTCAATTGCATGTTCTATGAATAGTTTTGAAAAAACCATGTGATTCCTAATCGAAACCATAGAAATTTTCATTTGTGAGTGAACTCAGGTTCACTATTTGTAGTCCCTTGGCCCACCCTGGACAGCCCCCCCCCCCCCCCCCGCACTCTGGAATTCATTAGGATAATTGACCATTAGTTCATTAGGAAAACATTTCATTAGGATATTAGGCAATTAGGTAAATTGGCCAGTTGGCCAATTGTCCAATTGGATGTAGGGAAAATGGTCATTAGGCCATTGTCCCAATATTCCAATTGTACATCTAGTCAATTGCCCATTATTCCAATTTTTTGTTAGGCCACTATGCCATTAGTGCATTAGGGAATTAGGTGAATTGTTAAATGGGACAATTTGACAATGGGTTATTATGAAAGATGGTCATTAGGACATTAGGATAATTGATTGTTACACTGTTTGGCCAATTGGCCATAAGGACAATTAGCCATCCCCCCCAACCACCGGACATCCCCACCACCGCGGACACCCCCCCCCCCCACGCAAGCATTCCAAGCGTGACAAACACCGAAAAAATGTATATTCAGTCATTCCATAAAAAATGTGTGGCCGAATGACTTGTCGTCTCCTTGTACACCTGAAGAATAACAATTAGGGTGTTTTCATATGTTTTCAAGTCAAGCTGATGTCATTCAGTATGCATTTGACCTTTAAACGCATGTTTGTGCCATTTACGACACGCGGAGATCACTTCCGGTCACCGCAGTGAAACGACACCTCTGATTGACATGTCGTCTGCCTGAACAATTTAAAATTCACCCACCCTTTGTTGTCATCCAATTTCATGGCATTCTGAGATTGTCCAGCTGGTTTTTATCACCCCACACATGCTTTTCAAATGTGCCAAAACGACGTGTAACAATCGAATTTAGAGAAATCATGCTCATAATGACTTGAAATCACACAAAAACAATAGGAATATTATTTTGGACATGTAGGAGGAGACAACACATCAATAAGACATGCAGTGTGCACGGTAAGACCAAATATGATGTTTTGAACAGTTCAGCGCGCTCTAAAAGGGTGTGTTGGGTGGTTAAAACCAGCCTAACGACCTCGGAATGCCATGAAATCATAAGAAAACAACCGTGGTGTGAATTGTAAAATGTTCAGGTAGACATAAAGTTAATCAGAGGTGTCATTTGATCACGGTGACCGGAAACGCATTTCCGGAGTCATAAAGCGCCAAAACGACGTGTAACGGTCTAATTCAGAGCAAACCGGCTCAGAATGACTTGAAATCACACAAAAAAATATTAATAGTATTCATGACATGTAGGAGTGGACATCATGTCAATCAGACATGCGTTGTGTGCGGTATGATTAAATATGCTATTTTGAACAGTTTGGCGCGCTCTAAAAGGGCGCGTTGGGTGGTAAAAACCAGTCGAACGACCTTGGAATGCCTTGAAATCATACGAAAACAACTATGGTGTGAATTTTAAAATGTTTGGGTAGACGACACGTCAATCGGAGGTGTCGTTTGACTGTTGTGACCAGAAATGAATTTCTGGAGGAATAAAATGCCAAAACGACGTGTAACGGTCGAATTCAAAGCTAACGTGCTCCGAATGACTTGAAATCACACGAAAACAATATTAATAATATTCGTGACATGTATGTGGAGACGAAACGTCAATTGGACATTTAGTGTGTGCGGTACGACCGAATATGCTATTTTGAATAGTTCGATGCGCTCTTAAAGGGCGCATTGGGGGGGGGGGTCAAAACTAGCTGAACAGCCTCAGAATGACATTCAATCATACGGAAACAACCTTGATGTGAATTTTGAATTGTTCGTGTAGACGGAACATCAATCAGAGGTATTGTTTGACCGCGGTGACTGGAAACACATTTCTGGGGTCACAAAACACCAAAACGATGTGTAATGGTCGATTTCAAAGAAAACGTGCTCAGAATGAATTGAAATCAGACGAAAACAATATGAATAGTATTTATGACATGTAGGAGGAAACGACATGCCAATCGGACATGTGGTCTACGCGGTACGACCGAATATGTTGTTTTGAATAGTTTGACTCAATCTAAAAGGGCGCGTTGGGTGGTCAAAACCATCCGAATGACCTCAGAATTCCATGAATTAAAATTAAAACAACCATGGTGTGAAATGTGAAATGTTCAGGTAGATGTAACTTCAATTGGAGGTGTCGTTTGACTATGGATACCAGAAAAAGCATTTCTGGAGTCATAAAACGCCAAAACGACCTGTAAAGGTCGAATTCAAGAAAACGTTCTCAAAATGACTTGAAATCATACGAAAACAATATGAATAATATTAGTGACATGTATTAGAAGATATAACATCAATCAGATGTGTGGTGTGCGTGGTGCGACTGAATATGCTGTTTTGAACAGTTCAGTGTGCTTTAAAAGGGCGCATTTAGTGGTCAAAATCATCTGAATGACCTCGGAATGCGATGAAAACATACGACAACTATCATGGTAGGAATTGTGAAATGGTCGGGTAGAAGACATGTCAATTGAATGTGTCGTTTGACCATAGTGACCAGAAACGCATTTCTGGAGTCATAAAATGCCAAAACGACGTGTAACAGTCGAATTTAGATAAAACGTGCTCAGAATGAGTTTAAATCACACGAAAATAATAGGTATAGTATTTGTGACCTGTAGGAGGAGACAACACATTAATTGGTCGTGGGATGTGTGTTTTATGACCGGATATGCTGTTTTGAACAGTTTAACCTGCTCTAAAAGGGCACATTGGGTGGTCAAACCAGCCGAACAACCTCACAATTTCATGAAACCATACGACAACAACCGTGTTGTGAATTTTGAAATGGTTGGGTAGATGACACATCAATCGGATGTGTTTTTTGAAAGTAGTGACCGGAAACTCATTTCCAGAGTCAAAAAACGCCAAAACAATGTGTAATGGTTGAATTTAGAACAAACATACTCCGAATGACTTGAAATCTCACGAAAACAATAGGATTAATATTTTTGACAAGTTGGAGGAGACGAAATGTCAATTAGACATGCGGTATGCACGGTACAATAGAATATGATGTTTTGAACCGTTCGATGCACTCTAAAAGGGTGCGTTGGGTGGTCAAAACCTGCAGAATGACCTCAGAATGCCATGAAATCATAAGACAACAACCGTGGTGTGAATTTTAAAATGGTCAGACAGAGGGGACTTCAATCGGAGGTGTCATATGGCCACAGTGACCAGAAACACATTTCCAGAGTCATAAAATGCCAAAATGACATGTAATGGTCGAACTTAGAGAAAACATGCTCTGAATGACTTGAAATCACATGAAAACGATATGATTAATATTCATGACATGTTGGAGGAGGCGGAACATCAATCAGACGTGCGGTGTGTGTGGTACGACCGAATATGTTGTTTTGAACAGTTCATCGCGCTCTAAAACGGCGTGGTGGGTGGTCAAAACTAGCCAAATGACCTAAGAATTCCATGAAATATTACTACAAAAACCGTGTTGTGAATTGTGAAATGTTCGGGTAGACAGAACATCAATTAGAGGGGTTGTTTGACCGTGGTGACCGGAAATGCATTTCCAGAGTCATAAAACGCCAAAGCGATGTGTAACGGTCGAATTCAAAGAAAACATTCTCAGGATGAATTGAAATCACAGGAAAATAAAAGAAATAGTATTTGGGATATGTAGGAAGAGAGGGAACATCAATCAGTTGTGCGGTGTGCGTGGTACGACCAAATATGCTGTTTCGAACAGTTCGGTGTGCTCTAAAAGGGCGTGTTGGGTGGTCAAAACCACTAGAAAGTTCTCAGAATTCCATGAAATCATATGACAACAACCGTGGTGTAAATGGTGAAATGGTCAGTCTGACATAACATCAATTAGAGGTTTCATTTGACAGCAGTGACCCGAAACACATTTTCGGTGTCACAAAACGCCAAAATGACGTGTAACAGTCGAATTCAGAAAAATCGTGCTCAGAATTAATTTAAATCACACGAAAACAATATGAATAATATTTTTTACAAGTAGGAGGAGACAACATGTCAATCAGACGTGTGGTGTGCACGGTATGACCAAATATGATGTTTTGAATAGTTTTGCGTGCTATAAAAGGGCACGTTTGGTGGGAAAAATCATAAAAAGGTCCTCAAAATGTCATGAAATCGTATTACAAAAACCATGGTGTGAATTCGAAAATGGTCAGGTAGACAGAATTTCAATCGGAGGTCGCATTTGACCGTAGTGTCCAAAAACGCATTTTCGGAGTCATAAAACGCCAAAACAATGTATAACGGTTGAATTCTGAGAAAACGTGCTCAGAATGACCTAAAATCATATAAAAACAATATAAATAGTATTAAAAACATGTAGTAGAAGACATCACATCAATCAGATGTGCGATGTGTGTGGTACGACCGAATATGCTGTTTTGAACAGTTCGACGCGCTTTAAAAGGGCGTGTTTGGTGTTCAAAACCATCTGAACGACCTCAGAATGCCATGAAATCATAAGAAAACAACCATGGTCGAAATTTCAAAAGGTTCAGGTAGACGACACGTCAATCGGAGGTGTCGTTTGATAGCAATGACCAGAAATGCAAATCCGGAGTCAAAAAATGCCAAAACGACGTGTAACGGTCAAATTTAGAGATAGCGTGCTCAGAATGAAATGAAATCACACGAAAACATTAGTAATAGTATTCGTGACATGTAGGAGAAGATGAAACATCAATCAGACATGCAGTGTGTGTGGTATGACAGAATATGTTGTTTTGAACAGTTCAACGTGCTCTATAAGGCCGCATTGGGTGGTCAAAAAAAGCCAAATGACCTCAGAATTCCATTAAATCATATGAAAACAACCATGATATGAATTGTGAAATGGTCGGGTAAACAGCATTCCAATTAGAGTTGTCGTCTGACTGTTGTGTCTGGAAACACATTTCTGGAGCCACAAAAGGCCAAAACGACGTGTAACGGCGAATTCAAAGAAAACATTCTAAGAATGGCTTGAAATAAAACGAAAACAATATGAATAGTATTCATGACATATAAGAGGAGACTACACATCAATCAGACATGCGGTGTGCGCGGTACGACTGAATATGTTGTTGTGAACAGTTCATCGCGCTCTAAAAGTACATGTTGCATTGTCAAAACAAGTCGAATGACCTCAGAATGCCATGATATCATTTGAAAACAACTGTGGTGTGAATTTTGAAATGGTCGAGGAGATGACATGTCAATCGGAGGTGTCATTTGAGCACAGTGACCAGAAACAAGTTTCTGGAGTCATAAAATGCCAAAATGACGTGTAACATTTGAATTCAAAAATAATGTGCTTAGGATAACTTGAAATCACATGAAAACAATAAAAAATTGTATTTGTGACATGTAAGAGGAGACTTCACATCAATCAGACGTGCGGTGTGCGTGGTATGACCGAATATGCTGTTTTGAATAGTTTCAAGTGGTGTGGGTGGAGAGAATTCTTTTAATGACCACAAAACATATCCATAAGCTAAATCAGAGACTCGAAAATAAGAAAAACAAAATACTAAAATGATAAAATTTCTAAATTGGGTGTTTTAAATTATTATAGCACCCAAAATTTGATGTCAGATTTTATTTTATTATATATATTAACTGAATAAATATGGTTAATTTACTTTTGTTTTTTTAGTTTTTCTTATAACTTTTTGTAGATTTATTGAATGAGAAGATTGAAATGGATTTAGATCATTGAAGCACATATGTCATTTATTGTTATTGATGATCTTGATGGTTATGCTATTTGTAACTATTTTTATGATTTTTACCCTGTTTTGGTTAATTGGGAACCTCGAATGATTTTTTAAAAATTTCTCCATGATAGAGACTACTATTGGAGGTCACTATAGCTCAGCTGAGCATCAGAAGAGTGACCGCCATTGGTGGTCCCTGTAGATCAGTGGAGGATTAGTACAACGGCTGCCTCTGGCGGTCGCTCTTGCTTGGCCGAGCAATAGGTCAGCAATTGCCTGGCGGTCGCTGTAGGCTGGATTTCCGGCCACCTTCAGCGACCGCCTTTTCCGGTTGCTGTAGGCCTACTGCGACGGGCCTAAACAGACCACCATTGGTGGGAACTAATAGGTCGCTATAGGCCATTACCGACAACCAATGGCAGTCGCTAATAGCTGAATTTTTAGTAGTGATAGGAAACCCAAATTCTTGATTAGTATAAAAGAAAATAAAAACATCATGAAAGACTATACCATAAATAAAATATAAATTTCCATGAATATAATCCATTTCATTATATTATAAATCCCACATTATTTATATACACTATATAAAACTATTAGTTTAATAATAAAAAACATCTCTCAACGCGAGGAATTTGAGACTAAAAACCCTCACGGATTGTTCTGAATTCAAGAAATGTACATAACATACTATATCAAAATCTTATATATCATAATAGCAGAGTTCATAACCTTAATTATATCCATTTTCATTTCATACCTTTGTATATTTTCATTGTCTACTATAATTCCTAATATTTACTTTAACTATTACCCACATCTGGTGATTGTAGTTTAATCATTTGATTTATTTTTATAATAGTGGTGCCCATAGTTATTCATCATAAAATTTCATCATTATTAGTTCAATAATGTTACATTTAGTAATTATTTATAATAAAATTATATTGTTTCATATTAAATTCATTTCCATTTTTGTGTTTATCATTGAATATGAGATTGATGGAAATCATGTTTTAGGGATTCTAGATGATTGAATGTTATTATCTTAATTAATGTATGTATTTAATTAATGACTCAAAAAATATAAAACATAATTACACATTTATATCACGTTACACTATAAATTGTTTATTCATACCCACTCATGATATAAATTTATAGTATTATTCATGAAGGTGGTTAAAGTGACTAGAAAAAACATACCCTGATTTGAGGAATGATTTTGTGATGGTTTAGTTGTTACATACAATACCAGCAACATAATTATCATATTATGAGAATATATGTATTATGTGTTTGAATTTTTTGGAATTATACAAATAATTAATAGATAAAAAAATATTTAAAATTTGAATAAAATGTTATTCATGCTTATTTAATTGTTTAAGATGGTAAATTTCATTACAATTTTTAGTTTATTATATAATTAATATTTTACTCAATTTGTTTTATCATAATAGTAATAATGAAATAAACATCATATTTATACTGGAAATTATAGCGCGGAGCCCTATTTATTATAAAAAAGAAATACAATGGACATGAATCCATTTTGAACATGGTCATCGCGGAACCCATTACAATCTTGAAGGCCTAAGTCATACATCCTATGATATGAGTGTCAAAGACCAATGGTACATATACCAATACAATTTATAAAATTTAAAAAACAAACCCATTAAAAATAAAGTATTTTTGAAAACCATAGCTGCCACTATGCTTCCCGCACATACACTACATAAGCAACCAGAATCTTTTTCTGCCGCCTCCTATAGGTCGCACTATCATATTTGTCTACCTCAAAGTACAACAGAGCCCACTTCATAGAACATCATGTCGCCGCCAGCACACCCTATCGATGCACATGTTCTTCCCTCCTAGTCCTCACCACCCAAGGATCCAGATCTACATTTCCTTCTACACCACTATCGACAAACAAAGTGGCATAGATGAAACCAAGGATCATTTCCCACAATGCTCCAAATTTATATGATCTAGTCAATTTGGACCGTATTTGTGAACACCGACATAAATGAGAATCCCCCAAAATGATAATGTAACATCACACGTATTTATAGAATAATATAGTTTCCTAACTATTAATATTTTTGAATTTAATACTAATTTTAGTTTAAAGGGGGAATAATGTATGATAGTGTACCCAACACGCATCAATGGGTTTCTCCGAACTCTTATATTTCACATGACACTAAGTAATACCAAAAATAAATAAAATAAAATTATTAATATTTTATAAGGAAGTTCATGATGAAACGTTGTATTTTTGGGAATAAATCAAATTAACTATACTATTATTTTAAAAAATATATATATTTTTACTTTTTTCTAAACAATTTTAGAGACATAAAATGATAAGAATACCATTTTGAGCCTAAAATACTCTTATATTTTTAAAAGGTCGTTTTGGCGCCTTTTGATGGATAATTATTTTTAAAAATATATTTTGTCACCGTTATATTATCTACACGATAAAATAATATTTTTATTTATACATCGGACATTATATTTTACTTCAGATTAAATTTTGGTATTTCTCTAATAAAATCCATATTTTTATGAACAATTTGAAATACATCATTTTTATTCAAAATTTCATTTCAATATTATTTATTTATATACTAAGAATGTAATTTTAATTTAATTTAATGTGTAATTTTATTAATATTTATCATTTAATCCAATTATAGTCATTAAAAGTAACTTCACATATAAATTGGACATAAACACAAGTAATTATTTTTTTCAGTTTTCTACTTCTTAAAAAATCGTTTTCTGGTTTTGACAATGGGAATTAATTTTATATTAATTTCTTTTTATTCTATATTTTGAATTTTGAAAACATGATTCCAAATATGGAATCATTTATAAATAGGTTCTTATTATATCTGGACATTATGAACAGTAACTTCAGTAATTATTTTAATTTACCATGGGTAAATGGTAAATTAGGTAAATAATGGTTAACAAATAATAATAAAATAATATAAAACTATCATAACACATGTCCTAATAGTATTAGATGAGATATTTCAGACCTTGAGCATACATGGGTAAAATTTAGGACACCTTGGATCCACATGGACGTGATAATGACTTTTTATATTATTTAATTTAAGGAATAGGGAAATATAACATTAACATGTATCTCTTTAATAAAACAAATTTAATTTGACTTATATAAATTATCCCTTAACCTATTAATAGTAATTGTAATTATATAAATATATCCTACATTATTTTATTTTATTTATTATTTTTAGACATTAAATAAATAAATATATTAATGATATAATGATGATGAATTGAATATCATTTTAATGAAATATTAAATAAAATTTTATTATAGATATTAAAATAAATGTAATATGATCATTTTGATGTAATATAAGAATAGTTTTTATGTCATTTCCATGTGAGTGATACATTAATTCATTTCTATTGAAGGAGTCAAGTTGTTATGACATCAACATAAATCAATGTCTAAATAGTATCAAAATTGACATAAATGAGTTTTACAAAAATACTATTTTATTAAATGATATAATAGTCTTAAAAATAAATTATTATGCACAATGAATTATATAATATTAAAAATGACATTATTGATCTATGTTTGGTTCTCTTGGAATTTTATTGTCATTATAGTAATCCTATTTTATCAATATTCATGAACACATTGTGTGAATTAATCGTTTTTACTAAGGGACAATGCTAAAAGACAATGTCAATTTCGTGACCAAATATTATCTAAAACCTATTTGATGGTATTATTTAGAACCATAATCACTGTATAGAATATATTTATCTCTTTGGAACTATTTTAATTTAAAAATAATTTTATAATAAAATAATATTTCAAGACATTCCTAAAGAGACCCTTCTCACTTTTATCAAAGGATACCAACTATACCCACTTACTCACACCTCTAAAGCTACTTGGATCATCCAAACTCTTCATAAATAATATCCCAAAGTCCATAAATTCCACTTATATTCTTTACAATGGGAAGAAGGAACTTCAACAATACCTTTTGGCTAAAATGAAAATGAGATAACCGATTTAGTGATAACATCTTCTCTCAAACTATTTTCATTTATATTCTTCATCAAAACCATAAAAATATATTTATTAAATTAATTAATAACTACAAAAGTACTCTAAATATTCTAGGATTTTAATTCTAAGGTTTCAATGTACACTTTCACACACCACCATTAAAAGGATATAGAACATATAGTTTCTGTGTACTTTGAACTACTACCTCACAAAATGATGGTTGTTCAATTTATTAATACAACCTATCATTGTGGCAATTATTAGGGAACTATATATATAATATATATTATATTTATATCATGTCTATGATTCTATAATTTTAATTTACAACATAACTCTTTACTTTACATTGTGTGTAAATATGATAATTTCATTTGAGAAAGTGTCGACTATCGCCCCCTCAAAAATGATATGACTCATTAATTCCATACATGGAACATATAAAGGTTGGATTTAATGATAATATAAAAAATATATAACATAGATATTATAATATAATTATAATATACTTATTTATTTTTAGTTTTTTATTTAATTAATATGACAATAAATGAATTTTGTGTTCATGCGTATGTACGAATTTCCTTCTCCACGAATGATGAACATCATTTCATATTTCCAAATGTTATGGATAATTTTAAATAAAAATAATATATATATATATATTATATTTAAATCATGAATAATATTTGCGGATAATGGACTTCTGGAAACATAGATAATTTGGATCTAAACATGTTCATTTTTTACTCAAATACTAAACACCGACAAAACATCTGATATAAACTGAAATAATTAAATTATCGCAATATCATGGTAATAAGTTATTTAAAATGAATAATATTATTTGAAATGTTTATAAATGAATTTGAAATTTTTCTACGTTTATTATTTTAGAAATTAAGGAACAAATGGGACAAGTCAGACTCATGGAATGGGATATTGTCTTAATCTACATTCATTGAAGCATTTCTTTCTAGCATCTACCATTATTATTTTATAAGGTGTAAACAAGGCCAATATGACATTTAATAAAAAAAATTAGCTATAATAATGTTATTTAATAAATCATAGAGAATAATATTTAAATTTTCAATGGGGTATGAGACACCTTGAACATTTAAACATTTAATTATGAAATTTTTTCATCCTCGTATTAAATTACATATTTATTTATATGGCTATAAATGGAATATATTGGGAATTTTGTGTAACTTTTGAATATAAATCAATTATTTCAAAATAAATATTTTTATATGAATCATTTTATATTATTTACAAAATGACACTAGGTTTGTTTTTTATCATATACGCCAATAACGACTTCTCTACTACTATAACTATTATGTGATTTTAGGATTCTTATATAATCCTTAATGTATTTTTAAATGAAAATAATCCCTTTATTATTTTATTTGGATATCCTTGTATTTAAAATGGGTTATTAAATGAAAATGGTATTTTTACATGGAAATGTTTTTAATTTGGGATATGATGAAGCTTTCAAAAAATGTGATTTATGATGAACATGTTTTTGCATGGAATTGTACATGTATATTATATGAAACTTGTGAGCGAGATATATATTATACGATGGTTTTATAGACATTATAACTCATGAGTGAGCCCAATATATCTTATAATAATGGTTGATCCCCATTAGAGAACATAGGTGATCCCGACAAAGCTTATATGATGGGTTGAGCCCTATTATGGCTCACGTGTGGGCCTAGTATAGCTTACATGAATGATGATCCCCATTATAGACCTCCAATTTGGAAGACAAATATATTTTTTTCCCTTTGAAATATTTTTTAAAGTGTTTTATGTATATAATACTCAATGTCACCTAAAAGATTTTTAATTTCTTTTTATTGGATTTAGTGTTTTCATTTATCAAGAAGTATCAGTGTTATTCATCAGAACATTTTTTGTTTCTTCCTATCAAAGAACATAGAATGGGTTATCAGGTTTTAACTAGACTAATGGGTTTTCTTTATTTTTGGGTCCCTTACTATGTTTTTTGTTCCCATCCCATGTTTTTAAATGTTTTCACTGGATTTAAGGGTGAATAGAGTCATGGATGGAATCAAGTAAAAGTTACGATGATTAAACAAGAAAAGAAACCTTGTTTCTTTTCGATTGTTTTTATGTAATAAAAAATGGATACTGTTGAATATTTCCAATTTCTATTTCTATGTTTTGTATGTAATAGTTATTCCCTAATTATCTAAATCTCTAAAACTGATAATATCATCAATGAAAATTCTAGACTTAACACAAGATTATGTACCATTTAATGTTGGGGGAATAAAGTTAGTATCAAAGGTTGGTATAAATAACATTAGAGGGTATGTAAGTGTTATTCTAATTTTTTACATGATTTAATGTTATGGTTAAGTTGAAATGATGTAGTATTTTAGGATTTTCCTATTACATCATATAAATTTTGTCTGTTGAGAATTTTCTTCTATATGGGAAATATGAAAGCTGTAATATGAATGTATCAAGAGGAAAACCACCTTTCAAATAAACAACATGACGTGGTGAGAATTGGAACTAAATAGTTAGTTTTAGTGATGGATCGGTTCACTATTGATACAAATTATAGTGGTATCAATGCTAGAGATCCACCTGACCAACGATTGAAGAATATTTTAGTAATGGAACATTTTATGAGGCATCATCTCCCACCATTGAATGGAACATCCAACCCAATGGTAGATAATAGATAGATCAATGCTCATGAGGACATATTTGAAGTTATGGGATCTTTGAAACATAAAAAAGATAACTATTTTCATCTATATTTTTTAAATTTAAGTCGATCTATCATGGTCATTAGTTAATAATGCCAGAGAGAAAACTAATCTTGATTCTATGGAATGGGATGAATATATTGATATTTTTGATTACAAATATTTTTCTATGGTTGGTCAGCTTAGGATGGAGAAAGAATTCTTGGAATTAAAGAAAAATGATGATGATTCAGTTTCCTTATATCAAAGGTAACTACACATGATTGTACCAGAGGTTTTGAATTTTATTCCAGACATTGATATTAAAATTAAAATACTTTACACAGGATCGAAACCAGGGCTATAAAAGTATATGGCATCCAAATAATTTATATATTATGAAAAGGTGGTCAAATATGCTCATAAAGATGAAATGTAGTTTTAGGACACTTATATTCCATGAGATGATAATAGTAAGAAATGGTAAAGGTGATAGTAAATGGAGAAGCAACAAAAAAATAATTATGGAGGTAAGCCCAAAACATATTCCATGGGTGGTAAAATACATATTGGAGAATCTATACCAGGATCTAGAGAGTATTACCAGTGTGATATGTTTGGTCTCAAGGTTTGATACTGCAAAGAAAAGGGTCATGAACTGTCCAACAATGAGTTAACAGATATCGTGTCTACAATAAGATGCTTTAGCTGCAATGATCATGGTCATTATGAAATAAGTGACCGAAGTAAATTACATGGGGAGGAAATCGGTTCTATTGAAAACAAAAAGGATTGGAAATATCTTTTGATGATACTATTGTTGATGTTGGGATATATGGTGATGTGATGGATGCTCCTGAGAGACCAATAATTTTCGAAGGACAACTAAATGCTCATGGTTATAGTCACAACTTTTGAGGTATTATGTGATGTGATAATAATTTATTAAAGATGTAACACACGAAGATTTTATGAGATATATTATTTTTAATTTTTGTGATTTCTTGTGTTGTATGCTACACCAAGATTATCATGGGCTATACGCAACACCATATTAGCATGAAATATTCACAATAATATTAATGGATTGTGTTTCATAGAATTTCAAGTACTTTTGATAGAATTCATTTCATGCATCACTAATTATTGAATTTTTTCAATGTATAAATGAAATATGTTTATAATATGTTATAAGAAACTAGAAATGAATCTTCTACTACTCATAAAACTGACATCGCTTGTGTTACATGCAAGAGTGACCTTATTCGATAGCATCCGTTGTACGTGATACTGAGTTTTACTAAACAACAATAAATATTTAAAATATTATTATTTAATGAGATATAAATTAGTTGTTATAAATAGTATTAAAAACATTTTAAATTTTATATAAAAATAAAATAAATCATACACATTTTATAAAACATGATATGAGAACAAAATAAATATTTCTTATAAAATTAGAATTAAAAAAAGTATTTTTACCACCTTTTGATGGAACAAGCATTTTAAATGAAGTTTTGGAAACATTTATATGTTAAATTTGACAAAATAAACTTATTATTTGGAAGAAAGACATACAAATTAACTTTTGTTGATTTTTTGTATTTTTTGATAAAATGCAAATTTTAATTAATAGTGAAAAACACTACATTTTATGTCAAAACTGCATTATCAGCTAATTTATTTATATTGTTAGATTAGAATTTTAATTGGTTTTATGGTTTAATTGGATTATATTTTTATAATTTAATCTAATTTTTATAATTGTAAGTAATTTATCATTTAAATTTGACATGAACACATATCAATCCTTTGATAGTTATTACTTCTTAAAAACCCTCTTTTTGTTTTTGACATTGGGAATTAATTTTAAATTAATTACGAAATCATCTCTGTTTAGAATTTGGAAAAAATGGTTTATTATTTGGAATCGAGAATTCCTAATTTTTTAAATATGTACAATCTATTTTTAGTAATTATAAATAGTATCTTTCTTAATTATATTATTTACCTCGATTAAAAGTTATATCTGGTAGATAACGGTAATAATTAATATTATAATAACATTTTACTACCCTACCACGTATCATAGTCTAATTTTATTAGTTATGTATGACCATGGGAATCAATGGCTCTATTTTGAGATCTCATATATTAACATTTATTTGAAAATGGATTTTCATTATAATTAATTAGAAGTAAAGATAATTATAACATAAACATATAACATTTACTAAATAGATTTTAATATAAAGTTATATAACTGATACCTATGTATATAAATTGTATTTCGAAAGATAAAATGATTTCAACATCATGGAATATTATTTATTATTTTTAGATTGAACATAGATATAGGTATTTGTGACACAATTTTGATGTAGTGATTATCTCATTAATGAAAGATTCAAATAAATGATTTTATAAATATTAAAATAAATTTAATTTGAATATTTTGATGCCATACACGAATTTTATGGTAAAAATTAAAAAATATGGGATTATGTATCGTCTTTGGTTCAATGTAATATGGTTTTTATGAATTTTAAAAAATTTCAAGTATGAATAGTCTCCGAAATTGACATAATTCAGAAATTAAAACATAAAATATTTTATTAAAATATATTAAATTAATAAAAATTATGACACGTAAAAATAGTTTATATAGTTAAAAATATGTCCTAAATATCATTTTCTATGTTGTTTGACATGATATGGTAATTACATTAAACAAAAATTTGTAAAAAACATGATATCACGGTAAGATAAAAAAGGGTAAAATGGGGGATAAGCCAAAAAGTTAAGGATAAAAAAAATATTTAAAACATGTAGAAAATTAATTGGATGGTGGGTATTCAAAATAGAACCATCTTATATTAAAATTAAATACATTTTGGAACATTTTAAATCGAAATGGAACTTATAATAAATTAATACTTTAAGACATTCCTAAAGAGTCCCTCTCATATCTTATAAAAAGGCACATCCTCCCTCTCATATTCACTCCAATTTAAGTATTCACGATATACCAACACCAACCCATTTCTCTTCTAAAATTCCCAACATATATTATAGTGGTTATGGTCATCTCAAAAGACCCAATTATAGTTTCCAATAAGTAAATTTAAAGGTTCCATGTCGAGGAAGAGGTAATCTCTTCTGTTGATTATTAAAAATCACTTTCTTCTACTACTAAATCTTCATTAGTATTTTCATAATAAATTAGTAAAATAATAATAAATAATATAATTATATTATATTATTAATATTAAAAAAACTTATTTCACCTTCTATCTATCCTACGAAAAATGAAATCACCGTGTTTGCGTTCGTACGACTAACCATCCGCACGTCGTAGTGTAATCTGTTGTTTACCATCATCTTACTTGGATGTGTATAATGGTGGAAGTAATAACAATATATGGATAATATAAATTATACTAATTATTAGATACTATAAACCATCCAATTCAATATCATTCTATAATTATGGGAATTATATCGTCGCATGCGAGTATGTACAACTTACAGTCTCCACGGTGCGATGTGATTCGTTCTACATAATCTTCATTAAACCATGATTATATAATTAATTTTATGAATTAATATGATATATATTATACTAATATGATTCATTAAATAATATAAAAATTACCTAAAAGAAGGAATAAGAAATTATCCTGCAAAATATACATAAGAACATAAAGTAGATAATACTTGAATAATGAGTAACAATGAAATGTTACTAACAAACGGATGAAAATATGATCCTAAAAGTTATCATAAAAAGGATTATGGATATGAAATAAATTAGTGGCATTATTTAAATCATTATGCTGGATGTCTGGAGACATATGAATCATATCAGACCTATAGTAAGGGATAATTTTTCAATATCATTTTATTCTGAGATTGTTTATCCATTAGTATTTACAAGGGTTATATTTATCATTAATATCAATGTTTTCTTAAGATGTTTTCATAAAATGGTTATTATTCTTCCATGTATGTTTAAAGTAAATATTTCCCAATTTTTACTTTAACATCATTGTATGGAAGGAATCATTATTTTTTTTACAATACATGGTATTTTTTTACATTTCCGACTAAATAACGTGGATAATGTTTTTTAACATATACAAAATTAAAGGATTTTTACAGTTTCATTACACCATACTTCCATAAATCTTCCTCTAAACTATTTCAATTTTATTTTTCAAATAAATTATTTTATTTTAAAATTCCATGACATTTTGATAAAGGAATGTTTTTTAAGAAGAAATGATATTTTACTCATGAATTATGTTCAAGTATTTTATTGAAAATAATATCCTCTTAATAATTCATAGTGTTAGGTTTGTATCCCTATTATAACATTAATTTTATTGATTTTATTATTTAATTTTTTTTGAAATCCATTTTCTTTTAGGGATTATGTTATGATGAGATGATGTTAAGAAAACCAGTTTATTTCTTGGGTTATGAAATTAATAAATATATATGTTTTTCTGGCACATGTAATAATGATTTCATTATGTGATTGGTGGGACCTATATATCCCTACAATGAATTGGGTACATATTTATATCCCATTAGATAGACATAATTAGAAAAAACAAGTAAATATGGTTCTGTAATATTGGGATGGAAGAACAAGTAAATCCATTTCAGTAATACATGGCTAGAATTGAAATTAAACAATGTTCAGTAATTGAATTTGTCCACTATGATTGTCTTAGAATCAATGAATTTTCTACTATAAAAATAATATTATGTTATTAATCATTTTCCATAATCCCATGTTTTATGTCAATAAAACATTATGGTTAATGTTCATTTATGAACATTGACTTATAAACTGCCATTATTTATTTCATGACTCATGACTTTGATATATAATCATTATGTTCATGTTTTTATATTCTTAAATTTATGGTTTTTTTATGTTATTAATGTTTTCCCTTAATAATCATTTGAGCATACCCTTTTTATGTTTTTATTTCTCTAGGATTGAAATAAGGGTCTAGGATGGACAAGAAAAGGGGAATATCTTTATGGGATATGTGGAAGATATTTCACCAAGTTAGATGATTATGTTTCAAGTTTCCAAATACACTAAACAAATATGATGTTTGGGTGCAATTTTGTGTCTTGTATTAATTATTCCACAAAATTAATTAAATGTCCATGTGCATAATTATTGGGTATCTACAATTTGTATCATCGAGAAGGATTAGATAACCATTGGAAACTGGGATGCCAAAACTTCAGTGATATATCTAGCGGTATTTCTGAGTTATGTATATAGATGTCCTGAAGGTTATGTATAACTATAGGTTACTGTCATAGAATTAATTTAATGATCATGATAAACCTTGGGTGAAACTAAGGTGTCATGGATTAATGATGGTTTTATTAGTTAGATATCTTAGAAGTGACTTTTTACGATTATGTGGTTCCCTATTATTGTTACCATTTTCATTACACTATGGTTTCACGTTTTTTTCAATGAAGGGAACTAGAAGGAATTGGGTTAACATTTAATATGATGGACAAATTGGTGACTATGAGCAATGGAATTGTGTAATGCCTAAAGTGAAAGAAATTATGATTATGCTGAATCAGTCATCGCGATATATGATTAACATGGTGAACATTAGTTTTATTATTATGTAATGAAATAAGATGAATATGGAATTTTATTCACGTTAACATTGTGAGGAACATAGAGGAATGGATATTAAGATTTTTTACTTATTAATAAAAAGGGAAGAATAATCTTGAAGAATTCCTCAAATAGAGGGGAAGATATTATCTGCGTGGGGAAAATGGTCATTGACTGATTGACATTCATAGAGATCAATTTCCTATATGTGGAGAAACTATGAATTTCCCCACTCAATTCCCCAACCTAATAGGTTAATTTTAAATTGAGGAAGGACATATTCCATGACAATCATTGAAGAGTATAGATTAAAGTGTTTATGTATTGTAAATTCAAAGTTAATTTTGTAGAGGTAATTTTATGGAATTAGGTAATATTGGAATATCTATGGTCTATTGTGGGTTTCCATTAGAAAATGGTATTAATAACCATGAAAAGATATTGAAATATTTTTGGGAAGCACATGATATGCACATAATTAAGGTGCAATGGGATAATGAGATGTTTAATAGAATTAATGAGATCATGATAGATAAAAGGTCAAATTGATATCATGGTTTGTGTATATAGAATTTTTTTATTTTTGTTGTATGGAAAGTGTTAATTTTTACAGAATGCATGTTGCAATATAGTTTTATAGTAATTCATGTTATTATCTTCTACCAAGAGAATGAATAATATAGTTATTCACATTTTTTGAATTTATCATCCAAGAACTACCAAATTAGATATAGGATATAAAGTTTATATCAATTTTGTTAACCTCTTTATAATGTTTTATAATTTACTTTTCTAGAAGAATTGTATTGTTATACATTTTTGGATAGTATATGTTATATTATAGTTGAAGTTTGTAAGATTAATGTATTATCATACTATAGGTGTCCTTATGAATATTTTATTACATGTGATTACCATTTTTTTGAGATAGATGGAATGACCTATTATTCTATCCCATGATCTGCAAACACTTCAATAATGTAAAATTCGACTTCATTTTTTATATAAAATATAATGTTGAAATTTTTAAAGGAAAAAATGATGTTGAGATATTACCAAAATCTAGTAATTATTCATTCTCATTCAAAAATATTCATCTTTAGGAAAATTATCATAAAAACCAGAAATTTTATCCTAAAAACATAATAACCTATGAATTTTATGGTCCCTTAAATCATTTCAAATTTATGCCTTTATGGTAGTTTACTTTCTTTGAAAAATATTCTCAATCACAGTCCATCAAAACTTGATTGTTAGATTTCTTGTCCATATCCATTTTTTCACATACCAACCATGTTCTATTATGTGGAAACCCAATGATGAGTTACATATAGTGGCCATTATATTTATAACACTACATTTTAAAATGATGTTTTAGTAATTATTTACGATGCGGTTTACTGTGAAAGAAATTTTCATGTAGTAAAGCTCTTATAACCCCCGATGAATTTCGAGGGTGAAATTCATTTTTTAGGGGGAAGAATGAAAAACAACAAGATTTTATGAGATATATTTGTTTCAATTTAGGTTATATCATGGGATGTATGATACACAATATTATATTGTGATATACTAAACATCATATTAGCTTGCAGTATACGCATCACTATTCTTGGATTTTGTTGTACACAATTTCATGTTTCTTTGATATATTTCATTTAAAAAAAACTAATTACAGATTTTGATCATTTTATAAATTAGGTATGTATTTATTATTTTATATGAAACATCAAAGAACAATTTTACTATATGAAACATTGAATTGTCTTTCATTACATGAAAAAGCAACCTTCCTCGATAGCTAGCGTTGTATGTGATACCGAGTATCACTAAACAATGAAATATTATTAAAATATTATTATATAATGAAATATAAACTAGTTTCTATGAAAATTATTAACAATATTTTCAATTTTAAATACCATTAACATTCATTTTAACATTTTCTAGAACATTATATGATAACAAAAACAAATTTTCAAATAAAAGAAGTATTTTCCAAAAAATGTTGTTTTACCGCATTTTGAGGGTGCACCAATTTTAAATCTAAGAAAATTTTATAAGTTATATTTGAAAAAATAAACTTCTTCATTGAAAGGGGGAAATAGAAATTTACTTTTTTTTAAATTTTGGTAGTTCTTAGATAAAATTCAAATTTTAATAAATTTTAAAAATACTGCATTTTTAGTCCAAAATTCATTTTCATCTAAATTATTTATTTTGTTATATTGTACTATTAAATTGTTTTAAAGTGAATTGAATTATAGTTTTATCAGATAATTCGAATTTGGTCTTTTAAAGTAATTTCTCATTGAAATTAGGCATAATGACATCTCACAGCTCTAATAATTAGTACTTCTTAAAAACCCATTTTTTGGTTTTGACAAGAAAAATTAATTTTAAATTAATTAATTCAACATCTATGTTTTGAATTTTGAAAAATGGATTTTATATATGAAATCAGGAGGTCCAAATTGGGTAAAAAGGTACCTTTTATTTTTAGACATTTCTAAATAGTTACTTCAGTAATTATTTTATTTTCCTTGGTAAAAGGGTATATCTTTTAAATAGTGGTAACAAAAATATAAATTGTAATAATATCAAACTACACTAAAACATTTATTAATACTATTTTATGATATATATACGACCATGTGAATCAATTGGTCTATTTTAGGACCCCATGGACTCAATTGGATATGAAAATGACATTTAATAATAATTAATTTAACATAAGGATAATTATAAAAAACATATATCTTTTAATAAATCAATATTTATATAGGGTTATATAAATGATATCTATGTATATAAATAGTAATTATAAAGAAAAAAATTTTCCTACATTTTGGTATTTTATTTATAAATTTTAAACATTAAATAAATATTTTTATTTATGACACAATTATGATGTACTGATTACCTCATTAATGAAATATCCAAATAAATGAATTTATGTATATTAATATAAATTTAGTTGGAATATTTTGATATAATCCACCAATTTTCTAGATGGAATTTATATAAAAGGGATTATTTAATCCTAATTCTATGATGCAATAATGTTGTTTTGATTTTTTAAAAAGTTTTGTATGAATAGTATCAAAAAATGACATATTTCATAACTTAAAACATAAAATAGTTTATTAGAGGATATTAAATTCCAAAAAATATTATTTTCTTCCAAATGGATAATTTAAGTCCATATATTTCCTAAATATCCTTTTTTGCATCTTTTGACATGATATGATAATTACATTAACAAACAACTTGTAAATAACATGATATCATCGTAAGTTTAAAAAGGGTAAAATATGTGTTAAACCAAAATGATAATTATAAATAAATTTTTTAAAACATTTATAAAAAATATTTTATGTGGGTTACTCGAACAAATATCATCTTATATTCATAATAAATAAGTTATAGACCATTTTAAATCGAAATTAAATTAAATTTAAATTAATATTTTACGACATTCTTGAAGTGCCCCTCTCATATCTTATAAAAGGGAACCAACTCTCTCTCCTATTAACCCCATTTTGAGAATTCAATATCAGCAAAAAACTACCCATTGTTATTATAAAATTCTCTAGTTACATTAATGAGGTGTTGGGTTCTCAAAAAATTTACTCTGGTGCCCAATGTGGAAATTTAAAGGAGGCACAGTGAGGAAGTGGTAATCTCTTCTACCGATTCATTCAAATTTTATTTTACTTTTACATACTATTAATATGTTTTTAATTATAATGTAATAAAAAAATATCACTCATATAATGATATGTCATTATAAATATTAAACTACCCAATTATAACTTTTATACATCCTACGAAAAATGAAATCACCGCGTGTGCGTACGTACAACTTTCCGCCTCCACACCATAGTGTAATTATTTTTCACCACCACCATCCTTGGATGGTTATAATCGTGTAAATAATAACTATATATGAATTATATAACAAGATACTAATTTTTAGATATGATAAACTTTCCACTTTAATACAATTCTACAATTATGGGAACAATATCGTCGCTTGTCTGTAAGTATGGCATACTGTGTCCATGTTGCAATGTGATTCATTCAACATAATCATCATTAAAACATGATTATATAAATGAATTTAATGATTAAATAGTATTTATATTATACTAATATAATTATTAAACTAATAAAACTATAAACTAAAAAGAATAATGAGAACTTATTTGACAAAACATACATAAGAACATAAAGAAGTAAATACCCAAATAACGAGTAAAAATGAAATGATAGTATCAAACGAATGAAAATATAATCATAAATGTTTTCAAAAAAATAATAATAATTATGGAATAAATCGGTAACTTTATTTAAATAATTACACTGGTGGTTTTTATACAAATGAATTATATCAAACTTAGGTAAAGGATAAATTTGAAATTTCTTTTTTATCCATGATTGTTTATATGTAAGTATTTTATAGGGAGATATTTATAATCCATGTGCATGTTTTCTAAAAATGATTTCATACAATTTTTACTATTATTCAATGTATCTATAAATTAATTTTAACCCATTTTTGACTTTTCCTACATGTTATAGAAGGAATTATTCTTTTTATAACATACATGGTATTTTTTTGACATTTCTAGAGAAATTATGAGGTAAAACTTTTTGTTTAAGATATAAGGTATGAATGGATTTTTACGTTTTCATTTTGCCTTATTTCCATGATGATTCATCTAATATATTTCAATATTAATTTCAACTAAATTTATTTCTTTCAAAATTTCCTGATATTTTGATAAAAGAAAACACTTATGAAGAAGAAATGTTATTTTTCTCAAGAATTATGTTCAAGTGTTTTATCAAAATTAATTTCAATATAAGATGACATAGGGTTATATTTATATCCCTATTATTAATTTTATTTTATTTATTTTATGATGTAATTATTTTTATGAAGTACATTTATCTTATATCAATTATGTTAGAATGAAATGATGTTTAAGAAACCCATTTTTTTGGAAATGAATTGATGAATTATTTATGTTTTTATATAACATGTAAGAATGATTTAAATATGAGATGGGTGGTAACTATATCTCCCTCCAATTCATTGGGTAATGATATATATCTAATGATATTGACATGACTGGAATGGAATGTAAATCAGGTTCAGTAATACAGGGCTGTAAGGACAAGTAAATCTTGTTCAATAATACATGGTTGGAATGATATTTGGGAATATATTTTTTGTTTTGTATTAAGTATTCAACAATAGTAATGAAATGTCCATGTACATCATTATTGGGTATTTAAAAAATTCCATTATGAGAGATGTTTTTTAGGGTTATTTATATGTATGGATTTTTTATGTTTAAGTACACCTTTATTTTTTGACCTGAGTTTTAAGATATTGATATCATTTATTGTTTGTGTTATATAGTATACTTAAGGTTATTCTTAGGGTGTATATCAAATTATTGTAATATTATCAGGGTGAAATTTTTCCTATAAAATAGAAATATATCAGGTAATTATGTATCCTTATGTTATAATTCTAGGAACTATATTAATTCCTCAACTCTATCAAAAGGATATAAAAACAAAAATATTATTAGATTATATTTTTCAAAGGTATTTTGACACATCGCATAATTATGGTTTTGAGATGGATATCCTTCCAATGAATATGTTATCAATCACTCTTTATCAGTCTTTGAGAGTTAGTTTTATCATCAATGTACATGTTTTCATATAAGTATCTCTAGAATAGGATACCTCAAAAGACCTTTGTAATTATCTTTTATTCTTTTAAAGTGATCGTTTTATTGCCTTATTTTTTCCAATGTGGTATTTTCAATGATGTTTCCGAGCCAAATTTTAAAATTTAGGGGATGCAATTTCTAAAAAGGGGGAATGATGTAACATCCCATGTATTTATAGAATAATAAATTTCCACATATATTAAAATTTTGAATTTAATATTAATTTTAGTTTTAAGGGGAAACTGTGTATGATAGAATTCCCAACATGCTAAAATATGTTCTCCAAAATCTAATGTTGCACACAATACTGAGTTATACTGATAAATAATATAACAATAATATTATTATTTGAAAATGTAGTTATCACATAGCCATTGTATTGAATGAATTCAATATAATTAATTATAATATTATTGTACATATTAGTTAATTTATATAATGTTATATAATGAATTTTAAAGGATTAAAATGAGAATGAATATAATTTTAAGTTTAAAATACTTTATTATTTTAAAAGGTCGTTTTACCACCTTTTGATGGAGAACCATTTTTAAAAACATTTTTTTTCATTATTATTTGTTATATGTGATAAAATAAAATGATTATTTAGAATAGGGGCTTCATAATTTACTTATGTTGAAATTTTGGTACTTTTCTAATAAAATTCATATTTTTATGAATAGTGATAATTACTTCATTTTAATTCAAAACTGACTTTTCATATAATTTATTTTTATAGTTAAATTATCATTTTAATTGGTTTTAATTTGTACATGGATTATTATTTTTATCATTTAATTTTATTAATGTCATTGTAAGTAATTTCAAATTTAAATTGGACATGAACACTTTTTAATCTTTTGATAGTCATTATTTCTTAAAAACCAGTTTTTTGGATTTGACAACGCGAATTAATTTTTAATTAATTTCATCCAGTTATGTGATTAGAATTTGGAAAATTGTATTATATATTTGGAATTATAAGGTCCATATTATTTAAAAATTTTACTTTTTATTTTTTTGACATTATGAATAGTATGTTCATAATTATTTATATTTACCATAGTTAAAGTGTAATTAAAGAAACTAAGGGTAAAACAATTATATTTTAATAATATAAATCTACCCCAACACCTTTCCTAATTATATTGAATGATATATTTCCTACCATAATCATCTTTTTGTATAATTTAAAAAACCATGGTGTTTCTTGGTTGTGATAATGACCTTTTATAATATTTAATTACAAGAAAATTGGATTGTAATATGAACATGTATATCCTAACTAATATTTTTAATTTGGTTTATATATAATATCAATCATAGTATTAATAGTAATTATAAATCAACCAATATATATTACATCACGGTATTTTTTGTAATATTTGTAGACATTATATAAATAAATATATTTTTGAAAAATGATGATGCAAGGATTGCCTTATTAATGAAATATTGAAATAAATAATATTATAAATATTAAAAAAATGAGATTTGAAAATTTTTATTCCATCAATGAATTTTTTGTATTACAACGACACATTATATATGATTTAATTTCTTTGGTTAGAATAATCAAGTTGTTCTGACTTAAAAAATGAAATTTCTAAATAGTGTCAAAATTGATGTAAAAGAGTTTAAAAAAAATAATGTTTTATATAATGATATAATTGTCTTAAAAATATAAGATTCATGAAGATGACTTATTGAAGGTTAAAAATTTCATTAAATATCCACTTTTGGTTCTCTTGTAAATTTATAGTAACTATAGAAACCATATATTATGATATTATTAGAAGACAATGTAAGAGTAAATGTTTTTATGTTAGGGTTAAAGATAATATAAAAGGTTAATTTTTTATGTAAACTTGTTTAAATCCTATTGGTTGAAATTATTTAGATCCATAATAATATTAACTTATTAATATGTCAATTTATTCTATATTATTCAGAAAATTAATTTTAAATAAAATATTATTTCAAAATATTCTTAAAGTGCCCATCCTCCCTCTTATAAAAGGCCACCAACTCTACCCACTTAATCACACATTTCAATCCCCTTGTATCATCCATATTATGATAAAATAACCTCCCAACCACATAATATTTTCATTATAAGCCTTACAATGAGATGAATGTAATTCCAAAAAACCTTTTTCCTATAATCAATAAGAGTTACCTGATTTAGACATAACATCATCTCTCAAGCTCTATATATTTATTTTAATAATTGAACCCCAAACCTATCATTATTGCATTATTTTATAACTATTAAATTATAATAAATATACAAGGTTTTTTATGATAATGGTAAGATCAAATCATACAAACCCTTCCATCTACAGATATAAAAAATAATGTTTCTTTGTATGGTGAACCAATACCTCACGAAATGATTATTGTTCAATTTTATCCTACCACTAATCATTAGGGCCATTATGATGGAAAAAATTTTATATATGATATATATTATATTTATATTTACTATATTCTTCTTTAATTTTTATCTACAACATACCATTATGGTTTCTATAGTGTGTAAATACAATAATTTTATTTGAGGAAGTGTGGACTACCCCCACCTAAAAAGTGATATAGCTTGTTCATGCCAAACATGGAATGTATATGGGATGATGTTAATGAAATTTTGTAACATATATAACATATATAATATAATTTAATTATATTTAATGATATATCTTTTATTTTTTATTCCATTATTATGACAAGAAATGAATGTAGCGTTCATGCATACCTACGACCAACCGTCTCCATGAATAGTGGATTTCATTTCCTATATCCCAGTGTTAAGGAATATTCTAAATACATAAAAACGGTATCAATATAATATTCAAAAAATTAATGATATTTGGGTTATAATATACTTATGAAAACATGGATTATTTCACTAAAAAAATTAGTTTTTTACTCAAATACAGAACATCGAAAAAACGTCCAATATAAACTCAAATAATTAACTAATTTATATCACATTGAAATATGTGATATTATATGTTTGATAACAATTACTAATATTCCAAATCATGTATAAATTAACCAAAGTATATTATTTAGGAAATTAGAGAATGAAAATGAAATGCGAGACTCAAGGTAAGGGACTTCGTCTCAATCTCCTTTCATTGAGGCATTTCTTGAAATTGTGAACCTTTATTTTTTATAAGGTGTATATACAGCCACTATGACATTTAATTACCATTATTTATCTATTATAATGTAATTAAATAAATCATGGAGATTAATATTTCAATTTTCAAAGAGTTATGGGATACTTTGGACATTTAATGATATAAATATCAAATCTTTTCTTCTAGATATTAAATTTCATATGTATGTATATGCGTATAAAAATAATATACAAGAAATTTTATTTCACTCTAGAATTTCAATTAATGTTATCAAAAGTAATCTTTTTATATTAAGCGTTTTAAATTCTTTAATAAATTAAATATGTAATTTTTTAACATATACGGTGAAAATGACTTCTCTATCTCCATAACCGTTATTTTATATTTGGTCTCATCTATAAGCCTTAATGTATTTTAAAATAAAAACGAATCTACTGTTCATTTGTTTGGGTATCTTATTATTGAAAATTGGATCTTAAATAAAAATTGTATTTTATATGGAAATGTTTTTCATATGGGATTAGAAGAAGTTCTCAAAAAGGGGATTTGTGAGGAATGTGTTTTATTCATGAAATGGTATATGAGAATTATAAATAACAGGTTAGCCAGAGATATATAATATGATGGTTTGATCTCAATTATAACTCATAGGTGAGCCTGGTACAAATTTAACGAATGGTTGACCCCTTTATATATCACAGGGGACCCCAATAAAGATTATAAAAATGGTAGAGCCCTATTATAGCTCACGGGTGAGCCTGATATATATTATACGAAGGTTGATACCCATTATAGATATCCAATTTGGAAGTCAACCATATGGTTATTCCAATTGGAATATGTTTTTGATTCTTTATGTATATGATTCTCTGAGTCGCCTAAATTATTTTTACTGTATTGATATTGGTTTTAATGTTTTTCAAAGAGGTAAAATTATGAATGCTATTTATGTGAGATTTTTTTATTTCATCTGCTCAGTGAACATTGCATGGGTTTTCATGTTTTACCCAGACTAATAGTTTTACATTATTTTTATGAACCTTATTATTCTTTGTCTTTTCATCCCATGTTTTTAAATGTTTTCACATGATTTAAGTGAAAATATCATCAAGGATAGTATCACAAGAATGTTGTAACGTATAAACCTGAAAAAAAAACTATGTTCCTTTAAAAAATTTATATGTCATGGATGAATTTAATACTATTGGAAGTGCTAAATTTTTATTTCTATTTTTTTATTATGTTATTATTATGTCCTAATTATCTAAATCATTGAACCAAAAATTATCATCAATGTGAATTTTTGAATTAATATAATATTATGTATCATTTAAGGCTGGAGATTTATAGGGTAACCCCTAGAGACCATAAAGAGAATCTATTATTTAATTAATCAGTGGATTCCAAATCCACTCGCACAGTGATGTGTCATCACAACCAGTAGAAAAACCAGATCTAACGAAGATCTTCCCTCACTGAAGAAGCATGAACCATTGCGATGTGAAATATTAATATAAAGCCATCATGGAGGGATGCATATGCTATCGGGTAAGCCAACACTATTGATTAGGAATGTTGTGGTTGAATCTGCGGCTCAAAATTCATATTTATACATTAAACTAACTCTTAAATATATCCATGATATATATTAATGAAAAAATTAATGACATTAGTCTGTGGAGGAGGTAGTCTATATTAAGTCATGTATAAGAAATCCAGTTCCCATAAAAATGAATAATGGAGTAACATAGTATAATATTTAATAAATATAAAATAATTATATATATAATAAATAATTACTAATGTACACATTGGTTTCAGCCAAGTGTGTTTATGAAGGAATGAAAAATGCACTTATTTATATATGTAGAAGTCAGCACAAACACTAAAATCAAATTTCTTCAAAAAGAAAATGTGAATGTTATGTATAGATTATTAAAACCGAATAATAACATTAAATAATTAATTAGTACCAATCATTCTATATTGGGATGAAAAATTTATAATTTTAATGTTTTGATTGAAATGATACATGTTAAATGAAAACAAATACAAATATTAAGTAGCTTGATATTTCCATAGACAATGAAATTGAAAATGAGGAAATAAGATAAAATATTATATCCCAATTGTAGTATACATAAAATAGGATTTGATTTTATAGAAACATTGTATAAAATTAGGCGGTATCCAAATTTTGTGTGTATAATTGAAGCGGTGTTGAGACTCCCCTTTTATAATTTTAAAGGATTAGCTATTTTGTAAATACTGATAACTTTATTAATAATGGGAAGTCACTCTCCTAGAAAGTTTAACAAATTTCAGAAATAATAGTGTGTGGGAAGAGTTATGTTTGATAATTCATATTCTATTCAATTTTTTTTTATATTTTTCTGAAAATAATCAACTCATTACAAATATAGTTTAAAAAAATATACCTATAAAAATTTAACATAATACTTTAAAACATATAATGTTATTTATGAAACATATATTTTTAAAATATAACATTTTTATTGAGTTCAATGTTATTCATAAATAATATTAATTTCATAAAATTGAAGATTTTAAAAAAAATATGTATTTAAACTATGCACATAAATATCATTATTTTCATAAAATCTCTAAATTTCATCAAAAGATAATGTTATAATGATTAATTAAAAAATATTTTTATTTAATAAAATCCAGTTATAATATTTAAAATTTTAAATATTAAATATACAATTGAGTAGAGGCTTTTTAGACTATGGTCTATGTGATGGTTTTAGATATTTTGTTTACCTATTAAAGTAGGGTCTTAGGTATTACAATTTCATAGAAATCATCCAATTCATATCCCCTTAAAATAAAATGGTTATTTAATTTATATCATTTTATGACTCATTAATATTTATGAAGATACTTATACAGGTTAAAGTTGCAAAATATATCTCTATTTCTCTCAAGATTGATAATTAAGTTTATTTATCAAAAGTAATAATCAGTGAAATGTTTAAAAATCCTAATCTAAATTTATATTTCATGAAACAATAGACTCTTAATTATTTATGGCTATTATAATAATTTTTTTATTTGAAAATGCAATGTATTGTTTTCCAAAACATTTTGTTCTTTATAAATTAGACATTAGTTTTAATTAAATTATATATCAGTATATAATGATTTTATATTTTACTATTGAAAATAGTAGATTATATGATTTTATCTTTGTATACCCACTTCATATAATTTTATATTGAAATAATATTTCCATTAGAATTAGTTACTATAAGAGGGTATTTTTTATTAATTTGGACTCTAAACAATCTATTGATACCCATATACATTTAATGTATCCAAACCTACTAAACGATCATTGAAGACAAATCCACATTCATTATTAATATCGCGTATTTACTAATATATGGATTTATATTAATTTAGATAAAACAAAAAATAAATTTATTTTAAGAAAATATATAATCCATATACCTCGTACTTATATATGGATATATATTTCAATATAATACATGTTAATTAATGTGTTTCCTTTTAGAAATTTTGATTAGATTTATGAACAAAATGTAATAATTTGATATATTTAATGCACTTTTTTGAGGAAATTGTATTTTGGGATTATAAGTCCCCCCAATAAAATAGATTGTTTTACAATACGAACTTTTTTGAGCATTTATTATTTTCAAACAATATTATATATGATATCTTGGGACAATTCCTTAACTATTTTGTTTTAATATGTCGGTTGAGGCAATGATGGTATGATTGGGCAATGAAGAATTTTGAATTCCATCACTATGAAATCTTTTATTATTATATATATGGTTTTTATATATGTTATTATTTATTTATTTTTTATTTTTTATACTGAATTTATCTGTTATAAAGAATTATTTTATTATAATTTATTCATGTTTTTATGTATGCAATGTTTTTTCTATAATAGCATCTATTATACACTACACCATATCGAGCCTCTTATCTCATCTAATATTTTTTTACATATTCCTCAGAAAAAAAAAGTGTATTATACATGACCTAATGATAATGGGTGTTTAATAATAATGTTTCTTTGAACTATTAATTTTTACTTTATGTTTTTAAATTTAATGCATGCATCATGAATATATTATGCCACTTAAAAGTACAATTCATTAAAATCCTAGTTAATGTTATATCATTTATTCAATAATAGTGTAATAAATAATCCCTTGATCCTAGATGTTTGAGATTGTGGTGTTACTAATGGTATCATACAAATTATAGTAGAAAACATAAGAATATAATCCTAAGAAAATATTTAAAAAAATTATAAAAGAAACATTTGAAAATATAGAAACATTCAATAAAAAATTTCTATATAATAAAAAATATGATTTATATATTTTTTGAATTATGTTATTTATGAACTAATATTGTATATTCCTTTATTTAGAAATGGTTTATCATATAAAAAATTTAAAACATATCTATTATTATAATTAGAGTTGATATTTCTCTCGTTATGGGAAAATTAAACACTCCCAACACATTATGGATGGAGTTTTCAATCAAATGAACATGAGGATATCTTATTATAATATTTATATATTATGAAATTTCTATTAGTATGAATCAGTATTATCAAGATAAAAATTTATTCATATAACTATCATTTTCATTGAATTCATCCATTGGATGTATTTTATCTTAATATATAATTCATGAATCTAAGATTTAGAGAACCAGATTCTAATTTTTATGGGAGGTATATAATCCAATATTATATAGAGAATAATTATTTTTCTATTTCTAACCATAAACCATTTATGATAGAAAGAATTTATGGTTTTTTACGAGATTTAGAAATTTAAACAATGTCTATGAAGTTAATGGATTTTATAGGTATGTAGGTTTTATATAATATGCAATAAAACATTATTGTATTTGTAGTGGAATAACTAGGACATTCACCTAAATTATTAATTGATACTTCCATTAAAACAATCTATAATTTAAATCATAGATCTAACCGTCTATATAAAATGGACATAATGGAGAAATATGAGTTGGATAATCAACTACATTAATATTGATACATGAGATTCATATTCCTTCATGTATAAAACTACGTATATCATGTCCTATTTTTAAAATAGAAGATGAGTCAATGTGGTTGTTCAATGATTATATTGAAATTAATTCTTGTAGTATGAATAACAAAACCATATTGTATATATTTATGAAATATCTTATCAATATCATGGTTCACGATACTGCCCATATAATTTTTTTGATTACTGGTGATTTTAATTAAAGAAGTATTATATATAAATGGTAATATTTTTAGTTTATAGACATTATGAGTTTAATATAATTCCATTTAGATATTACAAAGAACTGTATGTGGTTTTGAAATTAATGAACAGATATTTCAATTATAATTTTCTTGAATTTATTATGTTATTTTTCAGTGATATCTAGATAAAATCTAAAATCATTGATGAAAATGGGAATCACTTAGGAAATGTTCCTTGACATCTTAGTGAAAATCACCAATATAGTGAAATCATTATGTTTTGATTTTATCTCCCAATGCATTATTACCCTTGTTATATTTCCTATAAGGATATGATATTTTATTCAATGAGATTTTATGATATATGTCTCTTTAAGAAAATGGTGTTCACATGATAGCTAGAATTAATTAAAACATCGTGTAAAAAAAACAGTAACATTCTATTGAAATATAATTATTAAATATGATAGTTATAGCCTTTCAGTTGGAATTTTTGGTATAAATAAAATCAATAAAAATATGAAAAACAATTGTTTAGAAATATTGAAAATTAATTAATTTGTTTGGAATTTTCTATACTCAAATATAAAATAAGTTTAAAAGTAAAAATTATATGATTAATTAAAATATATTTGAATGGCTGCAATGTGTTTTTATACAAATAAATTAATTCAATAACATATTATGATAAATTAAAATGAAATATAAAAGTAATATATTATATATAATATTAAAATAGTTAGTTATTTTTTACTGTGAAATGAATTTGAATAAATCTAGTTTTATTTTGAGTAATGTGTTTATAAAAAAAACTCTTTTTCTAACGGTTATTTTATATTATTTTAAAAATATAATAAAATTGAATATAATAGAGTGTTTGTTGTACTTCTAAATATCATGTGGATATTCTGAAAAAAAAAATTATTTTATTTTTTTCATTATGAACATTACCTGACCGAAAAATGTATTACTATTGGAAATGTAAAAGGGGTTAATATGGGATAACTTACTATCTAAAAAATAATTTCCCAAATTATTTATCCTAATACATGAGTAGTTGGTCATCACAATATAGCCTTCCATGAATCCTTATGGTTCGTTTCATAGGAAGATACTTGTAGGATATATATATATATATATATATATATATATCAGGTTTTACTCTTAATTTGCATGTTTATTTTCTTAAAAACCATATAAATATTTAATAATTATTTTTAAATGATTGAATGAGTTTATTTAATATACTGATATTTTTATTCAAATTTATGAGCCATTTTCAATCTCTTTCATATCTTATGGAAAATTATATTGTAGCTCATATTAACATTTGGACTCCCACGACCAGTAAGAGATGTTTATCAGTTTTCTAGTCCCCCATTAGATGGATTTAAAACAACAATTATATAATTAATATTTACATTTTATTTATGATAATGTTATCATTATATAAAGTGGTTTATTTTTTAACTTTCTTTGTTTAAACCAAAAAATATGAAATAACAGTCATGCATATGTACAAACTAACATCTCAATGTAGTGATATAATTCTCTTTTTCATCCCAAAACTATATGAATGGTTTCAAAATTATAAGTAATTGATAAATATGATACTAATGACATGATTATAAATATATTATCATGAATATGTGTTTTTAATTATTTAATAATAAAAATATATTTATTTTATAATTTTTTTGAATGTGTAAAAATCAAGATGATACTTGGGGGAAGGGTTTATGTTACAGTTTAATTTTATATCTGGATTGTCTATGAAAAATATGCATTGAAATAATTTATATGTTTATTATTATTTAAAAGACATTTATTTCCCTATATTATTGATATAGCTACAACTATCATGTATTTATACCATTTTACTCACTGTGGTACATATAATTATTGCCAAATTGTTTTTAATTTAATCCTACATTATTTTTTATTTAGTTGAAAAAACTCTTCTTCATTGTCCTTATGATTTAAAACGTTTTTTGAAGGTTTTTACCTATAGTTTTTTTCATATATATATATTAAAAACATTTAATTTTTTTAACTATTTATAAACAAAATATTTTATTAAAATATTTTACACATGTCTCTGTTTTTTATTTTTACAAATATTTGAAATGAATGTCTCCTTTTAACTTCTATGGAACAAATGAACTTTCCCGCCATCATGAGAATTAATTAATTTTACACTTCCATGTCATTGTCACATATTTATTTCAAAACAATACATTTTTTGAATTTTGAATTTTTTTATTTTTAATATAACCTCTAGAAAATGGTATTTTTTATTTCAATGATATATTTAAAAGATCTTATAACATTATTTTTCATCTACTTCAATAATTGTTATGTATTGTTATACATTATTTTGGATATTATCTTATGATACTATCCACTTTAATTAGGTAGATGGATTATGATGATGATTATTTAATGACGATTCAATGAAACCGATTTCATTTCTATGATTTTATGATGTTATCATTAAATATTTATGAAATATATTTTGGTCCTTGGGTTAAGATTTTATATAATGAAGAAATTATTACGAATCATTTTTCATTTATATGGATTTTTCTATGATGAAATGAAAATTGTTTTTATGATATTTTTTCACACATATGTATGGTTTTCATTATGTGAAGTGTGAAACAAAAATTATAAATTCCTTAAAATAATTAGAAAATTTAGATATCTCATGATATAATTATATATAGGTTAGGGAATTAAATATATTCAATAATGGACTCTATCCATTATTATTGTCCTAGGATTGAACATTGACATTAGAAATTATGGATAGGAGAGTGAAACGATTCCACTATGATAATCATGGAATTGACTATTGATTATGTAAATGTTTTTTTGATTATCTATATGTTGAAACCCCGTTTCTTATGATTATGATGTGTCCTTCGGTTGTCCGCCAGTTTCAGGGCAGTGATCAGATACCAGATATGGCTTATCAGGGACTTCCAGCATATCCTCATATTGTGCCAGTCTGGGTACAAGAAGTTATACCTGATACAGGCGCTGATGCACAATTCAGGGAAGGCTTCATGAGGATGATGTAAACCTTTCAAGGAGAACCGCCTCCTGCCCCATCGATGGGTGATTTGACATGGGATTTCCAGCAGCTTCATCCTCCCACATTCTCAGGGGAAGGAGGACCTCAGGATGCAGAGTCGTGGCTAGAATCCATGCTGATGATCATTGAGCATCTGGAGACGACTCTGTAGAGGAGGGTCAAAATCAATACCTATATGCTTCGGGACATCGCCAAGAGGTGATGGGATGTGATCTCACAGGTGGGACGCCAGAAGGTTATAGTGTGGGATGAGTTTCAGCACATCATCTTTGACTACATCTATCCAGAGACCCTGAGGGACGATCGAGGCTGAGAATTTATGAGTTTGGGGCTAGGAAGTTTTTCTATCATGGAGTATTCCTCCCACATTACCGAGCTGGATCACTTCCCGGAAATTCCAGGAGGTTATCAGTTATTAAGGACAAGAATGTTTTAGCATTTTCTGAGGCACGAAATCTTTTCATAGGTGAACATCTTATGGTTAACTTCTATCACTTCAATAGTCAACTAGGCGCTAATCACAGAGAAAAATATGAAGGATTCTGGTGTTTTGAGCTAGGGAGGCTCGTCATATGGGGTTTTTATTCCTCCTACTGATAGAAGGAAGCATCGTAGGGAGTCTTCGTGCGGTGATCTGAGGAGGTGAGACATATTTTATGGTAGATAGGTGGTGTGCTACCAGTGTGGGAATAGTAGGAATATACAACTACACTACCTGAGAGACCCAGTGGAGTGCCGATATTATGGAAAGATGAGTCATATTCAATGGTTCTGTCAGATCTTCTCACTAGCAGTTGGTGATTGCGGTTCTTCTATGACTCCTCATTCGGGAGCAGCATCACTAGTTTCTCACCAGTCTAGGAGCTGGAGTTATTCCGGCCTTTCAGGATGAGGTGGAGGTCGTGGTTGTGGTGGTCAGTCATCGGCCTTTCATCGACAGCAGAGTGGATCTGCTTAGAGTAGTCATGTAGGGTCACGGGGCTATGGAGAAGGCTAGGATTTTGCAGTAGAGAAGACCCTACAAGAGTAGAATCCCAGACATTCTACAGTTCAAGGTGCGATCTTAGTGGCCTCAGTTTTATCTTGAGCACTTTTTGATATAGTGGATTCCCATAGATTTTTATCTACTATGGTTGTGGAGAGGCTTGGGGTCTGTATCTTTTCTTCTACTAATATCTCGAAACTAGACACTTGATTGGAGACTATAACGATAACTGTACGTCAGTGCATGGAGTTTCCTCTTGAGGTTGGTGAGTGTCACTTCTTATGGTACCTATATGTCTTAGAGATGACGAGCTATGATGTCATTCTTTGAATGGAATATTATGTTCCTTTATAGGTAGTCATCGATTGTTATCAATGTAGGGTTAGTTTCATATCACTAGAGGGTGGATCTTTTCTTCATAAGGGTGAGCGGGATGTCTAGGAGAGAAGAGCAAGACCCGAGCATCATGGGTTGAGAGGAGTTATAGCCCAGATTGCTAGTCTGTACCTGGATGACCAAGGAACATCACAGTTAGACTTTCCTCCAATGGTGTATTGTTTCATAGATGTATTTCTATAAGAATTCTCAAGATTTCTTCCAGATATTGAGGTAGAATTTTCTATTGAGCTTGTTCCATGAGAGGCACCAGTGTCCATTGCTCGTTATAGGATTGCTACACCTGAGTTGCAGGAGCTCAATAAGAAGTTAGAGGAGTTGCCGGCAAAGGGTTTCATCCGACCCAGTACATCTCTATGGGGTTATCCTATTCTAATTGAAAAGAAGGCAGACAGTACCCTAAGGATTTATGTGAATTATCAGAAGCTAAACCAGTTGACGGCAAAGAACCGATATCCCTTTCCTTGGATTGATGATCTCCTTGATCATCTTTGGGGAGACCATGTGTTCTCAATGATTTACCTGAGGTCCAGTTATCATTACTTGTAAGTTAGACCATCTGATATACATCTCACAACATTCTAGAGAAGGTATAGTCTATAAAGGTATATGGTTATGCAATTTGGTCTCACGAACGCGCATGTAGTTTTCATGGAACTAATGAACCGAGTGTTTCAGCCATACTTGGATTCCATTGTGGTGGTCTTTGTGGATGATATCTTGGTGTAATCGTACAATTGACATGACCATTATTCCCATCTTGAGATTGTTTTGAGTACACTAAGAGACCATCAGTTATATGCTAAACTCTCAAAATTCAACTTTTGGATGGATCCGATACACATATTGGGACATGTTATCTCATAGGAAGGAGTGTTAGTGGACCTAGAGAAAGTGAGATCAGTAGTTTCCTAGGAGATTCCGAAGAACATCTTTGAGGTGCAGAGTATTCTAGGGATATCTGGATACTATATATGCTTCATTCTGTAATTTTCATGCTTAGCAACACTACAAAAGAATCTGACTAAGAAGGCTGCGAAGTTCTTGTGGTCAGATCCTTGTGAGTCGGCCTTTAAAGAGCTGAAAGGTAGGTTGAATTCATCTCCGATTCTAGTCCTACTAGAGCCGATAATGAGCTATACTGTGTATCATGATGTTTCTGGTTTCATTCTAGGAGTTGTGCTTTTTCAGGGAGAAGGAGTCATCGCGTACGGGTCTCGGCAGTTGCGCCCACATGAGAGGAAATACCCGACACAAGATCTCGATTTGGATGCTGTTGTTCCCACCTTACGCTGTTGGAGACATTATCTTCTAGGAGAGCACTTTGTGGTTTTCACTGACCACAAGAGTCTCAAGTACATCTTCACTCAACATGATTTTAATTTGAGACAGCGAAGGTGGGTTGAGTACCTTCAGTCTTTTGACATTGAGCTTACCTATACTCCTGGGAAGTGAAACACGGTAGTTTATACGTTGAGCAAGAGTAATCTGATACAGGCAGTTCAAAGGCCAATAATGAGTCACAGCTTATGGATCTATTCTCTGAGATTCATTTAGAGGTGCATGACAGGTAGGGAAAGAAATTTCTTTCTTCTTTGGTTGTTACCTCTACTCTTCTTGATCGAGAGAGAATAAGGTAGCTATCAGATTCTGAAGGCCATGTCCTATGAGAATGCGTTTTAGGAGAGGACCCTGTTTATGGATGGACCATGAGTGAGGTTGAGATCTTGCATTTCTAAGTGCGCGTATGGGTGCCAACAGACATACGTGAGGAGATGATGTGAGACATTCATTAATCAGTTTGGGAAGTTCATCCTGGTGTCACCAAGATGTATTGTGATCTACATTATACTTATTGGTGGCCATTTTTGAAGATATATGTTGTTGGTTTCATCATGAGGAGTCACATCTATCAGCATGTGAAGGTGGAGCATCAGCAACCAGCAGGTATTTTTCAGCAGTTACCCATTCCCAAGTGTAAGTGGAATGTTGTCACGATGGATTCGGTGATAGGTTTACCGAGGTCGGCATGAGGTAATGATACCGTTTGGGTTGTCATTGAAATAATTATGAAGGTCACTCAATTACTTCCAATCAGGGAGAACTTCAGTGTTGACGTGCTAGGATGATTGTACATCTGTGAGATTGTACATCTGCATGGATTTCTACAATCCATCATTTCAGATAGGGATGCAAGTTTTAAATCTAGGGTTTGGCAGGAGCTTCAGATGTCTTTGGGTACAAATGTATATTTCGGTACATCTTACCACCCCCAGACAGATGGTCAGTCCGAGCATACGATTTAGTTTCTTGAGGACATTCTCCGAGCATGATTCCTAGATTTTGTTGGTTCTTGGGATAAGCACACACCCCTTGTGGAGTTTACTATAATAATAGTTTTCAAGGAACTATTGAGATGGCACCTTATAATTCTTTGTATAGTAGGCCATGCTGATCACCCTTGTGTTGGCTGGAGGTAGGAGAGGAAGATTTTCTTGGACCTCACCTTATTCAGGAGACTATAGAGCAGGCATTGTTGATTAAGAAGAGGATGGCTATTGTGAATTCTAGAACGAAGTGTAATGTTGATCAGCAGAGATGACCTCTAGAGTTCGAGGTTGGGGATCAAGTTTTCCGGCATGTCACACCAATGTTGGGTCACAATAGGATTAGGATACTTGGTAAGATTTTACTGAGGTATGCTAGGACATTTGAGGCGTTGGAGAGAGTTGGTTCAGTTGCTTATTGGATGGAGTTACCTCAGAGGTACCAGTCTATACAGGATGTCTTACCTATTTCTCAACTTCGACGTTACTTGTATGACCTTTTGCATATCTTCTAACCCGAGGAGGTTGAGTTGGAATTGGATGCATCCTTTGGGGAGCCTTCTATCCGGATTGTCCATTAAAGTACGAAGGTTCTCTGTGGCTGGTATGTTCCTATAGTACATGTTCTTTGGATGCATGGGTGAGTACATGATGAGACTTGAGAGAGGGAGGCAGACATACGATCATAGAGGCCGGAGATGTTAGAGGCTTCTTCTTCTACGCCGCCTTGCTAGGGAAATATGGGAAAAAATTTATTTATGGGGGAAAGTTTTTATGAAACCAGATCTTATTTTCAAGAATGTTTTTACATTTCTGGTCATTTTTTAGAAAAAGAAGAAATTATGTAAATTTGCGAAGTATATGTCATGTACTTTATGAGTACACGCCATGTACTCAGTTACCACGGGTAGCCATGTGCTACCCACGTAGCAGCCATTCACACGGCTATATGGGGGAGACCTAGAGACCACCTAATGTGGGGTACATAAATGGAATGTACACACCACTTAGTTCAAAAGTACATGTTGTTTACTTTATTTTTTTCCCTTAAACATACTGGGGTCACGCCTAATCACTAGAAATCTCTCCTTCTACGTCTCCTTCGACCGAGCGCTCCGTACGACCGTGAATATTCAACAATCCCTCGATCCTCCATACGTCCTTTGAATCAAACGCCATTGGTTACATTAGAATCACATCGACAAGTTCTCTCTTCTTTCTAAGCCTCATTTTATGATTCCTCTTCTTTTCAATGTTATATTGTGTTGAATATTTTATATGTTTTGTTAGATCTACGGAGTTATAAGTTAATTCAAGCCTCTAGGTTCAAGTATATTGATTTCCTAAAACCGAGGTTGGTGATTTGAGCCTCTCTATGGAATGTATTTGTGTTTTATGTAAAAAATTTCCCATTATCCATGAACAGGGTATTGCGCGTTTACTGTTTTAGACCTATTATTTGTCTAATATACTGGTATGCTTGAGTAGATGATAATTTTTGTTAATAGGGAGTATTGAAGTGATTTGGATGTATTTCCCATCCATGTTTTTCCAATTTTTGACCTTTGGTTCTAGTTTTTCTAATAGGCAGCAGTTTACTTTCCCATGCCCAGTATTGTCAGATAGTGTGACTCTTGTTCTATTATGCTGTTGTGTTGTATAATGCTAGCTAATTAGTTCTTGAGGTTTACCTTGGATGCTACGTGCTTATACACATTCTTGACTTACAAAGTTCCATGAGAACATGATGTATAGACCATAGGGAGAATGAACGTTGTGAGCTTCTCTACAGTGTCTTTATAACTTATAATGTGAGATCACAAGGGGAATTGATGTTAACTGCTTCCCCAGAGTGTCTATAGTTCCTAAACATGGACAATAGATGGAATTAGACGTTGAGTGATTCCCTAGTGTGCCTTTATTACCAATACAAGACTATAGAAGTAATTGACGGTGATTACTTCCTCATAAAGTCTATGCTTAAGATGATCCAAAGGGGTTAGATGGGGTGTACTTTTCAGAGGGTTACTTGTACTTGTTAGGTAGAACCATAGGGGATATGTTCTGAGTACTTCATAGAGGGTTACCTTGTGTTTAGATACTTTCTTGTGTTTCTAGGTAGTACCAGAGGGGATAGGATGTGGGTAATTCCAAGAGGGTTACTTTTTGTGTTTATATTCTTTGATTAGTTGTTGAATGTTTTGTGGTGATTTTAATGCTTTGAACTGTGGATTGTGTATTGCTGAGTACTTTATTGTTTACTGCCTTCTGTATTTTACCTGCCATATATTCACTGACTGTTCGGCACAGATCCCGTGGTGGTTGCCTACTGGGATTTAAGTCTCGCACCCTGTTTGGGCCATGGTTTTGGGCCCAAACAGATTATATTGTTGTAGGTATAGATAAGGGAAGGCACCCTTCTTCATCACATACATGATTTTATATGGAGATGGAGATCATGGAACCAAGCTACGGCTTACGATGTAGATGAGTTTATCTAATTTTTTTCACTTTGGTTTAGAACCGTTCTATTCTAGCATTGTGACTTGACTGGCTATTTTCCAAGACATATTTATCATGCATCATTTTATATTTGTCTTCCCCAGTTTATACTTTCAGTTTTCTATTATATGTGATTATTACTGCTTCTTATCTAGTATGTATTTGTTTACTTCCATTGTGTACTCTACCAATGTGGGCATTGCTTCCCCACTATCACAGACAAGGTCCTGTCTTCTTGTTAGCAGCCTCTGGTTTTCGAGGAAATGCACTTGAGGCCATGCGACCAACCAGGTACGGGGCGCCTTTGGGTGGCTTCCAAAACTGGGACATTACAGTTGATGTGTTAAAAACTGATAATAGCGGGTGTGGAATTTTATGACATGTTGTGGATGTAATGAAAAACATTTTGTGTAATAAATAAAGAATACACATGTTAAAGTCTTAATATATAGAAAGAGGGTATATCTACTAGGTTTTGTATCTATTACATAGTTTATGCTGGATGAATGTCGGGTTGAATGACTGGGTGTATACGGAACCAAATCTTTTACACATATTATAACTAGATTTGAATAGTAATTAACAATCATATAATAACTAGTGATCATAATGTATAATTTATTTGGATGATTAGGTATATAAAATTGAAAATATATACTGGAATAAAACATGTCTTTATTAATATTAAATAATGATATCCAAAAAACTATTAAGATTCAATATCCTTAAAGGATAAACTTGGTGATAAATAGACAAATGAAATGAGCTTAACTTCCCCACAAGGTAATTCACATGGGATTCATGCATAAAACCTAAGTTGAAAGGAAAAAATGATAACATAATTGTAATGGTTCTTGAATAAACATGTGGAATAATAATATATATATCATGGAATCTAACGATCATGGAAATATTGGAACGTGGAAGAAACATATAGAATAATAATAACATAAGGGAAGCCTAACTTTCAAGACTATATCATATGATCAAAAAAGACCCATAATGGACTAGGAGTACTCCATAATCTCATTCATTACATTTCATTAGACGGAACATTTTCCAATTAATTAGAGTGATATCTATTTTCACCCATCATTATATGTAAATCCAATTGTTCTCCACCAAAAAAGAAATAATTCCTAAGGAATAATCATTACTGTTACCAATGGAAACAATACAACAAAACTGGTTCAATCTAGCACTAATTCTTTATTAGTTCCTGCAAAAAGTGATGTTAAAGTCTTTTTTAATCAAAACATAAAATCTAAATGATAATTGGGTTCATTAATAATGTTTTTTAGCTGTGTTTAGTGGTATAATTAATAGTGATAAGAAGAACTTATATATCCCTCCTTTTTTCAAAACATGTAAAAAAACACTGACACTGGTTATTTTAAAACATATATATGTTTCATTAAATAAATAAATATATATATATAATATATACAAATAAATATATTTATATAAATATATTAAATATTTTACTAATATGTTTTAGATTGGGGTAAATAAATATTTACACAAAATATATTAGTTAATTTGAAAAAATGGATTAAAAAATAATTTAAGAAAAATTAAATTAGTATTTTTCTAGTTATTATATATTACATGTCATTTAATAACAATTTTAAAATTCAAAAATCTAAATAAAAGATATAAAATATGTTGTAAACGTAACTCGAAATTATAATAACCATAACATTCGATTTAAGTGTTTGTTTGGGGTATAACACCAATCAAATCATGTATTTCAACAGTCTTTATCTGATTTCCACCTGAGGAGACCATGATCAACATTTAATCTAGGTCAAAAGAGCCCCTAAAGGCCTCCAAAACAATTTTTTTGGTTGGGGTACGCCATTCTTTTATCATTCGATCAAATCTCAGCTTCATTTAATGGGGAATATTTCTTTTTTTCTATGGGGAATGAATTTATTCTTAGGACCCACAAATATATTGATATTATGGATTTAAAATTTTTAAATTTATAATAATTTAGTTTTATTTATCTTTAAATACATACATATTCTGTTATATTTATTCGTAGTAAACCACATATATAAACACATATATCAATATATTTACATATAAATTTATTTAATAATAAATAAAGTAATTATTTATTATTAATTTTAATTAATGTAAAAAATTACCGATTTATTTACCATATATAATTTCAATAATATGTTTATAAAATTCTTAATTATACATATGTGTGTTTGTTAATAATCATTTTCATATATACATATATATTCATATATTTATATTGTAATTTACAAAAAAAACAATAATAATAAATGATAATTTTAATTAAATATAATTATATATATATATTTAATGTTTCAAAATATCTAAAAGTAAATTGAAAATTAATTAAATATACAATCAAACATGTATGGAACAGTGGTTAAGAGTTGCAGTCTCCCAAAGAAGGTCTATAGATCAAATCCAGACATGCACAAGAATTTGGGAAAGCGTTATAGAATTGAGGAAGGGGTGGGGTGTGTGATGGTTGATGAGTTTTGTAATGAACTCGTAAAGGGAGTTATATGTTCTGAGAAATGTTGGTGTTTGGGGTGTATGAAAAATTAAAATTTTCCATGATTTTTAGCAATTATTTTTTAACATTGTTCAAATCCAACCATTAACAGCACTAAAATATATCTAATAAATTGTTACTTTATCAGTGTTTTAGGGATGTTAACTGGAACCGTTAAAAATTATTCTCAAGAATGTTTAAAACCCACTTATTTTACCATTAGTCAAAATATTCTCTCTTTTTATGCATTGATTAAACCCCTTTACTAGCATTGGTAAAGCCCCTATTTATAGAAGAGGGAGATATGGATTTCTTAATAAGGTCATATGTAACAACCAAAGGGTATATCAACAAGGTATAGATTAATTATTAGGCTAAATATTTTCAATAAATTTACAAAAAATAAGAATATATCACGAATAATGATGTTCAAATGACATGAACAGATGAAAAATAATACTTTTGGAACAATAGGAATGAACCACATTGTGTGGTTTTATGGAAAATATTACACAGTATTTAAATGGATAAAAGAATAATTGATTGTATTAAACCATAAATTATTTGAAATAAATTTTAATGGTCAAATGAAAAATTTTATAAAAATATTTTTGGACTAGGAAAATTCACGGAGGGTATTTAAAAATGGGTATGAATAAGATAAGTTTCCATTTATCAGGATTGTTTATCAAGGGGAACTGAAATGAGTACATTTTGAAACATGTATTTCCAAATAAAATAATAAATAATTGATATATATATATAAATTATTGGAACACATAATAATTTATAAATATAGTTATAAAAGATCAATTAAGAAACAGATTGCGTTAAAAAGAGATAATTTAAAACTAGATGGTAAAATAGTGGTATGAAGAGAAACCTTACCTTATGTATGAATATGAGCTACATGTTCAATTAATTCCCTAAATTATAAAATCATATTATCTAATTTCATTATTTTAAATGTATTAAATATTTCTTATATTTATTATCGGTTTTTAGTATTCATTTAGGAACACTTATATATGTAGTAAAGATCAATTTTATTGTTCTGATACTGGTCATTTCGCAGCTTCATGATTGGTTTACTTGTGTACAATAATTTATTTTATGGTTGAAAGGAAATAAAAAAAGTTAAATTAAATTTCATTTATTTAATTTTATAATCGTATATGGTGTTATGCAACACTTTGTTTTCTTACATGAGGACAATTAATTTCCTAAAACATTAATGATAGATGTTTAGTTTATTTTGGTGTTTTTCTGACCATATTGATACAGTTTAATTTGGATTAATATTATGTCGATATATTAATTCATGAATGTGACACCATATATATTATATATATTTAATTCATTATAATTTTTTTTAATTTAATATAATACTTCCATGAACATGGTAATGGGAAATAAGAAAACGTAGTCCATGGAAACAGTAAATTAACAAACCATGGATGATGTGTTCATTATTAAGAATAAAAAATAATAAAAGAAATATAATGATGTTTATTCCATTACAAAATAAAATTCAGGATTATATTTTTCTGTAGTTGTCACTATTACATCAACAGGGGTGGGGATATGTTAGAAGAGGGATAAATTTTAAAAGAGAAAGGAGGATTTTACCTCTTTAACATCATCACATTGAGAACCTCATTAATGAACAAGACATTTGTATTTTGTTGAGAATATAAACACCAGGATATTTATTTTAATGATTAAAAGATAATATTTTTATGTATGTTTGATTTATAAGACTCCAGGATGTGGAATAATGTGAAGAAAGAGGTCCCTTTAACAATTGAGGTGAAGGTTACCATAAGAATTTCTCAAAATATTAAAATTTAATAATAGTATTCCCGATCTTAAAGAATCTAAATAGCCTCTATATGAATTACTGAGGAAATTATGGAGCATATAATATCATTTTTCCTTATTTGTTTGTGTGTGAATAAATTAATAAAATGTTATATTCATGAAATCTCATTTTTGTCCAATTTGATACTATTCATTTCTACGACTTTATAAACATAAAGAAGTTATCATATCTGAAGAAATTATTTTTCTATATAATATTCAATTTATTTTCATGAATATAATTTGTATATAACCTTTATTATCTTATATTATATATATTTTAAATTTTAAAATAATTTTTTATTTTTTTAATAATTAATTAATTACTGCCTCTTCATTTTGTAGGCATTATGATATTTACTTCAATAAAAAAATTGAAAATAAATTACCATGAACAATATAAATAGTTTATAATTGTAAATAATATCTGTTCTATAATATAAATTTTGGAATACGATATATTACAATGGTTATACTTATTAAAACCCATAGTTTGAACAATTTTTCTTTTATTTAAATAAAATATTTTAAGGGACTAAATGTCAACTATGTGAATATAAAAGGTCCCATATTCTACCAAAATATGATAATGGTAGAAAATTTATCATTCAATATGATAGAATCAAATTTTTATTATTATTTAATATTTTTATAAATTTAAATATAATCATATTAATAATGTTCCATCTCCTTGCACAAGCACTATGTAATTTTTTCATAAGAATTAATGAAAATTATTTGATATATAATAATTAAAAATAAATAAATAACATAAAAAATTAATTTGTCTCAATATATTTATTATAATAATTAATTATGTATATTTACTCATATATAGATCAACACATTTATTTAATTTTATAATTTTACATTTCCACCATTGTACATGCATTGCACAATCCATTTAATATGATAAAAGTTTTGAAAGTAAAAAATTTCATAATATTAGTCAAAAGAATATTTTATGGATAATATTTAATAATTACATCATGATAATACTATTTTAAAAAAACTAATATATATAAGGTACCAAATTTTTATTTTTGAATGTCGCATTATAACTATGTTGGCACTGAAAATGATTATTAAATATATTATGAAAACGTTTATAATTTATATGCAATAGATTATTTTTTATGAAAACTTTATTATCAAATAAATAATTACACTATATATACATTTAATAAATATTAATATCATACTTATAATATGAAACTATGAAAAAATATTCTGTGTTTTCATGAAAACTCTATTTTTACAATTTAAGAATGACTTTTGGAAAATTACCAAAATTTCAACATAGAGTAATGTTTGCAGGTTTATTCAAAAAGTAGAGTTCATTTTATAAAATAAATATTTTAATCTGGTAAAACTTTAATGATATTTTTTCGCTTCGAATGAAAGTATATCCTATTTATGACTAAAAGTTATATTTGAAGAATAAAATAACATTTAAAATAATGGGGTTCATTTCCTGTGAATTAATAAATAATTCTTAATTGAAAAATACATTCACATATTTATATATATTTATATAATTAATATTACATTAACCCACCAATTTAATTAATAGGTTATAACAATTATGTTAAATTAATATTATTTAATACTATATCAAATTTTTTTTAATCTTAGTGTTTTGTGAATTTCTTTTTATTGCCCATAATGATTCATTTTAAAATATTTCGATGTTACATTCTCCCCCCTTATGAAATTATTCCGTTGAAATTTTTATTTACATACTTAGGTAAAAAAAATTGAGTTATTGAATACATCATTAATAATAATATAAAAAGGCAACAATGAATATAGAATGAATAACATATAATTGAAAATTATATCTTAACATATGATTCACTACTTTTCACTATATATTATCCATGGGGGTTGAATTATCCCTTGGGGTCATAATAAAATTTTATTGTCATAAACTACAAAAATAAAATGGAAATGTATTGATACCAACTATATGATTCAGGAATTAGTTAATGTGAACTATAATTACAACCTATCAAATCACACCATGGGCGACTACAACTCAGGGGTAGGACACACCATTGTCCCATGTTTATCCCTTTCCTCATGATTCCCTTAGAATGACATCAATGATTCATTCAACAATCAAACATGAAATTTTCCATGGAATATATATCTTTCTTTTCTCTAAAACCATCTATAGAAAACCAATCCTTTTATACATATTATTACATGTTTTAATCATAATTATCCATTAAATAAAAAACCCAGATCATAAATACTACTACCTTTATAAGATTACATATATAAAATTTAAAACATTCAAATAGAAGAAATTATATATTTTTTAAATTTACATAATGAGAACCAATATTTATTTTATCACCTACATCTGTGTTGGATAACCTCAAGAATACATAAACCAAAGAGATAAGATAAATGAATAATAAATTATTTAACATTGGAATAAATAATATAGCATGATTTATAATGATTAACATGATATCATGAAAGCCATTATTCATATATAAACTTATGTAAGAATATATACAATTCCTGGAATCATATGATCATGGAAATATTGGATTATTGTAGTATTATATTGGAGGACATAAACATCATCCATGGTAACTACTAACACAACATCACATGGTTGATAAATTCCCATAATTAATTATGTTTACTCTATAATACCATAAATGATGTATTATACGATAAACAATTACCCAATTAATATAATCACTATACATGAACACTCATCATAACATGTACATGAATATGTGTGCCACAAAAAAACAAAACAGAAGAAGTTATCAAATGTGTTGCCCATTCAATGAAATTGGTTTTATAATCATGTAAAAAGTTAAAACCAAACAGTATATAATCATGTCATCTATTAAATATGGGATTAAATCATTTAGATAAAATCATAAACATTAGGAATGGATCACTAATAAGTATTTCCAACTGAATTTAACACATGAAAAAGTGTGTTTTTAATAGGTAAAAATAATCTAGATTAGTGTTTTTTATGAGACAATCTTATAGAGTCGTTAATGAGAAAAAATGATTTTTTTATATAAAAAAACGAACTAAAATATTTTATCACGATTAAATGATATACTTTTTTAAAATATTGGTTTCGTGAAAAATTTACTAGAAGTCAATGAAAATTGGTTAGAAATTGATATCATTCCTTTAACTGAGATTTATTATTGAGAGAAATTCATATGGGAACATTTTAAAACATGTATTTCAACATAAATTATTGTAGAATAGTTATATATATTAATTTTTGGAAAATACCAACATAAATTAAGTGATTTAAATAATAATAAAATAATGAATACATTGGGAAAAAGATAATTAATGTGTAACCTAAAGGCAAAAATGGTGGTTTATATATATCCCTTACATTATATTTGAATGGGTTCTTCATAATCACTAAATTTTTTAGATCATAAAATTAATTTTGTTAATTAATTAACTTAGAACCTATTGCAATTTTAGTTCAATTATTATATATTAATTAAATTAAATTATGATAATTTTTCAAGTTATAATAATCAATTTCATCATTCTTGGAGAGTTCTTTTCACTGTTACATGATGGGTTGACTAGTTTATTATTATGATAGAACTTATAAAATGAAAAGAAAAAAATAAAACTGAAACAAAAATGTTATTAATAACTTAAATATGTATAAATTGTTCTATAAAACATTTTTTATTCTAATATAATGGTAATATATTTTATAAAACATTAATGATAAATTTTCTATTTTATTTAGTAGTCTTTCAGACAATCATGAACTAGTTTTTTATTTTTAATATTTTTGTAGTATATTAATTTTAGATTCTGAGAACATTTATAATATATATATTTAGGTCAATTTAAACAATTATTAGTGAAATTGTACCTTCCATGAATATGGTATATGAAATGAAAACTCAACATCCACGAAGGTTGTAAATCGACATACAATAACTGATGTTTTTTATTATGAATAAATAATGAAGAGAAGAAATTTGAAGATGGTTATTCTATTAACATGATATAATTATAATATATATATATATATATTACTATATTTATATTTAATCATTTCATATCTGGGTGAGGATAAGGTAGAAGAGAGAAAGAGATTAAAAGAGACTGAAAGATGATTTATCCTCTTGAATATCATATATTTATGGCCTCACAAAAGAACATAGAATGATTTTTTGTTGAGACAGAAAACATTATAATGTGGATAGGTATTATGAGAATAGATTTTCTTTGAGTATGGTCAAGATATAAGGCTCTATATAGTGAACTGAATTAAAGATAACAGTGTCCTTTTATAATTGAGGTGATGAGTACATTAGAAATTTCTCAACATATTGAAATATTGTAGGAAAGTTCTAGATCCAAAATCTATAAAATGTACACAAATGGAAAACGGGATTATATTTTACACCATATAGTATCGTTTAATTATTTATATTTTTGGGATCATAAATAATTTAATAAAATAATTTTTTCATGAAATGTGATTTTAGTCAAATTTTAAATTAGTTTTTACCTTGACATTCAAAACATTAAAATGGTCTAAAATTTGGAAAAATTATTTATTATATATTAATCATGTAATAATCATGTAGATTATTTTTGATGGGAAAAATTATATCAAATAATATTTATTTTAAATTTTTACATATCATTTTTTTGATTCTTCCATTTATTTTATTATTATTATCTCATCATTGTGTAAGCATTAAAATAATTTATTTATTTCCTAATAAATGACAATAAATTTACATGATGGATATGAATATTATATTTTTTTCAAATACTATTTATTATTGACTATATCCTCAAGAAAAACAATTATAAAAAATGTTATACCTTTTCAAAATCATAGTGTGTAAAAGTTAACATTCTTTTAACTAAAATACAATGATGGGCATCATGTAAATTATGTGGATACCAATGATCCAAAATTATACCCTAGAGTTATTATGGTATAAATGAACTCATAAACGATGAATTATTAATTTTTTTCATATAATTCTTCTTATTCTTTTAAGTAAAATCATTTTAATAAATTTTCTTCTTCTTGTATAAGAAATGTGTATGTCCTTCATAATAACTAAATGTTTTTATTTCATATAATAAAATTAAAATTAAATTAATACCCTTAAAATGAATTATTTTACCTCATTATAATATTTTATATTCATTCATTATATATATTTACTCATATTAATGTCAAGACAACATATTTAATTTTCAAATTTGAAATTTCTCTCATTCTAAAAAGCCTTGCACATGCATTTTTTAAAAATTCATGTTATATAAGTAAAAAATTTAAAACAATAATATAAATTAATTATTTTTAAATTTTAAACAATAAATACATTATTGACCTATATATTAATATTTCATATTAACCAAATTTTACTTCGCTAATACTCTACTAAAACGGTACCGGTATATAAAATTATTTTTATATTTTTCAAGAAATAATTTATAATTTATATGATACAAATTATTTATGAATGATATATTTTGTATATTTTCATATATTTTTATTTAAATAATATTTATAAATTTTCATATCATATTTAATTTTTGATGAAATCAGAATGGTAACCTTCTATAAAAAACATTCTCCTTTACTATTCACCAAATATTTAACTTTAAAAAAAAATTGAAAATATATAACCATATAATAATATTTACACGATGATTTAAAATTTGAAGATATTTTTATAAAATAAATTTTTTAAATGTTTCCTAAATTAATAGTTTTTATTTTCTCTGGGAAGGAAAAAAAATCATCTTTTATATTACAGAATATTTTCTAAGAATGAAATGACTTTAACCAATTGTGTGTTAATTTCCATGGAATTAATAAATAATTTTTATTGAATAATACCATTATATATATATATATTGTTATATAGTTAATTGTATTCAAAATCTACATTTTAAAGGAATTTTTATAAATGTTTTTTCACATAATAATATTTAAAATTACATCACGGTTCTTTTATGCTCAGTGTTACATATCACTTACACTATAAGAAATAGAGTATCAATTAAAAATATATAGGATATTGAAAAGTGTTTGTTTCATGAAATAATCTAGTGGAGTTAAAAAAACTTATGGAATTTAAATTATTTTAAAAAAATATAGATAATGATGTGAAAGATTTTTTTATGTGTGCAATTAAGAGAATTAGATAGTGGATTTTAATGAGAATGGTCAGAAATATTTTTTATGTTGTCAATAATGTAATGGTATGGTCTAGAAAATCGTCAACAACTAATAAAATGTGAAAACATATTTTTATTTATTTAATTAATTCCATCATAAATGTAATTTTTTCATGGATTCAATTTAAAGGATCGATTCTAGGATTTGTGGATGAAGAAGATTTTCTAATGTATGGTCCATTTAATTTAGTTTCTATATGAACAAGAATATTTAGGGACATTCAATTTACTCCATTTATTTGCGATCAAAAACCATGTTGGTCAATAGTTTTTATTGATAATTAATGGGGACAAGAATTGTATTGTAAATAATAATATATGATGCAACTCATTATATTTTTTTAAAAGCATAATAAATTTTATATCAGGTTCTAATGGTGGAAATGATTTTGAAATTAGGATTAAGATTTGGATTTTCTATTTTCTACCTTTTATTCGATATGTTTTTAGAATTTCATGAAATATAAGAGATTCCTCAAGTAATTTAGTGAGATTCCGACTAGGTTTTTAGATACATCTTCAATGATTTTTTACATATTTCACTCTTCACAACATGATTGGTGTGGGTCACAACTTGAAGGTGGTTGAATTGGTGACTAAATATCTCTAATGTGGGAAGGTTTCACTGTGATAGGTTCTTAATTGAGACTATGTTTCCATTATTTTAGGTGATGAGACACCATGTGTAAGGGTGTTGTTACATGATTATGTTTTCAGAGTAATGTTTTTATTACTATATTGGGTTAACTATTGGTTATGGGGATCACTCCATAGCGGGAGGGAAAAATTCCTAGTTGAAAACCCATTTATATGATTTTTATTCATTTTTAAAGGGATTCATGGATCATGTTTTTATAGGATTCTATAATTCCACGAAGATGATCCTTGTTCCTTATTTGATAAATCCATATTTAGACATTTGAAAATTTCATTGAGGGTACATATCATAATTCCCTGACCCCAAGGGTGACATTATAAGGGTTTAAATATAAATTGTAATTCATTAAAAATCCATTATTTAATGGTTGACACAACATGATGATTGATAATTAAAAATTGTTTGAGTTTCATTGTGAAATGTAAGGTTATCCAGACCTTACATGTCACGAATCGTCCCCCGGGGCCCGTATCGTGACTACCCCAAGCCCGCCTTCCATAGGCCAGGGGCTGGCGACAAGCACCAAAGGTGAAAATACCTAAACTGGGAAGGACTTTCCTTTATAATAGTAAACAAACACAATATAGTATGCAACTGAAAGTAAAATTCTATGTAAAACAGTACACTAAAGATGTGCTGGAAAGAAAAAGGGGCCAGAAATACAAGACCAATAGTAAAGTACAAGGAAATAACAAAACATTTTAAACTAAAAGACAAATAGGTGGAAGGTGTCTAGAAACTCCTGGATCGTCCACCATGGATCCTACATGAAGGGTACATACAGATAGCCTCTTCAGTGCTCCACATCTGTCTATCTCTTCCGGGTACCGACTCATCATGAGGTCCACCTTTGGGTTCCGTCCAGTCCTCGTACACTCTGCCTCAATCAGCATTGTCTATAGTTTGTATCCAATAAAATGAGGTGTGGGCAAATCCCATGTAGAGGTGAGTATAAAGATACTCAGTAGTGACCCCTAGACCCTCATGGGCTCACAAAATCCAACAAGGATAAACCACAAAGTACGAAACAACGGAAAACCATTACTTAGGTATATTACCATACATATACCTAAGTTATCTAGTAACCCATCTCAATTATGAGGAAAACACAAAGGTCATTTACTCAGCTCACATAGGTATACAACTTATGTAGAGAGATAGAGATTATCAGATATAGCCATAGAATCATCTAAGCTGTCAGACCAACACATGATCTAGGACTAGCTATTCTGTCGGACCAACACATGATCTAGGAACAGAATTCTAAACTGTTGAACCAACACATGATCCAGGAATAGTCGTTAGAGCTGTCAGACTAACACATGATCCAGGTCGAGCTATTCTGTCGGACCAACACATGATGAAGGAATAAAAGTTAAGACTGTCTGACCAACACATTGTCTAGGTCCTATCGTTAGAGCTGTCGGACCCACACATGATCTAGGACCAGTTATTCTGTCGGACCAACACATGATCCAGGAACAGAAGTAAAGACTGTAAGACAAACAAATGATCCAGGTCTGGTCGATAGAGCTATCATACCAACACATGATCTTGGTCCAGCTATTCTTTCAGACCAACACATGATCCAGGAATAGAATCCAATATTGTCAGACCAACACATGATCCGGGAATAGTCAACAGTCCACAGCCAGTAACAGAGTTCTGCTCAGGTATTCTTGATTCCTGGAGGGTCCGCTCCTCATACCAAGTTTCGAAACTTCAACTGTCATGAAGTACCATGATGAAGTATCTCAAGGGTCCGCCTCATCATAGGGGTCACAACACAACAAATGGCATGTCGATCAGACGCCCGGTCTGTTAGTTATTGAAATTTTCGTTCCATGGGCCGGTTAGTTTTTAGGTTCGAACCAACCCGACCAAACCCCAATTTTGTATAAACCACAATTGGGGTATTCCAAAGAACTATCTCACTCTAATATTTTCATCACCGTAGACGGTTCGTCGATCGGACACCTGTAGCCCAAGATATGGGCGAAATGGTGTAAATAGGCCCAACCGGGTCCGGGTCCGGTCCCAACCCAGTCGGACCGACCCGGCCCGTGAGGGTTGCATGGCCCGAGGGTGCGGCCCGACCCAAGAGGGGGCGACCCAACCCGAGGGGGTGGCCCGACCCGAAGGTGCATCCCGACCCAAGGGTGGCCCTGCCCGAGGCAACTCGGCCCTTGGCAGCCAGGCCCGTGGTGGCCCGGCCTGAGGCACCTGGCCCATGGCAGCCCGTCCGGTGGTGGTCCGGCCCGAGGCAGCCCGACCTGTGGCGGAGCACCCTAAGGAAGCCTAGCTGGCCGACCTACGTGGCTGGGAGGCGGACTGCCGGCTGAAGCTAGCGGTGGCCACGGGGGGTGATTAGGACCCACCGTCTCCCTATAAAGGCCAGCACGTGGAGCTGGCCCAGAGACCACGGGACCCGAGGGCTCCCTCTTGTGGAGCACCTACCAGTGGTCGGATATGTCAGACACCCTCCTCTGTCCGCCACGGCCTTTGGCCACGGGTCTTCTCTGGCACGGCGTGATGACACTGCGCCGTCTTCGTATGCCATAGCCTGCATGGTCACAACCCCCTTCCTCCGACATGGTGTGATGACACCATGCCCCTCAGGCACTGTTGTGGCCCATCTGGCCGCAACCCTGATATTTTAACGACGTGATGGTACCACGTCTCTTCGGCGACCCGGTGGCCCTTGTTCCTCTAGTTCCTGTCACGGCCGGCCCTTCGCCAGCCGCCGATGCTCCACCGCGGTCCTCCCTTCTGGTGGCACCGTTGTGCCACTGCCATCATCAAACAATCAAGAACTAACGGAGCCATGTAAGTCCATGATTTTTTGGCCCGCGCCCTCCACGTTTGGTGATAACTATTTTCCAACATTGAACCAAAATAAACGAAGAGGAATGAGGATTTTATTCAATCAATACAAACCCATACCTCGAGTTTGGTGATCGACGACGGAGTCGCAGAAGGAAGACGTCGTTCTGTCAATGTCGGAGAAGGAAGAGCTCGGAGAAGACACGTTAGGATGACGTCGTCAGCAAACTTCGTGGGCGGCGGTGCTTCCTTTTCGTGCCCCGGGTGAAGAATGAATATGGTGTTTGTTTTTCTTCAATGGCTAAAGAGACGTTCTTTGTGGAGAGAATGATGTTCTCCCATAGGTTCTCCAAGGCTTCACCAAATGCTCCACCAAAAGATTATTACAACACCAAAAATAATAGACACACTATTATTTTAATGGTTGGAAAGAATTCAAAAGAATTCAAAAAGGAGGTAATTAATTAATTGTGAGAGAGTTGGCACATTAAGGTAATGGTGGAAGGTGGAGAGTCTAACCTACATAAATGGGGGGGGGGGTTCCAAGGGTTTCAAGCCCATGTGGGCCCCACCTAATAATATCCTTTCAAGGGAGGTTATGTCCGGGTGGGCCCCACCACTAACCTCCCATGGAGGTTTTAAATACCAAGAAATTACAATAAGCTATCTCTTATTTTTATTTAACTTAATTAAAAAACCCCAAAATCTAACATCCACTCTCTTTAAAACACAACTGCGGTGATGGTCTCATTAAGAGAATACTGGCACTGCGAGTTCAACGGTGCCCTTAGATTCAATTACGAGCACCGGTTCAAAATTTATAGAATCTCTTGTATTTAAATTTGTTTTTTCCACAATAATTCATGGTCATTACATTCTCCCCACCTCATGGCTTTACCTTCCCCTATCCTATAACTTGAACTAAGTGATCAAATGGGGGTACTGAGCACGCATCTGAGCCCCCTGCTCCCATGTGCTCTCCTGGAGGTTCACATGCTGCCAGCGAAAGCGCACCAGAGGTATCGACCATCCACGCAGGACCCGCTCCTGTTAATCCTCGATCTCCTCTGGAACCTCCATGATAGTCTCTCCATCATTGATGTCCATCTCTCCATGATTGATGATGTGGGACGGGTCGTGCAAGTATCTCCTCAGCTTAGATACATGGAAGGCTTCGTGCACTCGATGCAACTGAGGTCGAAGAGCTAAGAGGTAACCCACCTCGCCTACCCTGTTGAGGACCTAGAAAGGTCCGATGAATCTTGGAGATAGATTTCCATCTTGGATAAATCTCCATAGACCTCATCGAGGTGAGACCCATAAAATTTCTTAGTCACCATCCTCGAACTCTAAAGGCCAAAAATCGTTCTATACCAATGGTGGATTGATAGCTATTGTTGTAGGAAAACTCTACCAACAATAAGTGGTCCTCCCAACTGTGACTGAAGTCGAGCACACAAGGACAGAGCATGCCCTTAAGGGTCTGAATGTTCCTCTCAGTCTGGCCATCCATCTGAGGATGGAAGGTGGTGGTCAAACGAAGCTATGTCCCGATAGCCTCCTACAACCACTTCCATAGCCCGGAAGTAAAGCGTGCATCACATTCGGAGACAATAGGCGAAGGTACTCCATGTAAACACACAATATCTTGTTTGTAGAGGCATCCCAAGCTCTCTATTGAGCCCTTCTCTATTATCGGTATGAAGTGGGCTGACTTGGTGAGTCGGTCAATGCTCACCCATATCGAATCGTGACTCATGGATGTTCGTGGAAGACCCATCACGAAGTACATGGATATCCCATCCCACTTCCACTATGGGACCTCTAAGGGATGAACAAAGCCTGCTGGTACCTAGTTCTCTACCTTCAATTGCTGACAAGTGAGGCATCGTGAGACAAACTCTTCTACCACCTTCTTCAAACCTGGCCACTAGTGTTATCGTCTGAGGCCCTGGTACATCTTCACCACTACTGGATGTACCACTAGAGGAGATGTATGGAACTCATTCAACACTTCACCCTAAAGTGATAATGATACCATAGTATGTCCTCTGAAAATGATGACATGCTCCCCACCTTCAAGAAATCCATCAGGTTCCTATCCTCTGGATATCTGATCACGTCACGTCTCGCAGTCAGTGCCCCCATGTTGTGCCTCCCTGACTCGTTGATGTAGTGGGGGAGTGACTGTAAGAGACTCTAGATAGGATTCTCCATCTCTATCCGTAAAGGATATCTGCAAGGTAGCCACCTGTTATGTCGCCTCACCTAGCTGCTGAATACCTGTCCTTCTACTGAGCACATCCGCCACAATGCTCCCCTTCCCAGGAGTATAGACTATCTATAAGTCATAGTCCTCGAGGAAATCAAGCCATCGCCACTATCATAGGTTCAGTTCCATATGAGGAATATATACCTAAGACTCTTCTGATCAGAGTGCATGGTAAAACAATTCTCCAATCAGATAGTGACGCCACATCTTCAAGGTGAAACCATTGCTGCTAACTCCAATTCATGGGTAGCATAGCTCAGCTCATGCTATATCAGCTACCAAGAACCATATTCGATCATTGCTCGCTCCTGCATTAGGACACACCCGAGTCTGCTCCCTGATGCATCTCAGTAGACTACGTACCCTATGCCTTCCTCTTGAAGCCTCAATATGGGGGCACTAGTCAGCCTCAGCCTCACCTCTTGAAAGCTCTGCTGGCTTCTCTCCGACCACACGAATGGTTTTCCCTTCTTCGATAAGGCTGATAGTGGTGCTGCAACTCTGGAGAAGTATGGAATGAACCATCGGTAGTATCCAACCTAGCCCAAAAAACTACATACCTTCGTGACACTATTGTTTTCCTCCCATGAAAGTACCACCTCTATCTTCGCCAGATCCACTGCAACTCCAACCTCTAAGATGACGTGTCCCAAAAAGTGAACCTCTCGAATCCAGAACTAGCACTTCAAGAGTGTACCATAAAGCTGGTGCTCTCATAATTTGTCCAGTACTACCTTTAAATGGTAGGCATGCTCCTCCTCAATCGTTGAGTAGATCAGAATGTCGTCGATGAAGACTACGACAAAGTGATCAAGGTATGGATGGAAGATCATGTTCATGTGACTCATGAACAATACTGGAGTGTTGGTTATGACGAAGGGCATAACCAATAACTTGTTGTGTCCATACCGACATCTTTATGTCGTATTATTCACATCCTCATCTCGAACTCTGAGATGGTGATAGCTTGATCAGAGGTCTATCTTTGAGAACCATCGTACTCCCTTGAGCTGATCAAAAAGGTCATCAATTCTCAAGAGTGGATACTTTTTCTTCACAGTAACCTGGTTCAGGCTACGGTAGTCAACACAGAGCCTCAATCTCCTATCCTCGTTTTAGGTGAACAGAATTGGGGATGCCTATGGAGAAACATTGGGCTAGGTTAATCCCTTTCCCTGCAAGTCTTCTTGCCGTACCCTCATATCGCGAAGCTTAGCGGGATCCCTCTGATTTTCTAGAGTAGATATCAGTGTTGTCCTGGGGTATAGGTCAATGTGGAATTCCACCTATCAATGATGAGGTAGTCCAAGAACATATTATGGAAAACATCTGCGAATAGGTCCACCACTACAGGATAAGTTAGAATCTCCACATCAACCACTCAGAGGGTAACACAAGATAACTGATGAGTGATCGACTGCACCATCCTCCGAGTAGGTCCGTCATGTGCTTGAAAATATCCCTTCTCACTGATGAAGTTGAACCTGGTCTCATCAGTGTGGACACAACGCACTTTTCTCCTAATATAGTCGATTTGAGCATGGACTGTGGATAACCAGTCCATACCTAAGATGATGTCGAAAGGCCTCGACGCCGCTATGAGGAGATCTCAGCCGAAGATCTCACCTCATAGAGTAAGCTCACACTGCTGGTACCAGTGCGTAATTGTCGATTCTACTCTCGTAGGAGTCTCTAGCCGTAAGTATCGAGCCAACGTATCTGCCAGAATTTCAGAGCTCTGAACGAGGGCAGTGGCTATGACAGAATGACTAGCACCTGTGTCTATAATAACTGTAGTTAAGGTGGAGTAGACACAAATAATACCTCAAATCATCTCCAGAGCTCCATGATCGTATGTCTTTGCTACCTGTAGCAGATCTCTCCCATGTACACCTGCTCCCTGCGGTCGGGGTGGACCTCCTGGTGGTCATGGTGGTAACAATTCAAATCGTCGTTCACCACCAGCTGCATAACCAGCTCATCTACCACATCCTTTTTCTCCATGTAGACCGCCTCGATCGAACCTATGCCTCTGCCTGGGAGGTCCCTAAACTATCTTCGGATCTTTAAAATAGTGGGTCAGATAGTCATGATCCATTTGACCCTGCCCACCGCAAGTGTAGCATTGCCCACTCCTGGCATGACTGGCTCTGTCTCGTCTGCCCCACACAACTGAACCCATGTCCTAAGGTCATGCACTGGATAGTCTGGTCTTCTTGGACATTTGCAACAACTGCTTGCTGCCAGCTATAGAAGACATCCCTACATGATTTCCGGTGTTGAGTCTCGCTGCTGATTCCTGCATAGCAAGGAAACTCTATAATATGAGGGCATGCTCTAACACCCCCACTTGCGTCAGGATGCTGAGGGAGATCATCGATGCTCTGATCTCTTTCTTGAGCCCTTGCTCGAAGGTCCGAGACCTGAATAATGTGTCCCATACCATATCTATGGAGTAGCACGAGTGGTCAGTAAACCTTGTTGAGTATTGTTCTACTGTCTTGCTTCCCTATTGCAGATGAAGTAGATTTTGTATCCGCACCGCATGTAGGGTGGTTTGGAAAAACTCCACCTGGAACAGGATCTCGAAGTCCATCCAGAGTAATGATACCTTGTCATGGACCTAGAGCATAATTCTCCACCAACTGACTGCTAGTTCCTGAAGGAGGATGGCAGTAAGGATCACCATGTGAGCTGGTGTCCCTACTAACATGAAGACTCTCACCACAGCCTCCAGCCTATCCTCAGCCTCATGTGGGTAAGTCTCTCCTTGGAACCTGGGTGGCCTCTGGAATTGGAAATCATGAAACATTCTCCAGCGGCGTGCATCATCTACTGCTAGGGATGGTGGCATCGGTGTCCCAAAGGGTAGTAGTACCACTGGGGCCTCCGTTGTGATAGGGCCCTACATCGAGGCCTCGTTGCTCGGTGGGCTGCCATCTCATACAACACTCGGAACCCTGACTGTATGTCTCTGTGGAGGCTTCCTAAATAGAAACAGGTGTTCCACAATCAATATGTTATACCTAGTGAGCTGACATTAGGAGATCACAAAATAAAGTCATGAAATAGACATGCAATCTAAGTTTTTGTGCACTGAGTCAGAAATCAGAGATCAGGGTCCTGGTGTATTGATATGTTGGCCGTCGTACCAACATCGGACTCCCTGGAATTAAAACCACACTAAATACTGACACTATTGCTTCACAGTAAGACAAATCAGTGTCTTATATTTTGTGGTAGAACCGACACCTCTGATACCAATTTGTCATGACCCATCCACTAAGACCCGTATCGTGACTACCAAAAGCCCGCCTTCCATAGGCCAGTGGCTGGCGACTAGCACCAAAGGTGAAAATACCTAAAATGAAAAGACATTTCCATTATAATAGTTAACAAACACAATATAGTATGCAACTGGAAGAAATAGGCTACGTAAAAATGTACACTAAAGATGTGCTGGAATGAAAAAGGGGCTAGAAATTCAAGACCAATAGTAAAGTACAAGGAAAAGACAAAACAAGCACAATTAAATGAAAAATAGTAGGAAGGTGTCTAGAAGCTATAGGATCATCCACCATGGATCTACATGAAGGGTAGGTACATATATCCTCCTTAGCGCTCCACGTCCATCCGTCTCCTCCGTGTACCGACTCGTCGTGAGGTCCACCTCCGGGTACTGTCCAGTCCTCGTTCACTCCGTCTTGGTCATCTCTATTTGTCGTCTGCATCTAACACAATAAGGTGCGGGAAATTCCTGTATAGGGGTGAGTATAAATATACTCAGTAGGGACCCTGATACCCTCAAGGTCTCACAAAATCCAACAAGGATAAACCACAAAGTACGAAACAATGGACAACCATTACTTAGGTATATGCACATACGTATACCTAAGTTATCTAGTAACCCATCTCAATCATGAGGAAAACAAAAAGGTTATTGAATCAACTCACATAGGTATACAACTTCTGTAGAGTGAAATAAATGATCAGATATAGCCACTGAATCATCTATGTTGTCGGACCAACACATGATCCAGGACCAACTATTCTGTCAAACCAACACATGATCCAGGAACAGAAGTATAAACTGTCGAACCAACACATGTTCCTAGAACAGTCATCAGAGCTATTGGACCAACACATGATCTAGGTCCAGCTATTCTTTTGGACAAACACATGATCCAGGAACAGAATTCAAGACTGTCGGACCAACACATGATCCAGGTCCAGTCGTTAGAGTTGTCGGAACAACACATGATCCAGGAACATAAGTCAAGACTATCAGACCAACACATGATCCATGTCCAGTCGTCAGGGCTGTCGGACCAACACATTATCTAGGAATAGAAGTCAAGACTCTTAGAACAACACATGATCCAGGAATAGTCATCAGTGCACATCTAGCCATAGAGTTCCGCTCAGGTATGCCTGATTCTGGGAGGGTCCGCTCCTCAAGAAATGTTTCGATACGTAAACTGTCACGAAATACTATGATGGAGTATCTCAAGGGTCCGCCTCATCAGAGGGATCTCAACGCAATAGACGGCACGTCGATCAGACGCCCGGTCTATTAGTTATTGGTTTTTTCATTCTAGAGGACCAGTTAGTTTTTAGGTTCAAACCAACCCGACCGTACCCCAACTATGTCTAAACCTTAAGTGGGGTATTTCAAAATAACCGTCTCGCTCTAATATTTCTGTCGCCACATATGGTTCATCGATCAGACACCCGTATCCCATGATACGGGTGAAAAGGTGTAAACAGGACATAGCAGGTCCGGGTCGAGTCTGAGCCAGTCAGACCGACCTGGCCCGACCCGGGGGGGGGGGGGGGGTGGCCCAATCCGAGTGAGTGTCCCATCCCGAGGGGGTGGCCCGATCCTAGTGGGTGGCCCAGCCCAAGGGGGTGGCCCATTCTGAAGGCGCGTCCCGACATGAGGCGGCCCGGCCGAGGAACGTCCGGCCCGAGGCGGCCCGACCTGTGGGGGGACCGGCATGAGGCGGCATAGACCGAGGCGGCCCAGCCGGCCGGCGGCCTGACCTAAGGCGGCCCGGCCCATGGCCGCCCATCCGGAGGGGGGCCTGACCCGAGGCGGCCCGGCCCCTGATGGCCCGGCCCGAGGCGGCCTAGCTGGCCTGCCTGCATGGCTGGGAGGAGACTGCCATCTGAAGCCAGCTGTGGCCATGTGGGGTGGTCAGCGTCCCCCCCCCCCGTGTATATGTAATAGCTGACGCATGGTGCCGATCCAGTGACCGTGGGACCCGAGGGGTCATGCATGCGGAGAGCCCGCAGGGAATCGGCTCAGCTGGCTGACATCCTCCATCCTCCATAGCCTTTGGCCACAGGTCTTCTCCAGCACGGCGCGACAGAGCCACTCAGACTTCGTTCGCCGCAGCCCGCATGGCCACGACCCCCTTCCTTCGGCATAGTGCGATGGCATCACCCCTCCCCAGCACCACCGCGGCCCAGTTCTTTGGACGACGCCGCATCCATTCGGCTACCCAATGGCCCTTGCACCGCCAGTTCCTCTCAATGCTGACCCGTTGCTGTCCGCCAGTGCTCCTGTAGTCCTCTGTTCTGGTGGTGCCATTGAGCCACCGCCATCGTCAACCAATCAAGAACCAACAGAGGGACAACTAACCGTGTTTGTTCGGCCCCTACCCTCCGCATTCGGTGATAATAATTGGACAACATTGAACCACACTAAATGACGAGTAACAAGGATTTAATTCAATCAAAACAAACCCCTACCTCGAGTTCGGTGATCGATGAAAGAGTCATGGAAGGCTGACATCATTCCGTCAATGTCGAAGAAGGAAGAGCTCAGAGAAGACGAGTCGAGATGACGTCGTTGGCGTACTTCATGGGCAGCGGTGCTTCCCTTTCTTGCCCCAGTTGAAGAAGTAAGAAGATGGTGTTCATCGTTCTTCGGTGGCGAAAGAGATGTTCTTTGTGGAGAGGATGAAGTTCTCCCAAAGGTTCTCTAAAGCTACACCAAATTCTCCACCAAAAGATTATTCCAAGACAAAAAATAATAGACACACTATTATTTTAATGGTTGGAAAGAATTCAAAAGAATTAAAAAGGAGCTAATTAATTAATTGCAAGGGTGTAATTAATTAACTGTGAGAGACTTGGCACATTAAAGTAATGAGGGGAGGTGGAGAGTTTAAACCACATAAATTGGGGGTTCCTAGGGTTTCAAGCCTATTTGGGACCCACCTAATAATATCCTTTCAAGGGAGGTTATGTGCGGGTGGGACCCACCACTAACCTCCCCTTGAAGGTTTTAAATACCAAGAAATAAAAATAAGATAACTCATATTTTTATTTAAGATAATTAAAAACCCCCAAAATCTAACTTCCAATCTCGTTAAAATGCAACTGCGGTGAAGGTATCCTTAAGCGAATACCGACTCTGCAAGTTCAACGGTGCCCTCAGATTTCAATTCCCATCACCGGTTCAAAAGTTATAAAATACCATTTATTTAAAAAAAATTCTATGGGAATTCTTAGTCATTACATTACACATTAATCTATATAAATATGGAAAATAAAAAATTACTAATATATGGGTTGATTAAGATGATATTTAAGGGTGGTATGTAATCATTACTTAATATTGAAGGGTTGCAAACATTTCCAATAAAACATTTTTGGGCTCTTCACCCAATGAATCGTTGTAACAGCCCACAATTATAATATATAATTTTATATTAAACCATAAAATATTGAATAAATTGTTTCAATTGTAACCATAAATTGAAATGAAAGGCTGAAAATTTAATGAAAATATATTTACTTTAACATTTTAATATAGTCTATGAAATGGAGGGTGAAAATATGTAACCATACTATGAAATAAAAAAAATAAATTAAAAAAATAGTAGAAGGAGACTTCCTCGTGAAGATCATTTTACAGATATTGGAATAGATCACCTTCAATAGGATTTAACATAGTCTAATCTCAATCCAGAATAAAACAATTATTTTATTTGAGAAATCATCTTAGAGAGAATATAATATAATAGATATTTTCAAAAGATCCATATTGGTTGAATAAAAAACCTTGACTACGACAATAATTTATTATATGTTTGTATCTTATATGGAGATCATGATAAAATTTTATTGTAGAAATCTAGATGATTTTATAAATTAAATATATAAAATATGAATATTTTATAAACATCCCAATTTCACTTTTAATGACATAGATATGTCAATTTTAATAATAATTCACTTTTAAAACTCTATTAATATTGTTAAATGAGTAATTAAATCACATTTTGAAATAAAATAATTTATTTAGAATTACTTTTATGTGATTTGTTTTATAAAAATAAATATATTATATAATATATCATTGATCAGCCATGTATAAATTAACATTAAAATAATTTAATTATTTAAAATTCTATTTTCATATAATAATATTCATTATAGTTGTTTTCCTTTATTTAAATCTTAATTTTATAAATTCCACAATAATGATTTAAAAAAATATATTAATTTTTGGACCTATTATGTTAATGTTTTGTTAAGATTATTTTTTGTGATTTTTATGAACTGATTAATTTTAGTGGAAAAATGAAAATAATGTTTCTAATAACATTATAACATATTTTACTTTACCAATATTTAATCATAAATTGAATATTTTATGAAAATTATTATATTAATATGAATTTTTATAAGAAAAAAATGAGTCATTTTAAAATACTATGTTGAATCATTTTTAACAATTGAAAACATGAATAGACTTTTATTCTTATTTTTCCCATTTTTCATTAATAATGTTATCACATTGTTGAATTATATTTTTGACTAGATTTTAAAATCATTTATATCCATTTTTTAAATAATAATTTTTTAGCATTATTGAAGTAATAAACATCAATAATTGAATATAATAAATTATTTTTGTGATTAAATATAGAAATTTTATAATGAATTCATTTCATGTTATATACCACAATAATGAAATTAATTTACCTATAACATCTTGATAATTAAAACACATCAAATTTTTTATCCAAATTTTTAAATTAGTTCATAATGGAAATTAAATTTTTATGCATAAAATTAGTTTACTAATGTAAATATTACTTAATGTAGTGAAATTATTCTTTTCCAAAGAGTAAGACATTGCTACGTAATTTTAATTTTTAATAAAATAATATCTGTTTAAATTAAGAATCTAAGATTATATTTAAAAAACATACAAAAAATAATTCACACTCTAATATTTGATAATTAATTATATGTAATATTATGAACACTTAACAATTAAAACCACATATTTCTATACAAAAGGATTTATACACATGTATATTTTTATAATAGTAAATTTTCTAATATTTATAAATTGAATTATATTAAAAAGAGAATATACATATATCCATCTTGTTAGTATTTTGTATTATTTATAACATTATATTTTTAATGATTTATTATTTTCTCTTTTCCATATTTTATACAGAATAATAAGTGTATAATTATGTAATGTAATTTTTTCTTGAATTTTACTTAATACTTTTCAAACATAGATATTATAGAATTTAATTTTTATGATATAAAGTCTTATCTATATACCACACCATAATTTACCCCCTTAACCTACCTAAAAAACCTAATACACATGCGATTTCATTATTTTCCTTAGCTAACTTTTGATTGCATGGAAAGACACTATTCATCTTCTAAAAAAGGTAGTCACATCCACCCATTCAATCACCCATATGCTTTCCAATCAATTTACAATGAATTAACTCTCCCATTCCCACTCTATATCCCTGGAATGGAGTTTATAATTCTTAAATGATTCATCCCGATTTTGTTATAAACTACAAAGCATGTTAAGGGATTCTCTCCCTCCTGTTTTCTGATAATACACTTCAACTTTTATATGTATTTTTATTTGGATGGCCATTCATTTTCATCAATTCATAATAAATAATTTAATATAAAAATCAATGAAAATTGATTATATATTACCCTTCATTCTCATTTAACCCATTCCAAAAAACCCCTTTTGAATACATGTCATGTTGCCAAAATCCATCATGGATTTTTTGTGTCCTAATTTCATGTTGTCAATACCTAAATCCAATATCATTCTAGGGTACCCATAATAGATGTAATGATAATTTATTTATTAAATATATCCATGTATCGAACACAAATTCCTTACACATGGGTTAAACTGATACATTCTTGGGTTCCTGGACTACTGTCTAATACATAATAATATTTATTTGATGTTTTTTTCCTAGAAAAAAATATAATGAATTAGGTAATGTCTTGATATCATGTGATGACAAGCTTGAGATACCATGGTGTATTCCAAGGCCTTTTTTGACATACCTTGGTGAAAACACTAGGAAATATTACACCTGATTATTGAAAGTGCTATAATAAATTTTGAAATGAATAAGTCAATGTAGGTGTAAATGTTATGTTATTATGGAATAATTTCATTATATTATTTTTTGATACCTTGTAATAATTATATAATAATGGTTGATGATAAATTTTGAGACTCCATCTGAAATATCTTATGAAAACATGGGGAAAATTTTTTTATTATGTTTTTATAAAACAGTGGTTATAAAATATGATGGTACTATTATAAATATATCATGTTTATGTTGAGGACACACTACTATGTTTTCCTCAAGTTTTATCTTCACATTAATATTTCTTCAACCATTTATTACAACTGATTCCTTGATCCAATGCAATTTATTTCCACATGATAATATAATCATTCCTCGATTCTTATTTTTCGAAAAAATGTTTTATTTGGTATGAATCCTTCATTATGTGTTTTTAGCGACCCAAGATATTCATAAAAACATATTTCATATTTTAAGATGTATAATCAACACTAGTCATAAATAAACTCATATGAATCGTAATAGTTTTATACCTTTGAAAATATGGATACATAAATTACCTGTTCATAAATGATGTAAATATATACCACTTATTTATTCATAAGAATGACCCTTCATTGAAACAAAATACATAAAAAATTTCTTCAAAACTTGTAGAAGATGAAACATAATAATTAGTGAGATCAGATTCTCAGTTACGGTAATTAAAAGAGATATCAATGAACTCTTAAACAAAACATGAGCATTATGGTATGATAAAATGAATAGGACCCATGAATACCATCACCTAAAAATCAGAGATCATATTCATCAATCATGGAATAAATACTTCAAGTTTATAATACATGAATCGTAAAGGAATAAATGAACATGAACAATAAGATCATAACAATGATATAATACATAAAATTACTGTATAATAATAAACATATAAAATCATTTCATTTAAAGATAAAACACGCTACCATGACTATATTTAGGGATTGGGTTCACTCTCTTAACCATTAAAGATATCTATGATTACTACCTAGACTATCATTATGGGTTGGGTTCACTCCACATACAATAATATTCCAAACAATGTGAAATACCCATTCATTTAATTTTTTAATATGATATATCCTTATTTACCTAATGGATTGGAGAGCTATGTTATTCTTGGCCCACCCATCACATAATGAAAATCCTTAAATCTGTGCCAAAAGATAATAATTTAATCAACATATCAAAACCCATGAATGTAAATGGGTTTTATAAGAATTTAATCATAGTATAAACCATAAAAAAGAAATAAATTTCATAATATTTTGATTATATAATCATCTCATAACACATTGAAAATGAATGTTTTTCATAAACCATCCCTTATTCTATCATATCATATCATATTGAAAGAAAATATGTTATATAATCATATTTTCATGATAGAAATGAACTCTTCAAAAAAATGATTTGGTTGTTATCCTTATATCATATATATATTAATTATTTAGTGAAATAAATTGTTTTTTTCATTTATTAATCCAAATACTGTTACTATATAATCAAAATAATCAAATGAAAAATACCCTTTACACATTAATTTTTTTTGAAATAACTAAAAATTCATAATATATAGTTAATATAATTCTCACATAAAATTTGGTTTAAGACATATAAATTAAGATATATTGTATTGATAAGTCATGGTAGTGGTAAATTCTATTCATTCCATTTATTATTAATAAAAATATTCATTTCACATATTTTTAATAATTATAAATGTACCTCATTCATAAAATTATAATAAGGTTCCATTAAATTTGTTTTGGAAATGACATTAGAATTAATGATATTATGAAATTAAAGGAGAATATTAACTACAATCATCAATACATTTTTAGTAAATATTTATAGTGTATAAATTTTTTTTCGATTGAAGAGAGGAATAAAGTCTATTTTCCTTAAATAATATTTGTATTCTATTGAGTACTTTTGTTGAAGAATATAAAAATAAATAATTTATTCTAAAAAAACTATTGGAGAAATATTTTTACGATTTTATTGATGCTAAACCAATAAAAATTTACATCAGATACATAATACAATATAATCTTGATAAATAATTAGATTTTTATATTTAACCGATAATAATTTTGTATAATTAAAATTACAAGCCACATGAAAGAGAGAACCTCTGTTAGATTTTTAAATACCTAAAATTTTGAGAAGAAAATCATATAATAATTTCATGTTTAATGTGTAGCGAATATAAAAGAAACTACTGGTTAATATGGAATGTATTAAAGAAATAAACATTATATGATTGTACCATTCCATGAGATTGAATTACATCGAAAGTCCTTTGAGAACTAGAAAAATAAAAATAAAATTAGTATAATTATAAACCAAAAACATGTAATAAATTATTATATCAATATATATTCATAATATATATATATATTTATTTAATATAATCCAAAAATGAATAGATGGAAAAATTATTTATGAAATTCATTAAGATGGTTGGTCATATGTATGTATAAACATTGTTTTCAATTTTCAATGAATTGAATAAAAGAATTGAACAAATTAATTAAAAATTGAGAATTATTATATCCTATAAATCATATTTATTCATCAAATACATAAAACTACCATCCATATAAAAAGAAATGAAATTTTAATCACATCATTACATGGATGTGGTAATTCACAAATATGCAAGTGAAATATTATTATTTTAAAATAGAATTGATGTTAATAAGGTATATAATATATTACCATTAATGAATAATATTAATTTACCCATATAATGTATAAATATTAAATCATTAAAAAAAATTTCTATAAAGTATGGTATTGAAAAAAATAAATTGTATCTCTAAATGTAGACAATAACTCTAATGTATGCACTAGCAATACATTGACATTCCATTTTACAGCAAAGAGGGTGTATAATCGGTGAATTGTAATAATAATAAAATTTTATTATACTGGGTTTAATAATGTTATTATTTTATGATATAGATACCGTATGTTTACCAATAGTAATAGAATAATTAAATACAATGTCATCATTTTAGGTGATTACATCATCCTTGAAAGAACTCTTTCAGATAATATCATAAAAACACTAGGGTTGTTATTTTTGGGAGAAAAATGCCTCAAAAACATAGATAATGCTGTTTATTTGAGACTTTATCAAGGATTGGTTAATTTATCTTTCAAAATATGATATTAATAAGTGATGGAAGGGTTGTCTTATTATAATGAAGCGAGAAGAAACAATTGTTATTATAAATAGCGTAAAATTAAACAAAGTTATTCTTAATAAAAATGAATATCGATATAAATAATTTAAAAATTATGGGTGGATATGGTTGAAATATCATTGAAAAATAATATTTTGAATGTTTTATGTTATAATTAAAAAATTATCATTTTTTTAACCACTTAGTTAACCTGTTTTAATCATACTCGTGGTAATATATTTTTATTACTAATGGGGTTATAAATATACATATAAGATAAAATTTCATTAAAAAATGTTCATGAGATGAAATTAATTGTAATATATTTTCTCCCTTGTCCTATTTCAATAATCAAATTTGTTTTTAATTATTTTAAAAAATAATATTTTAATAAATGATTATTAATGTCAATTTTTAAACTACTAAATTAATTTTTCTTAACTGACATAATGAAAACGTTGGAATTATAATATTAAAAATAAAATCAAACATAATACGTTGCAATTTTATGTTAAATTAATTTAATATTATAACTCATTAATATTGCATCTGTTTTTGTAATTTCAAATTCATTAGATGGATTTATATTAGTTGAAGAAACATATGGTAAGAAATTCATAAGAATTTAAGGTAATAATATAATTACCTAAAAATAATAAATAAATTTATTTCATTTAAATTATTTTAATTTTATCAAAAGATATATTTATAATTTGTCATGACATTTTATATTCACTACATGAAAAAATAGATACTTAAAAATAATAGATCATCAGTTTATAACAATCATTATATGATATTTAATATGTCATTTTCTAGGGAATGTTTCCATTAATCAAATAAATTTGCAGACAACTATCGGAATGGATGAGTTTAATTCATCCCACAAGAGTTAGTATAGAATTTTATGTATTTATCAATAAATATTAACTGAGATTAAACAGATTTATCCTTTAGCAAGTTTATTAATTTTTAAGAGGTATATTCATGTTGAAGAAAAATGAATGTAAACAATTAATAAAATTTATACCCCACTATTCAAAATATGAAATATGTTTTTCAAAATTCAATTTATCTGAGTTTAAGAAATTATGTTATTATAAATAATATAAATTCAATGAAAATTATATTTATAGGAAAAATTTTAGTTTATTTTTAAAATTGTTTTATTACAAATTCATGTATAAATTTAATTCAAAATACAATAAGTGAATTCTGTTTAATAATATTTAATTTTTTATATTTTAAAAATAATTTAAAATATAATTTCCATTTTTAAATACAATTTATGATACTACTTTTTTCATCAAAAATATATGTTTTCAATAAACAATTTAAAAATAAAATTTTATAAAAAATCTAAAAAAATTCAACATATGATAATGTTGATATTCTAATTATAAATATTATTTCATTTTAAAGAATTATTTTTCAATAAAAATTTTCAATTAATATTATTATTTGACTACAAATGTAAATAATTTCTATTTTTGAATAAACATTATTTTTTAATAATAAGATACATTTTATTAAAAATTAAATAGTAATTACTAATAATTTATGAATAAATTAATATTGAGAAATACCTTGGCATATATTTTTCATAAAGTAGATATTATTTTCTATATATTCCAATTTAAATAGGTAGGTTACAATGAACATTTAGTAATATTTCATTGTTTATATATTCATGTTGGTCTATTGGACAGATTATATCGATGAAATTAAATTTAGGTCAAAACAGATTTTATAAAATATCTGTGAGTTACATTGTAACAAATATAATGAATAGTGTCTTTTTAATTTGAAAATGTTATCATAAAAAAAGTATACATTCAAATTTTTCATTATGAAATCCCATATAATAAAAAGGTATATACTTCATCATTATAAAAAAAATAAAAGGAACATAAAAAAGGATATATCAAATATATAAACAAGGCTTTATAAAGGGAGAACATTTGTGGGATGGGACAATATATACATGGATGAGAAAACTATATTCCAAGGACTAATAGAGACTGATAGAGAACATTATCACGAAAATTTTAAGGACCATAAAAACATTTATCTTTGATGGGGGAAATCTATCAATTTATAACAAATTAAGTCACATGTATAACATTTTATTTAAGCATTATTATCCTAAAGGTTATGGATCATGAAATATAAAAGATGCAACTATAATTATTTGACATTTTTTCATATTATAATAATAATTTCATCCTTTGGTTGTGCTTATATCAATTTTATATTCATATCTTACTCAATAAAATGAATATTAAAGGTGAATTATTCATTTCAGAATTATTAAAAATAAATTTTAATATTTCATAAGATCTATTTAATATTGAAAATTCATTTAGTCTCTCTATACATTAAAAAATAAAAAATATTTTCACTCTATATTTGTTATCATAAATAATACTCTAACATTAAATAATAAAACTAAAATTTTATTTTCATCCATTCAACAAATAGTTAACCCTAATATTCATCCAAAATATTTCTACCCAAGATGGAAACCCAGATAATAAAATTAATTTTTCATAAAAACATCCATGATCAACATAAAAATAATTTTAATCTGTCATAATATCTCATATAAAAATTTTTCTTATATTATAATATATTTTCAAATATACAATACTAATTTCCCATAATAAATATAGAATAAAATAATATATTATTAAAAAACAAATTTCACCGTTTATTCATTAAATAAAGACATAATTAGAAAAATGTTATTTCCCTCAGAGGATACGGTTCCTCACTACACTAATTAATGATAATAGGTAGATTCAGAATATCAAATATGATTTCATTTTCCATAAAATTTTCAACAATATTTTTAGGGGGTTCAAATCAATTTTCGATTTCATATAATACATTCCTCAAGGAAATTTGTTATAGTTATTCTTCATAAAAACACCAACATGAAATACCCAATTTTATTTTATTGATTACATGTATGTTAACAATGATGATTCACATCAACTATTGTGATTTCATAAGCAACACATTTTTCTTTGACTTTATAGGTTCTTATGGGTTATTTTGGTAATTAGAACTTCTATTGGGGAACTTTTTCTTATAATTCCCAAAATTGTTGTATTTATATAATTGAATTTTGAGTGGTGTGTTCATTTAAACCCTTTCTTCCTATCATTCATTAACTTGATACTTAAAATTACATCAACCTCATTTTTTCTTAATGGATAGTTTTTTTCACACATGAAAAATATTATCATTCCATTTGTGAATTCACATAAGTGTTACTTACAATAGTTTAATAATGTTACTGGTTAAATTATTTTATTCCCTCAATGTGATATACCACTGCATCTTCTATGAAAAACCATCTTTGCTGTTATTATCACAAAAACATAATTAATTCAAGATTCCACATCCACAATGATTTTACCTTAAACATTTTAATTGTATATTTGAAAATCTATTATAGATAATGTAAATTGATTCTATGTTTCAAAAAAACAAATAATTGATCAATTTTCATTTCATGGATGATGACTAAATATAAATCATACATGTAATGTCATCTGTATTTTTTTAATATGTTCTAATGGATTAATCAATAAACTAGACAATCTCAAATAATTTAATGTCAATTTTATATGTAAAATATTATATATTGTTTCCATATATATATTGTTTAATCTATCTCCATTTCATCCACATTCCATATATTAATAATAATATTCCTCCATCGATATACTTTCCCTATTGAAAAATAAATAAATTTGATATATTTATTATGGTTTGAGTACTAAATAATGGAAAATATATATTCTATCTCGTTGATACAATACTCTAAAACCAATTATTCATAATATTTTTATTTGAAGGATAGATTTTCTTGTATAAAATATGTACTTGTATGTTTATCCCACTACATAGCATTCGGGTGTTAATAACGACCACGTTACCTCTCATAGCTTGAGAGGGTTGAGTGAACATAATGAAATAACATTTCATCTCATCTTATGTTTCATTAGGTTTCTCGTGAGTAATCAAATTGTATTGTACACCACATTTATTTCTCACACTATTCTATTGGGTTCCAACTATATACATAATCAAAATTCAATTTTATGAGAAACAATACTTATAGAGAGAAATTAAAAACTCAGTGAAAATCATTCATATGATGTCTAAATCAAGAATCCTTAGTTTCAATATATGGCACCTAATATTTAATAAGGGCCATCCTTTTTTATCATCTATCCATATCCTTCATATTTTTTTATATGGAAAATGTGATTTTACCGATTTATATTCCCATGGGGTGTCATACAAGAAGCACAATTTGGAAATAACCACCATACACCATAATGATGGATGATTAGTACTTAAATGAATCATTTCGAGGTTATTATACCCATATTAACCTATTAAAAACTCCTCAATTTTTTTTATCTATATAGGGATGTATTTTTAGAATAATACATAACATTTTCATCACATTATCATCAAGATGGTATTCTATTCCTATAATATTCCCAAATGTGTTTACAAAATCATTCTCAGCGTAATATATAACGGTGAAATAAAATGGTTCTCTAATACAAACTATATAACCCAAAATTTTCATACATCAATTCTAAATATTTAATCATTAATATTCAATATAGTTATCAAGTACAATATAGATGGTTATAAAATTTTACTACCTTTTGAATTAGGGGTTATAAAAGAACTATTTCATAAAATACCAATATCATCTCTAAAATATTTCATCATAACCCCTAAAATTGTAACACACATAATTGTTAAAAAATATTAATTATAAACTTGTTAAAATAAAAAATTAAAAAGTATTTCTATGATTATTTAAAAGGGTAAAAATAGGGGTATCTATGAACAAAAAAATGACATGAGAATAACATTTTAAAACCATACCCAATAAATATTAGATCATAATCTCAAATCATGAAATAAATAATGAGTGTTCATATGATATGAATCTTAACATAATAAAATATCATTAACCATGAGATCCTAATAGTTCTATAATAGATAAGTTGGTGGAATAAAAATATGGAAATAAAATTTTTTCCTTTGTATTCAAGGAACTATAGAAATACTATCATAATATATTTTGTTATCTCCCCAAACCATTTTAGTAGTTTGGGTACACATGAAGAATTATTATATTAGATTGAGTTCACTCCACAAACCATCATGGTAGTCATAGTTCAAATCCAAGACTATTATAGCATACAAGTTATATTTGTAAACTACATTCACTCTACATTCCTTTCTTATTTATCACATGATATATCAATCATTACCCAATGTCTCTGAGGGAGATAAAATTGTAGTCCCACCTATCACAAAAATTAAAATCATACTTACATGATCCACAAGACCAAAAAACATTCTTCTTGTAACAACCTAGGAAAATAAATAGATTTCATCGAAATTTTATCATATCATCATAGAATAACACATGGAAATGGACTAGGTTTAATATTTATTTTGTCATTTCATCATAACTTGACCCCTGGAAGAGGAACATGATTCATTAAAATATTTTTATCATAGAAAAAAACAATCCAAATAAAGAATTATGATGGAATCATTGGATCATTTCTAAATTAATTAATGTTAAATAAATTGTTTTTTATAGTCAATATAATAAATATTAAAATATTAATAAAATATCCTATGGAAAATTACTACAAAAAATGCATTAATGTAATATTTTTGTGTTTTTCGTTGATTTTTTGGGGCAGGAGGTTAACATGGTGGTTTTATTTCCCATTTTGTGCCATATTTTTTTGGCATCAAAATCAAGATTGGTTTATAAAAAATAAACGATTTTTTGATATAATTATTTGTGGAATGTATAAAACCTAAATTAATTAACTTTTGTTTTTATGAAATTGAATTTCGACCATATTAGTGATTTCAATGTAAACTGTATAGAAATTATATGGAATCGTGAATAGAAATTAATGAAGGAACCAATTATACAAAATAGTTTTTCTATGAATAACACAACGGTAAATTTATATACAATCACATGTAGTGTTTTAGATGATTTCAATAGGGGAATAATACACAATGTGAATGACATATTCTGTATAATTCACGATTAAGGCCAATCAATAAATGTTTCAATTATAATTGATATTAGTATACTTTCTATTTATAATTTCTTACTTAATTTATACATAACGACATAATTAGTGATAGAAAATATAATAAATGTGTCTTATCATTGGATGAATTTTTCAATGTCGAAAATTAGTACAGAGGGTAGTTCATCTCACAAAGTAAGAATCCATTAAATAAATAATAGTTCTTAGAATATGGTTTTCGAGATGATTAGTCCATAATGGATAAAGGATTCACAAGGAATCCTTTCTCCATGAGAAAAAGATAATTCAGGAAAAACTCACACTATGTAGTGAACTGGTTTTGCCAATAGGATTAATATAATTCATGTAGGTACAATACCATATCATGAATTCCTTCCTTACAAGGAAATATCATGTAGATGAATTTTATTTCTTATTTGGGTGAAAAACTATTTTTATAGAATTACTATTTTTGAACCCATTCTATAATGGTTTATAATAATGGATGTATCATTTGATGTATTAGTGTGATAATTTATGTTCAGAGAGTAGTGAGCATTCAAATTATTAATTGTATTTAATGAGGATGGATAATGAGTCCTTGCTAAACAAATTTACAAAATTATTCACTAATGTATTTGGTATATAATCACATTTTCTTTGTATAGTCTTTGGATATAGCCTAGTGTGAGTTATAGAAGTAAATTTACAATAACTCTTTCATTATTTCATATTTTCTCATACGTTACAATAGAAATGAGATATAAAGGTTTTGGTTTAATGGTGAAAAAATGTCCAAATGAGAATTTTTTCTGATCCACCATACCTTGATTCACAGCATCTCATGGTATGTAACCTAGATCATCTAAAAAAATAAACTTTCCACATTGGAAAACACATTTTTGTAATTGAAAAGTCATAAATTATTATGAAAATCATTTACATGGAAATTAAATAATGAAACATATTACTGATTAATTAATGCAATTACCCTTCATGAAGGTGAGAAATTAAGTTCATGTCATCTAATTTCAAATAAAATATTCCTTTCAAATTTATTTAAAAATTCAAAAGTTACCGCATTTGGAAAATGGAAAGAACAATATATTACAAATTTTTAATTTAATTTTTTTTTGGTAATAATGAATTTAGTCAATCATATTAGAATAATAAAATCCTTCTAAAAGTTTTTATTTATTAAATATTTATATGATATAAAGTTTTTCGACTAAAGAGTGAAATAATGTTTATTTTCACTAAAAAAGTATTATAAGTCTCATTAGAATTTAATTTGAGGAATGTGAATCGTAAAAATTTATTTTTAAGATTGTGATAAAGAGTTTCAAGATTTTATTGAGCATAGATCATAACCATTAATCATCAAAAACTAAATCATAATTTGTCCCTTTAAATAATAAAATTGTGGCACAAAGTCCTTAGAGATATGGTGACAATTTAACCATAACACAGTTGAAATAATAAACCCTATTTGGGTATATAAATAAAAAATAGTCATAAAGAGAATCATGAAATACATTCATTAGTATTATAAATATACAATAAAGAAATAACTGATGAATATTTCATTTTCCTAAAAGAAATAAATGTGAGAAAAAATTAATTATCACGTGTACGATTTTCATTAAAATTATTTTTTCCTCACATTTATTAAAATTTATATTTATTATAATTATATTATTAAATCAGCTACATGATTATTATATTATGTATATTCATTATATATATATATATTCATCTATAAATTTTATTACAATAAAATTAATATCACTATTTATGGTGATTGTAGGTTATACATATGCATGAATGTTGCAGTCACTTTTCAACGAATGTAATGCATGAAAGTTAAATAAATACTCATATTTAAAAAAAATTATTAAATAATATACACAAATGAAAAAATATTTGTTCATCAAATCAATCTTTATTACAATCATTATAATGTGTAAATTAAAAACAAATCACATCCCTCCACGGTGGAGGTAGTTCACATATATACAAGTAGAATGATATCAAATTAAAATAGATTTTAATGGATGTATGTATGATTATATACTCAAGTAATAATAAAATGTTAATTTATTTCATATATAAATAGTATCCCCACAAAATATCAATCCATAAAATACGGTGATAAAAAATAATTGTATCTTTATGTTGATAGGGTAAGATGTACATATGTACAAGAAATAATTTCATATACCAATTGATGTGATAGAGGGAGAATAATGATGTTTTAATGGTAATAGTAAAATTTTATTATATTAAATATAATGAATTTATTATTTTGTGATATATATCATATATTTAGATGAGGTAAAACCATATTAAAAAATAAACTGTTCAGCTAAAGTGATTACTTCTTATTTGAAATTTATTCAATGGATCTACTCCATAGGAGCATAGAGATGATATTTTGGGGATAACATCAACTCTAAAAAATATATTATATTTTATACGAGACATTTCATTGTAATTGTAGATATAGTTTTCTCAATTTTGTTTAACGACGTGAAGGAATTAGTGCAATTTTATAAGTTTCAGATATGACAAACATGGATATTTTAAAAATACTAAAATAAAAATAAGTTATTATGAATTAATTTTCTACCTTATTGACATATATTTGATGATATTTGATGATATTTTTTATCTATAATAAACCAATAATATTTTTATGGGGTGAAGATGTAATTTAGTCCTTATTTTTTGGTTTAACCCTTAGTTATTTTATTTTTTCTTTACATGTGGAAACATTATTTTAAGTCATAATGGTTTATAAATATTCATTATAAGGTGAAAATTGTTTCATTAATGGTCAATGGATTAAACTTTTTTCAACATATTATCCATCAATGTGTTATTTCATGATTTTAATGCTTTCTAAATTATTCAATAAAATATTATATTGATTAAATATCATTAATGTCAATTTTGACAATATTTATCTAATTCGACTTAGAAAACATAAATTAAAATTTATAATTGAAATATAAACCATTAAATAAGAAATAATGTTTCATAATTATCTATTTAATTATTTATACACCATAACTCACACACTTTATGTTTCAACTAATATTTTTATAGTCTGTTATTATATTACTCTATGAATTAATGGAATATTGTATTGGTTTTTCATAAGTAATTTTTAATATTAAATAATAACAAATAAAATTATAAATTAATATATATAATGAATATATGTTTATTAATCTAAAAATAGAAATTTTTGTTCTTTAATAAAAAATATTGTATCTATACGAACATAAGAGAGATATTAAAATATAATAGGGTGGTAGTTTGTAACTTTCATTACATTAAATATTTTATATGTCTTGTACATAAAAAAGGTCCATTAAAAAATAAAATATATGACTAATGTGATAGGGGAAGAATTCATTACATCGTATAATTATAATGGAGGAAAATTATTTTTTATCACTTTTTTCGGACGAAGATTTTCCAAATTTTCCTTTTACGGAGATAAATAATTTTCTAAGATTAAATTCATATTGACCAAAATAATATGGAAAATATTTATAAAATTTAGACCAATAAATTAATAAAATATGTATGCCATTATTAAACAATCAATTTCAATAAGTGGTAGATATTAATTTAATATTAATATTCAAAATAATATAAAAACATGTTTTCGAGAAAAAAAATCATTTTATGTACCAAAATGATTTTACAACCAAATCATTTATAAATTTAAATCTAGAGACTAAAATTGTAATTTTTAATAATATAAATGGAATATTTTTAAAAAAAATTAATAAAAAAATATGATTTCACGTTTTAAATACTTAAAATGACAATGCCTTTTTCTATACAAATTGATATTTCACACAATTCCGTGAAAAAATGGTTTTTTTAGAAAACTAAAAAAAATCAATATATGCTAATTATGATATTTTTTTAAAGTGATATAATTTTTATAAAATATTATTTTCAATGTTTTAAAAAATTAATAATAATATTTCTTTTTAAAATACATTTATAACCATTTTTGTTGAAAATGAATTTTAATGAATTAAATAAATTTACTAAAAATGATATGATTAAAAAATTAGAATATTTAATGAGAATTACATTTACTTGGTCCATTATATATTTTTCATATAATATTTAAATATATTAATTTCTAGATAAATTAATGGATATGTTAAAGTGGTCGTATAATAACATTGCATGGTTCACATAGGCATAATGTCTTATGGAATGTATTCTATAGATGAATCTATATTTAACTAAAAATATATATTTCATAAAATATCATGGTCTCAAAACAATCATGTTCCTAGATTATATTCTCAAAATCATATTTTCATATTATGATCTGTTATGATTAATTTGGGGTTTTTCTTATTCTTACCCTTATTGAGCATTCGACATCACCCTATCTTACATGTCTTTTTTTACAAATTTTAATGAAAAGTATTAATTATAATATTTCTAGATTAGTATCTTGATTAGATAATAAAAGGGATATATTGAAGATTTATTATATTTTATTTATCCCAAATTATTATATTATAAATACCATATTTGACAGTGACATGGGATTTATTAAATAAATATATCTTATAAATATATAATCATATACATCTAAATAGTAAATTTGATGTATGTAGATAATTATATTCAATAAATAATTTATAAATGAGATAATAACTTATGAGGCATCATTTTTATTTTTAGATTATGTTTTAAATATGGTTGTTTATTATAACATTATAGTTTAAGGGTCATTTTATAGTTAAAAATGTTATCATGGGTTGAAAAGTCAAGGTAGATAATAATTTCAAATGTAAAGCTAACCCTACCTCTTAGTTGAGATAATATTTTATATTTACGGTCATTTGGGAATAATTATGAGAGGTATTTAAAGAAATACATATGGATAAGTATAAGGCATAAATCTCTCTTTAGGAAAACATTATGAAATTTTCGTGAGGTATTGAGTTTGTGTTTTTCCTATGAATTACACAATTATATAGAAACTAGAAATTGGAAGTACAAGTGAAACTAATTATACTAGGAAAATCCCCCAAATAAGGAGGGTAGAGAATAAAATTGATCCCAACATAGTTCTCAATGTTTTTGCTTAAGGCTATACAATGAACTTGATATTAAATAAATTTATTCTTGGAATGATTATATTCCCTTTATGAATCAGTATGAGGGATTTAATTTTTAAATATTTTGGGGAATTAGTTTAAGGAGTATGGGTGAAATTAACATAAGAAAAATAAAATTCATCCATGATTTTATTTGGTGTTTAATTTTTTATACTAATATATGAGTGATAATGATTATGCTATTTTTAGGATAAAATTTGTCATGTTAATATCATAAAATATTTCACTTATTATAGATCACCCTGCATGAAAAATCCTTTTTGTGTTTTAATATATGATTCTGAATGTAATCATTATAAAAATGGGTTCCATGAATAATTTGGTTATTATACTAATATTAAATCTAATTGAAAAATACATCCAGTTATAAATAAAACATTTTTAAAATAATAACTATCCCAAATTCTTATAAACAATAATAACATTTTTGAATTCATAAATATATAAAAGAAGTGATGGAAAATATCACAGAAAATATTAGATGATGTAGATGATGATGATTTTTTTTAATTTCATACATTTTTAAAATTACAGAGGAATAAACTATGAAGATATATAAATTGAATAGATTGATGTCTAATTTCTTGAAAAGGAATCATTAAAAAACAAATTTATAAGTAAAAATGTATAGTTTAATATAATATTTGAAAAATAACCTAGTGTTATTACTAATTTATATGATGTATATAAATATTATTCATGGATTGTGGGAATTTACTCTTTTTATATCTAGAGCTTATTCTATTAGTAAAATTCATCATGACATTGAGCATGAATTAGTCGACATTTAATTGGACTCACAAAAATTTTCAAATTGAATTTATTTCTTTTTTATCATAAAATTCCTATGATATTATACCATTGTATGGTTTACTTTCTTTTCCATATAGAAATTACTCCAATCATGTAGATTATAAATTGTGAGGATGTAGTTTATTTAATTGGTTGAATGTAATATCTATATAAATTACTGTATATTTTCATTCAAGAAAATAGTTTTTAATATATTATTTAATTCGAAACATAAAATTATATCCAACTGATGAAAATTTAATGTAAAATTATTTTTCGTAAACATCATCATATAACCATTAATTTAGTCAGTCTAAAAGGAAGTGACCATATCAAGAGAATAATAATGAAAAAGAATAGAAATGGAATCTAGTTGTTGAATACTTCATAATGAGGTTCAATTTTATCTAAGAATAGAAATGTGATAGACTCACTATGGTTTCCTATTGAAAAATACAAATATAGAAACTAACATTTATTGTATGATTGAATATTGTGTGTGTGAGATATTAAAGATCATGTAAATTTCAATGAAAACCATGCAAGAGGAATCACCACACTTGTGGGACCCTGTATATTATATATTTCAAAAGTATTATGTGGAGATATTGAGAGGATATTTATATATAAGGTGGGAAGATATTATAAATTTAAATTATAATTTATTATAATTTTATATGGTTCATATTTTCACTTTTGAGGAAAAATAATGATCATTTTTAATACTAATTCATTTATAAAATTCAAATCATATTACTCAGTAATTAACTAGATAAGTTTATAATAAAAATACCATTTAAACAAAAATGTTATATTGGTAATTATTTTAATAATGTTAATATATTATAAAATAAATTTTTGAAATGAATAATATAATATATTTCTTGGAAAATTTAGTATTTGAAAAATATACTGTCCATTGAAAATTGTTTTCATTATAATTAATATTTTTTATTTAGAATTAAATTTCTTAAATTATTTCATATTAATTTTATAAAATTAATAGAAATTCTAGTTTTACATATCAATATAAAAATAAGATGAATGTTTTGTATTTCTTCAAAATAAATAATTTTAGGTGACTTGTTAAATGAAGTCTTTTTATTAATACATGTAACTTTTTAAACCTACTCATTATATAATTATCAAATTTTGTTTTTACAAAATTTGATGAACTTCAATACAATTATGGAAAAATTATTTACTGGAAAATAATATTTTTGTTTTAGAAAACCTATATTTAATTTTTTTAAACCTAAGTAATCATTTATTTTAATATTTTATTTTATTTTTCCACAATTGTGTTATACAAATTTCAAATTATAGTTTTATTCGATTTTTAAGTCATAAAAATAATCATTTTAATAATAAACATTTAAATTTCATGGAAATAAACAACATATAAAATTTTATACTAATATTTATATTTATTTATATAAATACAATTTTTAAATAAAGATTTTTTATATTATATGAAATAATATTAAATTTAATTTTAATCTGTTTTTGAAATTGAACCAGAAAAATAAAATATAGTTGTTATGAATAATTTTAAAATTTGTTAATAATGGAAATTTCAATTTTAGGTATAAAATTAAGTTACCAGGGTAAATATTTGTAATCGTGGTAAAATTTTTATTTTTCTAGGAATGATAAATTTAGATATTTTTTGTATTATTAAGTTTTATATACCTATTTATATTTAAAAAATAATATTTTTTATACATATATTAAAATAAATTTAATCATATTTATTATATAATTAATTTCAAAGAATATTAATAAAACATGTCAATTAATATGTAAGATTTCTAATAAAATTATTCTCTTATACACATTTTATATTTCAATTTAATAGATAATTTTCAAAAATATAAAAAATTATTTAGGTTAAATATATTCCAAATTTGGATTAAACATATAAAAATATTTCTTGATTGTTCATATTTTATTTTTAGTTAAAAACTCTTTACATTGATAAGTATTTAATCAAAATAATTATGTGTTATATTTGGAAATATAAATTGGATAAATATTAATTAAATCAATATGACAACTAGATTGTATCTTATAACATTGTTTGGTTAGAAATTCATACGCACCTATCTCTCAAATATTTCCCCACCATACATTCTTAACACAAATAACATCAATGGGATTCAAGAAATACCCCTTATCTAAAGTTTGTTTCCATGGAATACCCCCAAACATTCATAAATTTACATCACTTCTTACTATTATATATTCTCTCTTTATTACAATGACATTGATAATAAAATTTCTATTTATATCACCCAAAAAATAAATACAATGTAGTTTCAATAGTTTATACGATCTCTATTAATGCATAAAAATATATAATTAATTGTTACAGATTCTCTCTCCACACATTTAAATTTGGTTAATTTGTTATACTTTTTTTACTTACAAGCCATTATATTTAAATTGATCAAAACCATTCCTTTAGTGTTCAATTTATTCATTATTTATGGTAGATTACACATATATCTAATTAATATGAATCCATAATCTATTTTTTATATCCACAATGTTGTTGGAATCTATCCATGAATTTCCTTTTCAAATATTCATATTTGACAATAACCAACTCCAATACCATTTAGGGGTATACCTAATGGATGAAATAATTTTTTTTTGTTAGTGAATTCCTTGATTGTAACCCAAATTCATTACTTGTGGATTAGAATCATACATTTTTACAATAACTAATTTAGGTGGGACACATAATGATAGATATTTGAAAAGCGTGTCTCAATAAAATTATAATTTAATGGGAATGGAATCAATTTATTATGATGACATGTTTATGATATTTTAGTATCATTTTGAGGTATTATTTTTGGTTAAATTGGAGAAAACCCATTTTATTTTGAAGGGTGTTACGTGATTGTTATCCAGTTGTTTGTTAATGAAATTAATATGAATATATTTTTTATTAATGATACATTAGAATAATTCCTTGGTAATGTTTTATGATACCTCATAAGCATGAATTGGTAAAGGCTTATGATTCCTTTGAGGAGAACCATTGTAATGTTTCATGATATCTTGGTGAAAACCCATGGTAAAATGACTTTATGATTACTTTTTTATAAATGTTTCTTGTATTTATAATAATATATATCATTTTTTTGTTGTAAAAAATATTCATGTAGTGGCTCATGTAATAATGTTATAATTTATTTGTTATTACCCATGACTGAACAATGATTCCCTGAACCCATGTATTTTATTTCCTTATTAGAACATCACTATTTGTTGATTATTGTATTATTACTCTATGATTTAATTAGTTTGAATCCTTCAGTATGGATTTATATTCCTTGATTATATTATAATACACATATGTTCATATTATTCTCAATATTTATATTTTTAGGTTGTTATTTATGCTTACACTTGGGGATCATTTTTTATCACCCCTCTATATATTTTTATTTCCCTATATTATGAATAAAAGTTAAAAATATAATATGTCTAGAAGTTTATCTTGTGTGGAGAATTTATGGATGATATTTAGGAATTATTATGAATAAATACTCTCATAGTATAGTGAAAATATATGAATTAGTTACGAAATAAATAAGATTTATTATTTATTTATTTTTTTAAATCATTAAAACAAGAAACATAAACTACCTTGGGAATATTTATATTTCATATTTTCAAAAATTAATGTAATTATGGGATATTTTCATACTTATGGGTACCCATATGAATCCTATCATGGGATAATAATATGGAAATGGTGTTGCACCACAAAGGTAGGTCAAGAAGAATATATTTAATATAAAGGGAGATGGCCATTCCTAATGGAATTAGTCCAAGAGAGTTTTAATTATTATTAGAAGTATAAAATCACAATATGAATGACATGTTTTTTTATGATAAGGAGCATTTTGAGATGGGTTGTTCAATCAGAATGTGTTCCGTGACATGGAGCATAATAATTTTTGTATATTTTTTGGGAATATTAGTGTATGAGAAAGATTTAATTTAGGTCAATGATGTCTATTTTTTTCAATTCTTCTAGGGGAGTTTGGAAAAAATGGCATAGAGGAACATGTAGCGGGGGATGTATGGTGGTGGAATAATTCCATGACACATAAGTATCACATTATTTTGGCCCCTTTTCATTCTTTAATTAAGTATAATATTTTTATTTATGTATCCTTAATTGGAAACTCCATCAAGGATTATTTATATTTGGGAAAAGTAAATGATGGTATTCCCAGATCATCTTTACTTCCATTTCTTCTTTTAAACCACAATTATCAATTAATATGATTGGTGGTTTGATATTTTGATTATGGTATGATTTCCATATTATTCTATAAAAAATTTATATTCTTATTAGTGACTATTTCATTATAACATTAATGAGGAATTGATGCTAGTTCTATAATAATATGGTGAAATTAACCCCAGTATAATATCATTTCATATTCTTTTTGTCTAATGTTGATACAAATAGGATTATAAAAATATTTTTTATTCATATTCAGTGGAAATTGTCACTACATAGAGTTATTTAAATATTAATATCACTTTGGATGAAATTTTTGAATGCGTTTATCCAAAAATTGGGATTTTTATATTTCAAATTATTAGGATTCTACCAAATTGAATGAACACCTATTTACTCAATTTTTAGGTTGCAAAATATTATAGAGCATGTAATTTATTTTTATTACCAATTATTAATTGTGTTATTATTTTTGATATATATTATATTTTTTAATATTTAATTTATATGGTTTTTGATGGATTTTTTCCCCATATGATTGGGATATTGTTCGTTGGGATTGGTAGAGCATAGAAAATTGTGTGTCAGTTTTTTTAAATAGTAATCTTGATTGAGGTATGAGGTCCCCAAATATCACCATACGTTTTACAAAAATTGAAATTTTCCCTAAGATATGTGGTTTTATCACTTGATTGTGATCAACCATGGATTTAAAATGATTTATTATTATAATACCTAAGAAGAAAATAGAAGATTCATGGGCCATGAAGAACCCTTTAATATAGCGACCCTATCTCATCATAAATATAAACAATTTTTTTTGAAATAACTGAAAGCATTATACTAATATAATTCCAATGACCGTATTAGTTTAGTTTCATTGGAAAATGGAAATGTCATCCCATGTATATAAGATAGATACATCTTGTCCCAATAGTTTATCTATTACTAGAACCCCTCTTAGACATATCATACCTGAAATGTAACTTCATATACTTTGAAAGGAATTGTAATAATCTGTGAGCTCATAAGAACAATAAGGATAATCTTGGAGGACATGTAATTATAAACATCAACATATAGGTTTGATAATCTGATCATAACATTATAAGATCATAGCATGAATTTTAGAGATCTTATATATGAATTAGAGAATAAATCATGGTAGCATATATGAAATGAATCATGAAAAAAAAATATAATATTCCATGAAATCATAAATTAGGAATAAGAAATATCATTTGGGGAAGACATATAATAATAAACAATATTTTCTTAAGTCTACCTACCAAGAACATGATAACTTGTTAGTATTTGGATACGACATATGTACATACATCGGGCATGGGAAAGCAAACTATTTACCCTCTATCCTTTAGGATTGGGCTACAACCCTTGTACCTTATTTTTAAGGATTTTAATACAAACCGTGTAACTTATCTTCTTTAGGAATGGTTTAAAAGTTGTGAACCCACTTAAATTGAGGAATTGGGGTACAAGTCGAGCTCCTTAGTGTTTTTATGTTTTGGCTATAACCTGTGTTCCCTAGGATCTCATATGACTCTTATCATATTCCAATGCATTTTAAGAAGATATAGGTCCCAACTATAGTAGAATAACTCATACATACATGTGTTATATGATAATAAATCTTATATTATGTCCCAAAAAAATATGATCTATAAACATTAAATCATTACCCATGAAATAAAATGGGTAACATTAATATTTACCTAGATAATAACCTCTATAAAATAGATGGTTTTCATAATAATTTCATCAATGAATTACTTGTGAAATGAGTCAAGTTAAAAAATAATCTAACTCATGGAAGAGAAATAGGGTTCATTAGAGTAATTACGTCAAGACACAAACCATTCCAAAAGGAATATGAATGGATTCATTCGATAATCTCCAAAAACGTGTTTAAGTAACATCAATGGATGTAATGAGATATGTTAAATAACATGGAATGAAATTTTTGAAACATTTCATGAGTAAAATATCTTTTATTCTTTGAAAATTATCTTTTAAAAATTGGAACCTTTTGAAAATCTTTTCTTGAAAATAAAAATAAAGAAAAAAAAAATTAATAATTAAAAACATTTCTAGAAACATTTTTATTTGAAATCTTATAAATAAATCATAAAAATATTTTGAAAATATTTTTCTATTAAAATAGATAAAATGATTTAGAACGTATTTTGAAAAATAAAAAATATTTGATAACATATAAAAGATGGTTGAAAACATTTTAAAATCCATTTTGTTGAAAATAATTTTAAAAAATATTAATAAATCATTAAAAAATATTGAAATTAATTTCAATTGAAAATAATTTAAATATTATATATAATCAAAAAATTAAAATGGGTTTAAAAAACATGAGTTGAGTGAACACATAATTACGATTTAAGTGATGGGTAATATTGAGATTTCTTAAAAACACATTATTAGAAATATTATCTATGAGCGAGAGTAAAAATTGAACTTATAAATTAATATACCATGAAAAATTATTTTATAAAAAAACAATGAGTTTATTTTACAGTTGGATCTTAATATTTAATTGAAGAAATCCTAAATAAAAAAATCTCGAAATGTGATGAGATAGTTTTAATAATATAATTCCACTTGGTAACATTGAATCATACCCCCATTTGTGAAAATAAAATTAAATGGTGATTAAAATATCATTGATATAATTATATTCATGATATAACATTTCAATGTTATTGTATTCACATCATGTAAAATTATCATTTTTACAAAAAATGGAATGTATAATGATAAGTGTTATAAAATGATTGAATAAGAATAAAGGAATAATAAATATAATATATAAAATTTATAAATATAATTTCCATTTTAATTTCGACCATGATATGAATTAATGGAAAAATCAACAATCATCATATTCAGATGTAGTAGTACGTCGTACACGTAAATAGTTTGGTCATTATCCATTAGATGAATGTGTGATTAAATTTATGTCCAAACCACATCATAAAAAATTATACTATATTTATTATATATTTTTATTTAATCATGTAAAAAAATATTTTAGGGGGGTGGATAATGGAAATTAGAAAAAATAATATGATGCAGGATGTCACCTCTTATATAGGTAAATCATAATGATTTTCACTAAAGGGCATCGTTGATATGAATTATTCCCAAATATAGACTTCTAGGATGAGGTAAGGGGTGTTAAGTAACAATTTTCGATTTTATATTTTGAGAAAAAATTTCTTGTGATGTGTTAGGATGTGGGAGGAGAGGAGGCCTTTTTGTAGTGGAGGAGGTGGAGCAGTCTTCTAGATTTTGGGAATGGTAATCCCGCCAAAAAAATTTCCCTAGAAGGTGAATCCAATAATGGTCCAAATTTGTTCAAATTTATTACATTGTTGAAATACGACTATCCTATGGCTCCTAGAAAAGTATCTTTGTCATTTATTCCCTTATGTTTAAGGATTACTCATAAGTTAAATTTGAATTTTTAATTATTCAATGTAATTATTTTTAATTACCCTCACAAATGTTTTTTCAAAATAAATGTGATAAAAATATTAGAAATTATAGATTATAATTATTTAAAATATATATTCCGTTTTTTTAAATTCAAATCATTGCTGTGGTAGAAAATAATTTAAATATAATCATATCTTATTGTTTACAATGTGGGCTATTAAAGTAAAAATGTTCAAAAGATTTTTATTTTATTGAAGTCCAATACAATGTAAAGTTGATTATATTGACAATAATTGGGAATATAGATTAATATATGATCTAATAAATACTTAAAAAAATTAATTTAAATATGTAATTAAATTAGATGAAAATTCAATTTTGAATTAAAATTTAGTATTTCCCACTATTCATTAAAAAACAATCTTCCCAGAAAAATGCCAAACATTTACCCTGACATAATTTTTATCATAATTTTTTCATATATAATGATAATTATTAGATATTAAATTTATAAAATCATGAAAAATAGTATTTAAAATGGTTTCTCCAATAAAATACATTAAAATATCCTATAATATATATATGATTTCAAGCATAAATTTGTGTTTTCTCAAATATTATGTCTATAAAATATTTTGGATGAATACCATTAATATTGATTTGAATATTGATCATATATATTAAATTAATATAAATCACTAATATTCATTAATTGAATTTATTAGGGTTTAAAAAAAATACTAACCATAAAAATAACAATATATTCTTTTATATTCAATCGTTTTTCATATTCCTTTATAAATAATTGGTAACCTATGAATTCATCTTATAATAGTTTAAAAATAAATATTTTTAAATTAGATAATACTATTTATGTCATCTAATTTAACATCTAGGTGATATAATATTAAATAATAACATATCAATTATATATTATTGTTTAGTAAGACTCAGTATGTCTAATTATGCAACACATTTAAGAGAGTCAGTATTGTGTGTAACATATGATAACATTGGTGTTCTATGAAGATACAACTAAAATTAATGTTGTGTGTGGTGAATAATTAACATCATGTTGTGAATAATGGAATCCATAAAGTATTCTTTAATATAAAATTAATATTTTTTGTTTTTTGTAAAATGAAAAATATCAAAAGAATAAATTTGGCAGTAAATAATAATTCACAAAATCATGGGGTTTTATATTCTACCCCATTTAAAATTAAATTCACCAACGATATTCACATTTAATATTGATGGTTCAATACATGAATGTTCCTTTCAAAGAACCATACATCGTAAAAAGAATTATAAAACATCTATTAAAAAAGGAAAAACGGGAAAATAACATATACCCAAGGTAACATATAACTATTTTTCCATGCAAGAGAATATATATGGATAGTGAAAACATGGACATAGATGAGAGATATATATATATATATATATCATGTTCTGGAGCATTGTTATAGGAAACATAGTCAGGGGTATGTTAACAATCACAAGGACATAAATGCATTATTATCTAAGAGACTATTTGATTCATTAGAAAATACGTTACAATGATAACATATTCTTTTTAAAGATTACTTCCATATATTTTGAAAATTATATTGAGATGTTTGAATTGTTTTATTTTTTCCATTTCCGAAGTAAAATATCACCCTTTTTCCATTCCTTTACCAATTTCCACTTCACCTATTTTCTGAAACGGAAGGTGAATCTCATTCAATGATGAAGCACTAACATTTCATGATATCCATGATAAGTCATCCTATATCTCTTCAATTACAATCACCAAAATGATGTTAGAGTATATTATCAATTATTTATAAATCTACATGTAATGTGATAATAAATAATTATCAAAAACATATACTGATTTTTAACACAAACATTCCATAAATAGTTAACCTATAACCCTCATGAATGTTGAAGTCTCCCAAAATAATTGACTGAATGTATTGAAATTAGCTTATCATTGATTCCCCATGTGTCATCACATACCAAACATGTGAATACCTTCATCATATATTCTAATAAAAAATATGGTCATAATATGACTTTCCTTATATCATTATTGAAAACATAAATGTATCAAAAATTTAATAAAGACATTATCTTCTCTTACATAAATTTTTTTAGAGGCTTGGGTTTATCCCTTTAAATACAAAAAATAAACATGATTTATTAATAAAAAACTCATATTGAGAGTGATAATCAATTATTGTTCTCTTATCATGTTCTACTAATAGATCCACAATATTTTCATAGATTATATTTTTAAAAAAAATCAATATAAAATTGTCCACTTTGGGGTTCCCTAATTATCTCGGATCCCTTCAAATTCCATGATTTATTATGCCTTCAATATTTACTTTTCCATAATAGTTTATTGGAGTTGATATCCAATATTAACCCCTAGATATGATTTTTTTTAAAAACTCCCTAACTAATTTCAATTAAAGCACTGAATTATGGGAGGTTCATCCTATATATTTTTACTATTATTTTCTTTATTATATAAATTTTTCCAATCACTTCAGCATTCATCTTAATAATTTTTTTCCATTACAAAAATAAAACATTTACTAGTACCATTAGTAATATTCCATCCATGATTCGTTACACACCGAAAGTTAAAAGGTATTCTTTTTTTATTATCTCTATGGTTTGTATATTTTCCATTAAAATCCATATTCCAATTCTTGTTAAAACTATAATATTGATAGATATCTCCAACATCGATTTCAACATTTATTTCACTACACATAATCATTTCATAGCTACAAATGTCTCTTATAGCCAAATCCATTATAAAACATGGCTTTAAGACACTAAATAACCTATGAACATTAATTTATGGTTGGAGGATAATTCTAGAAGTGTACCTCGCATGTCTATTGAATATAGCCTCATAGGTTCTAATAGATTCATTATCATTTGATTCAACTCAAGGAAACCCTTCTGTAACATTTTATGAAGAAAACAAGGATAATAATTATTGAAGGATATGTAATTGAACATTTCCCAATCCATGTTTTCAATTTCATATTTCATTTTCATATTATTTATTAGAGTCCACCATTGTTCTTAATCCCCTTCTAACAGATAAACTGGTGGACATGATTTTTCTTGATCTGAACACTTGAGAATAGAAATTATATTTTCAATGGTACTGATCTAGTGTTTAGAAACATGTGGATTAGAATACCCACTAAAATAGATGGATATTTATTCATGAATTAATAAATAGAAAATTTTCCTACATTTGTTCATTTGGATGGTTATTATGATTCATAGATTGATAATGTTGGGTGATTAGAGAAACAAGTGTTTTCTTTCTAAATTCCATTGAAATAGGTTTTTTAGGAGTAAACTCATTAAATATTCTATCACAATAACTAATAATTGGATTACTCTATGTTATAGTAATTTACTAAAATCAAAATCATATATTGAAAAATAGTTATTAAAATGAGGAACCACAGAGTCAACAAAATTCACTTTTATGATGTCTAAATTATGAAACATTCCAAACTATAGGAAACATTTGTTTTATTATAATTTATTTGTAACCAACATCCATTTAAATCCTTCATGATATTTTATGGAGAGTTTATGAACTTCTAAATAATATCCCACGTTAGTTTCAAACCATTTATGAATCGAGGCATGTTGTCATGTACCATATTACCCTGAGTTAGTCCCAGGACATCTTGTTAAAAATTTTAACCATAGGTACATCTATGAAAGATCCATAAATATTAATAGTATCTATAAAAGGATGTTTATATTATAAACTAGTCATTCATTCCAGTATCAAAAGTTCAATTAATTTTCTTAAATGTTAACATATCCTTATACTTATCCATAGAGGCATTTGTAGTCATATCCTTAGAAATTCCCATTGAGATATAACTAATGTCTTCCCAACCATGTTGGAAACTATTATCTAATCCTCCACTCTATTTCCAACTATATCAACCTAACCTAAACACACATAGGCATTATATAAATTTCTCATAATACATAAATTGTTTATACAAACGGATGTCCAAATACCATATTTGTTTAATGCCATTTAAAACAAGGAAATGTAAACACTAGTATATATGCGAGATAAATTATCTTCCACATAGTTATCTAGGAAAATAACCCCATATGGAAATATCTTACATGATATATAACTTCATAACTGGGTAATGGATACAAAAAAAGGTGATCTCATATGATTCATAAGGGAAAACAAAGTATAAATTTATGTACAAACAAGATAATAGGGGTATGAGAATGTGGTCAGAAAATTATAATATCCTAGAGTACATATAAAAGATCATAAAACTGAATTATACAATAAAGCATATAATTTTATATGAAATGAATGATTAGGAAATAAATATCATAATCCATGAATAAATAACTGAGGATTAAGATATTTAATTTGTTCCATATATATAATAATACAAAATCTTTAGTCAAGGCTACCTTCAATAACCTTTATAAGATGTTATTCTTGGTAAATAACACATGTAGCTACATTGGGATGGGATAAAAACTTATTTACCCACTTACTTTTAGTCTTAGGATACTACCAATGAACCTAGTTGTTTTTTGGATTGTCCTATAACCAATGTACCTTCTTGTTTTCAGGCTTGGGATGTAACCCGAGTACCATATTACTTTTTGGAATTGGGTAACAAACCATGTAATTTCATGTTTTCAAGTATAGGATACAACCCAATAACACTTTGATATCATATTAATATTATCATATCCCAATGCAGTGGAGAGTGATATAGTTCCCACCTTTCAATAATAATAACTAATACATACATGTTACCAAATATAAGAACACTTATATCCTGATTCATAAAAAAGGATAATATAAAAAAATGAAATCAAAATCTATGAAATGAAATGGTTATCTTTAACATTTATCACATCAATAACTATGTAAAAGATATTGGTCTTATAATCATTTCATAAAATTATTACATGTGTAAGGAAACGGGTTTCAGAAGGAGATAACTCATAGAAGTGAATTATGTGTCATATGCCTCATTCCATCAATACATAACCCATTAAAAAAAATACAATGTATGAAAAAATTGTATAATTAATTAGAAAGGGAATTATTAACATCAATAGATGTTATAATGCATTGAAAATAACATAGTTCCATATTTTTAAAACATTTATTATGATAAATATTATTTCTTCTTTGAAAATGGATATCTGAAAGATAAAACCTTTTAAAAATAATTTTATTGATAATATACATGAAAACCTATAACAATGTTTTTAAATTAAATTGGAACAATTTTATTTTATATAAATATATATCGAGAACATTTTGAAAAATATTCCCTTTAATTCTTATAGAAGAAGATTGAAAGAATTTTGAAAAAATTCATCTTTTAAAAAAACATTAAAGAAGATTGAAACCATTTTGAAAACCATTTATCTGAAATTAAATTTAAAACATATAAAGAAATATTAACATTTTTTTTAAATTATATTCTTTGAAAATAACTTTAAATAAATAAATATAAATAAATGTTTAAAATGATATTCGAAAGTAGTGTTTTAAAGAACACAAATTTCCGACTGAAGATAAAGGTAAAATAGAGCTTTTATAAAAACACATTCCTAGTTATCTTATGTTCCAAAAAGATTAAAAATGGTACCAATATATGAATATATCAGGAATAATAATATGATAATAAATTTCATGAGTTTTCTTGAGAGATGGATCATCATATTTAATTAAATAATCACAAACAATAATAATCTTGAAAACTGATGAGATTTTTCAATAAACACCTACCACTTAGTAAAATTAAATCATACAACTATTTATGAAAATTATATTCTATGAAGCTTAAAATATCATGGAAAAATGTATAATCTTGATATCATATTTCATGGTCAGTATATAAACCATATTGAATCATATATGTTCATAACATGACATGTGTCTCAAAGAATGCATACTCAGAGACAACAAATATATTACAAATTTTTTTACATTTGAAACACAATATATATGAAAGAAATATAATTAATGAGATATGTAAATAATTATAATTTGTGGAATAAATATAATATAATTCATTCATCTGTAGTAAACACACTTTACAAATGGACATGGTGGTGAAGAAACCATCTATCTCACAGAAATAAACAAATCGATGAAATCCCCTTACAAAGTGTCTTGACTCTATTATTACGCATAAGAACCTACTATATAATAAATATAAGTTTATTATACAACATTTATAGAACTATATTGTTATTTATAATTCCATATATAGGTTTATTATATCATTACAGTACACTCCCTTTAAAAATTCATACTTAAATTTACACTTTGGGTAATATTTGTTTTGTTTTTCATCTATGTTAATTGGTTATATCCTTATCCCTAATACTTATATCATGATATGCATAATTTAAACATTAAAAAAAATATTTTTAATATTAATTATATATTTTTTTAATTATATATAGATTTATAAAATTGAATACTACGTTTATGAATGTGGTAGTTCATACTTTCGCAGAAACGTTACATCATTTATATTTGTATATTGAATAAAATATAGTAAATGACATATATGTATATTTTTATATGTATATGTATATATGTATTTATATATGTATATATATATATATTTATATAATATAATTAAATTAGAATTATTTTATTATATATATAAATTAGGTTCAATAATCATATCCTTAATACATTCTATGTAGTGTGTGAGTGAATCACTTCACCTCGATGTTGTGGTAGTTCACTCATCTACAAACGGAGTTACCATATTTACATCAAATAGAATTTATAAAGATATGTGATATATGTCATGACCCGCCCTCGGGGCCCGTGCCGTGACTACCCCAAGCCCGCCTTCCATAGGCCAGGGGCTGGCGACTAGCACCAAGGCGTAAATCCCGGTAAAAAGGGAAGGCATTGCCTTTGATAAGTAAACAAGAACTACAGAGTAAGCAAGCGGAAAATTAAACACTAAGTAAAAACAGAGTACAACTGAAGTGCAGAAAAGTAAATGGGCCAGTATACAAACCCAAACTGAAAGTAAAGTATAACTCGAAATGGAAAACAACAACTGTAAAGTAAAAGCTGCTACACCGAGCTGTCCACTGGAAATCCCACCTGAAGGGTGGGTAAAGATATCTCCACTGCTCCTCGGGTCCCGCCGTCCGCTCCGAGCACGACCCGCCTCAACCATGATCAACGCTGTCCGTCGTCTGCAACCAACACAACGTAGTGCGGGCATAGCCCGTGCAGGGGTGAGTATAAGCTACTTAGTAAGGACCCCGAGTCCCCTGAAGGTCTCCCAAAATCCCCAAAGGATAAACCACAAAGGTGAGATACAATCATGAAGTAACAACTGACACTGCTTAGGTATATGCCCATACATATACCTAAGTCATGAATTCCAATACGCTCTAACCTCTGAGCCCATGTACAACTCAGTCCACACAGGAAAGAATACGTATTCCACCCAGGAAAGCAAAACAAAATCCACACAGGATAGCACAACACAATCCACACAGGAAAGCAACAGGATTCAGCTCACACAGGTATACATCATCGATAAGGTGAAAGAGATGATCAGACATAGATACTGAATCATCTAAGTTGGGACCCACATAGGATACAAGACCAGTTGTCTTCATTGATTCATCTATACTGGGACCCACATAGGATACAAGACCAGTATTGAATCATCTAAGCTGGGACCCACATAGGATACAAGACCAGCACAGCTAGGACCCACATAGGATACAAGACCAACTGTATTCATCGATTCATCTATACTAGGACCCACATAGGATACAAGACCAGTATTGAATCATCTAAGATGGGACCCACATAGGATACAAGACCAGCTGTCTTCATCGATTCATCTATACTGGGACCCACATAGGATACAAGACCAGTATTGAATCATCTAACCTGGGACCCACATAGGATACAAGACCAGTTGTCTTCATCAATTCATCTATACTGGGACCCACATAGGATACAAGAATAGTATTGAATCATCTAAGCTAGGACCCACATAGGATACACGACCAGCACAGTTAGGACCCACATAGGATACAAGACTAGTTGTCTTCATCGTCGCAGTCCACTGAGGATCCATGCACAATCGTCGTCGTCATAGTAGCAGTCGCAGCCAGCACTAGGGTCCCGCACACAGCAAGCTCGTTCGGGAGGGTCCACTCCACGAGCCGAGAGGCTGATACATCAACTGTCACAAAGTCCATAGTTTATGTATCCAAAAGTTCCGTATCGTCAACAGGAACTCAACGCCGCAGACGGCGCGTCAATCGGACGCCCGGTCTGAGAGTTATTGGCTTTTTCGTCCCAGGGTCCTGGTTGGTTTTTAAGGCAAAACCAACCCGGTCGTACTCCACCTACGTCCATACCTTGGGCGGATCATGACAAAAGATCCGTCTCACAATGAGGAAAACAACAAAGCTGACGGCATGTCAATGGGACGTCCGTAGCTCAAGATATGAATGTCTCCGCTCCGAGGGCCCGGTTGGTTTCGTGTACAAACCAACCCAGTCGAACTCAAAGTATTCCAAAACTTTGAGTGCGATATACCGAATCGACCGTCTCGATCCAAGGATCGCATCGCCACTGACGGTTCATCAATCAGAGGTCCATAGATCATGTTATGAGAAAAAGACCGAAGTCGATTCGAAAACGGGGGGTCCGGGTCCGGGCCGACCCGGCCCGACCCCCCCTGGGTCGGCCCGAACCAGGTCGACTGACCCGGGTTTGACCCGGCCCGGCCGGCGGCGCGGCGGCGTGGCCGGGGTGCCACTCGGGTGCCACGCGTGGGGGGCAAGACCCCCACCCTTCCTGCTGGTGGCGAGGCTAGATGTCGCGCCTTGGATCAAACGGCCCCCCTCGTGGGGGCCTGCCTTTGAGAAAAACAGGTGGGCGCTGCCCCCCCCCCCCCTTTGTGAAACCACCCCCCCCCCATTATGGGGGGCCAATTTAACCGCCCATGGGAATTTAATTCCCCCGGTTTTGCACCGTCCCGGCCGGCCCGACCTGGCTGGCCGGCTTCTTCTCGACAGGACCGACATGGGCCAGTCCTCTTCCATTTTCCGGCACCGGCGGCCCGGCTGGCCGCCGGTCATCACATCCCGCTGCGGCCTGGAACCGGCCGCGGCCTTCGTCGTCCGGCACGGTGCGACGGCACCGTGCCCTTCCGCCGCGGCCCCGCTCCTGCCGCGGCGCCTTCGGTATCCTTCGACGTGGCGCAACGGCATCGCGTTCATGATAAATCTTTCCACAGCGCGGCATGACGGCACCGCGCAATATTTTCCGTGATTCCCACGTGGTGCGATGGCACCACGCCATCTCGTTCATCCACAATAAAATAATAATAATATTCAAGAACAAAGGAGGGGGGATTCAGCCGTGTTTGTGCGGTCCGGCCCTCCTCTCGTTAGACGATAACACATTAACATTTGTCCTCGAGTTTGTCATGCTAGAACCAAGAATGAGAATAAATAAATAATCAACAACAAACCACTACCTCGGTTTCAAGAATGATGATCGTCAATGACCCGCGGAAGACGCGTCGCGGTGGTCGGCGTCACGGAAGAAGTACGTCGATGTCGTGAAGCGAGGATTCGAAGTTCTTTGATGACGATTTCGTCGCGGGAAATCGTCACGGAAGAGATGACGCGGAAGAAGACGTCGTCAGTGTCGTGGGTATGGCGTCGCGAAAGTCGATTCCCGAGAACGTGGCGTTCTTCGTCGAAGTCCGAAAGTTCTTCGCGTTCTTCACCAAAGTTTGAAGAAGAAGGAGAGAATTCTACAAAACCTCTCAATATTGATATGAAATTCTAACCAAAATAAAATAAGCTAGAGTCTTATTTTATTTACACAAACAAACCATTTTGAAATTCAAATGGTTGAAATTAAACAACTCAACCCATTTAATAATCCAAGTTGTCAAGTTAATTAAAGAGGGGTCATTGGGAGTTTAAAAAAGAGAAGGTGAAGATTTATGCATCGTGTGGGACCCACCACACTTAATCCTCCCAGGGGAGGTTAAGTGGATGCGGGTCCCACCTCTAACTCCCTTTGGGAGAAGTTAACCAACAAGTTAAAATAAAAATTTGTATTCCACAATTTTTATTTAACTTATTCTAAATTACCAAAAACTAACTCTCAACCCGCAATAAACGCAACCTCAGAAAAGGTCTCCTTAAGAGAATATCGGCGCTGCGAGTTCATCGGTGCCCTCGGAATTTGATTCCGGGCACCGGATCAAAAGTTAGAAATTCTCGCTCGTTCGTTCAGTGAACGTACCCGAGCCAAACTTCAGAAATTGATCTCGGGCACTCCGGGCCTTGAAATCAGGTGCCGTCAGAAACTGCATTCTTATAAAATTACAAAGAAAATTAAGAAAAAAATTCCCTTGAATTTTACGGGTCTTTACATTACTCCCACCTCAGGGCTTTATGTCCCCGTAAAGATACATCAAATCTAGGGAAACAAATGAGGGTACTGAGCATGCATCTGAGCCTCCCACTCCCATGTGCTCTCTTGGAGGTTCCCGTGCTGTCATCTGATGTGCACAAGAGGAATCGATCGCCCACGTAGGTCCCGCTCCTATCGATCCACTATCTCCACCGGGACCTCCGTAAAAGTCTCCTCATCATCATCGTCAAGCTCCCCATGGTCAATGATGTGCGTTGGGTCGTGCACGTATCTCCTCAGCTGAGACACGTGGAAAACGTCGTGCACCCGGTGCAACTGAGGTGGTAGAGCCAGGCGATAAGCCACCTCGCCAATCCTGCTGAGGAACTGGAAGGGTCCGATGAAGCACGGAGAAAACTTGCCGCCTCGGCCAAATCTCCGTATACTACGTCGAGGTGAGACCCGCAAGAAGACGTGGTCGCCATCCTCGAACTCTAGTGGCCTCCACCTCCTGTCAGCGTATGACTTCTGCCGGCTCTGAGCTGTCCTCATCCGCTCCTGGATGACCTCGACCTTCTCTGTCGTGGCCTGGACCACCTCTGGTCCCACAAGAGCTTCTATGATTTTTTATTTTCCGATTAAGAGAAATCTGGTCTCATCCCTTGGATTAACCACGTTCTTTGCCTAATACAGTCAATCCTGACATGGATGATACTAATCCATACCAAGGATGACGTCGTAAGGCCTCGACGCTACTACCATGAGATCCAACCGTTACTCTTGCCTCCAAGGGTTGAGTCACACTGTTGGCTTCAATGTGTGGTAACTGGGTCTCCTCCAGTAGATGTCTCACAAGTGAGGGTCAAGTCAACAGTCAAAACTGGAACCTCTTAGTAACAACACAAAAGAGGATAAGAATGAAAACATCACAAAGGTATGCGTCTTTTATTATTGCAGCTCATAATACAAAGATGATAAATAATAGAAACAAGGAACTAGAAGTACAAAAGACGTATCCACTAGTTCCGCTCCTGTCCATTTGCTCCCAGAGCTCCATGATCGAAGGCCTCAGCTGCTTGAAGCTGATCTCTCCCATGTCCACCAACTCCCTGCGGTCGGGGAGGACCTCCTGGTGGTGGTGGTGGCAACACCTCGAAGTGTCGCCCACCATCTGCTGCTCGGCCGGATCCTCTGCCTCGTCCGCCTGCACTCTGCGGACCTCCATGGCCGAACCTCTGTCTGGGAGGTCCCTCTACCACCTGTTGCTCATCTGTAGGACGATTCGGGCAGTCTCGAGCCATGTGACTTTTCCCGCCGCATGCGTAGCAATGCCTGCCCCTCGTGTAGCTGGATCTCTTTCGTGTGCCCCGCACAACCGAATCTTCATCCAGTGTCATCCCATATGATGGTCTGGCCCATTTGGACCTCTGCGTCACCTGTCTACTGCCAACTACAGAAGACCCTGCTACGGGCCATCCTGCGGAGGGCCCTGTCACTGGAGCTTGCTCGGTGAGAGAACTTTCCACTAGAAGGGATCTCTCCAACACCTCTGCCTGCTTCGGAATGTTGAGGGAGATAATCAAAGCCCTGATCTCATGCCTCAGTCCCTGCTCGAAGGTCCGGGCCCGGAAGAACGAGTCCCGTACAATATCTATGGAGTAGCGCGAGAGATCAGTAAATCTCGCCGAGTACTGGGCTACTGTCAGGCTGCCCTGCCGCAGCTGAAAAAGCTCCTGGATACGCACCGCACGAAGGGTGGCTGGGACGAACTCCGAGCGGAAGAGGCTCTCAAAGTCCGTCCAAAGTAGAGATGCCTCATCGTGCACCTGGAGCATCAAGCTCCACCATCGGCCCGCTGCTGTGTGCTGTAGGCTCGCAGCGAGGATCACCATGAGGTCTGCAGGTGTCCTCACTAGCCTAAAAACTCATACCACTGCCTCCAGCCAGTCCTCTGCTGCCTGGTGGTCCGTCTCCCCATGGAACCTAGGCGGTCGCTGGTGTTGGAACTCTTGTAGAGCTCCAAGGCGACGTGCATCGTCAGCGGCTGGTGCTGGAAGCATCGGTGGCTCAGCGGGTAGAGCTACCGCCGGTGCCACTGCTGACAAAGGGCCCTGCATCGAGGCCTCGTCGCTCGGTGGGCTGTCGTCACGCTCGACTCTCAGAACCCTAGCTGGCTGCCGTCATGGGGCCATCCTGAAATGGAAACAGGTGTGCCATGGTCAGAACAGTATACCTGGTGAGCTGATATAAAGTAATCACAACGAAAACTTTGAAACACACACGCAATCAATGTTTTCGTGCATTAAGTCGGAAATCAGTAGTCTGGGTCCTGGTGTACGGATACGTCGGCCGCCGCACCAACACTGGACTCCCTGGACTGATAACCACACTCAATACGCTAAACACTATTGCTTCACATAGAAAAGATCAGAGTTCGCGGTAGAACCGAACTCCCTTGATACCAATTTGTCACAAACCGCCCTCGGGGCCCGTGCCGTGACTACCCCAAGCCCACCTTCCATAGGCCAGGGGCTGGAGACTAGCACCAAGGCGTAAATCCCGGTAAAAAGGGAAGGCATTTCCTTTGAAAAGTAAACAAGCACTACAGAGTAAGCATGCAGAAAAGTAAACACTAAGTAAAAACAGAGTACAACTGAAGTGCGGAAAAGTAAATGGGCCAGTATACAAACCCAAACTGAAAGTAAAGTACAACTCAAAATGGAAAACAAAAACTATAAAGTAAAAGCTGCTACACCGAGCTGTCCACTGGAAATCCCACCTGAAGGGTGGGTACAAATAGCTCCATTGCTCCTCGGCTCCCGCCGTCCGCTCCGAGCACGACCCGCCCAGTGGTCCACCTCCAGGTACTGTCCTGCTCTGCAAGCCTCAACCATGATCAATGTTGTTCGCCGTCTGCAACCAACACAACGTAGTGCGGGCATAGCCCGTGTAGGGGTGAGTATAAGCTACTCAGTAGGGAGCCTGAGTTCCCCGAAGGTCTCCCAAAATCCACAAAGGATAAACCACAAAGGTGAGATACAATCATGAAGTAACAACTGACACTGCTTAGGTTTATGCCCATACATATACCTAAGTCATGAATTCCAATACGCTCTAACCTCCGAGCCAAAGTACAACTCAGTACACACAGGAAAGTATACGTATTCCACACAGGAAAGCAAAACGAAATCCACACAGGATAGCAAACCACAATCCACACAGGAAAGCAACAGGATTCAGCTCACACAGGTATACATCATCGATAATGTGAAAGAGATGATCAGACATATATACTGAATCATCTAAGCTGGGACCCACAGAGGATACAAGACCAGTTGTCTTCATTGATTCATCTATACTGGGACCCACATAGGTTACAAGACCAGCTGTCTTCATCGATTCATCTATACTGGGACCCACATAGGATGCAAAACCAGTATTGAATCATCTAAGCTGGGACCCACATAGGATACAAGACCAGCACAACTAGGACCCACATAGGATAAAAGACCAGCTGTCTTCATCGTCGCAGTCCACTGAGGATCCATGCACAGTCATCGTCGTCACAGAAGCAGTCGCAGCCAGCACTAGGGTTCCCGCACACAGCAAGCTCATTCGGGAGGGTCCACTCCACGAGCCGAGAGGCTGATACATCAACTGTCACAATGTCCAGAGTTGATGTATCCAAAAGTTCTGTATCGTCAATAGGAACTCAACGCCGCAGACGACACGTCAATCGGACGCCCGGTCTGAGAGTTATTGGCTTTTTCGTCCCAGGGGCCCGGTTGGGTTTTAAGGAAAAACCAACCCGACCGTACTCCACCTGTGTCCAAAACATTGGGCATAGCTTGCCAAAAGATCTGTCTCACAAAGAGGAACACAACAAAGCTGACGGCACGTCAATCGGATGTCCGTAGCTCAAGATATGAGCGTTTCCGCTCCGAGGGCCCAGTTGGTTTCTTGTACGAACCAACCCGGCCGAACTCAAAGTATTCTGAAACGTTGAGTGCGATATACCGAATCGACCGTCTCAATCCAAGGATTGCATCACCGCTGACGGTTCGTCAATCGGAGGTCCGTAGCTCATGTTATGAGCAAAAGACCAAAGTCAATTTGAAAACGGGGGGTCCGGGTCCGGGCCGACCCGGCCCGACCCCCCCTGGGTCGGCCCGAACCGGGTCCGACCCGGCGCGGCCTGGTGCGGCGGCGCAGCCGGGGCGCCGCTCAGGTGCCACGCGCGGGGGGCAAGACCCTCGCCCTTCCTACTGGCGGCGCGGCTGGATGTCGCGCCTTGGATCAAATGGCCCCCCTCGTGGGGGCCTGCCTTTGAGAAAAACGGGGGGGGGGGGCGCTGCCCCCCCTTTGTGAAACCGGCCCACCCCCCCCCCCCAATTATGGGGAGCCAATTTAACCGCCCGGAGGAATTTAATTCCCCTGGTTTTGCCCCGTCCCGGGCGGCCCGACCTGGCCGGCCGGCTTCTTCTCGACAGGACCGGCATGGGCCGGTCCTCTTCCATTCTCCGGCACCGGCGGCCCGGTTGGCCGTCGGTCATCACGTCCCGCCGCGGCCCGGAACCGCCCGCGACCTTCGTCGTCCGGCATGGTGCGACGACACCGTGCCCTTCCGCCATGGCCCCGCTCCGGCCGCGGTGCCTTCGGTTTCCTTCGATGCGGCACGACGGCGTCGCGACGGCGCCTCGCAATATTTGTCGTGATTCCCACGTGGTGTGACGACACCACGCCATCTCGTTCATCCACAAGAAAATAATAATAATATTCAAGAACAATGGAGGGGGGATTCGGCCGTGTTTGTGTGGTCCGGCCCTCCTCTTGTTAGACGATAACACATAAACATTTATCCTCAAGTTTTTCATCCTAGAACCAAGAACGAGAGTAAATAAATAATCAACAATAAACCCCTAACTCGGTTTCAAGAATGATGATCGTCAACGACCCGCGGAAGACGCGTCGCGGTGGTCGGCGTCACGGAAGAAGGACGTCGATGTCGTGAAGCGAGGATTCGAAGTTCTTTGATGACGATTTCGTCGCGGGAAATCGTCGCGGAAGAGATGACGTGGAAGGAGATTTCGTCGGTGTGGCGGGTATGGCGTCGCGGAAGACGATTCCCGAGAACGTGGCGTTCTTCGTCGAAGTCTGAAAGTTCTTCGCGTTCTTCACCAAAGTTTGATGAAGAAGGAGAGAATTCTTCAAAACCTCTAAATATGGCTAAGGAATTCTAACCAAAATAAAATAACCTAGAGTCTTATTTTATTTACACAACCAAACCATTTTGAAATTCAATGGTTTGAAATTAAACAACTCAACCCATTTAAAAACCCAAGTTGTCAAGTAAATTAAAGAGGGGTTATTGGGAGTATAAAAAAGAGAATGTGAAGAGTTATGCATCGTGTGGGCCCCACCACACTTAATCCTCCCAGGGGAGGTTAAGTGGATGTGGGTCCCACCTCTAACTCCTTTTGGGACAAGTTAACCAAAAAGTTAAAATAAAAAATTTTATTCCACAATTTTTATTTAACTTATTCTAAGTTCCAAGAAACTAACTCTCATCCCACAATAAACGCAACCTCAGAAAAGGTCTCCTTAAGCGAATATTGGCACTGCGAGTTCATCGGTGCCCTCAGAATTTGATTCCGGGCACCAGATCAAAAGTTAGAAATTCCCGCTCGTTCGTTCACGGAACGTACCCGAGCCAAACTTTGGAAATTGATTCCGGGCACTCCGGGCCTCGGAATCAGGTGCCGTCAGAAACCGCGTTCTTATAAAATTCCAAATAAAATTAAGAAAAAAATTTCCATGAATTTTACAGGTCTTTACAATATAAAAGGATTAAATAAAATAATAAAATAATAAATATAACATATAAAATATATAAATATATTTCCATCATAATTTCCTCCATTAGAGGAGGTAATAGGGAAATGAACAATAATACTTTCATGAGGTGGTAGTTCTCTATACACATAAATAGTATGTTTGTAACACATAATATGGAATTGTGTGTATGTGTGTGTCGAAAGATTATCATAAAAAATCCAATTATATTTATGATTTTTTTTATAAAAACATGATATACGAATATTTATTGGGGTGGTTGGATAATAGAAATAACATAAACAAACATATGTAATGATCTAACCTCTTATTTTTCTAAACCATATTTATTTGAACCAAAGGGCTTCCTTGTACTTATTTCATAAAAAAGGGATGACTCTAGGATTAGGTTGAATGGTTTAGGAAATATTTGGGAAAATCATGGTAAATTAATAGTGGAATGAGAGGTTTGAGGATGTGAGAGGAGGGGAAGCATTCTTATAGTGGAGAAGGCGTGTCACTATATTAATGTTTTTGGAATAGGTATTATATCAACATTTTCAAAAAGGAACGTGGAACCAATAATTTTACAAATTATATAAAATTGATTATTTGTTACAAATATAGCTAAAACATGGTTCATGTAGACGTTTCTAGTTCATTTTTCTTATAATGTTTAATGATTAGTCATTAATTAAACATTATTATAGCTTAATCAATGTAATTAATTTTTATTACTTTCACTAATATTTCTGTCAAATAATATTATGACAATATTAGAAATTAAAATTCATTGATTATTAAAAATATATATTCCATATTTCTAAAATACAAAAGTATATGTGGATAAAATTAATTTAAATTAAATACGACTGTCGGGTCAACAATGTGGGTTTTTTGAATAAAAACATTGAAATGGTTTCTATTTTTTAATATTCAATTCAAATGTTAAAATTATTAAAATGTTAAATATTGGGATAAATGATAAAACAATTATATAATTACACTTTGAAACCAATTTATAATTTATTTTACCCTTATAAATAGAAGGCTTGAAAATTCATTTTTCAACTAAAATTCTGCATTTTCACTATTCATTAAAAAATCAAACATCACAGAAAAATGCAATTAATACACCATATATTAATTATAATGTTCATTAATAAAATACAAATTTAATTTATATATATATAATCTAAAAATCTTCCACAAATTTTTTTTAATATGGTTCTCCAATAAAAGGTGGTAAAATGCCTTAATATAAATATAGGTTTTTAATTAAAAATTTAGGCGTGTTCTTATCTTTTAAATATTAATATATAATATATATTATATGAATACAAAAAATATTTGATTTTAAATATAACATATATATTTTTTTAATATAACTCACTAATTATAAATAATTTAATTTATTAGGGTAAAATAACTTTGTGACCATAAAATTAATAGTATTTCATTTTATATTATAACAGTTTTCATATTAATTTCTAATTAATTGGTAACCTATGAATTTATATTATAATTTTTTAAACTATATATTTTCATTGATTATTTAATACCATTCATAACCGCTAATTTATCATCATGTGTATATCTTATTAATTAATAACATTTTATTATGTTTTATTGTTGAGAAAAACACGATCATATGTGTTATGAAATCTATCGAAGAAATTTAATCTTATGTATATCAAAATATAATATCGGTTTTCCATGTAGATAAATCTAATATTTATTTTCTTCATTTTCCATGATTAACTTGGCTTGCATTTAACAAATGATAGTCATGGATCTTTCATATAAAATAATTATTTTTCGTGTAACATGAAATTAAAATTATCAAAATTATTAAATAAATTTGGAAAAAAATAATTCATCAAATCTTGTGGATTAAATTGAACAATGAGACATATTCCATGGTTTTCATGAAATTTGGGTATTTCTTAAATATTTACAATATGCTACATGGATCCATAAGAATTATAATTTCAATGAATGTAAATTTCATGAATTAAAATATGTGTCTTTAATTATATCTTAGTAGAGAAGTTTGATGGATGAGGAATAATATTATTAAAGACATAAAATTTATTGAAATTTGTTTTTGATGGATGTACAAGTGAAAAAATGCTTGATTTGGATGTGAAATGGGTTGGTATTACACCGTTTTTTTAATGAGATAATCTTATAAGACATATTTGGATTATTTTAACATGATGTGATCATGAATATATTAGTGGACACCATCCTTTATGATTTGTCCGATTTTAACCTAGTGTTTTTAGTGAGATAAAGGAACCCATGTAGGCTATCTAGATTTGAATGTGTCCTTTGAGATTATAGTGGTCTTCCAATCCTTGTGTTGACATTTGAGATGATTAAAAAATGACATTAATGTTGTTATAGCCAATTAGGAATTCTGTTATGGTAATGGGTTTTGTTTGTGATTGGGAATGAAATTAATTTTATATCATATTTGGACTTGTTTCTATCCCATGTGAGATATGCTATTGTTATATCTAGATATTCCACTTTACCCCTGATCAGTTTGGTACATGTCATTTTATTTGGTGGAATAGAATCCCTCATATGATATATTTTATATGATGGAATATGGGGAAGACACTACCCCTACAATGATATATATTTGGTATGTTGGATGAGCACTAATTCTCCCAAATATATGTGATGGTACACATATAAGGGTATATAATACCATAATGATATATGATATATGATATTATATGGGGTGATTAATAATCCTTGATGATATTTGATGGAATACATATTGGGATAAAATCTTCAAGATGATATTTGACTGTCTTCAAGGTGGGTGATACATCCTCCCATGATATATTCAGGTATATTGTGAGAGATTTAATCCCCCTAATGATATATAATATATGATTATATGATGGGTAAAGTCTATCCTCTATTTATATATTATGGTGTACAAGGTGGGAACTAATCCACCCAATGATATATGATATATAGTAGCATACATGGATGATGTTATTACCCCAGATGATGTATGATATAGATTGGTATATAAGGAACGTTTTTTATTCCACTTGTACGATTTATTGATGTTTTGAGACACATAATCAATTGTTGAAGTAGGTATGGTCACTCCAATGTGATTTATATAATATCTTTCTTTGTGATATTTATTGTTCTTAGAATTTATTTTATTTTTAATTTAAACAAATCACATTGTACCTACACTATATATATTTTTTATTATAGGGACAAAATTGTTTATGGTCTATTAATATATACTCCCACCCTCATCTAGAAGACCTATCACATTGGAATCCATGATGACAAGTAGATAATATGTATAAATATGGAAACTAGTTGATGCTCAATGAATGAGATTAAAAACATTGGAAGTCCCTGGTGCTGAGCGTTGATAATGACTAAAAAACAGTTCATAATTATTTCTTATTTCATATTTTGTGTTCAGGTATTATATGATCATCCTGAAGTGAATCTTGTTAGTGTTCTCAAAACCATGTAAAAAATTTGAACTTTATTTTTAATATGTTATTTTATATTATTTATTATTAAGAAGACATTGTTATGGTGTTTTATTTTGTTCCATTCGGTTTTTGGATGACTAATTGTATTATATTTCAAATATTTCAGTAATAAATTTATTTGAATTTATAGTTTCTTCTTAAAAACAATATAGACCAAAAATTATAGTTTGTATCCTCTAAAATAAATTCAGGTGTTCTTGAGGCCATATGTTACTCTAACCTAGATACTGTTGAGTGATCTAGGTAAAGAAGTTGGATATTTTTTATATAACTAGTTTTATATGATGTGAAAAGTTTTATGTGCTATTTTTTATGTAGATCTTTTGGCTCTAAATATTTTTAAGAGAAACATATTCTCCCATTTTCAAATAATTTATTCCAAATAAGTACTTTATCATCACACATTAAAATATTTTTTAAAAGTCACTTATGTTTAGTTCAAAAAATATACATTCTATGAAACAAATTATGATATAATTTATCCTCATTAAAATTTTATTAGAGATGTTTCTCAAAGATTTTTTTAATGGAATTTTGAAAAAAACGGTTCAATAATTCATGTTTTTCTTCATGATAATTATTATAATTATTTTTTCATATAAACATAGTGTTGATTTGTTGATATATCATTGTATCACAATAAAAATATTTTTGGATCTTTTCTCTCAATAATTATTTGAATATAATTAATAAATTTGGTGAAATGATATAAATCATATGTGATTTTCCATTATTGATCATGATTTTGATATATAATCAAAATAACAGATTTTTTTATCATCACAATTCGATTGAATGTATTATTGAAACATGGTTAAGAAGAAAGGGAACATATTTATTTTTGACGGATAACCATCATCTATAATAGAATATGAGAAAATTATCCATTGGAATCATAGTGAAATATTAATATTGTAATTATTTATATTAAATATTCATAGAAACATTTTTAAATTCTTCTTATCATGAACAAATTTGAGTATTTACCAAACATACCCCCTAGTTCAATCAATAATATATGAAGAAAATTATTATTATATATAATAATTTCTTAAAGATCATGGAGTGTAGCATATTTAGTATCATATGTTAAATCTCCCAACTAATCTGTTAGGATTTATCATCAAATTTTTCTATTTTGAAGTAATACCCTAAATATTACATAATTCCATTAGGATTGTGAGTCTAATTATATATCCCTTTCATAGTGAGGGACATGGTTGTGTTTGTTGATTTAACACATAGTTCTCATGAAAAAAAACAATTTTCTCTAATCAACTATGTATGATTTTATTCACAACTAAAATCAATAAAAATAATCAACACATCATAATAAAATTAATTTTTACCTTGATCATTTTTTTTGTGAATTATCAGTGTTTGACATTCACTATCAACAATTATAGTTCATTATGTGGATCTCAATATAGAATATTATTATACTTTTTCATATATAATTGTAAGATATATGATATCAATATGGTTAGTATGATCAAATATAGAAAATAATTTTCAATGATACTCAAAATTTATTTTTAATATTTATACATCCCATAATAATTTTCATAAGTGTTTATATATGTAAATTAGTCCCCCGCTTGAATGGTTCGATTAATCTTGATATTTTTATCTTTATATATCTCAAGTTAAAAAATAATGATAATCTATAACGAATATGACTTATTTTTAAAATATCTGTGATACTAATAGTAAAAAACAAATCGGAAAAAATTGAAGAATGTTTTCTGTTAACATTTTATATAAGATAGTTTGGATGTATTTTTAATTATTTATTTTATCTAGTTTTATAGAAAAAATATACGCTTTTATGATTATTTATTCTTTATAAACATTAACATTCTATACATGAATGTATAATTTTTAATATAAAATCATTTTTAACTTTCTTAATTTACAACATAAATATCATGATTTCCTTTTGGAGGATGAGATTTTGAAATAATTATTCTTCTACAAATCTATATAAATATACTTGATATATTTTTCAACACATTTTGTAATAAATTGAGGAATTTTCATTTTCATTATAGTGTGATGTTACATAAATTTCATTAATAATAGATATAAATGTTTTGTGTTTCTCATTAATCATACCATCATATATTTTTTACCTCCCACACTGATATTATCATTATGATGACATTAATAGACAATTTTCTTCTGATCCTTGAATATCGTATTTTTATTATTGACTTCTGTACCCCGAATATATATATATATATATATATATATATGTAATAAATTTCATTATTTTCAATAAATTTTGATTCATGTTCATTTTTTATCTTTATTTCTTCAAAACATTCATACTGACTAACATTTAATAAATTTGAATTAAATTTTAATATAGTTTCAACCCTTGATAATCAATATATTTATATAAATCAATAAAATGTAATGATCTATATTTTCATTCGCTAATTCATTTATATATTCTTTGAGGTTTATTTCTATTCATTATCCTGAATCTATATAATCATATCTTAAAAATATATATTTATGTATTCATTGTTATTTCTAATGAACATGGGATAATTTCTCATTTCATGAGAAACACTAAAAATTTGATGACTATTAGGTGGAGAAACATTAAGATATATATTCAAATTCAAATTTATTATCAGTAGAATTATATAAAAATAGTCTAAATAATTTCCCCACAAACATTAAATATATAAAACTGTGACCACATCCACAAATAGTAATATCTCTCTAATATTCTATTTGTAAATTTTATAATATTAGACATTATATGTTATTTGTGAAGGGGAATGGAAATGGGATTAATCCATATAAGTGAAATTAAATCATAATTAAAATACAAAATAGATTACCTAATAGTCATCTCATCTTCCACACAACGCACTAGACGACACATCCTAGATCATCGAGTAATAAGATTCCTCAAATTGAGTTACGTGTGTGTAGATTAATCATACAATTATTGTTGTATACCATCCTCAAAACATGTGGATACATAATTCCCCCACCTTCATAAAAGATACAAACACATACCACTGAAATCGAACACACAAATATAAGCACCATTACAAGCATATTGCAAGTAAAAAAAATACTTATTAGAAAATTATCCACCATCAACCACAATGGGTTCTGATGTCAACAGAAATCAACCACTAGTTGACAAACATGGAATAATAATAATGGGAATCCCCAAATAATCAATCAAATATAATATATCATTGAAAACCACATGTAGCACCAAATCAACTTCCCTACATTAAAATAAGACCACCAATAACAAATATAGAGACACCTATGCATACAACCCATCATCATCATTTCATGTTATTTCTATTGTGATTATTGGTTATATTATCAATATACACATCCTATTCTATGAATGAATATAAAAAATATAGATAGTAAAGCTAAAATATAATTATAAAGTAATTTTCAATGGTATTTCACAACAGAAACAATAGAACTGAATAGAATATAAGACACAATAGATAAAGAAATATTTATGAATGATTAAATTAATGTAGAGGATCAAGGAATATATTTATTTAACCAATTATACTAATAAGTAGGTATATTAACCATCATAATAAGTTATCTGTTAATAAATCCAAAAATGAACAACTCAAATTGATACCTAATTCAATCAAATACCCATCATGACCACTAAAAAAAACAAACACTTTCTTGCTTTAACATTTCTCATTGGGATAAAGAAGATGATATTTTGAAGATCGGATCTTTCAGATCTTTATCTATAATGATGTTAAAAATTAACATATTGTGAGTCATTTTATATAAATGGAGGCCGATTAAAATTTTAATGAACTCAGTTCATTTGAGATAGGGAACTTTGTTGGTTAGTATATTTCAACTACAGACACCCATGTAGAGGGTGAATATGGGTGATAAGTATTACTTGAATTAAATTGGATCTTGTTCCCCCAATGGTGGGAACAAATAAAAAATAAAAAAAAATATTTAACATAAAAAAGTTACCAAATAACAATTAAAATATATAATAATTATTATTATGTTCTCTACCATTTAATGCCACAAGGAGGGTACACAAAACATTGTGCAAGTATATCATTATCAACAATGAACTACTAGTTTTTTTATAAATTTTTTATGATAAAATTATTTTAGGTACACTAAAAACTATATTATGTTAATGTAATAGTAGAATACCTTTATCAAAACACATCCATTTAATCCACCTCAGCACATTACTTCAAAAAATGTATCTTCTATATTTATCAATCTTTAGATCACTTCTATGTCATTAAAAAATTTCAAGATGACCTCCAACATGAATTAAAGAGTATTATTTTATAATTCACTTCATGAAATTTAGAATAATAATAAGTAATGAACACATATGTTTGATATAGTATAAAATTTACAATTTTGAATCATTCTCTCAATGATTTTCTTTCTGTAATTCTATGGTGGCATTTCCATTGTGAACATCCTTATAGTACATTCCATTGTTAATTAATTTTTCACAAATATCTTAATTATAAAATTTTATGTTAATTAATTCACATGGAAAAGGATTCCTCATTAATTTTTATTCTTTTTGAATAAATCATTTTAACAAATATTTAGGGTTCATGAATTTTTCGTCTTTCAAAAAAATTGTAAAAAACAATAATAGTACAAATAATATTATATTAATATTTAATAATACATAATGAATGATTTTTATTGTTAAATTAAGAAACAACCAAGGATATCTAACTAATAATCATATTTAATAAAACAATTCACATAGACAAACATCATATAATATTTCTCCAACAGAAAAGAAAAATAACAATTGATTATTCACATGGGATTATAACTTTGTGTCCTTCATGTGGCAAATTTTAGAATTTTCTTAATTTTACAAATTTCAATTACTAAAATATATTACGAAATTTAAAAAATACATATATGATGATGCATTATCTGATTCATCTGCTTTATTTAAAATTACCAACATCATGTTCTTTTTTCATTAATGTGTGCCTCTTTTGTGAATATCCATACACATAGTACTTATTTGGTTGTCTATGCTATATTAAAAATATATTCACCTATACTAATATATTCCCAAAACATGGCTACAAATACCATAATTTTTTAAATATATTTCAATTCCTCCATAACCATAAGATCAAAAAATAATGAGAAATTTGAAAATGATATTTTTTTCATTTAATATGATACCTTTAATGTTTAACCACAAAAATAATCTTAAAAAATGAAAAACCTATGAAAGGATTTCTCTAAAACATTATAAATCCTAATTTTACAATAAATTAAACTTACATAAGGGATGAAAAAACACAATATCAATCTGAATATGAGATCATCATGGTAATAATAATAATTTTATTTGATGGGTTTAGAAATTAAATGTTAAATTAAAATATGATAACATTTGTCTCCATATATATATATATATATTGAACATGTCTCCCATAAACATATAAATATTTAACAATGATATTTTTATGAATAAATATCTTATATATAATTAATTTTCATGGATAAAATTCATTGTACACAGCACCGAGTTATAAAAAACTCTAACAAACTACTGATATTATTAATTATTTGTTAATATTATTTTTTAGACACATTTTATATCATATAATGCTTTGAAATATTTTTATATAAATTTTTAGAGCCCAACTATAAGACAGAGTGCAATTATAAAGCCTAATGATCATGAAATTAATTTTATAAAAATATTAATTATATTTTTAATTAGAAATGTTGTGTGACTTAATGAAAAAGAGGTAACTCTTAAACATAATCATGGATCATAAATCCAATACCCTAGTAGAGTCTGAAAAGAATTTTTATCCCTGGAACGACCTAAAATAGGTCTGTTTAAACCATTCGGATAAAACAGTCATTGTTGGTATGTTTAGTGAATTAATTAGTTAATTTAATTAAATAATATAACCTAAATTTATTTCCTATAAATATGTCATATTGGTTATTTTAATAAGATTACACACATAATCCTGGGACCATCATGGGCTTACCTTTCCTCTTATTTATGAGTTTTCATCTAACGATGATGAATCTCTGGATCAGATTATATCAGGACTAAAGAAACACAACCAAATCCATCAATAATCGGTAGGTGCTTTAATGAATGATAAATTATCCAATATATGTGTATGAATATTGAACTCCGGTATTTCACTAGTTTTGGTTAAATTTATACAGTATAATCATCTCTTCTATGATCTATTTCGATTGTTGATCCTTTCCATGCACATATGTTCTAATTAAAATAAATATTCACATATTTTATACCCCTAGATATTACCATTCCTGATCATTGTCTATTGAAACATGTAAATGATCAATAATACATTTTTTTTGATTTCCTCCAACTATTTATTTGTTTTCATCACTGTTTTGACCTTGCAGTACCATATCTTCAATGAAGCTTGGAACCAACCCTGATTAGATCTCCGAAATCATGAAATAGTATTTGTCTGATGAATGTAATGATGAATAGGGATGTCAATATAGGTGATTTGGATTTCATGTGATTGATATATGGATTTTTAGTCTAAAAGTAGATTTGAGGATGATGAGAAGAACATAGAATGATGGAGGATCATGGAGATGAAATCTAAAAGTGAATTTAGAGAATCAATGACTGGAACAAAAAAGAAAATAATTTTATTTAAATTTAGGGTGATATAGATGTGAGATCCGATTACATGGAGGATGTATCTAGAATAACATAAAATGAGATGAGTTTTTAAAAAATCACGACTACATGCCCTGTAGTTCGAAGAACAAAAGGGGTGTATATCCCAATGCTACGAAGACAAGTGTTTTGGGAATTTTTAATGATATAACAACATATATCCATCTTACAAACCATGTAATGCATCATTAGGTTAATGATATTTGTTTCATAGTACATGGGTTGGACCCCCTGTGTGGTATGGCACGACCATTACAATGTCATGTACTAGAGTACATTATCATCATTTGAGTATATATACCATAGATTGATACACCAACCCAACAAATAAGATGCAAGAGACTTGGAGTGGCATGGGAATGCCATATTGTCCCCATACATTCCATGTATACCTACGTGGTTTCAAATTGAATTTTTTTACTATGGAACATCAAGGTGATGAAGAGGGACCACTAACCATTTGGACCCCCTCAAATGCTATGTACCATGCTGGATCATTTTGATGAAGAAAAAGTCTCCTCAAAATCCTTATTTTGAACTTTTATTTTCCCTAAGATTAGCAATTCCTATGTGGGTTTTTACATAGAATAAGATGAATCCCACAGTTTTGGATTTTTATATATGATGTGACGTGTTTTGGCATGTTTTTATTGAGGTAATTTCGGACTGTGCTATGATGATGAAGAGTATCACCAGTGACCTATTGTTTGGAACCCTTCATCAAGTTAGGTTTGGTTCCTCTACATAAAAAATAAAACCCACTATTTTATATGCCTTAGTTCTTCGATGATAATAGTTGAAACCCAAAAACACATCTGGGTTAAATTCCTCTACATTTAGGGTGGACCCCCTTCCCCCTAAGATGGGGAGTGGGTACACTATCTATAGAGGGAACCCCAATAAAATAGGTACCATGTCCTTATAAAACTTTAGTGGAACCCCCACTCATCTATCGTGTGGATCCCATATCTATGGTCTGGAACCCCCTAATCAGATTAGGAATGAATCGTCATGACACCAGATTAGAAACCCCTATAAAATTAGGGTGATGGTATAAAACATTCATACTATAACCCCCGATTCATTAGGGAACAAGTACTCTATGAATACTTATAGAGTCTAAACCTTTGACACACAAGATATTTTTCCATCTACTTTATTTTTGTGCCCTTATGACTATGATGAACAGTGGAATGGTGTGGGAATTCCCATGGTTACCTCTTAGAAGACATCTTAAATATTGGACATCATTTATTTAATTTTAGATCTGTTAGTGAATCTTTTCCTACACTAAGTTGGGATATTGAGATCCTCTTACAATATAGTTAGGGTTTATTTTTTCACATAATATATGTATATATATATATATATATATTAATATATATATCAATTTGTTTGAATCTTGTGACTCTCCTACCAAGGGTTACAAAGACACACAGGGCATGATGTATGATTTTAGTGTTTATCTTATAATGGTTTGATGAGGTTATTCTATTATAATGGTTGACAATGACTTGATGGTTAATCTATATACACACCCTATGTTGATCAACTTTTTCTTGGACAAGTATACACTTCACTATTCAAGGGTTGAGCTATATCCCTCTTACCATCTACTATATTTAAATTCCTATTATATCTTTTACCAATCTCTCTTTTAGTTGTCGGGGCATCCCACTCCATATATATATATTCACCCCTACAATGGATTTTCCACACATGCTTTGTCCTTTGTATATAATGGAAATGTCTATGAGGAATTTATAGGAGCTACGAGATACATGGTGCTTTATACCATTTATTGTGGTTTAATTATGGTGAGTGAGAGCTATGATATCTCATATTTTTTCTTTCCAATTTTTTAAGGATTGACATATTTCTAATTAGGAATATATTCTGACTCGTACTTTTTAGATTTCATTGTCTTACTCTTGTAATGCAAAGTGGGTTTTCACTCTTGGATTAATTTCTAGATGGTGAATCATTTATTATTATTCATCTAAAATTATGCTATGTGTTTTTTGGAGTGTTAAAATATGTACATTTGAAAAAAGGCATCCCATATATGATGATCATTTAGGTGAACGGAACCACCCTTGTCTTACTGAGGTGTAATTGTGGTAGTTTCAACTCAATCCCTAGTTACGATCATGTCATGAATGATTGGTATGAGAGTGATTTATTCCTTAGAAAATTATCTTGAGAAGTCCTCTAACAAGGATATGGTTTTGCATAAGTGTATCAATGTCAATGTGACTCCATTGTGGCTCTTAGGTAAAAGAATCTAGTGATTGTATGGGTGGATTCCATATCCATTCACAAGGACATTTATTATCATCTTACCGACATGGCATCCTAAGGAATTGGTTGCAGGGATATATGGTACCTGAATCAAATGGGATTATATCTTGTAATATACTACATGAATTAAATCCCCATATATATATATTCTCATATAATCATTGTACGTATTGATTAAAAATTTAGGATGATTTTGTGATGACATCCAGCTTGCATAAAATTTCCAGATCATGATGAAGATCGGATAAGATATGGTCCTTTGTTTAGGGTCCATCCCATGATATTCGTCTTTCATGTGTGAAGGTTAAAGAACCTCCACCTATTAGGAATCTAATCATCCTAGTAGTGTAGGATCAGGTTGTGCATAGGCTTAATTCACTCTTTATGATCAAGAACTATAGGCCACTGAGGTTCTGCAGTGATTTGATCCATTGGATGTAGAATAGTTGTAAGAGTTGTTGTTATATATCATCAAACTCATATAGAATCTTTTGGATCAAGTGTTTTTTCAAGAAGCAATAATTTTCAATAGAGCGCAATGTAATGGTGGAATGTTTTTTCCCAGATGCACAATGAGTCAGCACTCTAATGCCCTGACTTCCTAAACATGTTCCATGAAGGGTATTATGTATCATATTTGTTCTTGAATCTTATTGAAGAGATTATAGAGTTTATTGTAGATGGATGATAGTAGAATATTATGCAGTGTTGTTTAAAAAGCATTCATATTACTCCCTCGAAAAAAATAAAGAATTGTTTCTTATGAGAACATATGTTTGATCAGGGACTTCATATGAGATTTATTATAGCATTGTCCCCTATTGAATAAATACATATTTTGGGCTATTATTTAACAAATTGGATATAAGGAGATTACTTTCAATGGGACTCCATGTATCAATTGATAGTATTATACATTCAAGGGTGATTATTTTTTGGTAGCTGGTAGGAGTCATCCAAAATGATAATGGTGCATGATACTACCCCATGATCTGACCTAGTAAGGTAGTTTTGTGTACTACGGTGGTCCACGGGATCCCATATAGGGGAGGTTTTATGATTATGATTGCTGAGTTCACATGGACTGAGACTTCCCCACAAGGCATGTCGATGAGCATATTAATATAGTTGATGAACAACTACATATGATCCATCAAAATGATTTGGTATGAGAGGGTTGGGTGGTCCGCATAGAGTTTGAGTTAGAAGTGGAGTTGGAGGAGTCATGGGATGTGGAAGAAAATATGATATACTTTGAGCACAACTATCCCCATGAAGACATTATAAAGAAAAGGGAGCTGGCATTTGGGGCTACTAATTGATGTATGATGTATAGTGTTATGGCTCTAAAGAACACGATACGATCAGGGGTATGATATGTTTATTTTACAATCCATTATATGTTTTAGTAGAAATTATTTTTAGTCATTCCATTATCTCTATAATCACGGTTTATGTGATTGAGATCCTACTTGAGTTGATAGCCAAGTAACATCATCCTAGGGATCCAACATAGAACACTTATTCTATATAATTTATATTCTATTAGTGCGATATATCAATTTTTTTTATAGAGGTTCAGATTGGTCCTTTTTTCATCATGATGTAACTTCATGATTTCATGTTGGGTATGAATTGTTTGTCAATTCTACTAGTCTAGAATGACTATTATTGTAGATGAGTCATATTCCTTCAAACTGATGGGATGAGATTCCGCTTTATGGGTGAGATAGATCTCATGGCAGGATGAGTATGTTCTATGACAATGAGGTTTCATCCGATCACCCAACATATGGTATGTATTTCCATACGTGTAAGAGGATCTTCCAGCAGCCGGATTCTATTAGTGGGGGAAGATTTAAGGGAATAACTTTCCAAAGAAGTTCTAGGAGTACCAATGTAGAATGAAATGGTGTTTTGTATCAACATGAATTCCATAACAACTATTTTATATTTTATTTGGAATATTAGATGACACATAATAAGATCTATAAGAAATAGTTACAGATGGAGAACCTTTAAAAGATGGGTTTAATGAGTCCTAGTGTGTCACTTTATAAAACTACAGTCCTTTTTTGATAAAAACATTACTTGTGTTTGAATTTTTTATATATTATCATCACTTGAACTAGGACATATTAAAGAATATGTACCCATTAAAGAGGATTGAGAACCACATTGAATTGTTGTGGGAAATGAGATGGTTCTCAAAGACTAATATCATGTGTGTCTACCACTAGTTGTTGGTTTGATAGGCTAATATTAAAATGATGGAATTCAAATGTAGCTATGAACATTGTGGGTTCCTAGTGATTAACTTTGGTTTGACAAACACACACATCATGTTTATGGATTGGTTGAAATGGGTCATCATACCATAGAAGGGAATTTTTTTTTATTATCTTCATTGATGAATTAATCTTCCACTCTATGGTAGAGGAGGAGCATGCATGGTATAAAAATTTGGTCAATTTTTTCTTCAAGATAAAATTATTTATAAAAATCTCTCAATGTTCTAGTTCTATTTTAATTTAGTTCACATTATTTAGAATTTCATTTCTAATAATGATATATATTTTGATAATATCATGATAAAGTAATTGATTTCTTATGTTCCAATGAAAATCATGTATCATGTTTTGATATTTAATGTATTGGAAGGGTAATAAATGAGTATTGCTGAATAATTATGTCATAACCTGTCCTCGGGTCCCGTGCCATGACTACCCCAAACCCGCCTTCCATAGGCCAGGGGCTGGCGACTAGCACCAAGGTGTAATTCACGGTAAAAATGGAAGGTATTGCCTTTGGAAAGTAAACAAACACAACAGAGCAAGAAAGCATAAGTAAACACTAAGTAAAAACTGGGTACAATAGTAAGTGAGAAAAAGTAAGTGGGCCAGAATACAAACCCAAACTGAAAGTAAAGTAAAACTGCAAAGGGAAAACAACAACTGAAAGTAAAGCCACAGCCTCGAGCCGTCCACGGGAAGTCCCACCAGAAGGGTGGGTATAGATAGCCTCCACAGCTCCTCGGGTCCAACCGTCCGCTCCGAGTACGCCCCGCCCAGTGATCCACCTCCGGGTACCGACCTGCTCCTCGTGCCTCAACCACGATCAGTGCTGTCCGTCGTCTGCAACCAACACAACGTAGTGTAGGCACAGCCTGTGCAGGGGTGAGTATAATATACTCAGTAGGGACCCCAAGACCCTCGAAGGACTCCCAGAATCCACAAATGAAAATCCACAAAGGAGAGAAATAAACACAAAGTAACATCCGACACTACTTAGGTATATGCCCATACATATACCTAAGTCATAAATTCTCATTCGGCACCAACATCTGAGCTCATGTACAACCAAGTCCACCCATGAAACCACAACCCAATCCACACAGGAAAGCATAACGTAATCCACACAGGATATCAAGTCAATCATATTGATGATAAGGATTGAATTTCAAGATACAGATCACACAGGTATACTTCTTCATGATGTCAAAACCACGGTAGCTGGAGAACTCCTCCTCTGTTGAGTACTATGGGCCTGCTGCTACAACCATGCACTTCCCTCCATTGGTCTGCTTCTACAACCAAGCTCTCCCCCTCATAGTCTACAGACGTACTCCTTCTGTTGAGTACTGCGGGTCTGCCACTACTACCAAGCGCTCCTCCGCTGTGGGTCTGCCGCTACAACCAAGCGCTCCCCCTCATAGCCTCAATATGTACTTCTTATGTTGAGTACCGTGGGTCTGTCGCTACTACCAAGCGCTCCTCCGACGTGGGTCTACCACTACAACCAATCGCTCCCGCTCATAGCCTCCATAGGTACTCCTTCTGTTGAGTATGGTCAGTCTGCCGCTACTATCAAGCACTCCTCCGCCATGGGTCTGCCGCTACAACCAAGCGCTCCCCCTCATAGCCTCCAGAGGTACTCCTTCTATTGAGTACCGTGGGTCTGCCGCAACTACCAAGCGCTCCCCACCAAGCTATCAAAATTACACTAAGTCGATAGATCAGCAGTCGTCAAGTTTCAACCAGCTACTAGGTCTCTGCACTCTGCTAGCTCATCACCGAGAGGGTCCCCTTCACGAGCTACTGGTCGATAGTCCATGTATCACGAAGTTATATGAAAAATTATCTCAAAGGAACGCCTCGTCATAGGGGTCTCAACGCAATAAACGGTGCGTCAGTCAGACGCCCGATCTGTGAGTTACTAGCCTTTTTCGTCCCAGGGGTCCGGTCGGTTTCAAGTGCGAACCAACCCGACCATATTTCTACTATACCGCGAACTCCCATAGCGTATGATCATAGGGAACATTTCTCAACATGATCACCAACGCCGCTGACGGTGTGTCAAACGGACGTCCGATCTGAAAGCTATCAGATTTTCTATTCCAGGGGACCGGTTGGATTTCAGGTTCAATCCAACTCCGAAATTATCCAACTACATCCAAAACTCAGCTGAAGCATGCCAAAATTTTCGTCTCATCAAGAATAATTCAACAAAGTCGACAGCACGTCGATCGGACATCTGGAGCTCATGATATAAACGTTTCTGCTCTGAGGGCCCGGTTGGTTTCGTGTACGAACCAACCCGGTAGAACCCAAAGTACTCCGAAAACTTGAGTGTAGTATACAGAATCGGCCCTCTTGATCGAAGGATCACATCTCCGCTGACGGTTCATTGATCGGAGGTCCGCAGCCCAAGTTATAGGCAAAAGACCGTGAGAGGTCCGGTATTAGGGGGTTCGGGCCCGGTCCGACCTGGCCCGGTACCCCATGGGTCAGCCCGAACTGGGACGACCCAACCCGGGTCCAGGTCCGACCCTGTTGGGCGCGGCCCAACACGGCCTGGGTGTGGCCCGGCCTGGCGGCTCGACCCGACGCGCTGGCGCTGGCCAAGCGGCCGCGCAAAGGGATGCCGCCCCTTTGAAAGATAACGCGACCCCACATGGGGGCCGCCCCTTGCCAACGGAAGCGGCCGAGCACCACATGTCGCCTCCCTCGGTCCTGCGCGGTCATGGGACCAGCGGCCTGCCGCCACGGCTAAAGCCATGGCGGCCCATCCTGGCGGCGCGCCGGGCGCCGCCGGCGGAGTGCTTTGCGGACCACCGGACGAGCTCTGGTGGTCGGTTTTTCCTACCGTCTTCACCAAAGGCCCTCCCGGGGCCGGTTCTTCACTGAGAAGACCTCAAAACGCCTGTCCAGCCTGCTTCATTGTCACCTGCCGATCCGCACACCAAGAACAGAGAGTCGGTGGGTTCGGACTTGTTCGTTGGTCCGCACCCACCACGTTAGCGGTTTTAAAAGGCTTCTGACAATTTTTAAACACATGGTGATGATATAAATCACATAGATTTAACTGAACCAGAACCCCTACCTCAAGCATTGTCAAGAGAGGTTTCGTCGTGGAAAAGGAGGTCACGGAAGAAGGCGTCGCGAAAGGGGGATCGTCGCGTCGTGGAGAAAGCGTCGCGGAAGAAGAGTCGCGGAAAAAGTGTCACGGAAGAAGGGTCGTTGGCATCGCGGTACATGGCGTCGCGTAGTAGATCTCCAAGGATTCGGCATTATTCATCAGAGATCAGTGCGTTCTTCGCGTTCTTCGCATTTTT